>CM035846.1:217914140-219114140 GCA_020510985.1 Pholidichthys leucotaenia | reverse complement strand
ATCCGGTTCACCGTCTGGATACAGGAATTTTTTAAAGCATTTTTCATTCAACACTGTGACATACAGCCATTTTCAACATGTGCGCAGGCGCAATGGAGGGCGCTGGTCGTCGTGTCTGCAACACAAACTCTGCGTTCTTCAACGTTTTAGGCACAAAAGGACACGGAAAACACTGCTGGCCTGGGCCCGCCAGCGTGCAACTGCAAAACCTCACATGGGCAGCTGTCCGCCGACGGATTCTTTGGCAGAAATTCCCCGGCCAGCCATAGGAGCTGCGCATTTGGCAGAAATTCAAAGGCCAGCCATAGGCGCTGCGCAAAAACGAGCTCTCTGCCGGCGAAGCTTCTAAATTCTCGTTTGCCGCAGAGCGCAACCCCCCAAAAAATAATATTGTAGCGAACTCAATATGAGCACCCTACTTGGCTTGCCAAGTGGGTTGACCCTATTGGCGACACAGGTAGAGTGCAGGACTCCGGAGCGGGAGGCGTGAGTTCAAACCTCCCGGTGGGACGTCGCCATGTCGAGCAGCACGTTACAATATAATATAAAACCCACGCCAACCTGTCTACCAAATTTGCATCTGTCAGTGGAGGAGATGGACACAACGGCAACACTTCACTTTATTACCTCCGCCAAGGAGGCAATGCTTTTACTACTGAACCACTAATCCTTTATTGCACTGTCCCTGTCAAATAAACAAATAATCATTGTGAATCCAATTGCTAGTCATATGTTTACATGCTCAAGGAATCTGAAAACGTACACACAAACACTGTATGGGGGGAATTGTGGCGCTTGGCGGAGGTCTGCGCTCTCCGAGTGCTTTTCTAGTTTATCATTATCATCATCAGTATCTTCACTTCAGTATATTCACCCCTAGTTATGTTTATCCTTTATTATCGCCATGATCCTGTCTGGCTTTTGTGTTTACACACTCAGTTCCTTTGTTGCTCCTCCACGTATCGGTCCTTTGAGTGATAATCATTCACAGCAGTGCTGCATTTGTTAATTATTTTCTCCCTCTATATATTGTGTCACGCCATTCACTCTGTACGGTTTGCTCATCGCATTCTGCACTCTTGACGCCACTGTTTGTGGGTAATTTCTGTTGTTTTCCATCAATAAATTATGTTAAAAGGTCACCCTGCACATGAATCCTTCATTCAATGGACATGACATTCATAGACTACCTCACAACCCGACCACAGTTTGTGAAAACCCAGGACTGTGTGTCTGACATCATCATCTGCAGTAAGGGGATCCCTCAGGGAACAGTTCTGGCTCCCTTCCTGTTCACCCTCTACACTGCTGACTTTTCACATAACACACTGCACTGCCAACAACAGAAGTTCTCTGACAACTCTGCGATCGTCGGCCTCATCTCTGATGGGGATGATGCGGAGTACAGAGGACCCGGAACTGCCTCCAGATCAATGCGTGGAAAACTAAGGAACTGGTGGTGAACTGCCGCAGGTGTGGACAATGCCCTACAGCACCAGTAAACATCCAGGGAACAGACATTGAGATGGTGACATCTTACAAGTATCTGGGCATTCACCTGAACAATAAACTGCAACACCAACATGCTCTACAAGAAGGGGCAGCACAGGCTGTTCCTCCTGAGGAGACTCAGGTCTTTTGGAGTGCAAGGGGCACTCCTGAAGACCTTTTATGATTCAGTGGTGGCATCAGCCATCACATTTGGAGTGGTCTACTGGGGCAGTGGCATCACAGCAGCCGACAGGAAGAGACTGAACAGGCTGATCAAAAAAGCTAGCTCTGTACTGGGGTGACGCCTTGACCCAGTGGAGGAGATAGGAGAGAGGAGGACAATGGCTATGCTGTCATCTCTGCTGGAGTTCAAGTCCCACCCCATGCTTGACACACTGAACACACTGAGGACCTCATATAGCAGTAGGCTGTGCCATTCTAGGTGCATGACGGAGAGGTTCCGCAGGTCCTTCCTACCTACGGCTGTCAGACTTTATAACCTAACCAGGGCTGCTTGTAGAGGTCGTACTGAATGTACTAAACATAACAACTTTGATCAATAGAGCTCATCCTCTCCAATACACAACTAGGACAATAACAATCATTATTGAGGGTGGCAACAACACTTGATTCAAATGCCAAATATACTGTCTGGGTACATATTCATATTCTGCAGGGTAATTTAACAAACAGTAATGCTGTTTATTCCATCTAGCTGTAATGCTCCTGCACTGTGTATATATCTGTGTACATACGTATATTCATCTACTGCTTTGGCTAACCAGTTCTTATTATCTTATTAACTATTGCTCTGAGTGCTGCTATCCCTTTGCTGCTGTAATCCTGGAATTTCCCCATTGTGGGACTAATAAAGGCTTATCTTATCTTATCTTATCATCATTATCAGTATCTTCACTTCAGTATATTCACCCCTAGTTATGTTTATCCTTTATTATCGCATGATCCTGTCTTGCTTTTGTGTTTACACTCTAAGTTCATTTGTTGCTCCTCTGTGTATCGGTCCTTTGTGTGATAATCTTCTTCTTTGGAGCTCTTTTTGGGGAAAACCTGGTCTTATGAGACGAGACAGCATTCATCCCACTTTGGATGGTGCTTCTCATTTATCTAACAATCTGGCATCTTTTTTATCCAAATTTCCAAAACCATGACTACTCAGAGTTGGGACCAGGAAGCAGAGTCTCAGTCTTACACGCCTCTCTGCAGCTCCTCTTCATCCGCCACCCCTCAACTTAGCCCCTGTCTTCCCCATCAGAGAATCGTTGTCTGCTCCCTCCAAAGTGAATAAAAATATAATGTATAAGCATCCCAAAGTGATAAAGCAAAATATTGGTAAAACTCAAATTAAACATAAAGCCTCTAAATTGAATGATTTGGCCTCTGTTCCTCCTCATAATTTAAAAATTAAATGTGGTTTGTTAAATATTAGGTCTCTAACTCCCAAGTCTCTGTTAGTCCATGATCTGTTAATTGATCATCAGATTGATTTAATTTCCCTTACAGAGACTTGGTTAGGACAAGAGGATTATGTTGGTTTAAATGAATCAACCCCCTCTGGTTATTTAAACTGTCAAAATCCCAGAAGTTCTGGTCGTGGAGGAGGAGTAGCAACAATTTACCATTCCAAATTACTAGTTAATGTAAAGCAAAAAACATGTTATAATTCCTTTGAGGGCCTGGTCCTCAGTATTGGGCACTTTAGCAATTTCAGGTTAAACCCAATTTTATTTGCCATTGTTTATCGTCCCCCATCAACCTATTCAGAATTTTTATCCGAATTTGCTGATTTCTTAGCTGATTTAGTGTTGAAATCTGATAGAATAATTATAGTAGGGGACTTTAATATACATGTGGATGTAGATAGTGACTGCCTTAATGTGGCTTTTAATTCAATATTAGACTCGATTGGGTTTTCTCAGAAAGTAGGAAATTCTACTCATTACCTCCACCATACATTGGACCTTGTTCTGACATATGGCATAGAAATAGAAAATCTTGTAGTGTCTCCTCATAACCCTGTACTGTCAGACCATTGTCTGTTAACCTTTGATTTTACTATTTCTGACTATTTGGCTCCTAAAGAAAACAGTAGATGCCTCTCAGATGATGCTGTTTCCAAATTTATGCAGATTGTTTCCTCTATGCCATGTGTCAACACAACGGAAATAAGCTATAGACAGCTTGCTCCTTCTGTAATTGATAACATGGTGGATAGTGTTTCAGCTTCTCTGCATCAGGCCCTAGACTTGGTGGCCCCCTTAAAAAAGAAAAAGTCTAATCAGAGATTTTTAACTCCTTGGTTCAACACAGAAACTCGTAGCTTAAAACAGAAGACTCGTCAATTAGAAAGAAAATGGCGCTCTACTAATTTAGATGAAATCTATTTAGCTTGGAGAAATCATCTTTTAATTTATAAAAAATCTCTTAGAAAAGCTAGAACGAGTTATTACTCTGCATTAATAGAAGAGAACAAGAATAATCCCAGGTTTCTTTTCAGTACTGTAGCCAGGTTGACAAAGAGTCAGGACTCTGTCAATCCTAGCATCCCCTTAGAGCTTACTAGTCAGGACTTTATGAACTTTTTCAATAATAAAATTTCATCCATCAGAGATAAAATCAATCAGATTCTTCCCACAGTTAACTTAAATACTGTAACTACTACAACTCCTTCTATTGATGTCTGTCTTGATGAGTTTACTCCAATCGACCTTTGTGAGTTAGACAAAGTAGTTTCCTCATCCAAACCTTCAACTTGTCTTTTAGATCCTATTCCTACCAGGTTATTTAAAGAAGTCTTCCCACTTATTGGTAGCTTTATTCTTCATATAATCAATTCTTCATTAACTTTAGGCCATGTACCGCAGGCTTTTAAAACGGCTGTAATTAAACCCTTACTCAAAAAGCCAACGCTAGATCCAGGAGCTTTAGCTAACTATAGACCAATCTCTAATCTCCCTTTCATTTCAAAAATCTTAGAAAGAGTTGTTGCTACGCAATTATTTGACCACCTGCAGGGAAATGGTTTACTTGAAGAGTTTCAATCTGGGTTTAGAATCCATCATAGTACTGAAACAGCCTTAGCGAAGGTCACTAATGACCTCCTCATTGCATCTGATAATGGACTAGTTTCTGTACTTGTCCTTTTAGATCTTAGTGCAGCTTTTGATACTATTGATCATAATATTCTACTTGATAGATTAGAACACTATGTTGGACTTAATGGAACTTCGTTGCAGTGGTTTAGATCTTATTTATCTGATAGGTTCCAGTTTGTTCATGTAAATGATGAGTTTTCTTTCAGCTCAAAGCTTAGTCATGGAGTTCCACAGGGATCTGTGCTAGGCCCTACTCTTTTTAGTTTATATATGCTTCCGTTAGGCAACATTATTAGAAAGCACTGTATACATTTTCATTGTTATGCAGATTTTATTTATTTATTTAGCGAATGCAAAGTCCTTAAGCCAAGCAGTTGCCTCCTGGTTTGCTGTATGGAGGGTGTGTAATCCTCCTTCCAGTCTTTGGAGCGGGCAAGCCTCTATGATGTGTTCCATAGTTTGCTCCTCTCCACATGCGCACAGTGGGCTAGGGCTACTGCCCCATCTGTGAAGGCTGGCCAAGCAGGGGCCATGTCCAGTCCTGAAGCGATTGAGTGTAGACCACTGTCTCCTTGGGAGGTTGGTGCCCGGGACCTGTTGGTTGGGGTTTATCACCAGCTGTTTGTTTGGGACCTCCTTGGTTTCCCATTCCTCTTGCCAAGCTGTCTGGATGGTAAAGTCAGCTGGGGGAGGGTTTTTCCAAATCGGCCGTCTGGATGAAAGTCGGGCAGTGGGTGGGGTGTAGATATCTGCATGGATTGGTAAGTGAGGAAAATCTTTAACTTTTTGGAGCATCCTTTGAGTTAATGCTGCTCGCCGGATGTGTGGAGGGGCTATGTTTGACAGTACAGAGAGCCAGGGGAGTGGTGTTGAGCGGATTGTTCCAGTTATAGTTCTCATGGTTGAGTTGAGCTGGGTGTCTACATGGTGTGTGTAAGATGACCTGGACCAGACAGGGGCACAATATTCTGCTACAGAGTATGAAAGGGCCAGTGCTGAGGTGCGCAGGGTGGAGACTGCCGCCCCCCATTTTGCACCAGCGAGCTTGCAGAGCAGGTTGTTTCGTACTTTCACCTTAGCAGCCGTCCCCTTTAGATGTTCCTTGAAGGATAAGGTCCTATCAAGGGTCACTCCAAGATAAGTTGGATTTGGGGCATGCTTAAGCTTGAGTCCGCTCAGGTGGATGTTTAGTTCTCTGGCAGCTTTTGCATTGTGGAGATGAAATACACTGGAGACGGTTTTTGCTGGGCTTGGTTTTAGGCGCCAGATTTTGCAGAACTGGTCCAGTTTAGCAAGATCTTCCGTGAGCACCCGTTCCAGTGGTTCAAAGTCTGGTGCTTGGAATGCCAAACAGATGTCGTCTGCATAGATGAATTTGCGGGATTTTGTAGTAGGCAGGTCGTTTATGTAGAGGTTGAACAGAGTTGGAGCTAGAACTGAGCCTTGTGGGAGTCCGTTTTTCTGCATTCTCCATGCACTTGTGTTCTGACTGAGGTGGACTCTGAACCTTCGGTTGGTCAGCAGGGTTTTTATAATTGCTGTTGCCCAAGCAGGGATCGCCTTTATAAGTTTCAGGAGGAGGCCTTTGTGCCAGACCGTATCATAGGCGGCTGTAAGATCGAGAAACACAGCCCCTGTCTTCAGTCTGCTCTCGAAGCCATTTTCAATGAAGGTGGTTAGGGCCAGTACTTGTTCTCCTGTACTGCGGTCCTTGCGGAAACCTGCTTGATCCACACTTAGAATATCCTCTATTTCTGGGGAAATGCGTTGCAGTATTAGGCGCTCCATGATTTTGTAAGGAACGCTGAGTAGGGAGATTGGGCGGTAGCTTGCTGGTAGTTTGTGGTCTTTGCCAGGTTTTGGGATGGCAATGACCTTTGCTGTCCGCCATTTCTTTGGGATCGAGTTCGTTTGTGTGATCCTTGTGTAGAATTGTGTCAACCAGGTTAGGGCTCGGGGGCCAAGATTCTTCATGAATTCTGGGAAGATGTTATCGTATCCTGCTGCCTTTCCACATTTCAGGCCCTGTAGGACTTTCTCCAGTTCAGCAGCCTCGAAGGGTTCAGGGTTCATTTCCTCTACAGGCATTTTTTGGTGTTTTTTTAGCTCAGTTGTAACTGCTCTTCTGGTGTCTTTGTCTTGGGGTGCTTTGGCGATAGTCAGTAGGTGGGATGCAACTTGGTTGGGTGTGACGGATGCTCGGCTTTGGCTAGGGGGCTTCTGTGCAGCTCCTAGGCGACGGATGAGGCTCCAACATTTCCTGCTAGAGTGGGTAAAGCTCCGGTCAGCAACTGTCTCCTCCCATTTCTTTCGCCGGGCTGTATTTAGCGATTCAATGAGATGGTCTGCTATCTCTGGGTCCCCTGATGTTTGATAGGATTGTAGGAGGGCAGCACTTTCTCCGTCCAAACATGGGACATAGAGGGGTCGGTAGCCTCGTGGGATTGCAGTATGGGCAGCCTTGAAGATTGCGCTGCAGAAGCGGTTGTATGCTTCATCTATAGTGATGGTGTGGAGTGGGATGGTAACAATGCTCCGGTCCAGAGTTTCACTGAATTTCTTCCAGTTGGCTTTGCGGAAGTTCCAGCGCATCTTCCTTGGGCTGTATATGACTGGAAGTTGTAGGCCAATGTGTACAAGCAGGGGCCGGTGTTGGCTGTGTGGAAAATCATCAAGAATGAGGATCTGTGTAGGATATGGCTCCCCATTCAAAGAGCTGACCCAACACAGGTCAGGAGAATAGTCCTTCTTCCACCTAGCAGAGTGGAAGGTTCCTCTTTGTTTGGGGTCGTATATCAAAGCGAGGTCATTTCTGGATGCCCAGTCTGAAAGTGCCTCCCCATCACTGTCCACTGCTGGGTACCCCCAGTCAGGGTGATGGCTGTTAAAGTCCCCCACATAGATGGCAGGGTGGGGTAGGGTGGGTAAGACCTGCAGATCCCAGTTGGCATTAGGGGGCTTGTACACATTGACAATATGGAAGCCACCAATGATTATGGTGTCTGAGAAATGTGTTGTTATCAGGTGATTTGCTTCAACTATGTCAGAACGCACATAGGTGGCACGTCCATGTTTAGCATGTAGAACATAGCACAGGAGGTCAAAGCCTTTGATGGTGATTGTTATGCAGATGACACACAATTATACCTGTCAATGAAGCCAGATGATACTAATCAATTAGCCAAGTTAGAAGCCTGTCTTAAAGAAATCAAAGCTTGGATGACTTGTAATTTCCTGCTATTAAATTCAGATAAGACTGAAGTCATTCTTGTTGGTCCAAAAAACCTTAGAAATTCCTTTCCAAATCAAACTTTCAGTTTGGACGCAGTTACTCTTTCTCTTAATAGCTCTGTGAGGAACCTTGGAGTTGTTTTTGATCAGGATTTGTCCTTCAATTCACATATTAAATTTGTTTCTAAGACTGCCTTCTATCATTTGCGTAATATTGCCAAGATTAGGAGCATCTTGTCTCAGAGTGATGCTGAGAAGCTGATCCACGCTTTTGTTAGCTCGAGATTAGATTATTGTAATTCTTTATTATCAGGCTGTCCTAAAACATCTTTAAAAAGTCTTCAGCTGATCCAAAATGCTGCAGCAAGAGTTTTAACAGGTACTAGAAAGAGAGATCATATCTCTCCGGTTCTGGCCTCCCTTCATTGGCTTCCCATAGAGTTTAGAATTAAGTTTAAAATCCTTCTTCTCACTTACAAAGCTCTAAACAATCAGGCTCCTTTTTATTTAAAAGATCTGATACTACCGTATTATCCTAACAGAGCACTACGCTCTCAAAATGCAGGATTACTTGTAATACCTAGAATCTCCAAAAGTACAATGGGAGGCAGAGCCTTCAGTTATCAAGCTCCTCTCCTGTGGAATCAGCTGCCAATCTGGATTCGGGAGTCAGACTCGATCTCTGTTTTTAAGAATAGGGCTAAAACCTACCTTTTTGATCTAGCCTACAATTAGGGAGGGATCATGTGTTTCTGAACCCTCCCTTAGTTATGCTGCTAATAGGTTTAGTCAGCCGGGGGACCTCCAGTAATGCACTGGGCCTCACTCCTTTCCTCACTCTCTATGAAATATTTTTTTTTTGCTGGTCATTAACACTTGTTTGTTCTCTCCCATAGATTGAGTCCCCATCGTGCTGTTTGCTCTCTACATGTCTGTTCTTTTCTTCTTCTCTATCCCCTCACCCCCCAGCCAGTCGCAGCAGATGACTGCCCCTCCCTGAGCCTGGTTCTGCTGGAGGTTTCTTCCTGTTAAAAGGGAGTTTTTCCTCTCCACCGTCGCCAAGTGCTTGCTCACAGGGGATCGCCTGATTGCTGGGGTCTTTCTGCAACTGTGGGGGTCCCCCCTACAGTTGATAGTGCTATGAGATGACTGTTGTTGTGAAATGGCGCTATATAAATAAAGTTGAATTGAATTGAATTGAATTGAATTCTTCTTCTTCTGGGCAGCACGGTGGTGCAGTGGTTAGCACTGTTGCCTTACAGCTAGAAGGTTCCTGGTTCGAATCCCCAGGCTGGCAGGGGTTGGAACCTTTCTGTATGGAGTTTGCATGTTCTCCCTGTGCTGCGTGGGTTTACTCCAGGAGCTCCGGTTTCCTCCCACAATCCAAAGACATGCATGTTAGGTTAATTGGTTGTTCTAAATTGTCCCTAGATATCTGTTTCCTATAGGTCTTTAGAATAGAGGGTTAGTATTAGTGAAAGCGCTTTGAGTGGTCTTTGTGACTAGAAAAGCGCTATATAAGTGCAGGTTAGTTCTTTTAGATTTGATTGGCAGTTGGCAACCAGCTTACAGGTGCATTACCGCCACGTAGTTCAATCTTTAATCACAACCCTAATCACTCTATATATCTTCATATCATCCCTCCACGTACTTCGTTCTAAAACTTTTGTGTGATAATCACTCACGGCTGTGCTGCATTTGTTAATTATTTTCTCCTTCTATATGTTGCGTCACACATTCATTCTGTACGGTTTGCTCGTTGCGTTCTGCACTCTCCATGCCACTGTTTGTGAGCAACTTCTGTTGTTTTCCATCAATAAATTATGTTAAAAGGTTGCCCTGCATGTGAGTCCTTCATTCTGCCTCGGAGGGCTGCTTATGACAGAAATTAATTTGCACTGATGGGGATGGGATGGCTTCCTAAATTCTGATGGATTTCAGCTGGTTTCTTGACTTTCTATGCCTTTTTGCACCTCTTTTTCTTCATGGGTTCACTACTTATTCCCTGTGTCATTCCACTTTATTACCTCCGCCAAGGAGGTTATGTTTTTACCGGCGTTTGTCTGTCTGTCTGTCTGTCTGTCTGTCTGTCTGTTACCAACATAACTCAAAAAGTTATGAACAGATTTTGATGAAATTTTCAGGAAAGGTGTGTAATGGCACAGGGAACAGATGACTAGATTTTGGTGATGATCTGAGAGTGCATACCTCCACCAAGGGCTTTGTTTTTATTTGTGCAGCAGGATTACACAAAAACTACTGGATGGATTTGGATGAAATTTTCACCAGAGGTGGTTCTTGGCCTATATTTTGGTGATGATCTGAGAATGCATACCTCAGCCAAGGCCCTTATCTTCTCACAGTGTGTTAGCAACAATACTCCAAAACTGATGGACAGACTTTGATGCAATTTTCACCACAAGTGGCTATAGGCCTACACACAAGCCCATTATATTTTGGAGGTGATCCATGAGAAACGGAAGGAGCCTTGGTGGAGGTATGCGCTCTATGGGTGCTTTTCTAGTTAAATATAACTTGTTTTGTGAACACAATTGCCTTGATTTCTTTATATGTATGGATTACTTGGCTTGTTACTGATATCTGGTGAAAATCTCAGGTCTATGGTTCCATCAAAAACATGTTTAATGAGAAAAATGTTGACATGTTCAATACTTATTTTCCCCGCTGTATATAACAAGCCTTTGACTAATGATGCAAAAACTGAGTGGTCCATACACTTCCTCAAGGGTGGCAGCTGGTCAGATCCTGTATGATCAAATTTTTGTCTGTCTAACTAACCCAGCTAAGGGCAAACCTTTTTTGATGCAGTGCTTTTCCCACTGGATTGTGAAGGCTATTTCTGTGATCTGCCCAAAGCCAGCAATGGCCTTCCCCCAGCACCAGGCTGTCAAGGGACATGGCTACTTCTTGGACTCTTTTTAAGGGAGTGTCTATGGCTGTCTTTTGTGCTGCATCTAGTTAAGTGACATAGCACACTTTTGTTATTTTATTTCCCCATTCAGTGTCCCATTCCCTTCTTTGGGCAGCCTTCTGCCTGCTTTAGCTGCAGGCATCCAACACCAGTTCTTTGGTCTGTTAAGAAGGGTGCTTATAAAAGTTCCATATTGTTGTACCGAGTGAATCAACTGTCCAGTTATGAAGATAATCTCTGTTCCTCTAAGAAGGAAGGTCAGTACAACACACTGCTGCCCTGCCTTTGTATCTGGGTTCAATGAAGAGTGATCATAGAACTGAAAAAGTTTTGAGATGATGGGCAGTTAGTTTGTAACAGGTTCTGCCACCTCATCATGTATCTCCTGCCTAAATGCCTGATTATAGGTTGCTTCAGTGAGGAGCAGACAGGGCATGACTTCCCATACTTCTGTTGTACTGAGTTCTTTTCCTCATAGGAGTAAATTTTGTTTGTCTTTGCAAATTCTGATGTCTGATATACTTCATTTTGATACTAGGGTGTTTTGCTATACTGACTATAACAGTAGCAATAAAAATCACATTCATTTTATAATTAAATAATTACCATCCCTGTTAATCAACCGAACCTGCTGCACATCCTTTCCAGCTTGATCTCTATGTATAATCAATCAAAACAAGTCCTTTTTCTCCTCCCTTAGTGTCCACCCTCTCATATAAAGATAGGCATTTTCTTTTGCCTTTGCTACCTCTCATTTTGCCATATGCCCAAATTCCAAGTACTCCTTTCTCCCTGACTGTTCCACTTTTTCTTTATCACCCTCTTTCTTTGATTACTTTCCTGTACCTCCTCGTTCCACTACCATGTCTCTTGTCTTCTTTCCTCTGTCCAGAGAATACACCACACACCTTTTTAGCCTTTTTCCTCAATGATGACATGTCTGCAAATATTGATAAAGTTTTGGAAAAGATACGCATCAGTGGAAAATTTGTGGTGCAACTTTATGAATGTATGGACATAAGTGGACACGCGCAACTCTTAGCCAATGTGCATTTTGTCTATGGAGACACCAGAAAATTTCCTGTTTTGTAAAAAAATACCCCCCCCCCCAAAAAAAAAAAAATATAGGAGAGGAATATTTTCAGGTGACATCACAAGAGTCTGTGAATGTGAGTGAAAGAGAGACACCCAGAACATCACGAGCTGCTCACTGCCAAGACTTTCCCTGCAGACCCAGTGCCTGTGTTGGATGATGTGTGGATGCTAAACTTTGTAAAGACATGACTAAACAGGTTTCACACAGAGTGAGTATAAACAAATTGCAAGACTAAATTGTCATTACATGATGTAATAGGCTATGATGTGCCATTTTGTAACATTTTTGGTTGGTGGTGTGTTCCGGGATTTTTTTCAATCTAAAAAATGTGCTGTGGCTCAAAAAAGTTTGAAAAACACTGTTGTATACAATATTATACCAAGAATTTGTTACATTAAAACATTTTAACAAGTAACCTTTTTTCCATCAGAAACATTCCCAACACTGCACACCAATACAGACTTTCAGAAAGCCTTCCTCTCCCATGGAAACATTGATTCATTGCTTGACACTCTTCACTCTGTAAAAAATTACAGACAACATGCTGAAGGAGGGGAAGTCCTTCACACACACAGGCACGTCTGTTCAAAGGGGAAAAAAATCTGACTGGGTTTCACAAGCTGGATTTTTAGGCAGCAACAGACAGCCAGATTGTGAAGTAACTTTCAAGTAATTCAATTACAGTATCTTTTACATGAATTCCATTCAGCTTGTCGAGCATAAAAGGAGACTGAATAAGTATACAATCATTCAGGGCTTTGAGAGTACAGAGAAACGAAAATATTGGTGAGAGATTCTCTTTTACTTTTGACACTACCGGGTGGAGTGCCCAGTAATCTTATTATTGCTTTATTGACAAAAGGTGGCAGAACTGGGGTGAAAATAGCAATACAGTTCAGTGCTGAGCATGAAGTTTCAAAATAAAAGTAACAGAAACTCTGGGTAACCATGACAATGTCATTACATGGTAAACATTTTTACAGAAACACTATCTCACTGGTAATGACAGGCACCACACATTGCAATAACTTATTTTCATGGTACGAGTAAACCACTGAAACATTTGTGTTTGTTCTTACTTTGCCAAAGGAAGAGAAAGAGTCTATTTGCAGAGGGTGACTCAACAATTAGGAAGAAAGAGCTGAGTCAAATTTAACAGTATTCCCTTTCAAAAGGGTTGTATTAGGCTAATGTGATGATGAGAACAGATACTGCGAGTCAGGCCATCTCGTCCAACATCAGTGTCTGACAAATGCACTTCTGGAAGAATGGTCAAAAATCCACGTAAGCACACGCTATGTGTCAGGCATTAGATGTATCACACCCACAGTTAGTATATTCATTGATACCATACGACCTTGAGTGAAATGCTTTTATACAGCAGTTCCACAAGCACACTTGATTAAATGACAGCAATACTGGACAAACTATTATGATTTGTTTGTTTAACCAGTTATTTTGCGCAGCTGAAAAAAAAGTCCCTTCTCAATGTACCCAGCAACGGTTGCTAGGCACCAAACTTTTCAGCATACTGGTCACCTGTTGGGTCGGTACCGCAGAAGGGCCAAGATCAATACCAGTGGCTCGTTAGCATGCTAGTGATTTGGTTTTGGCACACTTTGCTCGCTTTTTCTTGGCATTTTCAGATGAAATAAAGAGTTCATCAAAGGTATTGTGGTCTGTTATGGAGACAATAAATCCAACTCTAGCACTGGCTGTTTTTTATAAACAGACGTGAAATAGCATAAAGATGTTTAAAGGGCAGACTTTGTAAACTCAATAAACTTTTTTTTCAAAAGTTTATTTTATTTAAGCATACTTTGCCGGCGGACGGGGTGCTGCGCTTTGAGCTGAGCTGGTACCCCCCCCCACTGCTCAGTCGGCGATGGATGAGGACTGGTTGTTAGTAAAAAGTAAACATACACTACCGTTCAAAAGTTTGGGGTCACTTAGAAATTTCCTTATTTTTGAAAGAAAAGCACTGTTTTTTTCAATGACGATAACTTTAAACTAATCAGAAATACACTCTAATATCTAATATACATTGCTAATGTGGTAAAAGACTATTCTAGCTGCAAATGTCTGGTTTTTGGTGGAATATCTACATAGGTGTATAGAGGCCCATTTCCAGCAACTATCACTCCAGTGTTCTAATGGTACAATGTGTTTGCTCATTGCGTCAGAAGGCTAATGGATGATTAGAAAACCCTTGTGCAATCATGTTAGCACAGCTGAAAACAGTTTAGCTGGTTAGAGAAGCTATAAAACTGACCTTCCTTTGAGCAGGTTGAGAATCTGGAAAAAATTATTATTTCAAATACAAATCATTATTTATAGCCTTGTCAATGTCTTGACCATATTTTCTATTCATTTTACAACTCATGGTGCTAAATAAGTGTGACTTTTCATGGAAAACACAAAATAATTGTCTGGGTGATCCCAAACTTTTGAACGGTAGTGTATTTGGCAACTACACATTTATCTCTTACCTCGACCGTTTAGAGAAAAATGTTTCGCTTTTTACTTTTGAAGATATAGGCAAAACTTTAATGTCCGGAAGCGTTGTGAACAGACTAGTAGCCCACCCACCAGGAGTCATGGCGACCAATCAGTGCAAGCCCTGTACCTGCAGGTCAGGAAGCATGGTGACCAATCACGTGCAAGCCCTACAGGTCGCTAATTAAAATATTCATAGATACGTGCATACTTAAGTAGGTGAAAGATTTAAAAGATTGGGGGCAGCTGTGGCTCAGGTGTAGTGTAGCCGACTACTAATCAGAGGGTCAGTGGTTCCTGCTCTTTCTGCAGTCTGCATGTCAAAGTGTCCTTGAGCAAGACACTGAACCCCCAGTTATTCCTGGTGGGTCAGGCCAGTGCCGATATATGGCGGCTCTGCCGCCATCAGTGTGTGAATGTGTGTGTGAATGGGTAGATAGCAGGATCTGTAAAGCCCTTTGGTCATCCAGATATGAGTAAAAAGCACTATATACAGGTACGTGAACGCCATTTACCATAAAAGCTCTTTCCAAGCAATTCTAAGGCAATGAAAGTTTTTTATGGGCAAAAAGCCACAATATACTATTTTGGGCAATACATATTTGTTTTTAATTTTGTTTTGGTGTGATGATCAGGCGAGCGTGCTTCCCCCCTCCCTTCCTGTTTCTGTATTTGTCGACTCTGGAGCTCATCAGCACACCCGCATGACTGACACACCTGCGACCTCCTGATCTACCAGTGTATTTAAGAGCCAGTGTGTGAAGAGCTCGCTGATGGATCATTGGGTATTGCTGCCAGAGCAACTCCAGTCTATGTTGTTTGGCAAATTTAATTATCCTGTTGTCTTTATCGCCTGTGTCCTTTTCTCCTGTTTCTTGATCCCCTGCCACATGTTTCTGGTGTTATTCTTGTCAAAAGTTTTCCTTGATATGTTTGTATTTGTGCTTGGCCATTTTGATGCCTCTCCACAGGGACTGGCATGCTTCTTTATAAGCCTGCTGGTCTCCTGACTTGAAGGCATCATCCCACGTTCTAAGCATGGTACGTACCTCACCACTGAGCCACAGTTTCTGGTTTGGGAACACGTTTACTGTCTTGGTCGAATCACACTCTCAGTGCAATAGCTGATGTATGAGAGCACAGCAGATGTGTGACCATCCAGGTCTGTCCTCTCTGCAAATACTCCCCAGTCTGTAGAATCAAAACAGTCCTGCAGGGCTGTGGTGGCTTCCTCAGTCCACACCTGAACTGTTTTTGGTGTTGGTCTTTGTCTACAGATTTTAGGTTTATAAGCAGGAATCAGTGACAGAGAGAGATGATCAGAAAGTCCAAGATGTGGCAGGGGGTGGCTTTATAGGCATTTGGAATGTTGGTGTCAACCTGGTCAACAGTGTTATTTTCCCTGATCGGAAAACTCATGTTTTTGAAGAATCTTGGCAGGACAGACTTCGAGTGTGTCCCGCCGCAATTATAACACAGTCCGGTTGTGCCGATAGCTGCTGGTTGATTGAGCATTGTAGCGCTTGCATGGCTACTTTAGCATTAGCTTTCGGCTGCATGTACACCGCGATTATAATCACCAACATGAGCTCTCTCAGCGGGTAAAAAGGTCTGCACTGCACCATCAGAAATTCTATGTCCAGACAGCAGTGAGTGTCTTTAAGTGTGGCATCGGTACACCATCTGTTGTTTATATAAACACAAAGGCCACCTCCGCGTTTCTTACTTGACATGCTGGAACTTCTGCCCGCCCTGAAGGTAGTATTGCCTGCTAACGCTATCGCAGCATCCGGAATGGAAGAGTCCAGCCAAGTCTCCGATATTACTGCCATACAGTAATCCATACAGCGTGAAGTAATCCGCAGTGATAATGTGGCATATTGATGTACCACCATGCATGTCAGACGTGGTGATGCAGGCACGGATGATGTCATCACGCCGGGAATATATTTTTTTTTGAATGAATGAATGAATGAATTTGTTTATTTCGGATAGTATATTACAGGTTAAAAGAAACTGTATAATATAACAACAAGGTCAAATTAGACAAAGACTCCTTCTACTATACAATTCCACGTGAGTTATCCGAAATGGGTGATGGCTGAAGCCGCAGCTTATATTGCCCACCCATATTCCATCCAAGAATTCAAAGGAGAAAAAAGAGAAAACAAGACAAGAGCGATTACAATTTAAAACAAGGCTAAGACAAAATATGACTGAGAGAAAAAGAAAACTGAGCTAGTCTAAGTTAAGCGGTTACTATTCAAAAACAAATCTAAGACATAGTGTCACAGAGAAAAAAGAAAAACTAAGCTATAACACAACACAGGCTGGAAATGTCAATCCTTATGTGAGTTTACATGTCGTTTTGTAAATATGTTTGGAGTATTTCTTCCTTTAGTTTTTGTTTAAATTGTCCAAGCTTTGTACATGATTTTAATTCAGGTCCAAAATCGTTCCATAATCTGACACCTTGCACTGAAATACAGTGTTGCTTGGTGGTTGTTCTCACTGTAGGCTTTTGAAATATACATGTTCCTCTGAAGTGATATCGTTTCTCCCTTGTTTGGAACAACTTTTGGATATTTGCGGGCAGTGATAGATTCTTCACTTTGAACATTATTATTGCGGTTTTAAAGTCGATCAGATCTTTTAACTTGAGAGTTTTTTGTTTAAGAAAAAGTGGGTTTGTTGGTTCCCTGTAAGCTGCTTTGTTGATTATTCTAATAGCTCTCTTTTGAAGCATAAAGAGTGGATATATGTTTGTTTTATATGTATTTCCCCATACTTCATTACAATATGTCATGTATGGGAGTATTAATGAATGATACAAGGTGTATAGTGTGGGTTGATTCAGCAAATTTTTCACTCTGTGTAATATTGCAATTGATTTGGATACTTTACCTTTTATATAATTAATATGTGGCTTCCAACACAGTTTGTTATCAATTATTACTCCAAGGAATTTAGTTTCGGATACCCTTTCAATCTCTACACCATTTACACTGAGTTTGGGTACTGGGTAGTTGTGATGGTTGTTAAAGACTATAAATTTTGTCTTGCTTAAATTGAGCGTTAATTTGTTTGAATCAAACCACAGTTTCAGCTTTCCTAATTCCTTTCCGAGTGTATCCAGAAGTTGTTCCAAATTGTTTCCACTGCATAGCAGGTTAGTGTCATCAGCAAACAATATTAAGTCAATTTTTTCTGAAACTTTACATATATCATTTATATACATATTGAATAATAATGGTCCCAAAACTGAACCCTGTGGGACTCCACAGGTGACCTTCAGTAGCTCTGAGTTTTTGTTGTTAACACATACAAACTGATATCTATTCTTTAAGTAACTTCTTAACCAGGACAGTGCTACCCCTCTAATACCACAATTTTGTAGTTTCTTTAATAATAGATTGTGATCTACTGTATCAAATGCTTTTTTAAGATCCAGGAATACTCCAACTGAATACTCTTTATTTTCAATGGCTGTTGATATTTTTTCTGTAAATTCCATTAAGGCATATGCTGTTGTCCTTTTGTGTCTGAACCCATATTGCTGCTCACACAATAAATCATTCTTCAGTATGAAGTTGTCAATTCTCTCATAGAATATTTTTTCAAGTATCTTGGAAAATTGCGGTAATAGTGAAATTGGTCTGTAGTTGGAGAGTTCCCCTCTGTCGCCTGTCTTGTAAATCGGAATTACTTTAGCTATTTTCATTGCATTGGGAAATATACCTGATTGGAGAGACAGGTTACAGATATACGTCAGTGGTTTCACTATGCATTCGATAACAGTTTTGACTAGTAGCATATCAATACCATCGCAGTCAGTAGATGTTTTACTTTTGAACGATTTAACAATTTCAATGACCTCTCTTTCGTCTGTGTTCTTTATGAAGATGGTGTCTTTTACAGCAGTGTTATTGCATATTGAATCACCTGTTGGCACCGTAGTGGGTATTTCTCGGGCCAGTTTAGGTCCAATGTTAACAAAAAAATTATTAAATTCATCTGCAGGTGAAGCTATATTCACATTCGGAGTCGATTTATTATGTTTTGGAATGTTAGTTGGGTAGCTGGTATTTCTGCTTTTATTTCCAAGGATACTGTTGATTATTGTCCATGTATTTTTAATATTGTCTTTGTTTTTTTCCAGTTCTTTACTGTAATAGTCTCTTTTACTACATCTTATTATACTATATGTTAACTTATTTTTGTATGTTTTATACCGCTGCTCTGCTTCTTTTGTCCTTTTTTTTATGAAAGCTTTATATAATAAATTTTTCTTTTTACACGCCTTTTGTAGTCCTTTGGTTAGCCATGGTTTGTCAGTAAATTTGTGTTTAAGCTTTTTTTTAACTAATGGGCAGTTTTTTTCATAAAGAGTGGTTACAATGTTTATAAATGTGTCATAGGCTTCATTTACATCTGATACATAGACTTCTGTCCAGTCTTGCTTCAGCAAGTCCTCTTTAAAAGAACTGATTGCATTTGGTGATTTGTGTCTGAACGATTTTGAGATTTTTTCTGGGTTGGGCCCCGTGTGGCCATGGATAAGTGCAAAGATTGGCAAGTGGTCGCTTATATCATTTATCAATAATCCACTTTCTATTTTCTTGTCGAGAACATTGACAAACAGGTTGTCAATAAGTGTAGCAGAGTGAGCTGTGATTCTACTGGGGTGTGTTATTGTGGGATATAGACTCATGCTGTACATAGAGTTCATGAACTCTGTGACTACATTTTGTTGATGTGGATTAAGTAGATCAATATTGAAATCTCCACAAATTGCTACCATTTTCTTACTAGTAATATTATTGTACAGCTCGACTAATTTATCTCTGAATGTCTCAATGCAAGTTCCCAGCGTTCTGTATATGCAGCTTATGATTAGATTTTTTGTTTTGTCTAGGTCAATCTCAACAGTAACACATTCCAGAATCCCTGGTAGTGCTGAGGACATTTCATTTACAAGCTTACATCTATATAGGTCATCAATATACAGTGCAACACCACCACCCTTTTTTTGAGATCTGTTAATGTTAAACATCTGATATCCCTCTATTGCCATCAGGGGAGCCTGGTCTGCATTAAGCCAGGTTTCAGAGACTGCTATAGCTGTGAATTTTCTGTTTAGCTGTTTTAAATAGTCCTGAATCTGTGAGAAGTTTTTGTTAAGACTTCTGCTATTGAAGTGTATTATTGACAGTTTACCATCTAATTGCACTTGACTTTTGAATTGCTTTTCAGTGTAATATTCACAGTGGTTATGAATATTATTGAAAAAGTGGTTATCAGGATCAATATCATTCTCCATCTCTTGTGGTTTATGTTCAGCATAGTGGCATATTTTTAGAGTTTGAGTTTCCTCACTCTGTGTTTCATAGTCAGTGTTCATCTGTATTTATCTAAGTCAGTAGCATCTCTGATCATTATACTTTTTGCTTGCTCAGGTGTTCCATTTAGTTTAATCCAAATTCTACAATTTCTTGTCCAGGTTGTCTGTATCTTATTATGTTTCTTTAGCATCCGTGCCTGCCGTGCTAATTCAGCGTTTTTTTTTGTCAGGTGTTCATTTAGGTAAACTTGAGTTTCCTTTAGTTTTTTGGCCTGCCTCAGTATGTCATTTTTCACCCTCCTGTTCACAAAGCGCATCACAATTGATTTCTTTGTTTTGTTATCTTTCTTCGGTAAAGCATAACAGGCTGAGATCGCATTGGCTTCTACCTTAATGTCTTTATCATTAAGGAAATGAAGTACTTGGTTTTCTAAGGACATTGATTCACTTATGGAAGCATGTTCACCACTCAGTCCTGTAGCGGCATGGGCGTACGACTGATATCTGATGTCTAGTCCACATATTAAGAGACTAATGGCGGGATACATGGTCTTTGGCGCTCTGCCTCTAGCCTGCTACACCGCCTGTACCCCACTACTATTAGCTTGTTCTGTGCTTGTTCCATATGTTGCTAGCTTGCTATTAAAGCTAACCTTCAACACTGAGAACCTATATGTTGGTCTTTGCTTCCAGACATAACAATTGGCGACAAGGAAAAAGTTAATCTTCTAGAGGAAAATAAGACATTTTTCTGAAGATGGAAGCATGTTTAGCACTCTTACCAACGTTCAACCCAACCCGTGCAACCCCAGGTGAGCCGCCCATCCCATGGCCTCATTGGTTTGAGTCGTTCCAGACATATGTGTTGGTTATGGACCTAGCTAAGGTTAGCAAGCTTCGTCTATGTGCTGTGATTCATAGCCTGTGCGGCGAGGGACAGCGTGTGTTTAGAACGTTGAGACCTGCGGATACATACGACAAATGTGTTACCCTGCTAGTCGGACATTTTGCGACACCCAAGAGTGTGTTGGTGAGGAGAATTAAGTTCTGCCAATGCCGACAGGGAGTGGGAGAGATGACCCAGCACTACGTTGTGGACCTCTGCTGTCTGCTGAGCATGGGCAGGTTTGAGCAGCTAGAGGGCGAGATGGTGCGGAACCAACTAGTGGAGCACTTCTTGAGGAAACTCAAACAGGCCTCTCTCCCCATCTGCATCCTCGGGACCTTCTACAGAGGTGTGGTGGAGAGTGTTCTGATGTACTGCATTGTTACATGGTACTCCAGCTGCAGTATGTCAGACAAAAAAGCCCTGCAGAGGATAGTTAAGGGAGCTGAGAGGGTAATTGGAGTCTCCCTCCCCTCTGTCCAAGAACTTTTTCAGAACCGTTGTAGGAGCAGGGCACTGAACATTGTCAAGGACCGTTCGCACCCTCTGCATAAACACTTTGAACTTCTGCCATCTGGCAAACGATTCCGGAGCATCAGAGGCAGAAACACCAGACTGATCAACAGCTTCCTTCCACAAGCTGTTAGGATGCTGAACAGTTGATCCGGAATCTCTCATATACACTACTGCACCTACGGACATTATGTACATTATTTGTATATTATAGTTAGTTAGTTTTTTCAAGTATGTCTCAGGGATGTGTGAATGGATGTGGTGGGGTGGGGGGGTGAAGATACAGTATACGTGATTGTGTCTTAAATCACGTTCTTCTACTTATATGGATGCCGAGAGAAATGCAATTTCATCTTGCCTGCACTACAGTTGTATGTACAGCAATATGACAATAAAGGTTGATTTGATTTGACAATAGTTTGTCGAAACTAACACACCTGTTCTCAACACCAACAACCCGAGGCTGCGGGTGAAGCTGTTAATGGCTCTGTATGACCTACCGCTGGCGAAGACGGTGGACTTAGCGTTCCAGCTGAAGGCCGCCGCCCAGCTAACATCACAGCTAGGTGCTTCACAACAACAAATCCCCTGCAGTTCCACTGCACACTGAACGTGCACACGCTCCTGCCCGGCCAGTGGGCAGTGATGCTAGCGCTGCGGTAAACTTAACCATTTTGCCAAAGTGTGCCGTTCAACATGGTTAACAACGAGCTCACCACTCAGTTCAGTTGAACTGCCTTTGACAACTACCATCCATGCAGTGGACTCTAGCCATGAGGCGTACAAGTGGTACACAGTGAGGCACGATGACTTCAGCCTCAGGTTCAGGTTCAGGTTAATTTATTTGCACCCGTAGGTAGATTTGTTTTGCAGTCTGGTGACATCCATATTTACAAGCCACAAATTACATTCAACGTAGACACAAACACAGGCACACATGAAGCTGACTATAAACATGATAAAAATACTCAAGGCTCCATCAATCAGGGTATAAAGACAAAGAGATAAGAGAAAAACCAGAGGTAAGAGAGAAGGGTCATATTAAAAAGTTAAAAACTAGTCAAAGAGGTTAAAAACTCAAAGGTCTAAAACCCAATAAAATATTTAGAACCCAAATAACATCCTACAAAAATAAGTAAATATAAAATGGAGTTAATAAATAGGTACCTAAATTATGTGCAATATATTGTTACAACTTGTTCAACTCTTTGACAGCAGCAGGAGCAAAGCTGTTTTTGTAGTGCTGGGTTTTACTTTTTGGGACAGCAAACCTCCGTCTTGAGGGAAGAAGCTGAAAGTTGCAGTGCAAAGGGTGGGAGTCATCATTTAAAATGGATGGAGGCAGCCATCCTCTGTACTTGTCTGGTGTACAGGGATGTCAGGCTCAGCTGTGACCCACCAAGCAAACGACTGGACCATCTAACTACATGATCCAAGGATTTCCTCTGTTTCAGTTTTATCTGACCAAACCATGAAACTAAAGAAAAGGATAAAACAGATTCAATAAAAGCCCGATAAAACATTGTCATTATGGTTCGGTCAATTTGGAAGCGTGCAAGTTTTCTCAAGCAATGCAAATGTTGCTGACCCTTTTTGCACACCCTTTCACAGTTCTCTTCAAAGTTTAAATTACTATCAATAATCGTCCCAAGATATTTGTAGGATTGTACACATTCGGTGGTCTGGCCTTTTAGTACGGTGACTTTGTGCCTGGGAGTTTTCCTCCTAAAGTCAATAATCATGTCTTTAGTTTTTGTCGTATTCAGCTGCAGGTAGGAATCCTCACACCAGTGAACAAAATCATCAACTACTGGGCCGTGGCCACTCTCACCATCCTGGAGGAGACTGACAATAACTGAGTCATCAGCATACTTTATAATGTGTCTATTGTCATGTCTGCTCCGACACATGTTTGTGTACAGGATGAAGAGTAGTGGTGACAACACACACCCCTGAGGAGAGCCAGTAGAAGAGCACTTTAGGTCAGACAATGTACCATTGACCCTTACTCTCTGCGTCCTGTTGGTTAAGAAATCCAGAATCCAACCCACCAGATTATTGCTCAAATCAAATTGTTGCAGGAGCCTTTCAACTAAGATATGAGGTTGGATTGTATTAAAGGCGGAGGAAAAGTCC
The DNA here is from genome assembly GCA_020510985.1 of Pholidichthys leucotaenia. Classification (NCBI taxonomy): domain Eukaryota; kingdom Metazoa; phylum Chordata; class Actinopteri; order Cichliformes; family Pholidichthyidae; genus Pholidichthys; species Pholidichthys leucotaenia. The sequence continues at coordinate 219,090,905 of CM035846.1, read as the reverse complement.
ACAAATAAAAGCCTGGCGTGTGTCCCATTAAAATCCAGATGTTTAAAAAGCATGTTAAACAGAGTGACAGTGGCATCCTCCACTCCTCTGTGAGGCCTATAGGCAAACTGCAGAGGATCCAATGCATGCTCAGTCTGCTTTAGGACCTCACATCTGACCAGTTTTTCAAAAATTTTCATTAAAATTGAAGTCAAAGCAACTGGTCTAAAATCGTTTACCGTTTTAGGACAGCTGGATTTTGGAACGGGAACAACCACGGCTTCTTTCCAGATCTTAGGCACATGTTGTGCCTGTAAGGACTTATTGAAAATGTAATGAAATATAGGACTCAGTTCATGTGCACAGGACTTTACCAAGCGCCCACATATATTATCAGGGCCCTGACTTTTGTTCACTTTTACAGCGCAGAACTCCCTTTTAACATCCTGCACCTCAATATTAAAGTGCTGATTGTCTTTGAGTTTCTGTTTCAAATCTTGGGTTTCTGTGCTAAAATCAAAGGAGTCAAAATGACCATAAAAACAATTAAGAGCATTAGCCAGCTCTGTGTCTGAATTAAAACCATCTAAAAACACACGATTGCTGCGTTCTGTGCTCTGAAGGCCTGCAATTACTACTAGACACTGCCGCTATGAGACTGCTAATGAACTGGGTTACAGTGAAGAAATCCTTCCCTTGGCATCCAGTCGGGAAGGACGGAGTGGAGCTTTATGGATAAGGGCACACCAGAATCAGCCTCAGAGGAACCATCACGCTGATGGTTTGCTACAGGTCCAAAGTTCTCCCAGCGTTCACCTTCCAGGTAGTGACGCATGGCAATAACATCCTAGGTTGCGATCTTTTTTACAAATTGGGTTTCACCATACATGACCACAAGGGACTTTGTTTGACTGCTGATGACTGGAGTGCGTGTCAGCCAGATGTGGGTACAGCCGCTTCAAACTTAACACCGTACGGAGAGCAGAACATGGAGAGAGGGCGTAATCTGGACTCATCTCTGATCTTTGCCCGTCATAAGCCTCATGGAGCCGCCATACAGCTGCAGGAGAGAGAGTCCGTGGCTGAGCAGTACCCCACAGAACAGTGCCAACCCAGGGATCATCCTGCTGCTGGTGAGAACATCACACTGCCACAAAAGCAACCAGCATCAGGGACGAGAGAGCGGCAGCAGCGCCGCATGAAGCCAACTAGGTCCGGACTCACAGTGCTCAATTGGGTTTGGGTTTGCTGATCCGAATGCCCAGATGACCTGCAGATGCGCCTGTCACCGATGATGCAGTTGGGGCCAGCCACCTTCCAGATGGCCAATGGTTTGAGATGGCATGCCAGCCATCTGCTGAAGGTAAGAGCAGCAACTTCCCCCTGATCAAGACGCAACGCTGGAACCGACCCCCCCAGTGTGGGACCCAGACTGGGACTTTGCTGATGAGAGAGTGATTCCAGCAAAGAGGCACCCAGGTCTGCCGCAGCCAGCGCCTCCAGGGTCGTACCTACAGTGGGCTCATCACAGGCCCCCTGAAGTTGAACTGTAAAGCGACTCTATTTTGAAAATGTTTAGGCAGAGCATGGTTGACAACAGTGACAGAATAACCCACTCAGCCATGCAGGGTTTTACCAAAAGTCTACCCGGTTGCCCAGGTTCTTATAATGGTTCAGCAGGTAATGATTATGGTGTATGGAACCTGAAGTGATTTATGGTTTGGTTTTGAAAGTTAATACTACCATATTATGTTATTGACATCAAGCAAATATGAGGACTGTACTATTGGCAATTTACTGTATTCAGAATCAGAATCAGAATAAACTTTATTGCCAAGCATGTAAAAAACACACGAGGAATTTGACTTGACATTGGTGCGCGTGCAAGCGCGACACAACGACACGGCAGCCATAATAGGCGCCTCATCAAACAGAGATAGATAAGAAAGGGAGGGGAGGGAACGACACAATGGGGGAGGAGAGAAAAAAAACTCCGTTATCAGAATACAGCTTATGAATATTTAAGCAGATTATGATTACAATGAAAAAAAATCTCTCAATAGCACAAAGCAACAATCAACCACAAAAAACCAAAAGACCAAAAGTCAGAGAGGATCAGTGGATGGATGGGTGTAATTCAGTATATGAGTCAGTGTGTTCGTGTATGTTGAATGCAGGTGGGTGTTTATCAGTTACTGGAGGCAGCAAAATCTCTCCCAGCCGAGATGTTATGTCTTAGTGTCTGAAACTCGGAAGCATGTCCTTGAGGCATGGCAGATGGAAATTTCCTGAGCCAGTCACATGTCCTTGAGAGTTCAGATGCAGCCCCAGAATGTTTATGAAAGAGAAGCACAATCTTCTGTTTTGTCTTAATCCAGGAGGAAAATAGTCAACAGGGCATCGAATTCAAGGTCTGATAGACACAGATCACTCAGAGAATAGAATTTTTTCATCTCTTGCAATCCTGTGTTCATAATTTTCATACATAGGCTTTGGATCTATTCCTTGGAGGCACCAAAAACGACTCCAGATGTTTCCCTTCTAGAACATGGGTAAACATGTCCGGTAGAGTCCATCCCTCTACAGTGCATGCCAGATGGTAATTTCCATGTTAGTCATTGCCGTTAGTTAGTGCACTCCCCCGTCTGGTCGAATTGTTGAAGAAGCAGCTATGTCAGGACCACTTTTAATTAGTTCTTCCAGTTAATTTTTCGATACACCAGGAAAAACTTCAGAGCCAATCAGCAGAAAATCCTGTGATCCTAGCCAAACCAGATAGATGTTTCCACATCCTCAGTCGAATCATGCAGACACATGCGTTCCAATCCATGGGTCTCTCCATAGGGGCTCCCCCTGGCCCAAATTTATATAAAATGTTGTTAATTTTATTAAAGCCGCTCACCAAATCCATTTTTTTTCGTTAGATCAAGATTCAGCCAGAAGAACAGCGACGCAGACAAGACAGCAAACTGGGATTCTCAGTTAGGAAGGGAAGGAGGGTAAAAGAGGGAGCAAAGGAAAAAGCGTCTGTTCTCTCTGAAGGGCAGAAGCAGAAATCATGCAATACGCCACAGCCAAGGTTAATCATCACCAGCTAAGTTCTGGCTTTTCCCAGGGAAGGTGGGGTGGGGGGGGGGATGAATGTAGCATACTGATGTGCTACCATGCACGTCATGGAAGTGGTGAGAGGCACGGATGACGTCACCACGCCGTGACTATATTAGGGGACTAAAGGCGAAAGACATGGGCTGTGTTTGGAATGTTCACTCACTCACTCCCTCCCTCCCTACTCGCTATATAGTGAATTTAGATATAGTGGACTACATAGTAAACTCAATATAACAATAAAATTATAAGATTTCAGACACTTTTGGGCTTGTTTTTGCGGTGCGGTTAATGACATCATCATGGTGAGACAGTTAAACATAACAGAGCAACGGTGGTAAAAAATGAATACCTGCATGTAATTTGTAGTAAATATATATTAAATCAAATCGGTTTTCCCAAATTAATAAATACAAATACCTTATGGTAGTTTATGTTGTGATGTGAAGCTCTCCTCTCACTGCTCCATTGGCTGCACATTGCATTATGGGATATATTGGCTAATGTAGTAACCATCCATTGTACACTACTTTTCAAACTGCATTGTGGGATATTTTGAGTGTACTATACAGTGAATGAAATTTTCAGTTAACATTTCGAACAGCACTACAAAATGGCTGATTCACTATATAGTACACTATATGGGGAAAGAGTGAGCATTTCGAACACAGCAATGGTCTTTGGCACGCCGCCTCTAGCCTGCTACACTGCCTGTACCCTGCTACTGTTAGCTTGTTCTGTGCTTGTTCCACGTGTTGCTAGCTTGCTATTAAAGCTAACCTTCAACACCCAGAACGTACAGGTCCTTGTTTCCAGACATAACAGGTAACTCATCCATTTTGTTGTCGAGTGACTGGGAGTTGGTGAGAAAAAGACTTGGGATAGCCCGTTTATACAGGTTAGCCATTAGCCTAGCCTTTAGCCCTGCTCTCACCCCCCTCTTCTGTTTCCTGTCTCCCCTGCCTTCGCCACTTCAGTGGGGAGATGATTGGAGAGAGGTCTGCAGGCTTACAGATCTCTGACAGAATGAAGTCCCAGCTACTGTTGCTAAAAGTGTCGCGGTTGTTTTCCAAAAGTAGGAGCAGCTCAGCTCTGCTGTACTGCAAATGTGTGGCTGCCCCGAAAAAAGAAGGAAAAAGAAGCTCAAATATACAAAATAGCAAAGAAAGCTACTAAGACATGAAGAGTGCTGGGCTGCTGCATCTACCCACACCGCCATCTTGCTGGTAATTTTGTACTTTAATCAAAATTTTAGATCAACAAATCTAGACTGTTTTCTTCTAATCTAGCCTGTTTTCTTCTTAAAGTGTGCCAGATGCACTGCCATGAAGCACCTTTCTCTGCTTTAGAAAGAAGGGCCTCGCAAAAGCGGGAAACGGCCCTCTGTTGATTAAATGGTGGGTTTCCAAAATATTACAATATAGTAAATTTAAAAAAAACACTGATCGCTTTAGAACTCATGGTGATCTTGTCAAATGTTATGCCCCCCCCATAATTAAAAAAAAGAAAATTTACTTTAGTTATGCCATTACCAAAGTGGTTGACTCGTTTTGTGTGTATTGACCAAACAAGGATTACAACTCTTTGAAGTTAACTTAGTGATGTCAGTTTAAAGGAGCGTAAAACTATCTGGGTTATTGGTTTATTTGAGTACAGCCTGATAATTTCAAACCCTGACTTAAAAAGCAAATGTCAGCAAGTACACACACAGCAGCTGAGTAACGACTACAAATGTACAAATGTATATTTTTGAGTAAGGTTAAATATGAAGAAATGGGTGACTCCAATTTTTGTAGGATTAAGTTATACAGGTACATCTCAAAAAATTAGAATATCATGAAAAAGTTCAATATTTTTTGTCACTCATTTCAGAAGGTGAAACCCATATATTATATAGAGTCATTACACAGAGAGTGATATATTTCAAGTGTTTATTTATTTTAATTTTGATGATTATAGCTTACAGCCCATGAAAACCACAAATTCAGTTTCTCAAAAAACTAGAATATTACATAAAATTAATTTAAAAAATAGTTTTTAAATAGAAATGTTGGCCAACTAAAAAGTATGTCCATGTACACACTCAATACTTGGTCGGAGCTCCTTTTGGATTAATTACTGCATCAGTGTGGCGTGGCATGGAGGTGATCTGCCTGTGGAACTGCTGAGGTGTTATGAAGGTCCAGGTTGCTTTGATAGTGACCTTCAGCTCGTCTGCATTGTAGGGGTCTGGTGTCTCTCATCTTTCTCTTGACAATACTCCATAGATTCTCTATGGGCTTTAGGTCAGGAGAGTTTGCTGGCAAATCAAACACAGTGATGCCATGGTCATTAAACCAGGTTTTGATACTTTTGGCAGTGTGGGGGGGGGGGGGCAAGTCCTGCTGGAAAATGAAATCAGCTTCTCCATAAAGCTTGTTAGCAGAGGGAAGCGTGAAGTGCTCTAAAATTTCCTGGTAGACGACTGCAGTGACTTTGGTCTTGATAAAACACAGTGGACAAACACCAGCAGATGGCATGGTTCCTCAAATCATCACTGACTGTGGAAACTTCACACTAAACTTCAAGCAACTTAGATTCTGTGCCTCTCCACTCTTTCTCCAGACTCTGGGACTTTTATTTCCAAATGAAATGCAAAATTTACTTTTATCTGAACAGAGGTCATCTGCTGGTGTTTTCATCTTCACAGCTTTGGATCCAACTGTTGGTAGGTGAGCACCAGTCAAAAAAAATTCACAAGCTGTGTTCGTAAAGTCCATTCACTCCCATTCTGTTTTTTGCAGCATGGTGGGGTGCCATCACAGGTGAGATAGTTGTTTATGTTTGAAATTTTTCTGCTAAAAGGAAAATTGTGTCTGTTGTGACCAGTGTTAGAAGTAATGCGTTACAAAGTAACGTGCTACTGTAATGCCACTACTTTTGCAGTAATGTGCTGTATAAGGAAATTACTGTTTAAAAATTCAGTAATGCGTTACAGTTACTGAAATTTGATCAGATGTGTTATTTGTTTTATTGATATGAATAGATATTTTTAGCGCAAATAAACTGACCCTACCATAGCTGGCGCAGCTGTCAGTCTCCTTTGCGAGTTGATTTCTTGTCCTGCTCCATTTCACACTGCAACCCTGTGACGACTTCTCATATCGAGCCCTGATCGCCTGTTGTCCGATCGGTGAGTAGCCCCCAACAGCTGCTACTTCTGTGGTTAAACATGAGTATTTTTTGAGCAAGAAGGTCACATTTAATGTTTACAGTTGTGTAACTGTGTAAGTTGTGGAAGTAATTGTGTGAGTTTTCTTATGCACAGAGAAAAAGTGACTGATTTGTTGCAGTAAAGAACAGCTTCTTCTAAGCGGTGAACTTTCGTTTATCTGTGCTTTCTGTTTTATTTTATCTCATTCATTTACATGCTGTTGTGATATGCAACTATTTCATGGAAGTAAATCCTCTAAATATGTATTTTTAATGGGCTGGTCCAGGGTTGTCAAACATATAGCTCGTGGGCCAAAAACGGCCCACCACGGGGTCCAAAATTTTCTCTGTGAATTTACAGCTTTATTTCTAGTAAATCTGACTTTCTACTGATTACAGTAGTTTATGTAAATCTGAGACATTTTTTCTCTGAGACTTTTTTTCTCATGAGTTTTCTTTTTCTTCTTTTCTCTGATGAGAACAAGGGGCCCTTGATTTTGCTATGTGTGCAAGATGATTTAAGTATGTATTTAAAAGTAACGTGAAATTTACTTTCCAAGTAACTAGTTACTTTAACCATGCAGTAACTCAAAAGTAACTCAGTTACTTTTGAAAAGAAGTAACTAGTAACTGTAACTAGTTACTATTTTTTAGTAACTTGCCCAACACTGGTTGTGACACACGAGGTCCATGGTTTTGTCTTGATCTGCTTAAAAGTTGTGGATGTTTGCTATGGGAAAAAGAGCAAGCTCCATTTGTGGCTGCTGGCTGGTTGGATGCTGAGTTGTGTTGCAGTGACGTTAATGAGCCCTGACATTCCATTGTTTGCAGATGCAGTCTACTTTGAGAATTTTCTAGAGAATATTCTGGATAGTTTTTGTCATTTTGGATATGTTGAGAGCTTTAATAAACCTACAGGTGAAAACATATTTGCCCACTCCCATGTTCATAACAGTATGACAAACCTGAAAAATTACCAACTTAAGGTACATTGTATGTGTAAGGAAAAACGCGATTTACGTGTTATTAATTGCATTAACTCAACATTCCAAAAGATTAATCACGATTAAAATTTTTTTACGTCCAACACCACAAATTTAAATCTAAAAGTTGTCTGATGTTCTATGTACTCTGTTGTACGTTCTAGCTTAACTTACTATTTTTTAATATGAATGGAAGCTTTAGGATGTTTCAAGATATCTTTTTTTAAAAAAAAAAAATTCTAATAAATAGCTGATCACGTACTAATAATAAAACATTTTCAAAATATTTCTATTGAATATACTTCTGTGTCATGAATGCACCTCTCCGGGGCAGAAAGACAGATCCATGCACTGGACTGTAGTGTGACAATTTATTTCAACAAAAAGACAAACAAAATCCAAACAGCGCATGACGTACAAAAAATGCAAATAAGGAAAACTTACAGGCAAATACTCCGGAGCCGGAATCGCCCCGCGAGTGCAGGTAGGAGAAAAGACAGAGGAGTAGTCCAATAACATTCATACATGACTGCCGCAAAGAAACAATGAGGAGGCAGTGTTTAAATAGCATGTAATCAAATGAGGCACAGGTGCGGGGAGCTGAGTGAGCAAGTGACCTGATTAATCAATTACATGCAGCTGAGCTGGCAGGGAGACAGCCTGGGTAGTTGATGGGAGTGACTGGCAAGAGGAAAGGGCTCAGAAAGTAAACAAACCAAAATATAAACACAGAACAACCAACAGAAACATAACAGACAGAAAAATACTCAAAAATACATAAAGTGTCTGACCACTGGCTCGGACACATGACAGAACCCCCCCCCCCCTCAAGGGGTGTAACCAGACACCCCCAGGCAACACTAAAAGACCCCCCACCCACCCCCCAAGAAAAAGAAGTAACAAAAAACTATCCCAGGTGGGAGGTGGGGGAACAGGCTGAGGAGGGAAAACACAAACCAGTTCATGACCCACACCCACGCCCAACCAGACCCCTAGGCCCCCAAGGTCCCAGAACCCCAGAGTTCAGGCGGCCGGCTGAAGTCCCAGACCAGCCGGATGGCCAGATGGAAAGAGTCAGGTGGCCTGCCGAGAAAAATAGACCGCCCAACCCAGCAACCCAGTCTTTCGGGTGGCCGGCCCGAGTTCTTTAGTCACCTGAACAGCAGAGGCGGCCCAGGAGGTGGGTTCCCCACCGGGACACCCAACAATGGAAGGGTGAGCCGAGGAAGAGGAACCCTGACAGCGTCAGGCTGAGGTAATGTAGCACCCGCAATGGCTCCGGACTGGAGCTTTGCTGCACCCATGGTGACTCCAGGCTGGAGCTTTGTAGTACCCGCGGTGGCTCCAGGCTGGAGCTTTGTAGCACCCGTGGTGGCTCCAGGCTGAAGCTTTGTAGCACTCGCAGTGACTCCAGGCTGAAGCTTCATAGCATCTGCGGTGGCCCCGGACTGGAGCACAGCTGCAACCTCGGTGGGCCCCGGCTGGGCCAACGTTGCACCCACGATGGACGGGCCAACCCGCAAGAGCACCAGACCGAGTAGGCGGTCAATCAGAGGGACCCCAGGCGAGGGCGAAGGAGGAGGGTCCTTGACGACCTCGGCGGGGGGGCTGGACCCACGACGTCATCAGATGGTAGGCCTGGATCCATGGAGGCATCAGGTGGTGGTGGTTCTTCCTCGGTGACCCTAGGAGAAAGCTCAGAAGAGACAGGGAAGGGAATGTGGTTAATGTTGCTGGCAGTGGCGAAGCCCGGTGAGGTGAGCTCAGTTGCAGCTGAGGGCTGCACGTGACTCTCCTCACCAAGAGCCAGACAAGATCTCTCCAATATAGACATGAGAAAACCAAAAGAGATCACTTGCCTGAGCTCGAGCTCCACCGCCGTCCAGGACTCAGTCGATCCTAGCGATGATGACGCCTCGGGCCCAGCCTCCAAGAGGTCCAGTTCCGGTTCCCACTCTGCTGCGGTGGCCTCCGCAGCAGGCATGATGGTGATTGCAGTCCAATTGTACCCAGACGAAGAGGCCCTTGCTGGTGGCTCACCTGGCGTGGTGGCTGGGGTCAGCTCCGCACTGGCACTGGAGCTGGGTCATCCAGGGCCACAGGCTCCTCCTTCTTCCGGTGGCTCAGTTCCGGGGCCGGCAGACACTCAGGAAGGATAAGAGGAGACACGGAGAGAGCTGATGAGTTAAAGGTGGCTGCAGCAGGCGGACAGAGCTCAGGGGACTGCATTCCTAGAGTCTCTCTACCAGGGATTAGGCAAGAAAATTAATCAAAATTTGAAGTAGAATTAAAGGAAACTTGCCTGTTCACCTGGCGAAGGATGTGGCCTGCTGCAGCTGGTGATGTGTTGCCCCTCTCTGTGGCTACAGTGATCCGGGGCCCCTGTGTGGGTTGTCGAGGAGCCGCCCCTGTAAACACTGGAATGGGTGTCGCTGGTGGAAAAATGGAGCACCTCATGGCAGCAGGAAGAGGCACCGAGGGAACGGGCCTCGCAGCAGTAATGGAGGGGGGTTGGGCTGACGAAACAGCCGGCGAGGAAAAAGACGAACGAGAAACTGCTGCAGGAACAGCCAGGCTCAGTGTTCGGGAAGAGGCTGTCCAAGAGGCGGAATTCTTCCGGTGGCCCGGGGCAGAGCAATGCTGCTGGTGAAGGCAAAGAGGAGGCAGATGGCATCGGTGGGAGTGGAGGAAGAGAGAGGCTGATAACTTAAGGATGGAAGCGCATGCTGGGTCTAGCCTCCACCAGATTGGCAACGCCACCCCAGCATTCCGTCTTGTCTTCCCGGGAGGAGCAGCTCTGAGCGCCGGCCACCATATCCTCAATCATGGCTACAGCCTCCAGCTCTTCCCGACTCCATTTCTTCCTCCTCCAGTCTGATCCGCCTGCAGGAAACATAACTGCTCCGCCGGACAGGTGAGTAAAAAAAAAGGAAAAAAGCAAAAAGGAAAAATTGCACACTACAGTCGCTGGACTTTAATTATGGCGGCAGTCATCTGTCATGAATGTGCCCCTCCAGGGCAGAAAGACAGCTCCATATGTTAGACTGTAGTCTGACAATTTATTTCAACAAAAAGACAAACAAAATCCAAACAGTGCATGACGTACTAAAAATGCAAATAAGGAAAACTTACAGGCAAACACTCCAGAGCCGGAATCACCCCATGGGTGCAAGTAGGAGAAAAGACAGAGGAGTAGTCCAATAACATCCATACATGACTGCCGCAAAGAAACAATGAGCAGGCAGTGTTTAAATAGCAAGTAATCAAATGAGGCACAGGTGCGGAGAGCTGAGTGAGCAAGTGACCTGATTAACCAATTACATGCAGCTGAGCTGGCGGGGAGACAGCCTGGGTAGTTGGTGGGAGTGACTGGCAAGAGGAAAGGGCTCAGAAAGTAAACAAACCAAAATATAAACACAGAACAACCAACAGAAACATAACAGACAGAAAAATACTCAAAAATACATAAAGTGTCTGACCACTGGCTCGGACACATGACAGAGCCCCCCCCCCCCTCAAGGGGTGTAACCAGACACACCCAGGCAACACTAAAAGACCCCCCACCCAGCTGGCGGGGAGACAGCCTGGGTAGTTGGTGGGAGTGACTGGCAAGAGGAAAGGGCTCAGAAAGTAAACAAACCAAAATATAAACACAGAACAGCCAACATAACGATAACAGACAAAAAAATACTCAAAAATACATAAAGTGTCTGACCACTGGCTCAGACACATGACATTCTGACAGAAGTTGAACTGTGTGAGCCTTGACCCCAACTGAGACCACAGTCATCATCATTAATTATATAAAAGTCAATGACAAAAATGGGGTAGATTCCATTGAAAAATAAATATCTGTTCAAAATACAAAAAAATCTTCACAAAAGTATGAAAAAGCTTGTTTTTCAATAAATAAAATTAAACCTCCATTAAAATAAATAAATATTTGCAAAAAAATTCAAAAGTCTATTTCCCTTGATCCAAAATCCTTCCCTCTGTTAACCTGCCCCCCTGCATCCCCATAAAGACTGTAAGGATGGTTTAGAAAGGGACACTTAGTTCATAAAAGAGAGGATAGGATATCAAAGGCAGAAGCTCTAGTCACAACATTAGGAGGCTTTTAAATATTGTTCATTTCTGTCAATCACAGGAAAATGACACTGTAGTCATCTCACTGGATGCAGAGAAAGCCTTCCACTGAGTTGAGTGGCCTCATCTATTTAGAGTATTACAAAAATTTAATCTGGGGGATAACTTTATCAAATGGATCAAACTTTTGTATAATAAACCTTTGGCATCAGTCATAACAAATGGTTATAGATCGGATAATTTCCCAATTTATCGTTCAACACATCAAGGCTGCCCCTTAAGCCCTTCTCTTTTTGCCCTTGTGGTGGAACCTTTGGCTGAAGCCATCAGACAGGATCCAGCTGTCAGGGGTATAGATGTAGGGGAGATGCAACATAAAATTTCCCTTTATGCAGATGACGTTTTGTTGTACGTAGCAGAGCCTGCTACCTCTGTTCTGCGACTAGTTGATATCATTAATTATTTTGGGTCTTTTTCTGGTTACAAAATTAATTTCTCTAAATCTTTAGCTATGCCTGTGAGAAGCCTCAGAAATAGAATGAACTCCCTTATATCATTTCCATTTCACTGGTCTATGTCAGGTTTTGTGTACTTGGGTATTCAGATTACTCCTATATTCCATCAGATGTTTAAAGCTAATTTTAACCCTCTCCTAGACATGATAAAGAAGGACTTAAACAGGTGGTGTTCACTTCCCCTATTATTACTCAGCAAAGTGTCTTTCATCAAAATGAATATCCTGCCTAGGTTATTGTACCCCCTACAGATGGTTCCAATACTTATAACTAATAAGGTTTTGAAGTTACTCAATGGTTGGTTGAGTGATTTTATCTGGAATAAAAGGAAGCTGAGGTTAAAAATGGTAAAATTACAACTTCCAAGTTCAATGGGAGGTTTGGATGTTCCTTACATTAAATGGTATCAAATAGCATCTCAACTAAGGTTTATAGCAAAATGGGTTAAAGATGATCCTACTTCTGTTTGGTTGGGTCTTGAAAAGTTACAGGCCTCCTGTTCACTGTTGGGCCTTTTGTCTTGTAAGAATTTAAAGTCAGTTAGAAATCTCTGTGATAATAACCCCATAATTTGCAACACTCTAAAGGTCTGGTTTATGACACGAAAGCTTGAAGGAAGATCAGATTTAACTACTTTATTTATCCACATTCAAGGCAATCCGGACTTTGTTCCTGGTATGATGGACAGTGGTTACAATATATGGACAGTTAAAGGGTTAAAGAAAATTTATGACCTTTTTGATGGTGCATCGTTATCATTTGGACTGCTTCAGGAGAAATTTGGTCTTTCTAGACAGATTTTTTTTAGATACCTTCAGATCTGAGATTTCATAACTAGAAAGACCACACTCAATGTAAATGCCACAGTGTCTGCAGTTGAGCAGTTACTTCTTTTAGGCCCAACCAAAAAATTTATAACTCGCTGTTATAGTGCCTTAAGTCAGTCAGATGTGTTGTGTGTGTCAATTATGCAGGATCTTAAACAGAAATGGCAAAGTGAACTTGGTGTAAATATTTGTTAGGATTCATGGGATGCAATCTGGGAGTTTGCCAAGAAGATCTCAATATGCAATCATGTAAGACTATTGCAGTACAAAATCTTACATTGCTTACAAATCTCTCCCAGTAAAAGACCCAACATGAATCCCCAGCTTTCACCCATGTGTCTGAAGTGTAAAATTTCAGTTGGTACCTATACTCATTGTGTTTGGTCTTGTCCTAAAATCCAAGCATACTGGCTGGACGTTGTACAAGACATGTCAGATCTTTGGTGTGAATGTAGACATGGATCCTCGCTCTTTGCTACTGGGACACCCAAACCAGGACTTACTTTTTGGAAGCTTTGCAAGACGGTACAATATCTTTGCATACGCGGCAAGAAGGAATATTTTTTTGTCATGGATATGTGACAAACCACCAACTAAAACAAACTGGCATAAAATTATCATGGAGTGTTTCCCTTTGGAATATTTAACATGTTTACTTCATTCAACAAAGAGACATTTTATGAAAATATCCCAAATTCTCTAACCTTACGGTGGCTTCGATTCTTGGGAGCGTTAACTTGGATTAAATATGACTTCTTTTTTCCTGGACCTTGTTTGTGGTGCCGTGATGGATACGCTCCTCTGTACAAGTGTACAAGTGCTGGTTTATGTACGTTTCCCAGAGACTGATGGAGAAATTACTCCTTCTTGGTCTGAACACTGCCACATGTCTCTGGATCCTGGATTTCCTGACTGAGAGACCTCAGTCTGTCCGGGTTGGAAATAACATCTCCAACTCTATCACACTGAGCACCAGATCCCCTCAAGGCTGCGTACTCAGTCCACTGTTGTTTACACTTCTAACACATGACTGTGTATCCAGACACGAGGGGAACCAGATTAAGTTTGCAGACGACACCACGGTGGAGGGACTTATTCAGAGGGATGAGCAATCAATGTACAGGGAAGAAGTGAGAGATCTGGAGGGCTGGTGCAGGGAGAACAATCTGGTGCTCAACGTGGACAAAATGAAGGAGATGATTATCGACTTCTGGCGGTCATAGCCTGAACACGTCCCTCTCAGCATCGGTGGCCGTTTGGTGGAGAGCGTGGAGAACATCAAGTTCCTCGGAGTGCAGATCTCGCAGGACCTGACCTGGAGCAAGAATTCCTTGGGGATCAGCAAGCAGGCCCAGCAGAGACTGCAGTTCTTGAGGAAACTCAAACAGGCCTCTCTCCCCATCTGCATCCTCAGGACCTTCTACAGAGGTGTGGTGGAGAGTGTTCTGACATACTGCATTGTTACATGGAACTCCAGCTGCAGTATGTCAGACAAAAAAAGCCCTGCAGAGGATAGTTAAGGGAGCTGAGAGGGTAATTGGAGTCTCCCTCCCCTCTGTCCAAGAACTTTTTCAGAACTGTTGTAGGAGCAGGGCACTGAACATTGTCAAGGACTGTTCGCACCCTCTGCATAAACACTTTGAACTTCTGCCATCTGGCAAACGATTCCGGAGCATCAGAGGCAGAACCACCAGACTGATCAACAGCTTCCTTCCACAAGCTGTTAGGATGCTGAACAGTTGATCTGGAGTCTCTCATACATACTACTGTCCGTAGGTGCAGTATGAGTATGTATGTGTGAGTGTGTCTTAAATCATGTTCTTATACTTATATGGATACCGAGAGAAACGCAATTTCATCTTGCTTGCACTACAGTTGTATGTACAGCAATATAAGATAAGATAAGATAAGATAAGATAAGCCTTTATTAGTCCCACAACGGGGAAATTCCAGGATTGCAACAGCACAGGGATAGCAACACTCAGAGCAACAATCAGAAGGCAAGAAAAAAAAAAAAAAAAAAAAAAAAAAAAGCAAGCAAGAGCAGCAGTTATGACAGTAAAGGTTGATTTGATTTTGATTTGATTTACATGTATGAGTTTCTAGCTGTGAAGTATATCTTTTTTTTCCCCTCTTTTTTTTAAAATTTCAATCTCTAATTTTGTTGTAGATCAATGTTGTGCTGAGCTGTTTTTCACATTTTGATTGTTGGGTTGTTGTTTTTTTGTGTGTGCAAAACAAAAAAATCAATAAATACAATTAAAAAAAGAGAGGATAGGAGCACATGGAAAAGAAAAATAATGAAAATTCAACCAAAAAGTTGCAAATTTTATAGAAAAACTTTATAGGAAAGGTAATATGTTTATCATAAACATGATAACATGGGTAATTTATAGGAAAAAGAGCAATAAATTTATCAGGAAAAAAGTTGCAGATTTCTTCTTAAAAATGTTAACTTTCCAGGAAAAATGTTGACAACAAAAACCTCACTAATTGGTGAGAAAAATGGACATTTATGAGAGGAAAAAGGTAACTGTTTATAGCCCCTCCCCCCCACATCTCTATCTATCTATCTATCTATCTATCTATCTATACAACTAGGCCTCCGGAGGGGTGGCCTAGTTGAAAGACCATCTGCCCCACAATTGGGAGGCTGGGGTTCAAATCCTGGCTGGGCCATACCAAAGACCAGGTAAAAATGGCACTTTCTGCTCTCTAGCTTGGTGCTCAGCATAGAATGGGGAAAGGTGGACAGAGAGGAGTAGCAACCCCTGTCCTGTATAAGCTATAGAAAGGAGCATTTGTTCCTGAGGAGATGCAATCAAAATGCTTCAGAGAAACTTACTGTTGTAAATTTCAGATTTTTTTTCTTAGAAATGTGTGTGTGTGTGTGGGGGGGGGAGGGAGTTCGCCATTTGGAAGCTCTGGTTTTTCTCACAAACACTGAATGTTGTTCTCATAAACTTGGGAATTTCTTAGAAGAAGAAGAAGAAGAAGAAGCCATCTCTATTGTCACTCAGTAAAAACAGCTAGTCATGTCCAGTAAATAAGTAACTTTATAAGTTGTAAATTACCATATTTTATCATATTTTTGCACCTTTATTCTTGCAAATTTGTAGTGAAACCATGTTTATACTTTTGTAGTTCTACCAAAATGGTAACTTTATGAAAATCACCCACAACCCCTTGTTAAAAATAGCAAATCACATATTGCCTGTACTTTCACAAAGCAATAAATAAATAAATAAATAAATATAAAAAGTGAGGTTTAGGATAGCAATGCACTAACCTAGCTGAGAAAGCAGACAGGCTGCAGGAGCGTATGTTTATGGATGTAAACGCGGTTTTATGAATGAAAGTGAACCTGTAACCACGTGACATCTGATCCTCAGGACAGGAGCATTCTACCAAATTTATCACACTTGTGGATGCACACCTTATATATTGCATCCACCCATTCTTCCTCTTTGTAATGACTGGAAGGAGCCTGCCTCCACCGACGAAGGACAATGAATGGTTACAGTTCACTTTCATTCATAAAACTGCGTTTACATCCGTAAACATACGTTTTATTTCATTTCACTGAACCTGTAACCATGTGGCAACCGTATACCAAATGAGTCATGAGGAGAATGGAGGTGGTGTCACCCAAAGGTCGAAGGAGCACAGTACCCCAAACATGCCATTAAGCACAAACACAATCAGATGAGTTTGGCTCCCTTATTGTACTTAACTGAGTATGTACAAGTTAAGCCGGTTCCTACAGGTAACCGGAGCTGAACAAAAAAACATTCCGAGCACAAGGCACACCTGCCGGCTCAAACAAGGGAAAAACTAAGATACAACTTAAGAATCTGCTGCAACCCCCAGAACAGATAAGGGGATGACTGATGAGGCCAGATTGAGCCTATAGAAGTGGGTGAACGTTGCGGAAGAAGCCCAGCCAGCGGCTGCGCATACATCCTCCAGGGGTGCACACTAGGGATGGGCATTCGGTGAAATTTTCTTCACCGATCGTCGGGAGAATTAATGATTAATAATCGGTTAATCATTAACATTTTTAGGTACGTAACAAGGCAGGTAGACTACATTAGAACATCAGGTGCACGGAGAGCCGCACAACTCAAATCCAACTCTCTCTCTCAAATCTCTCTCTCTCTGTTCTCGTGTTGGCTCGCTCGGGAATCTCGCAAGCTGATTGGCCGAGACGTTTCACCCCGCAAGCTGATTGGCCGAGACGTTTTACCCAGCTTCTGTGCCGCTCGCCACCCAACAAACGAAGACCGCATTCATTGCTCTATCGCTCGTGTTACTTAGTCTAGCCGCGCGGAACTTTTTGCTGTTCTCTTGTGCCATTTTGTGCGAAATAGTCTTCCCGTCGAGCCACTACGCCGCCTCCTGCTGCTTCTCTCGACGATTCTGCGCCTCTAGCACCTGAGGAGCAGTAAAGCTCTCATTAACCTGTGCAGTAAATCATTTTCATCTTGAGTTACGTATCTTGTTATAAGAATAAAAGAGTTCTAAAAACATTTATGTACACTTTATTTACATCTATGTATGTATGTACACTTACACACACACTGTGTCTTCTACCGAATCTTCATGACCTTCTCAATAAAGTTTCTGAAAAAAAAAAAAAAGAATTTTCACGACCGCCATTACTCAGCGCGCAACCACTGTTGGCGGTTTCTTCGCGTAATAAGGGTGTTCCATGGACCCTGTCGATGAGGTATATTTGTATGCTGCATTGCAGTGATTGCAGTACACCTGGTCATTTTTTAAACTGAAATGGTCCCACGCAACACTTCGCCGTAACCGCTTCATGATTTGGCGATTGCCCTACGGAAGCGCGCATGTATCAACTGAGGCACGCCAGGGTATGGCGATGGTGTAATGTTGCCCCCTGGTGCCCAAATTTTGCCATTGCATTGTTTGAGGACGGCTGTGCACTAGGCCTAATAACCTCGGATTGTTTAAAAAAAAAAAACGGTTTGTCGACGAAAATGAACTTCCTCGGTGAAATTCTTAATGATCAATTATCGGTTAATCGGTAAATTATGCCCATCCCTAGTGCACACCTAAACAACGTCCACGTAGTTGCCTTTCCCTGAGCTGAGTGAGCCACCAGCCTATCTGGTGGTCCCGCTCCAACCTGTATATATGCGAAAGCAATCAGGTCAACTATCCAATGGGACAGGCGCTGCTTAGAGATAGGCCTACCCATCGTGGATTCCCCGTAGAACACAACAAGCTTGTCTGAAGAACAGACAGACCTTGTACAGTCAACATAAAACTTAAGGGCCCTTACTGGGCACAAACTATGGAGCCTCTCAGCCTCTGAAGAGGTGTGCAGGGGAGGGTAGAAGGTCCCAAGCACAAGAGGGCAGGAAACAAACCCACTAGCCAGCACCTTGGCCTGAAAAGCTGGATTGGGCAGCAGGTGAACCACTTGATCACCATCAAACCTAAGGCATGCTGCATCCACAGAGAGTGCATTCAGTTCACCGACCCTCTTGGCTGAGACAATTGCCAAGAGAAAAGCAATCTTCCACAAGAGCAGACGCACTGGGGAGTGGCTCAAAAGGGGGTAAGCATAGAGCCCTAAGAACTGTCTGGAGATCCCAAGTGGGCAGCAATGGACGCTGAGATGGACAGCTCCCTTTCATGCCTCTCAAAAACTGCTTAGCCAAGGGATGCGCCCCAGGAGACAAGTCATCACATTTCTCGTGGACAGTTGACACTGCTGCCAGGTAGCCCCTGATAGTCCACTCCACCCGACCTAGGGCAAAGAGGTACTGGAGGAAAGACAAGATGACAGAGATGTGACATGTTAAAGGATTCTCCCCCTTGGTCCGACACCAGTTCACTCTCCATTTCCCTCTGTATTCCAGTTAGGTAGACGGGGCCCATGAAGCCTGCACAGTGTCTACAACCTCCTTCTCCAAGCCAAGTTTATACAATTGCTCCCGTTCAAGGGCCATACATGAAGCCTAAGGAGCTGGAGATTCGAATGCCAAATCCTACCCTGTGCCTGTGACAACATGTCCCGCCTGACTGGGAGAGGCCAAGGATGACCTTCCAGCATCTCGTGGATCTCCACTATCCATGGTCTTTGTGGCCAATTCAGGGTTATCAAAACTACTTGAACAGACAGTCGCCTCACCTTTGCGAGGAAAGCCGGCAGAGTAGGCAGTGACGGAAAGGCAAACAGTTCTAATCACCCTTATTGTCATTCAACTGTACAACCAATCATGTTGGTTGTACAGTTGCTTGGCCTCCAATGCTCAAAGCATCTGTATCTAGCAGACTTTGTGGGCTATACATCAAGGCCCAGAGAGCACAGTGAGTGTTCTCTGCCGTTGCAAACAGGTCTGCTTCTGCCTGACCAAACCAAAGCCAGATCTGCTCGACTATCTCTGGATGTAGTGCCACTCGCCAGGATGGGCACCCCGTCGTGATAGCAGATCTGCCGCTATGATCTGAAGCCCCATCAGGTGAAAAGCCCCCAGAAACATACTTTTAGCCTGAACCCACAACAGCAGATGGTGCGCCCTTGCATAGAGAGAGAGGGACCTCAGACCGCCCTGCCGGTTGATATATGACACCACAGCTGTGCTGTCCATTTGCACCAGAACTTTGCTGCCCTAAATGACCAGAAGAAAATGCCTCAGAGCCAAATGTACTGCTTCCATCTCAAGATGATTTATATGCCAAGACTGCTGAGCCAGAGTCCAGTGTCCGTAAACAAACCTGCCCTCCTTGACTGCACCCCAGGCAGTTAGGGAGGCGTCGGTTGTAATGGTCACCCTGCAGCCCTCTTGGTCCAGGGGAACATCATATCGGACTGCTGAGAAGTATCTCCACCTCCTGAGATTCATGAGGCCCTTTTTGGAAAGAACTAGCCTCCTTCCTTTGTCTCTGGGCAAAACCAACTTCTGAAGCGCGAACCACCACTGAAGGGGACGAGTATGTAAAACATCCAGTGGCACCACCTGGGCAGCTGCAGTAAAGAGACCTAAGATCCTCTGGCACTGCTGCATTGACACAGTCCTCTGTGAGATGCAGCTCTTGATGCATTCCCTGATCAGAGATGCCCTCATGGCAACTGAATCCAGGGTGAGCCCCAAGTTCTCAACAACCCTGGTTGGAACCAGGCAGCTTTTCTCGGCATTCAAATGTAACCCAAGTGCCATCAGGTGAGCCAATATGATCTCCATATGGCTCCTCATTATGGCTTCTGATGGCGCACAAACCAGCCAATCATCCAGATAATTGAAGACTCGAATGCCCTTCTGCCACAGTGGGACAAGTGTAGCGTCCATGCACTTTGTGAACGTCCGAGGCGACAGGGACAGACAGAACGGCAGGATAAGATAAGATAAGATAAGCCTTTATTAGTCCCACAACGGGGAAATTCCAGGATTGCAACAGCACAGGGATAGCAACACTCAGAGCAACAATCAGAAGGCAAGAAAAAAACAAGCAAGCAAGAGCAGCTAATATACATATGTACATATTACTATAAAATATATATATACACACACAGACACAGACACACAGTGCAGAGCATTGTAGCTAGATGGAATAAATATGTAAATATATAAACACCCACAGTACGGAGCATTGCAGTTGCAATGCTCTGATGTTGCAATGCAGAATCAGAATCAGAATCAGAATCAGGTTTATTGCCATTGTTCATGTAGTACACAAACTAGGAATTTGTCTCGGTACAATGCTGCAACATTAAACATGATAAGATAAGAGAAATAAACTATACATGTAATAAAGTGTAGGATAAGATTAAGTGATACTGGTCAACAGTTAAAATATATATTAGCCAGCAGCAGATACTGTGGAGAACTATATAGTGCAGTCGGTAATGCAGGAAGAAAACAGTGATGATTGACATGAGTCTGGTTGAGCTGCTGTACATGGTGCACGAGAGTCAATAAGTCACTTAGTGTTCAGCAGTCTAATGGCAGAGGGGAAGAAGCTGTTCATGTGACGGGAGGTTTTAGTCTGGATGGACCGAAGTCTTCTACCAGAGGGGAGGGGGGAAAACAGTACGTGACCAGGGTGTGAGGGATCGGCTATGATCCGGCCAGCACGCCTCCGGGTCCTGGAGATGTACAGATCCTGGAGAGATGGGAGCTTGCAGCCGATCACCTTCTCAGCAGTACGCACGACGCGCTGCAGCCTTAGTCTGTCCCTGGCAGTGGCTCCTGCGTACCACACGGTTATGGAGGTGGTGAGGATGGACTCGATGATGGCTGTGTAGAACTGCACTAACATCTTGGTGGGTAGCTTGAGCTTCCTCAGCTGCCGCAGGAAGAACATCCTCTGCTGGGCTTTTTTGATGAGTGAGCTGATGGTCAGCTCCCATTTGAGGTCCCTGGTGATGGTAGTGCCTAGGAAGCGGAAGGAATCAGCAGTGGTGATGGGAGAGCCTGAGAGGGTGAGGGGGGGCAGAGGAGTAGTGACTTTCCTGAAGTCTACAATCATCTCCACTGTCTTCAGAGCGTTCAGCTGCAGGTTGTTATTGCTGCACCAGGACGCCAGCTGGGCCACCTCTCTCCTGTAGGCGGACTCGTCGCCGTTGGAGATGAGCCCGATGAGGGTGGTGTCGTCCGCAAACTTGATCAACTTGACAGACTGGTGGCTGGAGATGCAGGAGTTGGTGTAAAGGGAGAAGAGTAGGGGGGAAAGTACACAGCCCTGGGGTGATCCGGTGCTGATGCTAGTATAGTCTGAGACAGTCTTTCCCAGCCGCACATGCTGCCTCCGGTCCGTCAGGAAGTCGATGATCCACCTGCAGAGGGAGTCAGGCACGTTGAGCAGGGACAGCTTGTCCCGGAGCAATATGATCTCCATATGGCTCCTCATTATGGCTTCTGATGGCGCACAAACCAGCCAATCATCCAGATAATTGAAGACTCGAATGCCCTTCTGCCACAGTGGGACAAGTGTAGCGTCCATGCACTTTGTCAACGTCCGAGGCGACAGGGACAGACAGAACGGCAGGATAAGATAAGATAAGATAAGCCTTTATTAGTCCCACAACGGGGAAATTCCAGGATTGCAACAGCACAGGGATAGCAACACTCAGAGCAACAATCAGAAGGCAAGAAAAAAACAAGCAAGCAAGAGCAGCTAATATACATATGTACATATTACTATAAAATATATAGTATATACACACACAGACACAGACACACAGTGCAGAGCATTGTAGCTAGATGGAATAAATATGTAAATATATAAACACCCACAGTACGGAGCATTGCAGTTGCAATGCTCTGACGTTGCAATGCAAGAGGATGTTGTACTCGAAGGCTTTGTCCTGAAAGGAAAACCTGAGGAACTTCCTGTGGGCCGGATTTGTGGAAACATGGAAATAGGCATCGCGAAGGTTCACTGTTATGAACCAATTGCCTGGCCTTATAGCCTGAAACAATGTCCTCAGCCTGAGCATCCATAAGGGCACCACCCTGAGATACCCGTTCAGTCGCCTCAGATCTAGAATTGAGCGGAAACCCCCGGTTCACTTGGGAACAAGAAAATTAGTCGAGTAAAAGCCTTGCCTTTCTTCCCCTGGAGACAGAGACCATATTGTATTTTTTTCCCAGTAGGGCAGGAACCTTACCGCCCGGAACTGCAAAAAGAGTGTCCTCTTTACTTTTGTCACCAAAACCCTTGAAATTGTGAATGTGTGTGTGTGTGGGGGGGGGACTCGAATTGTTGCCGGTAGTTCCACATTCCAGTGTATCAATCATTCATGGACATGAGGTACACTGACGTCAACTCCTGAGGTGGGCTGCGGAGAAAGTTGACGTCAGGGAAAGCATACCGTCAGAAATGCTAGCGGGGCTTGGCAGGACCACAGCCTACATGCTCCCAAGAGCGCGGACGTGAGTGCTGCTGAACCTGTGCCCGCTCCGCCTCGGGTGACCTGAGCTCTGAAAGGAATTCGGCTCTGCGAAACAAAACCATTGTGGGTCCTCACACTCCTCAAGAGGTCTCCGGACACTCAATCTGGATGGTCCTGGTGATGAAAGGACTGCATGCGCAGTCTCACCTTCTGTACCTCGTCCAACACCGCTTCTGCTGCAGGCCCAAATACCTCACCAGGCACTATCGCAGCCTCAAACAGCAGCCTTGTCCATATCCTCCAATCCAGACGGGCTTAGCCACACATGTCACCGGGCCATGGTCAGCCGGGCCAAGGAGTTCCAAAATGTTGTAGCCTGTAAGCTAGCTCCTTGAATCACAGTGTCCACCACATTTAACAGCTCCGGAAGAAGGTCAGTTCCGCCTTTCGAGTTCAGGTCTCTTATCAGGCCTTCTAAATACACTTGCAGACAACCCACAAAGTCAGGATAAACTGGCAAGGAAACCTGCCTGCCTGATGCAGGAGTCCTGTCCAAAGCCGAAGCCTTAGGTGGAGAAGATGGAGGAGGAAGCCCAGCAGCTGACGCTGCTCTAGAGAGCACTGCCCTGAGAGATGCATCATAGGGCTCAGGAGGGTCCTTCTCAACCGGAGTGTCACTGTCATCCTCATCACCATCATTGTCTTACCCAAGTTATCAGAAACCGTGAGGGACACTGCAACAGGATGCGGTCCCAAGGCACATACGGGAGCCTGGTGTGGCGTACCCAAAGGTGATGTTGATTTTCCACCACATGTTCAATGGTCTTACGCATCTCCTCCAATTGCCTCTGCATGAAGTCCACCTGTGGGTCGCGTAGCTGGCTTTCTTCGATCCGCTTCCGCTTCCTGCTGGCCTTGCTGGTTCCAGCTGGGGCAGCTAAAGCTGGAGGGATGGAGCCCTGGGCTGGTGGCATACCAGTGTCCGGGCTATTTCCCCCTCCTTCACTCCCCGCAGAAGCCATTATTCCTCCAGGAGAACAATAGCAGAGAAAACAAGACTGTTATTATCATTATTATTATTGTTATTAGAAACAGGCCAACGGGCTGTTCCATGAGGTACAAGCACACTAGTCATAAGACACCACAGAAATATCAGATTTCACTTCCCACCTGTATGCAGTACCACTCCCCCACAAACGGTGGCGAGAGTGCACCAAACACAGGAGTGCTCAGCACCCAGACAAAGAAGACATCTTTTTTTAAGAAGACAACTGTCAGTCAAGAAAAGAGAAACAATACAGAATTAACGGCAAATTGTACCATGCTATTAAACTGTTAAGCAATTCCTCCTTGACAATGGCAAAAATATATCACATATCCCAAGCAGATAAAGAATATCACATACTGTTAAGCTGTAAAACAGTTTCTCTGCCTGAAGAGAAGGCACAAAATACATCACAAACTTAAGCAGGTAAGGGTAGTACATACCTCATGCTGCTAAACTGTTAACATTTCTGGTTGAAAAGAAGGCAAGTGTATATTACATATCTCAAGCAGGCATGGACAGTGCACTCCACGCTGCACAGCCGCTGCAAACCTCTCATTCAGCAAAAAACACAACAATTCTATGACACAGTGATGGGGTACCCAGGGTAAGGCAGCCCAAACAGCACACAAAACACAATGTTAAACAGACTGGTATAAGCTCTTACCGACCAGGAGGATAGAAGGAGGAAGAATAGCTGGATACAAGGGGAATATATAAGGTGTGCATCCACAGGTGTGATTAATTTGGTATAATGCTTCTGTCCTGAGGATCAGATGTCATGTGGTTACAGGTTCACTGAAAAGAAATAAAACAGGCTGCAGGTTGCTGTCTGACTGGTGCTGTCATGAGCTGAGCTGGTGGTTCCCAAGCTCAGGCTTCATGACGGCTTCCTGCTCCATATCATCTGTGTTTTATGCAACCTTTGGCTTTCCATTTATTTTCTGTGCCTCCTGCCTCTGGTAGCCACTCCCCCCTCACCTGTCAGTTTTTGACAGGTGATTCCAATCTGTCATTGTCTGTTCCTCTTCCTGCTCAGGTTCACCCATTCATGCACACACACACACACACACACACACACACACACACACACACACACACACACACACACATACAATCATTCACACCTGCTCTCACTCAACCCAACACACACCCATTCAGTCCTCTCTCACACACACTCCCCCAGGCATACCGGGAATCACTTTAGTCTTTATGTTTGGTATTATTTAAGCTTTGCTTGCATTCCTGTGATTGTCGGTGCATTGTATAGTCTTCTCCCTGCACACAGTAAGTCGTTCAGTTCAGCCTGCTCCTTGTTTTTGGACTTTTTCCTCTGGACTATGTTTGCTGTTGTTTTCTCAGAGCCCAGCTCCGGCACATCCATGTAAGTCCTTCTTCCTGGTTTACATTTCTTGTTGTTCCCCAGCGGCCAGTGTTTCCCTGGGGCTGATGTGAACTGTTTTTCTCTGGTCTGAAACTTGACTCAGCTGAACTGTATTCACCTGCTGTGCAGCCTACCTTTTGGAATCTTATGTTGGATTTGTTGCCTTTTGATTCATGGTAATAAAACTCACTCTTCCATCCGCAAGTAGACTCATCTCTCCTCGTTCATGCGTGCGTAAAAGCGCGCACACATGACAGGTGCTGCAGTTGAATCAACCAGGTGCAGGTGTGTGGACTAAATTATTTTGCACCTTTCTAAAGGGGTGATAGGGGCCTCAAACAACATCCATCTGTTCATTCAGCCTGGGTGAATTTTACTATGACATTAATTAATTAGAAATTAAACTAATGCAACACAAAAAACATTTTCATTCCAGGTTTTTTGAGGGCCCCTCCCTGCAGTGGGCCCTAGGTAAACAGTCCCCCCCCCCCCCCGCTTCCTCCCAGGCTGATGCCCCTGCATAGGCTACATATTTTAACTTCATTTCAATCACAATGGGCAAACAAAATGTCAAGAAAAGTTTTGACAGACTTTTTGGAAAAAGAACTGTCCTCCATTACATGTCAAGAAGACAAGTAAAAAGTACAAAAATCCACTATAAGAACTGCACAACCTGTTTCTTAACTTACTTTTAAAAATATGTTTATCCAATACAAATAACAGGGAACTTGGCTGGTGTTAAAGTATAGATTGACAGCAAACATCAGAGCGAAGTAAAAATATCCAAAAACATTTTTCTTCTGAAATAAAGTAATAACATTTTGATGACTCTAATGTAGTTACATATGTACTCCACTTCAGAAAGAAAACATGCATTCACATTTTAGCCTGTTCAGAAGGACTCCATCTATTTGATCCACAAGGCCCATCACTTTCTTTTATATCTCCATGCATAATTCATCTGTCTTTGTATTTACAGCTCTCTAAGAATTAACCTGTCAGGGATTCCAGGGAGTAATGCCGACATATCTCTATCTGTCAAGTGCTCACCTCATATGGAGCATCCAACCTCCACAATGTTCAGACAAGACATGGATATTTTGCATCATCAGCTGACAGAAAACAAGGGAGAGGGGAAATTAAAAAGCCAGGAGACAAAAGAGGTGGCAGGCGAGTGAAAGAATAAATGATGACTCTCCCCCTCTCTTGGAGTCAGGGGACATGTTGCATGTCATCTCGGTGTCTTGGTACGCAGTGGTGCGGTGATGATGTGCTGGGCAGGGCCAGTTCAGAACAGAGTCAAGGGCATCGGGGTGACGGCAAGTTAAATGCTCCAACTGTTCCCCGTCTCCAAACAAATATATGGATGAGTGAATTTCCCATTGAGAGGAGAGGGGGCTACAAGATCAAAAAGTTCCAGCGACAGTCTCAGGCTTGACCTCTGAACTGCTGGCTTATTTTTGCAAATGGACAGAGACGTGAACTTCAAGAGTTGATGCTCAAACTGGATGACGAGATAACACTAATACAGTGACCACTTTATCTAAGAAAATTAGTGCAGGGAGATGCTATGGTAGACACTGCATGACTGTCTGTCATGTAGTTGGACTGGGAGCTAAAGGTACTGGCCCTTGAGCTAACAGTTAAGGTGCCTTCACACCAATTGCAAACGGGTGGCGCAAATGCATACAAAGTCAATGGAAAGAAGCAAGCACACGTGAAACCATGCATTTGCACATTCACGTCCAAGGGATAGTGCTAGCTTTGAGATTCTGCCGTCATCGGAGTAAAAGTGTCAACACTGGAGAGTAAACTAGTCTGAAAATGAGACTGTCACTTACTTGCAGACAGAAGGACCGGGAGCTCTTCAGCTGAAATGGGATGTCTGTTATTTACCCACAGATTTCTGCCATGGTCATGCTAACAAGGTATGATTTAACCCCTTGCACTCCGGTCAATTTTCCTAAAAACGCCAAAAAATAATGTGCCCAAAGTAAATCGAAAGCTGTTCTTCAACCCTTTGCAGCATCTTCATGGGGTTGGTCTCATTTAAAAGAAAACACTTTGAATTTTTTGGCAAAAAAAAAAAAAAGATCTCTCTAAGTGCTCCGGCCACTGAGTTACAGTCATCTAAACATAGTGAACTTGAAGAAAATAAATTTGGCCTGGGTGTTTTTTTGGATACAAATGCTTGCAAATAACACACAGCTTCAGATCCGGGCTGGAAAATGCAACAGAAATGTAGATCCAAGTGTTATCCAGCTAAGGTCCAAATTTTGTAACAATACCACAAAAAATGAATATTTTACACAGCTTTTTTCTCAGGTTGTTCCCAGGCGTTTTGGAACTGTGCCAAATTGTGCCAAATGGCACAGTTTGGAAAAACGTCTGTAACTTTTGAATAATTCAATGTAGAAGCTTCATCTTGGGCTCAAATGAAAGGTCACATTCAGGGCTGTGTCTGTGTGTGTGTGGGGGGGGGGGTTGTCCCCCCACCCCCCCCGCTACAGAGGACGGAGATCCACCCTCGCTACATGACGGATTACACTCGGATAAGGCATGTTTCCACAGCAGCGCTGTCACCGCGGCTCCCCCCCCCCCCACCGCTACAGAATCGTAGAGGCGGGGGGGGCATTGACAGTCCGGAGGCGGCGAAGAACCGTGTAACGCAGCGCACGCACTTTGGACATCGTGCGCTGCACAGTTGTAATTTACTGATCGGTCAAAAGTCATTTTTTGATTACAATTTTCAGAGATAAAAAATAATTTGGCTTATAACACCTTACCTCTTCACAGCCACATTGTCCTGGCGAACTTCTCTTCCTCATTGTCAGACGAACACGACGCTGGTTCTGGTCTCGTGACCCGGTCAAAACATAATTCCATGATTGCGGTTTTGGCGAATGATTTACGACCTTCGTTGTCGGCCTCCGTAGGTCTATGATGACCATATAAGAGAATCCTAAACACTCTGCTGGAATTTAAAAAAAAAAAAAAAAAAAAAAAGCACTGCCTGTGGCTGATGAAGCAGTCTCTCTTCACCCAGCTTTAGACAAAACAGCTCAGCGAACTTCTGTGCTTCAATTGGCTCGCAGCCATTGGGAGGCGGGTCCTTCTGGCTAGGTTTTCATTCATTGGTTCTTCAAGGTTTCAGAAACCCAATTCAAAGCTCTTATTAGTCGAATGAGCGGTCAATCAGATGAACTAATCTGTTCGTGGCTGTGTCTGCAGCGCCACACCACCTACATCACCACCATCAGGATCAGGCGTCCGAGTCATGCGTCCGGCATCGTGCGCTCTCGTGCGCCCTCATGCACCCTAGGACGCAGAGACTTGCCCGTCCGCGGTACAACGGAGCGCAAGTGGTTAAGGGGTTCCACCGGTAAGCTAGCAATGTAAACACCCATCATCTTGTGAAGTTTTGGAGCCAGGGACAACTTTTTAATGTGAGCCCCTGATCAGATAATGTAAACCTAAGCATGACGTTTATTTTGGGGATTTCCACAGCAGGTTGAACACAGCTGTAGAAGTAATAAAGGCAACTTCGCCTGTCTGCAACTCACTCAGACAGTGAATTCATGTCTATTCGCGTGTTTACATTACATTGAGAATCGTCCCACGCAAAAAAATTGTCCGTTTGCGTTTGGTGTGAAGGCACTGTTATACTATCCTAGGAAGCTCACATCAAGCGTGGTTCATATTGTTATTTTCTTCAGATAATATATCTCGCTTCGTTCTGGCTTATTTTGTTGTATTCTCCCTTTGATATGATATTGAACTGTTAGCATTAGTGTGCTAGGTGGTCAGAGGCAATCATTGTAACCAGATACACCTCGCCTGGGCAGGGAGGTGATTGACATGCCACCTGGTGTTAGCTTAACTGTCAGTCGGTTTTGATTGCTTTTTTCCACAAATTCTAATCGGCCCCACTGGATCCTTGTTCATCTAACAAAGCTTAGCCATGTAGTTCATTCTTAGGTGTTATTTTAGCTGAGTTAAAGTTTTATTCTCTTAAACCGGCTGAAGCTGGCAGTTTAGCCACTCGTTCACGTATGTTTCTGTGCTTATTGTACTCCAGGGAAGGATCATATCCTATCAACCACTAAAACCACACACTCCTGCCAACCAGCGATGCATCATTTCAAGCTCAAAGGTAATGGGATGGATCAGCCACTGGCCTGGCTTCACAGGTCAGATCTGAGATCTTTGGAATCTCGAACAGAAAATTTCTTCCAACATTCCTTACATTTGTTGGTGGCCAAGAAAGTCTTTTTGACAATTTTACTGAAATTCTCCACTCGCACAATTACCCTGTATCTCACAGAGCAGCGGGGAGTGGCAAATGCTGGTGAGTGTTGTGATTTAAGGGGTTCCACCGGCAGTCCATGACCATAAAACCAGCCTGTGAATGTAAAAACTGCCAGCATTTGCCTCTCCTTGCCGCTCCGTGAGATACTACCCTTAAAGACTTACCCTGATGTCAGGGGCCGACTTGGATTGCAGTCAGCTCCACATCTGAGCTAAAGGCTAGGAGCTAGGCAGTCAATGTTAGCACTATGATGTAAGAGAAAAAGCGGAGTTGAATACAGTCTGAAGAGTTAGAGGCATTCAGTGTGGAAAATAAGTATTGAACACATCAACATTTTTCTCATTAAATATATTTCTGATGGAGCCATTGACCTGAGAGTTTCACCAGATATCAGTAACAACCCAAGTAATCCATACATACAAAGAAATAAAGGCAACTGTTTTCACAAAACAAGTTATATTTAGTAAAGTGGAATGGCACAGGGAATAAGTATTGAACACATGAAGAAAAAAGAGGTGCAAAAAGGCATAGAAAAACAAGAAACCAGCTTTATCCATCAGAATTTAGAAAGCCATCCCATCCCCCATCAGTGCAAATTAATTTCAGCTGGTTAAGTCGTGATGGAAAGCCTTTAAAAGGGTCTGTGAATATCAGATTGTCACACCACAAAGAACTCATGATGGGTAGAAGCACAGAGGTCTCTCTAGGCCTTCACAATCTTATTGTTGCAAAACATTATGATGGCATTGGTTACAGGTACATTTCTAAACTGCTCAATGTTCCAGTGAGCACTGTTGAAGCCATCATTCGGAAGTGGTAAGAACATCATTTTACCATAAACCAGCCACAACCAGGAGCTCCTCGCAAGATTTCTGACAGAGGAGTCAAAAAAAATTATCAGAAGAGTTATCCAAGAGCCAAAGATCACTCGTGGAGAGCTCCAGAAAGACCCACAGTTACCAGATATTACTGTTTCAAAGAAAATAAGTAATGCACTCAACTGACATGGGCTCTATGTCCGCTCACCTCGCAAGACTCCACTGCTGAAGAAAAACCATGCTGAAGCTCATTTAAATTTTGCTGCACAACATTTGAGCAAGCCAGTAAAATACTGGGAGAAGATAGTCTAGTCAGATGAGACCAAAATTGAACTTTTTGGATGCTACAACACACAGCATGTTTGGAGGAGAAATGGCACTGCACATCCCATCATGGTGTGGGGGTGTTTATCAGCACATGGTACAGGCAGACTTCATTTAATTGAAGGAAAGATGAATGGACAAATGTACAGAGACATTCTTTATAAGAACCTGTTGCCTTCTGCCAAGATGGTGAAGATGAAACAAGGGTGGACATTTCAGCAAGACAATGATCCCAAACACACAGCCAAGGAAACTTTCAACTGGCTCCAGAGAAGGAAAATAAAGCTGCTAGAAAGACCCAGTCAGTCACCTGACCTGAATCCAATTGAAAATCTCTGGAATGAACTGAAGATCAGAGTTCATAGAAGACACCCATGGAACCTCCAAGATTTCAAGACTGTGTGGAAGAATGGGCTTAAAATCACTCCTGAGCAATGCCTGCTCCTAGTTTCTCCATACATGAGGTGTCTGGAAGCTGTTATTACCAACAAAGGCTTTTCGACTAAATATTAAGTGAATTTCACCAAGTGTGTTCAATACTTATTCTGTGTGTCATTCCACTTTACTTGTTTTATGAACACAGTTGGCTTGATTTCTTTGTATGTATGGGTTACTTGGGTTGTTACTAATATCTGGTGAAAATCTCAGGTCAGTGGCTCCAACAGAAATATATTTAATGAGAAAAATGTTGATGTGTTCAAAATTTATTTTTCCCACTGCATATACACTCAAAACGGGCCATTTTCAGAAAGGCTTGTAAAGGAAAAGGAAAAAAAATGACGCAATAATTAAATAATTTTTAAAAATCTGAACAAAATATGTCACAAACATTTCATTAAGATGTGTGAGCTGTTAAAAGGTGGAAACAGTGCAATCAATGACCCTTTAACATATAAACTTTACATCATGTCAGAATCTTGGGTCTCTGTCCTTTCTCATATGCAGCACACAACATATAATCTGCCTCAGCTGTAGTCTGGTTTAAGACAGCGTACCACCAAGGTAAAGCATGTGGCAGGGACGACACATGACGCCCACACACTTGCTGTGAATTCACCTGACAACTACATGAGCTGTTTTCACATGGGAGAGAAAAAAGGGAGAGCTAAACAAGTTTCATATCTATGCTAAATGAGATTACACAGCCCTCCATCCTCAGATGCACTCATGCAGCTTCGCAATGGTAATAATGCTTCATATAAAGTGCAAAAGCCTCTTTTGGCAACCAATTGTTCACAAAGCTGCTTCTTTCATTTTTGCTCTGTAGTGCAAAACATTCATTATATTTTTCATGTGTTTATATATACAATGGTGTGAAAAAATGTTTGCCCCCTTCCTGATTTCTCATTTTTTGTATGTTTGTCTTACTTAAATGTTTCAGATCATCAAACAAATTTAAATATTAAACAAAGATAACACAAGTAAACAAAATCCAAACCTACATAGCCCTGTATGAGAAAGTCATTGCCCCTAAACATAATAACTGGTTGGGCCACCCTTAGCAGCAACAACTGCAATCAAGCCTTTGCGATAACTGGCAATGAGTCTTTTACAGTGCTGTGGAGGAATTATGGCCCACTCATCTTTGCAGAATTGTTGTAATTCAACCACTTTGGAGGGTTTTCGAGCATGAACTGCCTTTTTAAGGTCATGCCACAGCATCTCAACCGGATTCAAGTCAGGACTTTGACTAGGCCACTCCAAAGTCTTCATTTTGTTTTTCTTAAGCAATTCAGAGGTGGACTTGCTGGTGTCTTTTGGATCATTGTTCTGCTGCACAACCCAAGTACACTTAAGCTCGAGATCACGAACAGATGGCCGGATTCAGGATTTTTTGGTAGACAGCAGAATTCATGGTTCCATTTGTCACAGCAAGTCTTCCAGGTCCTGAAGCAGCAAAACAGCCCCAGACCATCACACTACCACCACCATATTTTACTGTTGGTATGATGTTCCTTTTCTGAAATGCTGTCTTACTTTTACGCAAAATGTAATGGGACACACACCTTCCAAAAAGTTCAACTTTTGTCTCGTCAGTCCACAGAGTATTTTCTCAAAAGTCTTGTGGATCAAGATGTTTTCTGGCAAAACTGAGACGAGCCTTTATGTTCTTTTTGCTCAGCACTGGTTTTTGTCTTGGAATTCTGCCATGCAGGCCAATTTTTGCCCAGTCTGAATTTTCCCAGTCATGAACACTGACCTTAACTGAGGCAAGTGAGGCCTGCAGTTCTTTCGTTCTTGTTGTGGGGTCTTTTGTGACCACTTGGGGTAATTTTGGTCAGCCGGACACTCTTGGGAAGGTTTACCACTGTTCCATGTTTTCGTCATTTGTGGATAATGGCTCTCACTGTGGTTCGTTGGAGTCCCAAAGCTTTAGAAATGGCTTTATAACCTCAATTATTTTGTTTCTCACTTGTTCCTGAATTTCTTTGGATGGCAGCATGATGTCTAGCTTTTGAGGATCTTTTGGTCTACTTCACTTTGTCAGGCAGGTCCTATTTAAGTGATTTCTTGATTGTGAACAGGTGTGGCAGTAATCAGGCCTGGGTGTGGCTAGAGAAATTGAACTCAGCTTTCCAAAGATGTGATAAACCACAGTTAATTTATGTTTTAACAAGGGCGGCAATCATTTTTTCACACAGGGTCATGCAGGTTTGGATTTGTTTTTACCCTTAATAATAAACACCTTAATTTAAAAACTGTGTTTTGTGTTTATTTGTGTTATCTTTTTCTAATATTTAAATTTCTTTGATGATGTGAAATGTTTAAGTGTGACAAACATACAACAAAATGACAACTCAGGAAGGGTGCTAACACTTTTTCACACCACTGTATGCTAGTACTGTATCTGTAGTAACAAGAAATTTTGGCACATAATGTTCTGATCTCACAGCAGATTAAAAAAAAAACAAAAAAACTTGTGCTCGTTTGTGACTGTGCAGGTGATCTCCACCAGCCCTCTTTGGAAATTAAGCCTGCAATGCTTTATTTGGAACCACTTCCTGTTTTGTTTTTTGTTTGTTTTTTCTTTCCCACATTGAAAAGAGTTACTCTAGTGTACTTTTTTGAAACATCAGGACAGACCTATCAGACAGGAATAAAAGGACAAGAAGTAGCGTAGAAAAAAAGAGTAGCTGTTTGTATTTTGAAACCACCTGAGCGTAGACAAGCTGGACTACCTGAGTATCTGAATCCTGAGTACAGAACACAGAGCAGTGATGCTCACCTTGAACGCAAACTCAGAAACCCATGACCTCTACATTCAAGTCACAATTTGTGCTGGCTTAAAAGTAGTCCTACTCACTTAACATGTGTAACTTCCTTTTCTGTATAAATGCATCTTTCCTATACTCTATTCCACCATGAGACTAAAACTCCACAATGAGTCCTGTCATTGCAAACAAAGACAAGTCTGCAGCACTGACTGTCAATAATGTGGAAGTCTCCAAGCCGATTAGTGGGAGCTCTCCTCTTGTCTTTCCTTGCTAAGCCTCCAAGGGGCCTGTGTGGTGAACTGGCAGCCACAGTTTCTTTCATCCTTTCTGAAGCAACTGAATAAAAGTTCAGAGGCCCTACAAGAATGTATCCCGTTAGACCGCAAGTAGCTGGCACAAGAATGATTACTGAAATGTTTACACAATCGCCAGTATGACTGTAGATAGTGTGGTACATGTGGGCCGATGACACCTAACTCAAAGCTCACATTCATTCATTTAGATTCACTGCCAGGTTTTCAGAAAGTTGTGGGAGGGCAAAGTAACTCATTTTTTTTCCTTGTATACTTTTTGCAGCCATATCTCAAATCCATAAACCACTTGGTTCTCAAGTCACTGGAGCACAATCCAAACACTACTCCACAGTTGCAGTGACAAATGAGGGGTGGTCTGGTTCTTCTTCTTTCGGCTGCTCCCTTTAGGGGTCACCACAGCAGATCATCTGCCTTCATCTCACCCTATCCCTTGCATCTTTCTCTGTCACACCAACCCTCTCCATGTCCTCCTTCACGACATCCATGAATCTTCTCTGTGGTCTTCCTCTTTTCCTCCTGCCTAGCAGCTCCATCTTCAGCATCCTTTGTCCAATATATCCACTATCCCTCCTCTGCACATGTCCAAACCATCTCAGCCTTGCCTCTCTTACTTTGTCTCCAAACCGCTCAACCTGAGCTGTCCCTCTGATATACTCATTTCTAATCCTGTCCCTCCTAGTCACTCCCAATGAGAATTTTAACATCTTCACCTCTGCCACTTCCAGCAAAGCCTCCAGTCTTTTCAGTGCCACCGTCTCCAAACACACATCATAGCAGGTCTCACTACCATCTTGTAAATCTTCCCTTTCCCTCTAGCTGCTATCTTTCTGTCAGAAATCACCCCTGACACTCATCTCTACCCACTCCAACCTGCCTGCACTCTCTTCTTCACCTATCTTGTGCATTTTCCATTACTATGGATGGCTGACCTCAGGTATTTAAACTCATCTACCTTCACTATCTCTACTCCTTGCATCTTCACCGTTACACCTGCCTCCTTTTCATTCACACTAATGTATTCTGTCTTGCTTGTACTGACTTTCATTCCTCTTCTCTCCAGAGCATACTTCCACCTCTCCAGGTTCTCTTCCATCTGTTCCCTACTTTCACTACAGATCACAATGTCATCTGCAAACATCATGGTCCACGGAACTCCTGCCTGACCTTGTCTGTCAGCCTATCAATAACCATGGCAAATAAGAAGGGGCTCAGAGCTGATCCCTGATGTAATCCCACCCTCACCTTGAATCTATCTGTCACTCCTACAGCATGCCTCACCACCATCTCATTGTCCTCGTTAACAAATCAAAATGTATTTATCCATAATCCTGATCCATCTGCCCACTGCTTATTTATCTTTTACAGAATAAACATGTCCTTTCTCAGGAAATGAATTAAACTGAAACATCCTTTATCAGTGTTGTTAATATAAAGACCTCCTGCTTTTTTAATGCTACAAATATACTGGGGACAAGCTGTGAAAAGTACAGTAATTAAAAGAACTCATGTGGCTGTAAACCATATCTAAAATGATCATTTCAGCAGTCATCTGTCTGTATTAACATCCTCTGTCCATTACAGCCTGTGTGATGCAGCAGTGTAATAAC
Organism: Pholidichthys leucotaenia; assembly: GCA_020510985.1. Classification (NCBI taxonomy): domain Eukaryota; kingdom Metazoa; phylum Chordata; class Actinopteri; order Cichliformes; family Pholidichthyidae; genus Pholidichthys; species Pholidichthys leucotaenia. The sequence goes on along the minus strand of CM035846.1, from coordinate 219,055,334 downwards.
AATAGCTGTGTCTGTGAAATGCATCTAATTCAATAACTATTATTAATAATGAATGTTTAAAAAATGAAACTATTTTATACCAGCTGGGGATATAACAAAGACATTTTATACAAATGTGAAATAGCTATGACAATATGTATCAATGGTTCAGCTTTGCTACTGTCCTCCACTTGTGTGGTTTTACACAGGAAAAATGGCTTTAGACTGCCTGCACTGTAAAACAGACCAGCGTGGACTGATAGTGAGTGACAGTGCCACAGCTCACTGCAGGAGAACAAGCTTAATACCAACACATTTTGAAGAACCCCTGAAGGTTTGTAGCTAAAAATAAAAGCAAGGCAAACTCCTTGATGTAGAACGTCAGTCCTGCTCCTGTTTATACTGGGTTCTCTTTATTGCATACCCTAAACCAGAACACGAAAGAATGCATATATTTTCCAATTTTTATCCAAAAGGTAAGTAATGTATGAAGTTGCAAAAGATCCCATTTTTTTTACTTGTAGCCTTTTATAGGGCACACATTAAAATACTTGGAAATTCAAAATTTCAACTTTAGACTGAAATATTATGCTTATTGAAATTAGCTAATATTGTTATTTAACTGATAAAGTGTTTATTAACTTTGCTATATTTGGCAGAGTTTGCTTGGACAAAAACAAACAAACAAGCACCCTTGAGCAGCAGATGAGAATCATAAGTGCAAAGCAGAAAAAATAGGAGGGGGTTGTACAAGACAACCAGGATTCATTGACCATCCGCTAAGAGACAAACTAACTCCTGGGGAAACTGATTAAACCAGCCAAACAACTGCAGGCAACTTAGCAATTGACTGGAAGAGCTCATTTGCATGCTCCTCTCATCTCCGACAAACTCTCAGGAAGCACCGGTGGATAAGGTCACTGGTGTCAGTCTGCTTGTGCGCCAGCTGAGAATGTAAACAGATCAAACACACAACAGCCATTTAAGCAAGTCCAGGAGGAGTCTGTGTTCTTCATCATCTGGATGATGATGACCTCAGATTCCAGTCAGAGGTGACAAACATCCTGGCAATAGTATTCACACTAGAACATGAATGTACATGCTATGAGGCACTCTTGTCATCCTAAGGTGTAACTGCAACTCCTTGGCTGAAGAAATGTTTAAAAACTAAATGTATTTAAATTGATCACTTAACTGCTTTTGTGTATAACACATTAGTGCATTGACTATCTTTAAATTCCTTTGTAATGGTGTTGCATTGCAGTGCGATGGACTGGCGATCTGTCCAGGGTGTATCCTGCCTCTCGCCCAAAAGATGCTGGGATAGGCTCCAGCCCCCCCCCCCCCCCCCCCCCGCAACCCGAAAAGGATTAAGCGGAAGAAGATGAGATGAATGAATGTAATGGTGTCTGTTCAAATTCTACCTGAATCAGTTCGGGAAGCTATGTGATTACTGTAAATGAAACACTGACATTCTGATTTATTTAAAGTAACAGTGGGTTTTCATTACCTGTTTTCAAGTGCATAATGACCAAATCAACATTCAGATTAGATGTTTAAACTTTGCTTTGACTTTTTAGTGTAGGATCAAACACTGGTCTGATTTTTCATGCAAAAATTAGTATTGCATGATGCAAACTGATTTCCTCGTAAGAAGAACCTCAACATTTGCATGGAGAAGCTAAGAGAAGATACCAGTTGTAAATCAACCCCACAGTCTGCTCACTGAAATAGATGAAGTGGAAGCTACAGTGGTAATCATAGTTGTGAAAACAAGAAAACTTTAATGTTGAGAGTAAGGCATGAAGCCTTAAGGCTATTTTATGTATCCAGTAGCTTTGCAAACAGAGACAGATGGAGCCTTCTGTCCATAACCAGCTTCTAACCAATTTTCTTTCTGTGCAGCATTTTCATACTTGGCATAGTCAACAACATTTTTTAGCTATTGCTTTTTGTGGATTAAAAGGAAAGGTTTAATTTTAATAGTAGATTTTGCTACTGCTCATGGGTGAAAAGAGAGGTTGAGGTGCAGTTACTTTAGAACTGAAGGAGACACCCATGGTCCCATTATGACGATTTAGTCAACAGTCTATTGTCCAAGTTGCAGAGCACATTTATGGGAGTGTCCAAGTCTATTTTGTTATTACAGCAGTTCAACAAAGAACTCTGTGCTGGTCGGTGTGGCATAACCACAAGTATCGGTTGGCATCGGCGTGGTGACACAGCTGTTTGGTGACGTCACCACGCTGAGGATATATAATGTGTGGGTCGGCCATCTTAGGGCCTCTTCTTGCCTCTTGCCTCTCTCTTCTCTCGCTAGGCTCAGCCTCCCATAGCAGACACCTGTATTATAAGTCATATACTTTGTTGTATTAAAGTTTGTAATCCAAGCAAACACCACTCTCCATTGGTCATTCCCAATTCCCAGACATAACATTTGGCGATGAGATTAAACTATGGAAGGGTGCGTGAGGCCACCACAACCATTTCTGGAGAATCCCGGTGAGCCGCCCGTGCTGTCACCGCGCTGGTTTCACCACCTACATATCGACGTTGGACCTGGACAAGCTAAACGAGATATGGAAGCGAGCTCTACTGGTTCTCAATCTGGGCACAAAAGGCCAACATATTCTCTACACGCTAAGACCAAAAAAATTATTTGTTGAGACAGCCGAGCTGCTAGCTAGCTACTTCGCTATATCTGATGACATGACGGCCCAGAGGTTAGTGTTCTATCAGCGCCGACAGTGAGAGGATGAGTCGTCCATACTGTATACAGACTCTCTTCGCAGTTTGGCTAGCACGTGTGAGTCTGGACGCACGGAGGACATAGTAATATTGTCACAGGTGAAGTGCTATGCCACGGACCCGAGGATACTGAAAATGCTGGACATAGCACAGGATGACCTGATGATGGTGATAGAATGGGTGTTGCTGTTGGAGATGGCGGCTTAGAAGACACTGTGGCTGGCTGGACCACATCCGCATTCCCCGCAGTCAGATCCGCTGGTGCAGACGGTTGCCCCAGTTGCTAAGCCCGTCAACCCCACACCCTTTCGGGAGGGCCCCGAGGTGAATGCCGCGGGACAGCAGAGCACCGCAGAGCAACAACCCAGTGACAAAATTACCTTAGAAGATGAGCTAACCCGTGACAAGCTAGCTGAAGAGCACAGCACAGTGACTGAACATAGCACAGAGGAAGAGCACAGCACAGAGAGCAAACATAGCACGGACAGAGAGCAGTGACCAGATTCGCCTCAGTTCCTTGCCCAGCATGAGCCTCAGGGAGCCGCTGAAGAGCTGCAGGAGAGGGAGCCCGCGTCTATCGGGAGCCCCAGGACACAACAACCTGGCGCAAGTTCTACCAATGGTGACAGCAACATATCACCACGACCAAGACTTCACAACAAAGGGGGAGAACAAACTGGGCTCACCTCCAATCCTTGCCCGGCATGAGCTTCATATAGCCACCGTGGAGCCGCAAGAGAGGGAGTTTGTGGAGTAAGGGGACCCTGGTGACTGAAGACAGCCCGGCACGCATCCCATCACCGACGACAGCAACACATCACCCCGACCTCAACCAGCACCAGGTGAAGGACAGAAGAAACCGGACTGCTTCCGAATCCATGCCCAGCACCAGTTCAGGAGCCGCCGCTGAGCTGCATGATGAAGAGTCCGCAACCGAACAGAACGCAATAGAACCACCAAACGTCTTCCGAATCCACGACCGGCATCAGCATCCAGGAGCTGCTGCTGAGATGCAGGATGAAGAGCCCGTGACCCAACAGGACACAGCAGAACCATCACAACCTGGTGGACGCCCCACAGCAGACATGAGAGTCATAATATCACAACCACGTTGCCGAACAGAGCGCCACTCACAGTGATGAACTGGGTTTGGGTCTGTAGAACCGAACGACCGGACACGTAGTTGGCCTTAACAGCATCACCACCACCGACACCCATGAAGATCACCGCACAGCTGAGATCAGCCACCGTTCAGATGGCGGACGGATCGAGATGACTAGCCAGCTGTCTATGGAAGGTAAGAGTAGCTACCGTGGATCAAGACGCAGCGTTTGAACCGACCCAGCTGGTGTGGGATCCTGACTGTGACATTGTTGACAAACATGCCGTGGCTCCAGCGGGATGGTGCCCAGGCCTACTGCAGCTGGTGCCTCCAGGGGCGTCCACCACGAGCTCGCCTCAAGGCCCCTCCAACTGAACTGCCTTCCTCAATGAAAAAAAAAAAAGGACTGTGTTTAGCTAGGGTGCGGCTGCAAAGACAGTGGCAAAATAAACCACTCAGCCGCGCTGGGCTACGCGGTAGTCTACCCGCTGGCCCTAGCTATGACCCAGGTGAAGGCGGCGCTGAGGAAGATCAAGGCGAGGAAGGCCTCGGGTCCGGACTGTATTAGCGCGAAGCTCCTCAGGTCCTGCACAGACCAGCTGTGTGGGATTGTGGAGCACATCTTCAACCTGAGCCTGAAGCTGGGGAGGGTACCACAGTTGTGGAAAACATCTTGTGTGGTACCCGTACCAAAGACTTCCCACCCCAGAGTCCTGAACAGCTACCGACCAGTGGCCCTGACGTCTCACCTGATGAAGATCCTGGAGAGACTGCTCCTTGCTCACCTCCGCCCCCTGGTGGGACCAGCGATGGATCCACTCCAGTTCGCCTACCAGCATGGCATCGGGGTGGGGGATGCAGTGATCTTCCTCCTTCCCCGTCCCCTGTTCCACTTGGAGAAGCCTGGGAACGCAGTGAAGATCATGTTCTTTGACTTCTCCAGTGCTTTCAACACCATCCAACCGATGATCCTGAGGGACAAGCTGCTGTGCGCAGGGGTGGACCAGCACCTGTCATCTTGGATCCTGGACTACCTCACAAACCGGCCACAGTTTGTGAGAACCCGGGATTGTGTGTCTGACATGATCATCGGCAGCACGGAGGCACCCCAGGGTATGGTTTTGGCTCCTTTTCTGTTCACTCTTTATACTGCGAATTCTCACACAACACAAAACACTGCCATCTACAGAAGTTCTCTGACAACTCTGCGATCGTCGGCCTCATCTCCAACGGAGATGAAGCTGAGTACAGAGGACTTATCCAGGACTTCGTGGACTGGTGCCATCGGAACTGCCTCCAGATCAATGCAAGAAAAACTAAGGAGCTGGTGGTGGACTGCCGCAGGCAAAGACAACCCCTCACAGCACCAGTAAACATCCAGGGAACAGACATTGAGATGGTGACATCCTACAAGTACCTGGGTGTTCATCTGAACAATAAACTAGACTGGTCACACAATACCCACACACTCTACAAGAAGGGACAGCGCAGGCTGTTCCTACTGAGGAGGCTCAGGTCTTTTGGTGTACAAGGGGTGCTCCTGAAGACCTTCTACGATTCGGTGGTGGCATCAGCCATCACTTTTGGAGTGGTCCGCTAGGGCAGTGGAATCACAGCAGCTGATAGGAAGAGACTGACCAAACTGATCAAGAAAGCTAGCACTGACTTCCGGTCTGGACGCCATGGTGATAGCAACCTAACGCTGAAACTCCCAGACTCAATCCAAGGAAAACATCCTCAAAATCAGACCTAACGGATTTTTGGAAGATTAAAAATCAAAAGACAATAACACCATGCCTAACCACAAGCAGAGGAAACTGACATTCCCCAGGTCAAGACGCACAGCGACTGCAGAATCTGAACCAGAGGACCTCCGTTCAGAAGACGAAGACCTGGGCCTAGCTAACAAAAGGATTAGCTTGAAATCGCTATTTGACGAAATACGACGATTTCGGGCCGAATTTCTTGAATTCAGAGAGGATCTAAAAAAGGCGAACAGCAGAATGGACCAGGCCGAAAACCGAATCTTGGAAGCTGAAGAAAGAGTAAAAGTGCTTGAAGATTCTGTGCTGGATTTACACAGAAAACAGTCATGGCTGGAGGCTAAGCTAACCGACCAAGAAGGAAGACAGAGACGAGATAACATCAGAATTCACGGTCTGAAAGAAGGAGCTGAAGATGGTTTCAACACAGTGGCGGAATGCGTGGAATCCTTATTGAGAGAGAAGTTGGATATTCCACAAACCACCGATTTGAAGATAGAAAAAGCCCATCGTACATTAGCCGCAAAGCCAGCCCCGGAAGCGCCCCCACGTTCTGTGGTGGTAAGATTCGCCAATTTCAAAATAAAACAAGAGGTTGTAAGACGGGCTTGGCAGAAAAAAGGATTTATGCATCATGAGAGAAAAGTCTTCGTGGAGCACGATTACGCCCCTGAGGTTCTTAAAAAACGACGGGAATATAACGACGCCAAAAAGGTTTTACGGGAACAGAATCTACGCTTTCAGACGCCATTTCCGGCGAAGCTAAGGGTCTTTTACGGTGAAGAGTCATGTCTCTATAATTCAGCGGAAGAAGCAACAACTGACATGGCAAGGAGAGGACTCCCGGTAACGGTGTTTAAACCCGCAGCGGATCTGAGCGAGAAAATCAGAGCTCAAACGTGGTCCACTCAGAGACCTTCAAAATCCACGGGCCAGCAGCGGGAAACCCAGCCCCAGAGCTACAAAGATAAGCTTTTCAGTTCCAGGAAGGAATAGCGACCTTTTTGTTTGTTTTTTTTTCTTTTCAGTCACTCTGCACTTCCACCCCCCCTCCTACAAGGTAACAAACACTAAAGGAGATGCAGAATCAGCATGTGGTAAAACCTTTCATGGAGCAGTTATAGCATTAGAAACAAATGTCTTCTTAATTTAAAGGGAAAAAAAAAATCATGTTAAAATAGAAATGTAACAATGACCCACATGTTCTCTCCATACTAACAAATACTGTATTAGAGTGAATGTTTGCTGTGATGGGGGTGGGAGGGTGCACACAATCTCATAGGTTATAGGCATAAAAAAAAAAAAAATCATTACAAATTCGGATTGGGATCTGAAATTCACGTTAAAAACATGGGACAACTTGCAGGGGTAAGAGAGGGCCCTCAACACGTAACAGAGTTTGAGGAATTTCCCTCAGAGCCTACACTCCATCAGGGCTCTTACAGGGTCTTTAAAGAGACCCCAGCTCAGGAAGTTTTTTTGACAGTTTTTTGTTTTAAAGTTTCGTACACTATGTTCTTAATGTTTTTTATGTTCTTAATGTTCTTTCAGTTTCTGAGTAGCAAAAAAGAGGGCCACCACACTGTTATACTAAATAAGAAAATACAATGGAGAAACAGGGTGTAACCAAAATAGCCTCATATAATGTAAAAGGGATCCTGAATCCAGTTAAAAGATCCAAGATTCTACGCAAAATGAAAAAAGACAAAGCAGAAATAATATTTTTACAAGAAACCCACCTAACAGACGTGGAACACACTAAACTCAATAGACAAGGGTTTAAAATGATCTCTTCATTTTCATATAAATCAGGGAGGAGGAGGGGAGTAGCGACATTGATATCAACCAAAATTACATTTGAAAAAAAATCAGAACACAAAGATAAAGAAGGGAGGTACAGTTTGGTAACTGGGCGGCTAGAGGGAGAAGATATCACCCTGCTGAATGTATATGCACCACCAGGGGCTAAATGGAAATTTTATAAAAATGTATTCGACCTAATGATAACTAAAGCCCAAGGTTTAGTGATATGTGGTGGAGACTTCAATCTAAGACTGAATCCATACTGGGATGCGACAGGTAATTCTTCACATCAAAATAACACCCAAAGTAAGAATACTCGGATGCTACTAAAAGAAATGGGAATCTGTGACGTATGGAGGGAATTCAACCCCAATGTAAAAGATTATACTTTTTATTCAACGCCACATTCATCTTACTCAAGGATTGATTACTTTTTTATGTTTAATAGAGACATTGGAAGAGTAAAAACATGTAAAATAGGACTGATGGATCTCTCCGACCACAGTCCAATCTATATGGACTTAAACATCCAAAAATACACAAATAATACATTTTCCTGGAGGTTGAATTCAAGTGTCCTGAAAGGACCACTGAAAGATGAATTGGAATCAGATATTCTCAGATATTTGGAAGAAAACGATAATGGAGAAGTATCTCCTTTAATACTGTGGGATGCGTGCAAAGCTGTAATAAGGGGAAAAATTATTGCAAAACTGGCAACCCAAAAGAAACTGAGACAAGAAAAACTAATCACACTAGAGTCAGAACTCAAGAACCTAGAAAAAGAACACAAAGACAACACTCATTCTAATGGCTCGCTCAAGATTAAAGAAATTAAAAATCAAATAAATGAGATCTACACAATAGAAATCCAGAAGAAACTTACATTTCTGAAACAAAAACACTATGAAGCAGGCAGTAAATCGGCAAAATTACTAGCCTATAAATTGAGGAAACAACAAACGGAAAGAGCAGTCTACAAAATCAGAGACCCAGTATCAAAGGAAATAAAATTCAGAATTCAGGATATTCTTAAAAGCTTCGAGAATTACTACAAGAACTTATACTCCCACAAAAAACATAAAAACGCACCCGAGACATTACTAAACACATTAAACCTTCCCCAACTTACGGATTCACAAAATAAAACCCTACTGTCAGAAATACAACCTAAAGAATTGGAAAAAGCAATTATGAAACTTAAAGCTAACAAATCCCCAGGAGCAGATGGCTATACAGCAGAATGGTACAAAACCTTTAAACAGCAACTATCTCCTCTCCTCCTGAAAACATTTAACTATGTCCTCCACACAGGGGAAATCCCCCCCTCCTGGAGAGAAGGGGTCATTGCAGTTATACCTAAACCTGAAAAGGATAAACTAGAATGCTCCAACTACAGACCAATCAGTGTATTAAATCAGGACTATAAGCTTTTTACCACTATCCTTGCCAAAAGGTTAGAAAACATACTGACAGACTTAGTTCACTTAGACCAAACAGGTTTTATAAGACAAAGACAGACACAAGACAACATTCGACGCACTTTACACATAATTCATCATATAAAAAAATATAACTTAAATGCAGTCGTATTGGGATTAGATGCTGAAAAAGCATTCGATTCGGTTGACTGGTCTTTCCTATATAGAATCTTATCCAGTTTCAATTTTCATAACAACTTCATTAGAACTATACAGGCATTATATAAAAAACCAACAGCTAAAATAAGGATTAACGGTAATTTATAAGATAAGATAAGATAAGATAAGATAAGCCTTTATTAGTCCCACAACGGGGAAATTCCAGGATTGCAACAGCACAGGGATAGCAACACTCAGAGCAACAATCAGAAGGCAAGAAAAAAAAAAAACAAGCAAGCAAGAGCAGCTAATATACATATGTACGTATTACTATAAAATATATATATATACACACACACACAGACACACAGTGCAGAGCATTGTAGCTGGATGGAATAAATATATGAATATATCATCATCATCTTTATATTTAATCTTACATTCATCTTTATATTATCATCATCTTTTGAGCTGGAAAGAGGATGTCGTCAGGGCTGCCCCCTGTCTCCACTGCTCTTTGCAATCTTCATAGAACCTCTGAGCCAATGGATAAGACAAAATCAAGAAATTCAAGGTATTACACTTGGTCAGAAGGAACATAAAATAGCACTCTTTGCTGATGACATTTTAATATACCTAGGGCAGCCAGACACTTCTCTACCAGAACTAATCTCAGTTTTTTCAGACTATGGAGATTTATCGGGGTACAAATTAAACATGCGTAAAACCCAAGTCTTAACATTCAACTATGACTCAAATCATTTTTCACTAAATGAACTCAAAACTAACTGGGAGTTGGAATCTATGAAATATCTGGGGATCAATATCCCGAAACAACTCGACAAAATTATAACACTAAACTATGATCCACTGGTGACTAAAATAAACTCTGACCTAGCAAGATGGAATATGATACCATTCTTAGGTACTGCACAAAGAATTGAAGCAGTCAAAATGAATATACTTCCACGTCTTCTATACCTTTTCCAAACAATACCGGTAGAACCTCCCAAAAAAACATGGCAGGAGCTGGACAGAAGGATCTCAAGATTCATATGGCAGGGTAAGAGACCTAGAATCAGATATAGAACCCTACAGCTAAACAAAGACAAAGGTGGGCTCGCGCTGCCAAATATCAGGGACTATTTTATAGCTGCATAAATTAAAACTTTAGTAGAGATATGTAACCCAGTCTACACTGCACAATGGAAGGAGATGGAATGCCAAATAACAAGTGACATCCCGCTACAGGCAATAATAGGGAACAATGCCTTAACTAAACTCTTGAATAACACCAACCCGTGGATAGAGACCCCGCTAAAAATTTGGTTTAAGATAGTCAGAGAGAATCAAGCTAAAGAGCCCTATCGACTTCTGCAATGGATTGCCTATGATCAAGACTTTACCCCCAATAAAACAGACACTAGATTTAAAGAGTGGAAAGAGAAAGGGCTGATAAAATATTACGATTTTTTTAAGGGGCAAACTTTAAGAAGTTTTGAAGATTTGAAAAAACAAGGTCTAATAAATCAAGATCTTTACAGGTTCTTTCAGCTTAGACACCACATAAACAATATACTTAAAAAGGAGGATTTGGAAAGGGCCCAGTCAGGTGTTCTGAAGGTCTTCTTAATGGCATATAAAGGGATCCCAGGGATCAGATACATTTCTAAAATATATCAAGGTCTTCAAGACTTAAAAGGAGACAACACATCATATATAAAAGAGAGATGGGAAAAAGAGGGGAATTTCACTTTACAATTGGAAATATGGGAAAAGCTAAATAAACAGCAATGGAAAAGTACCTCTTCCCTGCAGTGGAGAGAATTTGGATGGAAAAATTTGGTAAGATTTTTCAGAACACCTGCACAAAACAAATTTACCCATAAGGGGTTGAACTGTTGGCGCTTGTGTGGTGAAAAGACTGCAAATCATTTTCATGTGTTTTGGTCATGCCCAGTTATCCACCAATATTGGACCAACGTACAGTCAATATTGGGGAAAATATTCAAAATAACAGTTCCCTTTTCTTTTGTAACTTTGTATTTGGGTTTACTACCGGACTCACTGGAAAGACGAGGAGATAAATACTTATTCAATGTTTTAATATTGGCAAGTAAAAAAGCCCTAACTAAAAAATGGATGCTGAAGGACTGTCCTACACCTGAAGATTGGATTAACGTGATTCAAGACATTTACTCGATGGAAAAGTTGACATTCGCACTGAGACAGGACATGGATGGGTTCATGAACTTTTGGCAACCCTGGATCGCATATGTGTCTTCCACTAGATCTAATCTTTGACAAATACCATTTCAATAATGGTCCCACTCTTTGTTCCAATGCTACTCAGATGCTCTTTTACTTTTATTTACTTAATTTTCTGTTTGTTTGTTTTTTGCTGTTCTGTTTGTTTGTTTATTTGGTTTTTTTGTTTGTTTTGTTTTTATTTAATTCTCCTTAATTTCACTTTTTCTTTCACTTTAAAAAAAAAGGGGGGGTGTTGTAATAACTATCCTACCAATGTTGTCAAATAGCAAAAAATAAGGGAACATGTGATGAAAATGTAAACAATGCAATGCTGTAATGACCTGTATACCCTTTACAAAAACTTAAATTAAAAAAAAAAAAAAAAAAAAAAAAAAAGAAAGCTAGCACTGTCCTGGGGCAGTGCCTTGACCCAGTGGAGGAGATTGGTGAGAGAAGGATTGTGGCTAAGCTGTCATCTCTGCTGGAGTCGAGTCCCACCCTATGCAGGACATACTGAATGCACTGAGGAGCTCATTTAGCAGTAGGCTACATCATCCTAGGTGCGCAACCGAGAGGTTTTGCAGGTCCTTCCTTCCTACGGCTGTCAGACTTTATAACCTACGCAGAGCTGCTCGCAGAGATAGCAAAAAAAACGTGACAACCTAATAGTATTGAATACAAAAGACGCAACAGACTTACACAAAATGGTCCCCTCCAGTATACAACTAGGACAATATAAATCGCTACGGAGGGTGACAATATGTATGGGTACATATTCATACTATGTGGGGTAACTAAATAGACTGTTATGCTGTTTATTCCATCTAGCTACAATGCTCTGCACTGTGTATATATATTCATATATTTGTGTACATATGTACAGTATATTCACTACTCTTATTTTCTTATCTTCTAAATTATTGCTCTGACTGTTGCTATCCCTGTGCTGTTGCAATCCTGGAATTTCCCCGTTGTGGGACTAATAAAGGCTTATCTTATCTTATTAATGTTACAAGTTTACTTTCTAAATTGGACTTGATAAATATTTGGATAAACTCAACAAATACAGATGTTGTTGTTTTGTCTGAAACCTGGCTTAAAAAATCTGTGCTTGATAAGGACACTTATCAAGTGTCCTTATCAAGCGTCAAGTGTCACTTACATCTGCATCTGACCCTTTGAAAGCAGAGTGTCTCTTTAAATCTTAGCCAATTAATTAATTTACCTACAAGACCTAATCCAAAATGCTTGCAAAAATCTACACTTAGTGACTTGATTTTAACAAGCATGCCTTTTAACCTCTTGCACTCCGTTGTACCACGGGCGGGCAAGTCTCTGCGTCCCAGAGCGCACGAGGGCGCTCTCGTGCGCTCTAGGACGCACGATGGAGCTGCGTCCAAGCGCGCACTGAAAATAAAAGCTGCATTGCAAAAGCTTGCATAATTTCCTGCATTTGCTAGTGGAAAACCTAGCAAGAAAGACCCGCCTACCAAAACTGTGAATGCAGTGAGCCAATTGAAGCAGAGAAGTTCGCAAGCTGTTTTTTGTAAGGCTGGGTGAAGACAGACTGCTGCAGCAGATAAAAAAAGGACCCGCAGGAAGAACCGTCACAGACCCAGCAGCACAGAGACCACCCACAAGTGCTACCTGTGTGACAGGGACAGCCATTCGCACATCGGCCTCTTCAGTCACAGGCGGTGCTTTTTTTTTTTTTATTCGAGCAGAATAGACATTTAGGATTCTCTTCCATGGTCATCATAGACCGACGGAGGCCGACGACGAAGGCCGTAAATCATTCGCCAAAACCGCAATCATGGAATTATGTTTTGACCGGGTCGCGAGACCAGAACCACAAGCGGACCAGTGTCGCGTTCGTCTGACAGTGAGGAAGAGAAGTTTGCCAGGACACTGCTGCTGTGAAGAGGTAAGGTGTTATAAGCTAAATTATTCTTTATCCCTGAAAATTGTAATCAAAAATGACTTTTGACCGATCGGTAAATTACAACTGTGCAGCGCATGAAGTCCGAAGTTCCTGCGCCGCGGTACACAGGTCGTGAGCCGCGTCCAGACCGTGAACGCCGACCCCCCCCCCCCGCTACTCTTCTGTAGCGAGGGGGGGGGAAGCCGTGGTGACTGCGCTGCTGTCGCCACATGAGTCTATTCCGTCATGTAGCGATGGCCGATGTCTGTCCTCTGTAACGAGGAGGGGGACAACCCACACACACACACACACACAGCCCTGAGTGTCACCTTTCATTAGAGCCCAAGATAAAGCTTCTATATTGAATCATTCAAAAGTTACAGACGTTTTTCCAAACTGTGCCATTTGGCACAATTTGGCACAGTTCAAAAACGTCTGGGAACTACCTGAGGAAAAAGCTGTGTAATATAGTCATTTTTTGTGGTATTGTTACAAAATTTGGACCTCAGCTGGATAGCACTTGGTTCTACATTTTTGTTGCATTTTCCAGCCCGGATCTGAAGCTGTGTGTTATTTGCAAGCATTTGTATCCAAAAAAACACCCAGGCCAAATTTATTTTCTTCAAGTTCAGTATGTTTAGATGACTGTAACTCAGTGGCCGGAGCACTTAGAGAGATTATGACTGTTTTGCCAAAAAATTCAAAGTGTTTTCTTTTAAATGAGACCAACCCCATGAAGATGCTGCAAAGGGTTGAAGAACAGCTTTCGATTTACTTTGGGCACGTTATTTTTTGGTGTTTTTAGGGAAATTGACCGGAGTGCAAGGGGTTAAATATGTGACTTCAGCCGTTTTTTCTAATGATGTGAGTGATCACTGTGTGATAGCAGTAGTCCGAGATAAGAGGATTCCTAAAAGTAAGCCTCATTATGTAGAAAAACATAACATGAAGCTCTTTAATGAGCAAGCTTTTTTTTTTTTTTTTTCCACGATCTGTATAATTTCAATTGGGATAGAATTGGCCTTTTTGATGATGCTGAAATGGCTTGGGATTATTTTCATAAAAATTTTATTAGTCTTGTCAATAAACATGCCCCCCTCTGCAAATTTCGTATCAACTGGTGTGATTATCCCTGGTTTATAACTGGCCTGGTAGATTTACTGCATGAACGTAATACTGCCTGGTCCAGGGCACGTAACTCTAATCTAGAGGCTGATTGGCTCAACTTTAGACAACTGAGAAATAAATTTACCTTACTCCTTTGAAAAACAAAAGCTGAATTTTATTTGTCCACAACCATGGAAAACCTCAAAAATCCAAAGAAATTCTGGAAGACTATCAAGTCATTATCTGCTAACAAGAACCCAATTAACCTTCCACCCAGTATACGTGTAGTTGTTGATGGTCTCAGGGTAACTGAGAGGAAAATAATGTTAAATTGTTTTAATAATCATTTTATTTCTTCTGGTTTCTTGTTTAAATCTGAGAACTTGACAAAAGCACCTTCAGTTACTGATTGGCCCATTGATAATTCACCAGTTTTTAATCTCATTCCTTTTAAGATATTAGAGGTCAAAAGGGCCCTTAAAAAACTTAATCATAGAAAACCAGCTGGTCCAGATAATTTAGAGCCCCTCTTTTTAAAATTAGCAGCTGATTTTATAGCTGGCCCATTGTGTCACATTTTTAACCTTATTTTGTCATAAAACGAAATCCCCAGGGATTTGAAATCTGCTTTTGCTATCCCCTTTTTGAAAAATGGGGACCCAGCTATTTTAAATAACTATAAACCTATCTCTAAACCCTTTGTCCTGGCAAAAGTGCTTGAATCTTTCCTCAGCAAACAAGTAAAAGAATATATTGCTACCAACTCTATTTTGTCACCATTTCAATTAGGTTTCCGTAAAAATCATAGCACTACTACTGCTGCCTTGAAGGTCATAAATGATATAACAGGCTCTTGACAACAAACAATGCTGTTTTTCCTTGTTTTTAGGTCTTTCAAAAGCCTTTGATACTGTTGATCACTTGACCTTAATCATCTGTATCACAGCTATAGGTTTTTCCAAACAAGCAGTTGGGTGGTTTACAAATTACCTTACAGGCAGAATCCAGGCTGTTCAGATAGCGGGTGCTACCTCAGACTTTTTACAAGTACATAAAGAGGTTCCACAAGATTAATTTCTGGGCTGTTTATTGTTAACTGTACATAAACAACATTGGACAAAACATTACAAATGCAACTTTTCACTTCTATGCTGATGACACTGTCATATATTGCTCTGCTACCACACTTGCTAAAGCTTTTGAACATATTCAGCATACTTTTGACAGAGTACAGGAACAGCTTAATCATTTACAACTTGTTTTAAATGCAGAGAAAACAAAACTCCATGTTCTTCACTACCTCAAATTCAGCAAGATCAGCACTATCTGAAAAAATTTTAAGAAGTTGTAACAACTACGATGGTTAATTACAGGGAATGGGCTGTATAGTACGTACTAGCATATGACACAGTGTAATACAGTCAGTCCCTCCAGGATTTTGGGATGTTGCAATTGCACAATTCACGCAAAATCAGCAAATCAGCGCAACTATTGCACGACCTTGCAACTTTGTCCAATCACCACAACTTCCCCGCAATTTTGGCCAATCCTTGTCAACTTCTGCCCATTTCATCAATCAAATTTGTCTGACTGGCACTGAAATGCTCAGTCTAACCAATCAAATGCACCACGCTCACTTCCGTGCACCACGCTCACTTCCATGTTTACAGCGAGTAGTGAATTTATAGTTTACACAGTGTGTAACAGAACACATCTGCAAACAGAGTGTGTGATTTTAAAAAAACACTCACCCGTGAGGTTTTCAACACCGTCCCTTCCTCCGTCTCTCCCAGCCTGCCCGTGGACGCCTTGCCACATCTCCGACCTAACCGCCTGTGCGAAGCGCTGGGTTTGTGTTGAAAAACATGCACCTGCCCCAATAGCCTGCCGCATCGCCGGAGTGCACATGAGGAGAGTGCACTACACTACAGCAAGTGTTTGAACATCTTTAGAGGTAAAATCATTACTACATCTGGTCAATGAGCTTTAAAACTCAATCTCCGGTGTGGACTCTGGATGGACAAACGCACCCACCCATCCATCCCCCCTCGCCGTCCCGTTGTAAATGAAAGGGGTGTGTGTGTGTGTGTGTGTGTGTGTGTGTGTGTGTGTGTGTCAGTGAAGACCAGCATGCAGCAGACAGGTAGGCATAGAAAGAGAGAGAATATTCTCTGTATTTTAAAAAAAAAAAAAAACACAGACTCCAATAGCCAATACAGTGCAACAGAAAAATTTATTTTTTCCTCTCCGCTCGCTACCGAGTGGTTGGAAACTGTAGGGAGTTTTCAAATAAAGGTGCTGCCAATAATTTCCAAATCTATACTTTTTAACATACATTCAATGCAATTTAGCTGTTGTAATGGATATTGTGTTAATGTTTGTATTTGCTGTTGCACAAAAGAGTTTTTCTGTATAGCAGAAGTTTCTGCTTAATTTAGAAATCACTATAATAGGAAATTTTCGACAATCCTGTGCTTTTCTTGTATTGTTACATAGAATACCACTGCAGTAAACTGGAAAAAAGCATCTGCTTTAAAATTTGGAATTCTTCCCACAACTTTTAGTGCAGAAAACACTCTAAAAACATCACTACTTTTATCGCAACTTTTTGAAAAAGCTCCTGCGAATTCAGCCTTTTTGGCCCACAACAATTATAAAAACATCCTGCAACATCCTGGAGGGACTGGTAATAGGACAACAATGATGATGGACCAGTATCAGAGTCACCTAGATTCGACTACAGGAGCAGTAATAAACTTTAGATAAAGGAGAGACCACAGACCAGGAAGTATGTTTAAAATGCCGTCTTATTATTAAATGGACAAAAGTGTCATGGCGGCCTCTGGGCCGTCATTGGCGTCATCAACTCCAGCTGCGCACAGACCAACAGCTGTTAATCAACGGCTGTTAAAAGCCAGCTTCGCTGACAGCCCGTCGCGGAGTCATCTGTCCTCCTCATCGGAGTATGAGCCTGAACTCCACTCTCTTGTCTCGTCTGGAACCTCTCTTGCCTCGTCAAGAACCTCTCTTGCTTCATCAAGGACTTCTCATCAGTCTCAACCAAGTAAGAGAACAATTTTCTACTCAACCCCTTGTCTATACCCCTGTGCACAGGTGGACCTCCTTGGCGGCGGACCTGCGTCCCCAGCTGACGGGGCAACGCCATCTCGCCCACGTAGCGCTTCGCTACCACCGCGACTACCGGTACGTCTTGCTCCTCAGCTGCCAGAACTGTTGTTATTTCAGTTACAGGAGTATTGGCCACCTCTGTCAGTGGAGTCTCTGTCATCGTCATCAGCTATATCATCATCACCACATTCTGTGGAATCACTAACCTTGTCATCGTCTGGATTATCGTCACTCCGGTCTGTGAAGTCACAGCCGGTGTTATCATCAGGATTTTCCTCGTCACTGCCACGGGTGGAAGCCCCAGCACGTTCACGGACACCTTCACCTCCACGCTGCACGGCCGCTGGAACTCAGCAGGGCGTAACCTGTGCTACACTCAAGTAAGCCTCTCTACCTGCAGCTCATCACGAGTGTGGAACAAAAGTAATTGTTTTCTGCTTGTATGTTCCAGGGTTGCCGGGTCTCCGTCCAGGCTGCTCAGCTCCAGTGACCAGAACACTATCCACGCACTCACACACGCATTACACTCACTCACTATTGAATAAAGATTATTGTCACTATCTGTCTGTGTCAGTGTCTGTCTCCTGGGTCCTAAATCATGTCAAAAAGGACAATGACATACATTAACATAGAATAAATCCCCTTTTGTGTTTAGACCTTTTAGTTAGGTTTAAAAGGATTTAGTTTAGTCTTATTTTAATGAGTTGCAACCTTTAGTTTCTTTTAGTTCAGTTCAAGCTAGTTCTTTATTCTACTTGAGTTATCGCTGCTTTGTTCAAATTAGTTTAGTTCTATTTCATTTCAAGTTCCTTTCAAGTTTAGTATCAGTACCCTTTAAGTTTAACCATTACCATTGTTTTGTTGTTTACAACCAAACAATTAACATTGTACTGTAAACAATACCTTTACAGTATAATTGTTTATGGTCAATCAAATAGAAATCGTAAAAAAAAAATAAAATACAAAACTCAAAACAATTCAGCAAAAGACTGAATAAATCTGTTAACCATGTCATGACAGCCGCTGGGCCGTCATCTCTCTCATCAGCTCCAGCTGCGCACAGACCAGCAGGTGTTAATCAACGGCTATTAAAAGCCAGCGTCTTTGACAGCCCGGCATGGAGTCATCTGTCTACCTCGACCGAGTATGAGCCAGAGCTTCGTTTCACAGCCAAGTCAGGAACGCCACGACAAGACCCACCACAAAAGAAAACCATTTGCTTTTCTACGCCAAACCTTTACCCCTGTGCACAGGTGGACCTCCCAGGCGGCGGACCGGTATCTCCAACTGACGGAGAATTACCCTCTCCTCCCCGGAGCTCCTCCTTGCCATCGCTACTTCAGGAACTCTCATCACCACAGCTGCAGGTACTGTTACTCTCTCAGCCACAGGAGCCACTATCACCACGGTTACGGACATTATCACCTCCACGGCTACAGGAACAGTCACCGTCACAGCTGCCAGTGCAATCATTGCTCTCGCCACGATCACCACCACGGTTACAGGAGTTATCACCATCACAGCCTCAAGCATCAGCACCACCACAGCTCACGGACATCTGGGAACAGCAAGATACAATCAGTGACAACCTCAAGTAAGCTTCACACCTGCACTTGTCCTTTTGTGTCGAACAGCCTTAACGGTTTCTGCTTGTGTGTTCCAGGGTTGCTAGGTCGTCATCTGTATCGCTCAGCTCCGGTGACCAGGCCACTATATCTGCACTCACACTTGCACTACACTCACTCTCACTTAACAATAAAGAATAACTATTTTGTATCTGCCCGTGTCTGTGTCAGTCTCTTGGGTCCTGAAACATGTCAGTACGACTCCGTCACGTTGACCCAACAGACAGTACACAGCCGCGCGGACTTAACACCCTTAGCGCCCGGGTAGACATGCTCGTACATCAGCAAACTGTTATTCTAAATCAGCTGTCACAAGTTAACGGTCGGCTGGATCGCCTGGAGGGACAACAGGCGTTTGCCCCGGTCGCTAGTGTTTCAACCCCTGCAGGTTTAGTACCAAGTCAAGCTAACACCACGTTCATATCTCGTCTCACCCCTGTTCCCACACCTGCTCGTTTCAGTGGTAAACTCGGAGAGGCTCGGGGATTTATTCTACAATGCGAGTCAGTTTTTCTCCGAGTCCTGGGGGACTTCGCGATAGACTCAAACAAAATAGGATATATCATTAACCTACTGGGGGGTAGAGCCTTAGATTGGGCATACACTGTAATGGCGAGACCAGGTTATCCTATGTTGACTTACCAGCAGTTTTTGGTGGAGTTTATGTCCGTGTTTGATCATTCGGATAGGGGTGCGGTGTTGACTGAACGGCTGTTGAGCCTGCAGCAGGGCGCAAGATCAGCTGCTGACTATGCAATAGACTTCCGGGTCCTTGCCGCTGAGATTGGGTGGGGGGAACCGGCACTGTGCGGTATTTTCCTCCGCAGTCTCAACGCGGAGTTAAAAGACGAGTTAGCGGCACGGGACAAACCTGACAATTTAGGAGAGCTAATTGCCCTTGCCATAAGCATAGATAGTAGACTAAGGGAACGAGTGGCAGAACGGCGGTCTACCGCCCGTCCTGTAAAACCCCGCCCTCGTTCCACCAGTTCTCCCCTGCTCGCTCTTCCGGCGTTAGGGGAGCTTTCAGATCAGGAACCCATGTTAATAGGACAATCTAAAGTGTCAGCGGCTGAGAGACAGCGCCGCAGAGATTTAGGCCTTTGTTTTTATTGTGGAAAGGAGTCACATGGGGTTTTTGAATGCCCAAGTTGGTTAAAAAGGGAGGGTCCGTGGATTGCAGTAGGGGGATTCACGGACACGGACCTAGAAAGACCCCTCACGAGTTTTCGCATACCCATTAGACTTATCCACAAACACGCAGAACATTCCATGTTAGCCTTAGTGGATTCAGGAGCTAAGCAAAACTTTGTTTCTAAGGACCTGGCAACCCAGATGGGCCTCAGCTGTCAGCCCCTGGATCCACCTGTCAAGCTTATTACATTATCTAAGGCATCACTGACCACCGTAGCCTATCAGACGGCCCCAGTGTCCGTGATCGTCTCAGGGAATCACAGAGGAGATTAGGTTTTTAGTCTTGCCTGTCTCTTCTTCGCCTGTCACCCTGGGTTACCCCTGGCTCCACCTTCATAATCCCACAATCGACTGGCAAGGAGGAAGTATTACAGCGTGGAGTATTCTGCTTAAGCGCCTGCCTCCAATCGGCGGCATGCGTCCCCTCTGTCAAGGTGCCACCCCCCTCAACGTCAACTCAGGAGCTGTCCAAGGTACCAGAGGTTTACCACGATTTAGGATTAGTGTTCAGCAAGTCACGGGCGTTGTCTCTACCCCCTCATCGGCCGTACGACTGCGCAATAAATCTGAAGGCTGGGGCCCCTCTCCCTGCAAGCCGCCTGTACAGCCTGTCAGCCCCAGAGCGCGAGGCCATGGATACCTACATTAAAGAATCCCTGGCCTCAGGTATCATCCGCCTGTCGTCTTCGGCCGTGGGGGCCGGTTTCTTCTTTGTTGGAAAGAAGGACGGGTCGCTACGCCCTTGCATCGACTTCCGGGGCCTTAATGAAATCATTATTAAAGATAAATACACTCTGCCTTTGATGAATACTGCCTTTGACTCCCTCCAGGGGGCGAATTGGTTTACTAAGCTTGATCTCCGCAATGCCTATCACCTGGTGCGCATCAGAGAGGGGGATGAGTGGAAGACGGCGTTCAGGACCCCAAGTGGCCACTTCGAGTACCTGGTAATGCCGTTTGGGTTGACCAACGCTCCGGCCGTCTTCCAGCAGCTAATAAACGACGTGCTGCGGGATTTCCTTAACTCCTTTGTATTTGTGTATCTGGATGATATATTGATCTTCTCCCGCACTCTGGAGGAGCACCAGGTGCACGTGTGCAGAGTGTTACAGCGCCTCCTGGAGAATCAACTCTTTGTCAAAGCGGAGAAGTGTGAATTTCACACAAACCAGACCTCTTTCCTTGGGTTCATCATCGCCCAGAACCAGGTGCTTCCCGACCCGGCCAAGGTTAAGGCGGTAGTGGACTGGCCCACTCCGTCCTCTAGAAAACAGCTCCAGGGGTTCCTGGGCTTTGCTAACTTTTATCGCCGTTTTGTGCCCAATTTTGGGAACCTGGCTCGCCCTTTGACTGTGCTCACCTCCCCTAAGACCCCGTTTTGCTGGAGTGAGGATGCAGCCAGGGCGTTTAAGAAATTAAAGGACGCGTTTGCTTCGGCCCGTGTGCTCACTCAGGTAGACCCGAATCTTCAGTGCTTGGTGGAAGTGGATGCCTCTGATTCGGGGGTGGGAGCGGTACTCTCCCAGCGTTCTCCTGAGGACGGCAAGATTCGGCCATGTGCATATTTCTCCCGTCACTTGTCACCGGCGGAGAGGAACTACAGCATTGGAGACAGGGAACTGTTAGCAGTGAAGCTCGCCCTGGAGGAATGGAGACATTGGCTTGAGGGGGCCGCGCAGCCGTTTGTTGTTTGGACTGACCACCGCAACCTGGAGTATCTCAGGACAGCGAAGCGGCTGAACGCGCGTCAGGCTCGTTGGTCTCTCTTCTTCGGCCGCTTCAACTTCTCCATCACCTATCTGCCAGGAAGCAAGAACGGTAAGCCGGATGCCTTCTCACGACAGTTTGATGCACCATCTACCGAGGATCAGGATGCACCCATCCTACCACCCTCCTGTGTTGTGGGCGCGCTGTCCTGGGGTATCTGTACCAAAGTCCGGAGAGCGTTGAAGACGGAACCAGATCCGGGGGGGGGGGGGCAGGCCGCTTGTTTGTTCCACGCTCTATTCGGGGTCAGGTGATTGAGTGGGGTCACGCCTCCAAGTTGGCTTGTCATCCGGGAGTAGGCCGGACTGTGGACCTGGTCCAGAGGACCTTCTGGTGGCCGGGGCTACGGAAGGACGTGGTGAACTACATCTGGGCTTGCACTCAGTGCACCACAGGGAAAACGACATCTTCCCCCCCGGCGGGTCTGTTGCATCCCCTGCCTGTTCCTTCCCGCCCCTGGTCTCATGTGGCCATGGATTTTGTGACTGGTTTGCCCCCTTCTGATACTTTCACCACTGTCTTGACTATTGTGGACCGTTTTTCGAAGGCGGCCCATTTTGTGCCTCTTCGGGGCTTGCCTTCGGCTCAGGAAACGGCGGACCTCCTTGTTCAACGTGTGGTTCGCCTCCATGGCATCCCCGCTGACATAGTGTCAGATCGGGGACCACAGTTTGTCTCTCAGGTATGGAAGGCGTTCTGCGCAGCACTGGGAGCCACAGCTAGCCTTTCTTCTGGGTACCATCCTCAAAGTAATGGCCAGTGCGAACGGGCTAACCAGGAGCTTGAGGCCGCGCTGCGCTCTGTTATCTCCTCCTGTTCCTCCTCTTGGAGCAAACATCTTCCCTGGATAGAGTACACCCATAATACCACAATCTCTACGGCCACGGGCGTCTCTCCTTTCAAGGTTTCTTTTGGATTTGATCCACCACTATTTCCGGAGGAGGAGAAGGAGGTAGCGGTTCTGTCTGTCCAGGCCCATATTAAGCGCTGTCGGCGAGTTTGGTCCATCGCCCGCCGAGCCCTTTTGAAGACCACTGAACGCAACATCCAGGTGGCCAACCATCACAGGAGACCTGCCCTGGACTACAAGGTGGGTCAGAAGGTTTGGTTATCCACCCGGAATATTGGTGTACCGGCCAAAAAGCGCAAACTCACTAAGCGCTTCATTGGTCCCTACACGATCTCACGTATTGTCAACCCTGTGTCTGTGCACTTGTCTCTCCCCCCTTCCATGTGCATCTGCCCCACCTTTCATGTCTCCCAGGTTAAACCGTACGTCATGGACCCTCTGTGCCCGGCCCCTGTGGCGCCTCTTCCCCCCCCCTCCCGAGGATGATCGATGGCCATCCAGCCTGGGGCGTGACTGCCATCCTGGACGTTCGCAGGCGGGGTCGTGGTCTTCAGTATTTGGTGGACTGGGAGGGCTTTGGACCGGAGGATCGTTCTTGGATTCGTCCAGCGTTGATCTTAGATAAGCAGTTGATCCGCGATTTCCATCGGGCGAATCCAGGTAAGATTGGGCAGGTGCCTGGAGGCACTGTAGAGGGGGGAGTACTGTCATGACGGCTGCTGGGCCGTCATCTCTCTCATCAGCTCCAGCTGCGCACAGACCAGCAGGTGTTAATCAACGGCTATTAAAAGCCAGTGTCGTTGACAGCCCGGCATGGAGTCGTCTGTCTACCTCGACCGAGTATGAGCCAGAGCTTCGTATTACAGCCAAGTCAGGAATGCCACGACAAGACCCACCATGTAAGAAAACCATTTGCTTTTCTACGCCAAACCTTTACCCCTGTGCACAGGTGGACCTCCCAGGCGGCGGACCGGTATCTCCAACTGACGGAGAATTATCCTCTCCTCCCCGGAGCTCCTCCTGGCCATCGCTACTTCAGGAACTCTCATCACCACAGCTGCAGGTACTGTTACTCTCTCAGCCACAGGAGCCACTATCACCACGGTTACGGACATTATCACCTCCACGGCTACGGGAACAGTCACCGTCACAGCTGCCAGTGCAATCATTGCTCTCGCCACGATCACCACCACGGTTACAGGAGTTATCACCATCACAGCCTCAAGCATCAGCACCACCACAGCTCACGGACATCGGGGAACAGCAAGATACAATCAGTGACAACCTCAAGTAAGCTTCACACCTGCACTTGTCCTTTTGTGCTGAACAGCCTTAACGGTTTCTGCTTGTGTGTTCCAGGGTTGCCAGGTCGTCATCTGTATCGCTCAGCTCCGGTGACCAGGCCACTATATCTGCACTCACACTTGCACTACACTCACTCTCACTTAACAATAAAGAATAACTATTTTGTATCTGCCCGTGTCTGTGTCTGTCTCTTGGGTCCTGAAACATGTCAAACCACAAAATAAAAGTCTTTTTCTTTCAAGTTTGCTAATCCTTTAGTTCTTCTGAATTAGCAGTCCAGTGTTTTTATCCTGAATCCACTGGTTTTTTGATGGAAATGTGGATGGATCATATCAGTTCAGATGAAAACCATGCAACGTCCAGTCCTGGCTCATATACAGTTCACACAAGGTCCCTTGGGTGGCTTGCCATCACAGTTCAAGCACGTGTTCTTCAAATCTTCAAATCCAGTCCTAATTTGACATATCCTCATCCCAACCTAAGTTGGCTTAATGTAAACAACATAAAATAAGCATACATACTTAAAATAAAACGCTAGGTAGCTCTAAAACTAAAAAAAAAAAGTCCATTTCCAGTCTTAATTAGTGCTTGTTAAGACGGAGCTGAAATGGTGGACAGAAAAAAAAAAGAAGAAACAAGTCAGGGCATTGACCTATAAGCCCATGCCCCAATTTGGCTGAAAATGTACCAAAATATTCACCATTTCCACATAGAATAACATAAATTCAGAACCTTAGCTTTCCATTTGCATAAAATGACCAATTCATTCCACAAATATACTTTACAGAAAATAAAGTACGTTTTCAACTCACCAAGTCCCGATAAACACACGTACACAAATCTCCAGAACCCACAACTGGCTGGAAAAACCAACAATACCTTTGTAAAAGTGTAAAAATAACTTTTAGATAACTTTACACTCACTGCTTTACTGAAAATAAATTATATTTTCCTCACTCACAGAGTTCTGATACTTCAGGAACAACCAGGACAGGTTAGAAAAGAAAAAAAAAAACTTCTTCAGAGTGCAAGAATAGCTTTTAGGTTAGTTTAGACTCATTCTTTGCTCTATTTTATTCTCTCTCTCTCTCTCTCTCTCTCTCTCTCTCTCTCTCTCTGCAACGCTTTGCGTGTGTTTCCCTCGTTTTACACAGGAAAACCTGCAGCAGTCCGATTGGCTGTTGCTTGTCGCATGGGCTATGCAGCAATGTACCCTTCCAAATAAGAGTCTAAATGCCTTTCATCTATCTTAAAACGTAAATGACAATGCATTGGCATGCTTTAACATATTTTTTTAACCCAAATAAAATGTAGTAATGTGAAATATAACGTTGTAGACAATTTTAGTAATATTTAGCCATACAAACTTATTTACTGGCTTTTTACATTCAACATTTACTGCTGTTTTTATTAACAGGTTTTTATTAACCTCTGGGTTACAAAATGGTGAACAAATAGAGTTGGTATCCTCCTTTAAATATCTAGGGTTTTTAATTGATGAACATTTGTCTTTTAAGGAACACATTCAGTACGTTGCAAATAAGCTTAAGCACTTAGGATTTTATTACAGGAATAAGACTTGCTTCTCTGTTAATGTAAAGCTGAAACTGGTGGCATCAACGTTTCTACCCATCATTGATTATGGAGATGTACTTTACATGAATATACCTGCCCATTGTCTTCACCTGTTGGACAAAGTTTACCATGGAGCTTTGAGAGTCATTACAAACTGCGCTTCCCTCACTCATCATTGTGTTCTCTACAATAAAGTGAACTGGTCATCATTATCTGCTCGTCGCCTCTATCACTGGCACATGTTCATTTACAAAGCCATTCTGGATAGAATCCCTTTGTATTTATGTTCACTTTTAACATGGAAGCAAGGAAGCCACAATCTCCACTCGATGAATTATCTGCAACTGGTTGTTCCAAAAATAAGAACAGAATTAGGAAAGAAAGCTTTTAGGTTTTCGGCTCCTGATGCATGGAACAAGATAAACTCTGAGCTCCATCTACAAAACTTCATACCTTTGACTGAATTTAAATCTCTAGTGAAATCAGTGGAGTCCAGGCTTTCTGTGTGCAAGTGTTTTATACAAGTATGTTTTTATAGCTAATTTATTTATTGTCTGTCCTTTTATTTTAATACTGTAACTGTGTTGCTGCTGTCTTGGCCAGGTCACCTTTGTAAAAGAGATCTAACCTGGTTAAATAAAGGCTAAATTTAAAAAAAAAAAGAAAAAAAAAAGAATAAAAATAAAGTTTTGATTGATTGATTTTTGGGTGCAACATACAATAAACAAATCACAGTCTGCAAAATCTAAGGAGTAATACTAATATCATAGCATTTAATGTGAGGACAAATTCATTTTGCGCTGAGGTGACTGCGTGTCCATTCACAAAATGAAAGTGTTTTTAGGGACCGTCCACACCCCTCTTCTGATTTACTACAATCTCAACCTCAGTACTAACTGCACAGACAGCATGGAAAACTGTGTTTTCTTAGTGGGTGTTTTATAGGTGTTTTAATGAGGAAAAATTGTGTCTTTGACCACAGGGCCAAACTTGTGGAGGAAGGAATTTTCATGTTTCACTTCATGTTTCTGCCTCCAGTGTTCAAAAACTGACCCATAAACACAAGAGGAAATTAGATACATGGGGAATTAAGGCTGTTATTTAAAATGCAACATAATACAAATGTACCAAACTTCACACCAAGCCTCACCCACTTTAAATGAGTCCCCTCCTACCACATGCACAGTCAGTCCCTATTTAGGTGGCGAGGGCACAAACTGGAAAAACAGACAATGCACTGACAAAACTACAGACTCCACTGGCACAAGACGTGATGCGTGGTGCAGTTGCCCACTTTAGATCACACCCCCAGTGTGTCACAATGAAAGAAAACTAGACACATAAATTCAAATAACAGAAATAATAAGAAATCCTAAGGATATGATCAAATGTAACTAAGTAATGTCACATAATAACACACACTAAAGCAAGAGTAAAAAAGGCTCCTGTAACAAAACTGAAGTACATAAGTGAAGTACAATGTAAAGGAGTAAATAAAACTAGTTTTTACCCACTTCTAGTTACGAAACAGAAGATAAATCATTTTATAGTATGTTTAGATCCAAGAGTATATATCCATGCTAACAACTCCCCCAAACTCTAGCACTGTGAGCTAAACTGTAATTCCAATGTGCAATCAAATTTATTAACTCAGACAGTATAATAAAATAAGGACTTAACAACTGTAACTTCACCTATTGGTCTGGACAGCTTTGTTCTGAAGCTTCAGCATGAGCATTTTTGGACATGGTCATGTTGGTGTTTGAGGCCAGCAGAAACTGTATTTTGAAGACAGTGTACACCAAGAAATTATCAATTTAATGTGACGACAGTGTACTAATCTGGAGGTTCTGGGGGCAACAACAAAGTATTGAGTACTTGACAATACAACCAGCATTTTGAATCATTTGTGGATTTCAGGGGGTTTTTTTGTTTGTTTTTTTTTTACCTGCATGCAACCAAATCATGCTCAATCCAAACAGACTTCAAAACAAATTTACATACCTCCGAGTAGTTTTGTAACCAAGACTAGAGTCTCCCAAGACCAAGGCCTACATACACATTGACCTTGGTCTCAACTCGGTCTTGGGAGACTCTGGTCTCGGTCTGGTCTTGACTACAACACTGCCTTCTAGCACCAAAAGGCTAGTTCTGAAGACAATGAACATTAGGAATGAATATCAGTGTATTGTAGATTATCTCCCACAAACTAAAGTTCAGTCTGTTCAAGTTTCTGTCTATGCTCTGAGGTCATCAATTAGTTCAAATAAAATATATACAGAAATGGAGGTGAGATGAGTCAGTAGTCTATTTTCTAACCAACAGACAAGCAGTGGGGCAGTGCAGTGGTTGAAACAGCAGAGCAGTGATGCAGAGCTGCAACAATCCTGACATGTTAGAGGGAGAAATGGGAAACTGACACCTTTGAGAAAGCATACTGAGTATATTACCAGAGGAGAGCAAGTGATGACAGATGGGAATGATGGATTATAGCGCAAATTGTCTGTTCTAACTAGCTTGAATTTTTTTTCTCCATTACTGCACAAACAAAAATTATGACTGAATGGTAATGCTTAAAGGAGACATATGCACTTTTTTCCACATTTGACAGTTTCCAGAGGTCTGAATGAAATGTGACATGTGACATGCTTTTGTCAAAATACATCTGGCTTTAATCAGGTCAACACCATTACCAACCCATTTTAACCAGGCTTCCTCAGATTGACATTATTTCAGTCCATGTTTCTTTAAAGATGTAGAAGATAGTATTTACATGAAAACAAATATTTAAAAAAATAATACAGCAACAAAGTGTTTAGAAAGTTGCAGAATTAAAGCCTTTATATTCTTCAAAGGTTCCAAGGTTGTCATAGCCAGGAGCAGCACTGGGGTTAAGCTCCCAGTGCTCATAAAATGCTCCTTATAGCGTGCGTCTCGAAAAGCCTCTGACAACTAAGTCCAACTCCTAGCCTGCCCGTGTGGTTTAGTCTCTAAGCCCGGCGGAACTGCTTTTACTAATAGGAGAAGGGGCGAGGGCGGATCTCTGGCGCCTTAAAACCAGATGCTTCGGGTAGATGGTGGCTCGTCAACCTGGGAAGGTAGCCCATGTAGGGGAAGGTAAACCCTGATTTCAAACCTCCGCTGCCTTGCGGCATACCCGGTCACGGGAAAGGCTTCGGGAGTCAACCCTGAGGAAAAATCCGGAGTCGGAGCCCCTAAGGCAGTTCTATGTTGTGCTCAACATCATTCTGGCAGCTCCTGCAACGGCGCTGGTGCCAAACTGTAGCAGCCCTGCTGTTCCTTTGGATTCATCAGTGACGTGGAGAGGGGGGACATGCTGCATGGGCAACATCTTGTCCTCCATATCTTCCTGCCCAGGCTTGAATCCTACCAACGCCAACGCTGGAAGGTAGAACACCGGATCACTGGAGAGGACACTCCAGCTTCGCCTTTGGCGTAGAAAAAAACACGGGGAATGACAGTTACCGGTTATAAGCCACTGCTCAATTGGCATAGAGCGCGGTGCCAGGGGTTGTTCCTGACGGTGGGAGGGATCATCGGATCTCACTGGACAGCTACTGCCCGCCTCAAGCTGGGCAGCCCCCAGCCAATAAGGTGTTGTCGCGCCACAGCTTGCTTTCCTCATTGGGTGCATGGGGATGAGGAGAAGTCCGAACAGCAGGCTGAGAACCTCCGCACCAGGCAAGACAATAAAACAAAAGAGACCAACTCTAAAACTGGGAACTTGGAACGTCCGCACTATGATGACAGGACTCGCTGCTAACCTCAAGGACATCAACGACACCAGGAAGACTGCCATCATTAATAATGAGCTGAAGAGACTGGGAGTGGATATTGCCACTCTCCAGGAAACACGGTTGGTTGACGCAGGCACACTAAGAGAGAAGGACTACACGTTCTACTGGCAGGGAAAGGGCAGTGACGAACACAGGGAACACGGAGTGGGCTTCGCAGTGAAGAACACCTTGCTGAAGATGGTGGAACCGGGCAGCACTGGCTCTGCACGACTCCTTACCCTCCGCCTGAACACCACTCAAGGCCCAGTCACCCTCATCAGTGTGTATGCCCCAACACTGACAGCCACACCAGAGGCAAAAGACGAGTTCTACGAGAATCTCGCAACAACTGTCAGGACCATCCCCAACTCTGAACAACTCATTCTCCTTGGAGACTTCAATGCCAGAGTGGGTGCTGACCACGACTCCTGGCCCTCCTGCCTTGGACCTTTTGGCGTGGGAAGAATGAACGACAACGGACAGCGGCTGCTCGAGTTCTGCACATATCACGATCTGTGCATCACAAACTCGTTCTTCAAGACCAAGCCCCAACACAAGGTTTCCTGGCAACGTCCGCGCTCAAAGCACTGGCACCAGCTGGACTTGATCCTGACCAGGCGCACCTCACTGAAGAACGTGCTAATCACCCGTTCGTTCCAGAGTGCAGATTGCGACACAGACCATTCATTGGTGTGTTGCAAGGTCAAGCTGCAGCTGAAGCAATTCCATCATGCTAGACAGCCTGGAAAGGCACGGATTGACACCAGCAAGATGGCTCAACCAGAACTTGTTGAGCAGTTTGCCTCCACCTTTGAGAAGGAACTTGGTGTACCACAAGAAGGAGAATCTGCAAAGCAGAAGTGGGAAGAGCTGCGAAACACCATCCACCGCACAGCCTTGGCTACCTTTGGGAGGAAGACCTCAAAGTCACAGGACTGGTTTGATGCCAAGTTGACCGAGATGACCCCCGTCATTGAAGCCAAGCGCTCAGCACTTGCTGAGTACAAGAAGTACCCAAACGAGAAGAATCTCCAGATTCTCAGGGCTGCAAGAAGCAAAGTTCAGCAGACTGCTCGGCGCTGTGCCAACGAGTACTGGACTCAGTTCAGCCAAGACATTCAAACCGCTGCCATAACAGGGAACATTCGTGGCATGTACGATGGCATCAAGAAAGCACTTGGTCCGTCTCAGAGCAAGACGGCCCCCCTCAAATCCTCCACTGGGGTGATGATCACAGAAAAGAACAAGCAGATGGAGAGATGGGTGGAACACTACTCCGACCTCTACTCCAGAGAGAACACCGTGACACCGTCAGCCCTTGATGCCATCGACTGCCTGCCATCCATGGACGAACTTGACACCGAGCCAACCATCGACGAACTCAGCAAGGCCATTGATAGCTTGGCCGCTGGCAAGGCACCCGGCAACGACGGCATACCCCCTGACCTGATCAAGCACTGCAAGACCGCCCTACTGCTGCCATTGCATGACGTCCTCTGCCAGTGTTGGAAGGAAGGTGCTGTGCCACAGGACATGAGGGATGCCAAGATCATCACCCACTCCAAAAACAAAGGGGAGAGAAGCGACTGCAACAACTACAGGGGCATCTCCCTCCTCAGCGTTGTTGGTAAAGTCTACGCACGAGTTGTTCTCGTTCGTCTACAGAAGCTTGCCGAACGTGTCTACCCCGAGTCTCAGTGTGGCTTCCGCGCTGCGCGATCGACGGTAGACATGATATTCTCCTTCCGCCAACTCCAGGAGAAATGCAGAGAACAGAACATGCCCCTGTACGTCACCTTCATCGACCTCACCAAAGCATTCGATCTGGTCAGCAGAGAGGGCCTTTTCAAGATCCTGCCAAAGATAGGATGCCCACCAAAGTTGCAAAGCCTCATCGAATCGTTTCACACCAACATGCAGGGGATAGTGCAGCACGATGGCAACGTCTCAGAGCCATTCAACTTACGCAGCGGAGTGAAACAGGGCTGTGTACTTGCGCCAACCCTCTCCATCGACGACTACGAGCTGGAGGTCGTGAATCAGTTCACGTACCTGGGGTCCACGATCAGCAACAACCTCTCCCTTGATACAGAGATCAACAAGAGGATTGGAAAATCAGCCTTCACACTCACTCGCCTCACCACACGAGTGTGGGAGAATCCCAAACTCTCTGTCAAGATGAAGATGGCAGTGTACAACGCCTGCGTCATCAGCACACTGCTCTATGGGAGTGAGACGTGGACAACATACGCCCGGCAGGAAAAGAGACTGAACTCCTTCCACTTGCGCTGCATTCGCCACATCCTGGACATATCCTGGCAGGACAAAGTGCCCAACACAGAAGTTCTGTCCCGCGCCGTCCTTCCCTCCATGTTCACTCTACTCAGGCAGCGCAGGCTCCGCTGGCTAGGCCACGTTCACCGTATGGAGGATGGCAGAATCCCCAAAGACTTCCTCTACGGAGAACTGGCAACTGGCAGGAGAGACGTTGGCCGCCCACAGCTGCGCTTTAGAGATATCTGCAAGAGAGACATCAAGGAACTGGAGATCAACACAGAGCGCTGGGAGGACCTTGCAACGGACCGCTCCAAATGGAGAGGCACCCTGACCAGACAGCTCAAGGCGGGTGAAGAGAGATTGACTGCTGCAGCAGATGAAAAAAGGACCCGCAGGAAGAACCGCCACAGACCCAGCAGCACGGAGACCACCCACAAGTGCGACCTGTGTGACAGGGACTGCCATTCGCGCATCGGCCTGTTCAGCCACAGGCGGTGCTGTTCCAGCAGAGTAGACGTTTAGGATTCTCTTCCATGGTCATCATAGACCGACGGAGGCCGACGACAACGATTCTTCAAAAAAATATATTGATGAAAAAAAAACTTTAAAATAATAAAAAAAAAACCCAATCATAATATTTACATCTGAGCAGTTGAATGACAATACTATGGTGGCCAGTAAGGATGTCACAGCCAGTAGCATAACTAGGTTGATGTCACAGTTTGTCACCTCATAGTAAGTTCATACTATTATGTCTGAAATTATCCCTCCAATGACGAGACCAGGTGTTCGATAGAACTCAGCTTTATTGCGATACTGTCTCCACAATACGGCTGCTAGGCAGGGGCATTGGAAAAGAGGCCGAATCCTGATGCCCGCTGGTATTTATAGGGGCACTGCAGTGGCGGAAAAGGAAGTGGCCGCCACTACACCGCACTTCAAAAATAAAAGCATATACACTACCGTTCAAAAGTTTGGGGTCACCCAGACATTTATTTTGTGTTTTCCATGAAAAGTCACACTTATTTAACACCATGAGTTGTAAAATGAATAGAAAATATAGTCAAGACATTGACAAGGTTAGAAATAATGATTTGTATTTGAAATAATAATTTTTCCTTCAAACTTTGCTTTTGTCAAAGAATCCTCCATTTGCAGCAATTACAGCATTGCAGACCTAACATGATTGCACAAGGGTTTTCTAATCATCCATTAGCCTTCTGACGCAATGAGCAAACACATTGTAACATTAGAACACTGGAGTGATAGTTGCTGGAAATGGGCCTCTATACACCTATCTAGATATTGCACCAAAAACCAGACATTTCCAGCTAGAATAGTCATTTACCACATTAGCAATGTATAGAGTGTATTTCCGATTAGTTTAAAGTTATCTTCATTGAAAAAAGTGCTTTTCTTTCAAAAATAAGGAAATTTCTAAGTGACCCCAAACTTTTGAACGGTAGTGTATATAACCATACAACCGCCCCCCCATAGAAAAGCCCAAAACACACACCATTAAGACCCTCCCCAATTTAGGACCCGAATCACACACTAAAAAAAACCCCATAAAACTGAAATCGCTAAAAGGGCTTATCACATTCACACAGCAAACCTAAGCTAGAGGGGACGGGTGGACTACCGCCCCATCCCACATGGCAAGGTGGGTTATTCTTCCACCTGTAAGTTCCTAGAAGTCCATCAAATTAAAATATTGCCGTGTTTCCTAAACTAGGGCACATAAAATTAACAGCACAGAACACAATGTAACATCAGCAATTAAAACCACACAGAACTAAATATATACATACTACACACACACAGGGTTTGTCTACTAAATCTATACTAATCACACTAAAGTGCTTCCAAATGCAGCCATTATGCTTTGCTTTTTTTTTTTTTTTTACTTTTAGAACACAAGCAAAAAAACCCCCATCTCAACAATGGAACTTTCTCTCTCTTTTTTTTTTTTTTTTTTTTACAAACCCTCACTACTTCCACCTGGTAAGGCAGGGGTAGAACTGACCCCAGGCAGTCCCTCAGTAAGTCCGCCCCTGGAGGCGGCATGCCCCCGGGGCTGCAGCTGATTGTGTAGACGATGGTGCACCTCTTCTTCGTCGTTGGCCACTCCTCTCATCCGGACCCACCTTCCGAAGCCTCCTCCTGGACACGCCGCAGCTTATTGGCGTGCCTCCACGAATCGTTCGACAGTTGAAAGTAGGCTGCACCCCATTTAGCCACTCTCAGGCTGTCGTTGTGATGATGCAGAGAACAGATCTGTTCCGTGCTCGGGTTTTTGTTATTATTCTTTTTCTGTATATATATTTAGTTCTGTTCCTCTGTTGTTTGGGTTGTGCTTTTATTTTGACAGCGCCGTGACAGGACTTCCGGCTGTCAGTCTGTTCGCAGCCGGTCACAGCTGTCAATGCTTTACTGATTGCTTTCATTCAACATCTTGTTTGTCCTTTGTGTTTAGTAGTATTATTTAAGCTGGTGAGCGAGGCTTATTCCTTGCTGCGTCGTCGCCTAATTCAAGCTGGAGTCCCCTACCCTGACTCCAGTCCATTTCTGGCATCAGGTTTCGTCCTCACCAGTATATGTAAGTTGTTATATTGACTCTTTACTCTTTGTGTACTCGTTATCACCCCACTGGGGTTCATCCTTAGTTTTTGTATATCCGCCCCTCGAGGTGAGTGTTTGTATTTACTGTTATTTCTTATTAAATCACTGAACTCACTGCAGGCGAATGGTGCCTCATTTATGCTCTGTATGGGCCAAACATAACAGTAGGACGTAGCCAGAAAGGTGCCAGCGGCAGTGAGTTTGTGTTTTTTTTTTTTTTTTTTCTAGACTCTATTTTTCCCCCTATTCACTCACCTTTTTTTGGGCTGGACTGAGTACCGTGCAGCATGGTCCCAGCATGCTAGAGAAGGAAGGCAGCCGGGCGCCCCAGTACAGATGAGCAATGGGCAGCTGAATTTCTCTGGGGCCACATTGCTGAAGCTCTCTTGTCCCGCGGGCCAAATAAGCTTCTGAAGAGCATGGTGGAAGCAGTCAGGATTGTCGAGACATATCCCAGCCTTGGCAATTATCCTGGATTCGCTGAGCTGCTGTCTACTGTCACTGCTCTTCAGCGGCGTTTTCCAGATTTGGTGATAGGCTCGTCTCCAGCGCAAAGACGATGCCTCCCAGCACAGAACCCAGCTCGTGACACGGCTGTACCAAGACGGATGGAGGGCCTCCCGGTCCCGGGGTCTTTGCAGCTGTTACCCCCTCCTCCATGACGTCTTCCTTCGCTGCTGAGAGCCCAGCTGTTTCTTCCCTGGCTCCGCCCGTGACTGTGCCTGCAGAAGCAGCTCCTCCTCGTCTTTCAGAGGGGCCCATAACCTCCACAGTTATGGATAGGGAGAAAAATGAGCCTGCTGCAGCAGTCACCACCATTCCCCAGAAGAACAGGCAAGTGTTTTTCATTCTAATTCTCATTTTGGTGAATTACCTTGTCTGATTCCTGGGGGTGAAGCTCAGGTTTGTAAGTCCACTGAGCTCTCACCACCTGCTGCAGCCATAAAGAAATCATTTGCTACCTCTGTGTCTCCTCCTATACCCCTCGAGTGTCCGCTGAGTCCAGGATCGAGCCATCGGATGGAGGAGGAGCCTGCGGGCCTGGAGAGCCTGGTTCCAGCTCCACAGCCATGACACGGACCGAGGAGGAAGGCTGTCTGCACCCCTGTGTCTGAGCCGACGATGAAGCGTCCCCGGGTGTCACCGGAGCAGAGTTCAGCCCCAGCAAGAAGTGAACCTCCCATCACCGCGCCAAGTGAGCCATCGATGTGGGTTACATCATCAGGGGGCTCAAAGACTGTCAAGACCATCATGCCGGCTGCGGAGGCCACCGCAGTTGAGTGGGAACCCGAGATGTGCCTCCTGAGGGCCAAGCCCAAATCGCCACTACTGCCCGGATCCCCGGAGTCCTGGACGGCGGTGTAGCTCGAGATCAGGCAAGTGCTCTATGTTGTTTTTCTGTTTTCTGTTCTGGAGCAGTTTTGCCTGTCTCTTGGGGAGGACAGCCGGGTGCAGCCGCCCACTGCATCCGAGCTCACCTTGCTGGGCTTCGCCACTGCTAGTGACCCTGACCCCCTTTGTGTCTCTCCTGTCTCTGAGCCTTCTTCTAGGGTCACTGGAGATGATCCAGCTCCGCCTGAGGCTTCCAAGGGTCCAGGTTTGCCTCTAGAGGTCGTCCAGGGCACAGCTTCCCCCCTGCCCGAGGCCGTCGTTTGGGTCCCTCCTCAGGTTGAGTCGCCATGGGTGCTGCATCCAGGTCAGGGACCTTCGGGGATGCTGCACCCCAGTGTCAGTCCTACGTGAGTGCTGCACTCCTGCATGGGCCCGTCATGGCGCTATGCTCCAGCCCGGGTTCCACTGAGAGTGCAGCTAAGCTCCAGCCTGGAGCTGCCGCGGGTGCTTCATTGGCCCAGCCAGGGTCCATCACGGGTGCTTCGGAGCTCCAGTCTGGGGTCACCGCGGGTGCTTCGGAGCTCCAGTCTGGGTCCACCGAGGGTGCAGTGTTGGCCCAGTCAGGGTCCACCGAGGGTGCAGCTAAGCTCCAGCCTGGCGCCACCGCGGGTGCGTCTGGGCTTCAGGCTGGGGTCACTGCGGGTCCTTCGTTGGCCCAGCCGGGGTCCACCGTGGGTGCTGCTAAACTCCAGTCTGACGCCGCTGTGGCCCCCCTCCCTTCTCCTTCACCAGATGCCGTTGGGGTCCTCCTCCTCTGGTCCGGCTTCCTGCTATTCAGCCTCCAGGTGGGAAAGCCATCTCCTGTTTCACCTTTGCGATCCTGGTGGCTTAAGAACTCTGGCCAGCCGTCCGAAAGACTGAGCTGTCGGGTCTCAGGCAGACCACCCGACTCATTCCGTCTGGCCGTTCGTTAGTCCCGGGATTTCGGTCGACCCCCCCGAACTTTTTTCTTCTGGTCGGGGTCTCTGGGCACTTGGTTGGCCGCCCGGCCTTTTCCACTTGATGGTCAGGTGGAGCCAGGATGCCAGGAGACCACCTGAACTCTTTCTTTATTCATTATGTATTACCCAGTTTTCTTCATATTCTGTTTATTAGATTATGGTTCTGGGTTTTCTGGTTGTGTTGTATTTGTGTCTCTCCCTCAGGGCCTGGATTCCCCCACCACCCTCCCGGGGTTGGGTTTTGTGTCTGTTGCTGGTTTTTTTTTTTTTTTTTGGGTGGTGGGGGGAGTGTTCTCCTTTGCCTTTTTGTTGTTACTGTGGGGTGTCTGGGGGTCCACCCCATAAGGGAGGGGCACTGTGATGATGCCGAGCACGGATCTGTTCTGCGCTCAGGTTTTTGTTATTATTCTTTTTCTGTATATATATTTAGTTCTGTTCCTCTGTTGCTTGAGTTGTGCTTTTAGACTGTAATTTACTGTACATACTCTGTTGTCATTGAATCCTTATTTAAATCCTCCACCTGAACAACGAGAGCAAGTTTTTAGCCAAAGTCAAATTCCTTGTATGTGTTGTGCATACTTGGCCAATAAAGCTGATTCTGATTCTGATTCTGATTATTTTGACAGCGCCGTGACAGGACTTCCGGCTGTCAGTCTGTTCATGGCCGGTCACAGCTGTCAATGCTTTACTGATTGCTTTCATTCAATACCTGTTTGTCCTTTGTGTTTAGTAGTATTATTTAAGCTGGTGAGCGAGGCTGATTTCTCGCTGCATCCTCGCCTAATACAGGCTGGAGTCCCCTATCCTGACTCCAGTCCATTTTCAGCATCAGGTTTTGTCCTCGCCAGTATATGTATAAGTATATGTAAGTTGTTATATTGACTCTTTACTCTTTGTGTACTCATTATCAACCCACTGGGGTTCATCCTTAGTTTTTGTATATCCGCCCCTCGAGGTGAGTGCTTGTATTTACTGTTATTTCTTATTAAATCACCAAACTCACTGCAGGCGAGTGGTGCCTCATTTATGCTCTGCATGGGCCAAACATAACAGTCGTTTGACCTGTATTTGCCGTGGACGTCCCTCCCCATGAGCCCGAACCAGGTCCGTGACTCTCAGAGGGGTCTTGCTCGGCCTGCAGTGTTGTTGATTGGCACACGATCTCTCTGTGCCTGTCGGTCCGGCCCCGACCACTTTTAAAGACGCTGCAGTGGTCGCCGTTGTAGCCCCAGATCCTCCGGCCCACTGCAGCCAAGGTCCGGGGGAAACTGGAGCTAGCTTGTTGGCGTCACTCATTGATGCAGGTGCCTCGCCGTTATGCTCGGTACCCTCGTCCAAGGTATCTTGAGCACTGGCACTGAGACCCTCCTGCGTTGAACCTGAGCGAGACTGGTCCTGCTTGATCACCGTGGTGCCCGGTAGATCTTCATCCCACACTGCACCGTCCTCCACCATTGGAACCATACGGTTCCACTTTCCACAACCAGACCACTCCTCCCCAGTGCTGTTCTTAATGGAGAATCCCAGACCATAAAATAGGTCACACCCCATGATGTTGTCGCCTTGGGCCATCACATGGAACTTGAAGTCAGCCATCTCCGCTGACTTGTACCGCACTGTCAGCTCCAACGCACCAACCGTGCACAGCCGTCCACCTCCATAACCATAGAGCGGCACTGGGTTTCCTGCAATTCTGTAGTGGGGAAAGAATTTTCTCACTGTAGCCCAATTCAGTAGGGAACCCTCCGCCCTGTGTCGATCAGCAGTGGCACCTCCTCACCATCCAGCTCGACTGTGCAGAACATGTACTCGTTGGTATTCGGAGACACCGCGTGCACAATTGTCGGGGTGGGGGTGCGGGGTTCGATTCTACCTGTGGGCTCCCCGGCTTGGACATATGGCACACACCCTGGCATAGTGGTTCAAGTGTCCACACTTGCCGCACCGCCTCCCTCTCACCGGGCAGTCCCTGGCCTTGAAGCGGTGTGTGTGTGTGTGTGTGTGTGTGTGTGTGAACACTCGTGACGGTGTAGATGATCGCACTAGACAGGAGGAGGGGGCGTGCCCGAGCTGTCAGAGGAAAACTAGGGCAAAACATAACAATGAGTGAGAACTGGGTTTGCCCTCCAAACCCAGATTCATGACAGCCCCCCCCCCCCAGGGGTGGAAACCAGACACCCCAGCACCATCAGCTAAAAAGAAAAGAAACAAGCCCTCCCGCCGTCAACAAACACTAACTCAGGATGGGAGGTGGGGAAAAACTGGTTAGGAGGGAAGCAACCAGTGAAATCATAATCAGAACAACAACAGAATAAAGATCAAACCCCTCCTAATGACCCCCAACCTGGAACACTAATCCCCCTCCCCCGAAGTCCAAAGTTCAGAGGGTTGACCTGAGTCCCAGACCCCCAGTATGGTGACGTGTGGCCTGCCCAAGTCCCAAGTTCAGCAGGCGGCCCGTGGGATAGTGTCCGGCAGCCTGCCTGGACCGATGGGCCACCCGTCCCATAAGCCAAGTCCTTCGGGTGGCTGACCAGCATGGTGGAGCCACCACGACCTGAGAGGAAGGTGGAGAGGCAGCCTCCATTCTCGGGAACATCGATGGCAAAGCCAAGGAACAGGAGCCTCCCCGCCGTTTGAGGCTTGGGGCAAGGGGACCATAACACCCACGACAGTCCCGGCTTGGGATGTGGCTGCACCCGCCACAGTCCCGGCCTGGGACGTGGCTGCACCGGCGGTGGACTCCAGCTGGGGCTCTGCTGCACCCGCAGTGGACCCTGGCTGAGGCCCTGCTGCACCCGTGGTGGACTCCAGCTAAGGCCCTGCTGCATCCGCCGTGGGCTCCGGTTGGAGCACCATTACACCTGCGGTGACCCCCATTGGGGGCCTCATTGCTCCCACGGTGTCCTCCCCAGTGAGGGAGGAGATGCTCCTCATGTCCTCCGGCATTGAACCCCAATCCTCGGTTGCCTCCAGGAGCTCTCCAGTGACCCCGGCCGGAGGCTCCGAGCCCAAACAGAGAGAAAGAGAAACCGGGTCAGGGTTGCCGGCAGCGGCAGAGCCTGGTGTGGCAGTTCGGAGGGCTACTGTGAGCTGCCCCGGGTCCACCTCACCATAAGTCGGGGAGTGTGACATTAATATAGACGCTTCTGACATAATGTAGCACACTTGCCTGACTTCTGGCTCCACCGCCATCCAGGACTCCGGCGATTTAGGATGCGCAGGTTCCTCATGTCCGTCAGGTGCTGCACCCCCGTCAACCTCCTCTGGGACAACTGGACTCTCCTCGTCATCCATGGGCAACCCAGGCTGCAGCGGCTCCTCTTCGGCGACCCTAGGAAGGAGCTCGAAGGAAACGGGAGAATGGAGACAGTTAGGGTTGCCAGCAGTGGCAGAGCCCAGCGAGGCAAGTTCAGACGCAGCTGGGAGCTGCACCCGACTTTACCTCCCCAAGAGCCAGGCAAGAACTCTCAACACTTGACAGGTGAACTACAGGAGAGCTTACTTGCCTGTGTTCGAGTTCTACTGCTGTCCAGGACTCCGACAGCGCCGACGATGATGTTCAGGGTCCAATTGGCTGGAGGTCTGGTCCGGGGGATGGCTCCGCCATGGTGGCCCCCACAGCAGGCATAATGGTCTCTGCAGTTGTGGTCTCCTCCAGTGATGCCCCTAATGCCGGTAACCCTGCCGGCATGAAGTCTGGAGGTGCAGACCTGGGTGGCACTGTGTATGAAGAGACTGAAGCGGGAGGATGCTCCTTCATTGGCATCCACTTCCGATCGGTCACAGCGCTCCTCCTCTGGTCGTAGCAGTTCTGCGGGGTGCAGTCCTCCAGCATCGCGCATTCCCTCCTTCCCTGATCGTCGAGCTCCATGGCTGGTGGACATTCCAAGGCAGGGGATGGAGACACAGAGGAAATAGATGAGTTCATCATAGGAGCAGCAGGGGGAGAGCACTCAGGCGACTGCCTAGCCTGAGGGGGACAGACAAGACTTATCCTTAATGACTAAGGTTGAATGAAAACCCACTTGCCTGGCCTCCCAGG
Source organism: Pholidichthys leucotaenia (assembly GCA_020510985.1). Classification (NCBI taxonomy): domain Eukaryota; kingdom Metazoa; phylum Chordata; class Actinopteri; order Cichliformes; family Pholidichthyidae; genus Pholidichthys; species Pholidichthys leucotaenia. Next base: position 219,014,562 of record CM035846.1, on the reverse strand, counting down.
TCTGAATGCTGACGGCTGCCGACGGCGTGTTGTCCTCCTCCTCCATGCCCATAGGTCTTCTAGGCTCCTCGGTGGTTGATGGAGGAGCCGGCCCGAATGGCACGGAGGTGGGCGGGTCCGGAGTGGAACACACAATCCCTCCGGCGGCTGGGGTGGACGACCCAATGGCAGGAACTGTGGCTGAAGCTGAAGGGGCGTCTGCTGGTACGACAGCTGGCACCGAGGGGGGCTTCGCCGCAGCAGCGGTCGGGCTTGACATCTGATTAGGAACCGCCGATGAGGTGATGGGCCTCTTCCGTCGCTTAGACCTAGGATTAACCTCGCGCCGAGTGGTTGACTCCTCTCGCTCCTCCTGCATCCGCCGATCCTCTCCCGGGGCCGGCGGAGAGTCAAGGGAGATAGAAGACAGGGAATAAGAAGCCATGACAGCAGCTGTTTGGGGAGCTTCAGTGGGTAACAATTTCTGAAGCTCCTCCACAGGAATCTGATTAATCACCTTAGGAGACATTGCAAGAGAATGGAGAAGAACTTGCCTGAACTCCTGACTGGTGACGGTGTCCGCTGCTGCCTCGGTGTCCTGCTTCATCCTCCCAGGAGTAGGACGGGAAAACCGGTGGGAGGACAAGCACTCCAGCTTGGGTGGAGAGCGGCATGCTCCGGTCCTCCGGGAGCGCATCGTGTGAAGCCGCGGTTGAGATCCGATGGCCCCTCCTGTCATCTCCTCCAGCTATCAGCGTGACTCGTGGACCAGGGTAAGAAACGATGTCAACCCCGGATACTTCCAGAGACCGGGTCACGTCTGGAGCACTCTGACAGTGATGTCGAACAGCAAGAAATTTTCCTCCGGGGAGTTGGTGGCTTGAGCCCGGGAAACGAATACCACAGCTCGACCAGCCACTTCATACTCCTCAGGACTCAGTCCAAAAACAGAAAAATCCATGGATACGACTAGGGGAAAAAGCACTAAGGAGAAAAAGCAAAAAATTCACTCGTGCACCACCTCTCCGCTGGGCTTTTACACTGATCGGGGCATTCTGTCACAAACCTCTGTGCGCCATGGCTCGGCGCACAAGTGAGAGAATAAAACCCAAAAGCGAGAGTTGATGGTGCACTTTTATTAACAAACACAAAGTAAATAAGTCCAAAAATCACCGAGCTCAGTCCAGTTAAACCACACAATATACAGAGAGGTGCAATGACATGGTTAGGCCACCAAACATACAGGGCGCCAGCCAAATGTTCTACAGCCTGGTGAATATGGAGCCTAGTGCTGCGTTGGGCACAAAACAAGAAAGGCGTGCAGCCTAGTGCTGCAGGGCTGCTAGCACAAGAGGAAAGGCTAAAGACACTTACAGGTCTGGAGCCGACCCGGGGCGAACTGTGCAGTCTGGCAGATAAAGATAGGAGGCTGGGGCAGCCGCGAACATCCAGGGATAGATCATCTGAAGATGCCGGGCTGAATGCGTGAAGGGAGTGGAACGTCATTCATGGAGAACAAGCTGCCATGAATGAGGGTGAATGCCCCGACAATCTCTTTCCTCCGACGCGGCAAACAAATTCTCCTGAAGCTAACGAGGAAAGAGATTGCCGGTGCGAAAACGCGTTGGCAGGACTGATTGGCATCTGGTGTGTGAGAGGGTGTGTGAATGAGAGTGAATGGAGCATGTGTGTGTGGTGTGTGTGTGTGTGTATGTGTGTGTACACTCGTGACAGTGCAGCTGATTGCACTAGACAGGAGGAGAGGGCTTGCCCAAGCTGTCAGAGGAAAACTAGGGCAAAACATAACAATGAGTCAGAACTGGGTTTGCCCTCCAAACCCAGATTCATGACAGATACTACCTGAATAACATCATTAATCCAGTCATTGTGCCCCTACATGAACAACACAAGCCTAATTTCATCTTCATGGATGACAATGCTCCAGTTCATCAAGGTCGCATCATTAGGAAATGGCTGCTAGAGGCTGGTGTCCCTCAAATGGAGTGGCCTGCACGTTCTCCAGACCTGAATCCCATAAAAAACCTATGGGATCAGCTGAGTCACCATGTAGAGGCTCGTAACCCTGCACCCCATTACCTCAATGACCTGAGGGCCGCCCTTCAAGAAGAGTGAAATGCCATGCGTCAGCAGATAATAAGTCGACTTGTGAACCGCATGAGAAGTCGTTGTCAAGCTGTAATTGATGCTCAAGGGCACATGACAAGTTAGTGAGACAGTGACATTTTTTGGTGTGGTATACCCACCACTGTTGTTGGCTTTTGTTTCAATAATTTGAGATGAGAAAATCACCATTGCATGCTTCTACTTAAACGCCCTACTTTCATGATGTAATATCACTGTAGCGTGAACTTTTTACATTTTCCATAAATTTCACCCGAAAGCCAAATATCCTTTATTTTTTGTGAGTAGTGTATGATGAACAAAAATAAACTATTTTATTGGGGTTTGCACTTAAATAAAAGCTTAAAAAAAACTTTAAAAAACTATATTATGCTCCTCCACACTGACTGTGACTTTGTTGGTGACCCGCTTCCTCATCAGGTGTGCATGTGCGCAATTTTGCAGTGCTCTTGGTTGATGGGTGGTCATTATTGAAATGAAGTGACTGCGTCGGTGTTTTGTGTGCTGTTAATAGATCACTGGGAAAAATTGGCCACTCCCTTAGGCGCTATGTCTAATTTGCACACTCGCTAATTTGAACTGCCTTAGTAAATCTGCCCCATACAGTCATAAAAACAGCTAAAACATTACACACTATCACAAGACATAACATAGACATAGTTAAAATATATACATAAAGGCAGCCAAAGAGGACAGGCTGGTTGTTGAACCTTACTGAACCTTACTGTTGTTGAACCCACAATTTTGTTGTGCTGTATAACTGTACAGTGACAATAAAGCCTATTCTATTCTATTCTATTCTATTCTTATCGTTATGTCTAGCAATTCGAGTGACAATAGCAGTCTTCCTTAACATGGTTCGTAATCATAGTTTTAAAGGCTGCCTTAGAGACAAATGCATCCAACTTAAGTGTTTTTTGTAGGCCATTCCAGTCTCTGGCTGCAGCAGACTGAAAGGATAACAAACCTATTGACATAAGATAAGATAAGATAAGATAAGATAAAATAAGATAAGATAAGATAAGAAAAGATAAGCCTTTAATAGTCCCACAATGGGGAAATTCCAGGATTACAGCATCAAAGGGACAGCACCACTTAAAGCAATAGTAAATAAGATAATAAGATAAGAACTGGTTTGCCAAAGCAGTGTAACGGAAATATGGAATATTAATAAATAATAAATATGATCAGGTATGAATTATTTAATTTATATTGATGTATTGGAATCTGAGCTCAAATCTCATTTCATATACATCAGAAAAGTTAATAACACTCGTAAGGGGCACCAGCTTCTATCTTTAAGAAGCAATTTGATCTTTAATTTCACTTTATACCTGTTTGATCACTCAATAAATTAATCAATAATCAGTCTCAAAAATTTTCCGTGAATTCGATACCTGGGCTTGAAACAGACTCGGAATGAAATAAATTCCCAACAACTTCTCTCAATTTTAAATATTTATTAAATGAAATGATTAACAGACATTGTAATTTCCTTAATCATAAAATCAATCTTGTAAATGATAGATTAACAATGTCAATATTTTCGGAACCAGGGTTAAACTGAGAGATGAATTTCTATCAGTTTGAGTTAACAGATTATTAAAAACAACGCAAATTTATGGAGAAAGTTTATTACTTATATGAAAAAGTCCTTGATTGATCTTAAGAAAATAAAAACGGAATTTTAATGAAAAGAGTTATGTTAAGGGCTTCTTAATTTGCATCTGATTAGATATACAAATTATTACCGAACCTCAGACGTTAATTCAGCAGTGGAATTTAAGTTTTTGCAGCTCACGTGCTCCTCGGTCGATGTCTGTCGTCGTCCTCAGCCCAAGATTTCGTGGATGTTAGGGGAAATATCTGCCCGCAGATATTTCAGGGTCCACAGTTCGACCTTTAGATTCAAGCAGTCGAAGAGGCTGGATTTTGGCTGTATGACCCAGAGTTGCAACTGGGCTCGGAGCCAGATGGGGACGTTTCTGCAGCGCGATGGACAGCTGCGCGTTGATTCCTCAGCTGCACGTGACGTGGGAGCTGCGTTTCTCTTCAAGAGGTCTTCGATAATAATTAAAAGATATCCAATCCGATCTCAAATAAAAAGGGCTTCGGACTTTAGATAAAAATAGTAGCTTCTGGTGGGTGCTTGGTCAAGAAAAATATTATAAAATAAAGTCAAGATTAAAGTTTACATTAAAATTAAACAAACGGTGGTTTTACAAAAAGTTTAACAAAGAAAAAGTGATGAATAAAAATTGGAGTTTAACTCCGATTAAGAATTGAGCTCAAAGAAATAGGAATTCCTAGGTATTTAAGACAAAAAGAAAATACAAAGTTACATAAATTACGAGTTATCTGCTCTGTGTTCAGAAAAGCGACACATGGTCGAAGTCCTTTGTTCTTCCTTGCTGTGTGTAGACAATGGAAGCAGCCGAAAAGAGAGAGGCGAAAAGAGAATGGGGGCAGGGGTCTCTCTGCTTTTATAAGCTCTGTTGAGTTTCGCGGGCCTCCGGCCTGACCGGAATCTCAGCCAATGAGTGTCCTTCGTGGGCGGGCTCGATGAACTTTTAGTCCAATGAACAAACAGTCTATTGTTCGGAGTCCTTTGGGATGGAGAGTTGTCATGCAGAGATTGGCTGTGGGAGTCACATGGTTTTAGAGGCAAAACTTTGATACATACTGGAAGTTAATATTTCCCTTTATGTATTAAACTAAGATAACTTTAGTGATTAGTATAAATTATAAGCAGTGCTTCTAAATCAACATGCAGGAATAAACATTCATATAAACATTAGCATGCATATATATAAAATCACAGATTAATGCATTTCACACATATTTTCCACATCAAAAACATCAGAGTCCATCTGCATTTTCATAGTTCTGAAAAGAATGAAGGTTTAGAATTGAGTTTGTAATAATGTAAAGTTCACCGTTTAAATCCAGCATGTCCACAGTTTAAGGAAATTAGCTGAGTCGTGGATCTGTGTAGGTTTTATGGGGGCAATAAAAGTGAAGCCGGACATTGGGGAAATTCCTTAGGCTGGTTTTAACAAAAGAAAGGGGATTTCAGCTGTGGCCTGGGGGAAGAAAATCCATTTCTTTGCATTATTCCTGGATGAAACAAAAATGTCTTTAAGCAGAAAAATAATTGTTGCTGAGCCAAAGTGAGATGATGCTACAGCAGTAAATGAATATACATATGTACACAGTTGTATACTGTCACCACTCGCCGCGCTCAGACATCCACCTCAGCTGCGCGCACACCTGCGCCTTGTTAGCGCAGAGCTATTTATTCCTCCTCGCCCTGAGCATCGGTCTGGAGCCGTCTGTTCTACAACGTGCTCAATCCCTCAGCTGGACCATCTCTTCAGTCCCGCTACTCATCGCCTCTACACGTAAGCTGTCATATCACTTACCTGTTCTCTCAGCCTTCCCCTGTGCACAGGTGGATTCCCTGGTGGCGGATACCCTCACCTTCGCCATCTCCTACTCCACATCTCCATATTCGTCGTGTAAGAAGCAGGGCGCTGTCTCCCAGGCCTGTTATCCTCGCCAACGCCAGCCACCACTCCCTCTACAAGTAAACACAACTCAGCATCACTTTCCCGTGTGGTTTGCCCAGCTCATTCCCTGTTTGTGTTTCTCCCATAGGGTTGCCTGGCCGCACAGCGTGCTGCTCTGTTCCTGTTCTCACCTTCCACCCACAATCCACTACCATATCACATACATGCATCCAAACACACTTTCCTGGTTGAATAAAGCTTTCAAATCTACCTGAGCCTGCGTGCATGTTTCCTGGGCCGAGAATTATGTCAGTACGGCTCCAGCAAAGCGGCCCAGCGGACAGCGGGCTCGCACGCCGTTTTTCCACCCTCGAGGCTCGGGTGGATATGATAGCACATCAACAACAGGTAATTTTCAACCAGTTGACCATAATAACTCACCGGTTAGACCGTCTTGACCCCCAGCAGGCGTTCCCCCCGGCTCATCAAGGCGGTTCGGCTTCGGCCGCTTCCATGGCTGGCCAGCCTAGTTCGGGAACGCCGACCCGGCTCACACCAATCCCAACCCCCGCTCGCTTCAACGGGAAGCTCGGTGGGGCACGGGGGTTTATTCTACAATGTGAGTCGGTGTTCCAGTGCGTTCCCGGGGATTTCCCCTCTGACCATAGCCGTATTGGCTACATGGCTAATCTCCTGGAGGGGCGAGTGTTAGCTTGGGCTTACGCCGTCATGTCGAAGCCCAGCTACGCGAACCTCTCCTACGACCGGTTCGTGCAAGACTTCCTTGAGGTGTTTGATCACTCGTGTCGTGACAGCGTCCTCGCCGATCGGCTCCTTAGCCTTCAACATGGAAGCCGGTCAGCGGCGGATCACACTGTTGACTTCCGGGTGGCAGCGGAGGAGGTTGGCTGGGGAGAGGCTTCTCTCTGCAGCATTTTCCTCCGTAGCCTCAATTCAGGTCTGCGGGACAAACTGGCCAGTCAGGATCTCCCAGGGCGGCTGTCTGAGCTGATCTCCCTAACGATTAGTTTGGACAACAGGCTGCGAGAGCGGGCCACAGAGTGGAAGTCAGTCAGCTGCTCGCGTGGATCTTCCGCTCGCTCTCCTCAGTCTCACCCCCTGGCGTTACCCGCTCCGGAGTCCGCCGATGAGCCAGAGGACATGTCGATCAGGCGCACTAGGCTCCCTCTAGCGGAGAGACAACGCCGACGGGAACTGGGCCTCTGCATGTATTGCGGAGGCAACCAGCATACCGTGGAGCAGTGCCCGGTCAAGCCAAACGGGGGGGTCCGAGAGTCACTGTAGGGGGCCTCGTGGACTCTAACAGGTCAAATCCCCTCTCAAGTTGCACACTGCCCATCAGATTCTGCCATAATTCCATCGGGCACCTCACCCATGCACTGGTGGATTCGGGGGCAGAGCAAAATTTCATTTCCAAGAGCCTGGCAACCCGTTTGGGTATCCCCTGTCAGCCATTGCCTACCCCTCTTAATCTGGTCACCCTCTCTCGCTCTCCCCTGGGGGTAGTGACGCATCGCACCAAGCCGGTGCCTATAATTATCTCTGGCAACCACCGAGAGGACCTAACTTTATATGTCCTGTCTTCCTCGTCGGACCGAGTCATTCTGGGTTACCCATGGCTACGCCTGCACAACCCCGTCCTTGATTGGAGGTCTGGTAATGTCCTTTCATGGAGCTCCTTCTGCCTGAGCACCTGTCTCCAGTCTGCGGCTTGTGCCCCATCCTCTCCTCCGCCAGCGTCGGTCTCTGATCTTCCGGACCTCACCCTGGTGCCTCAGGAGTTCCACGACTTGGGGATGGCGTTCAGTAAGTCCAAAGCCATGTCTCTTCCCCCTCACCGGCTGTATGACTGCGCCATAAACCTCCGCCCGGGGGCACCCTTACCATCTGGCCGTCTTTACAGTCTTTCAGCTCCTGAACGTGAGGCAATGGATTCATACATCCGGGAGTCGCTCAGTGCTGGGATCATCCGTCCCTCCTCGTCCCCGCTCGGTGCGGGCTTCTTCTTTGTCTCCAAGAAGGATGGGTCCCTTCGCCCGTGCATCGACTTCAGAGCTCTTAATGACATCACGGTCAAAGACCGCTACACCCTGCCTCTGATGGACACCGCCTTCCACTCCCTCCAGGGGGCGACCTGGTTCATGAAGTTAGATCTCCGCAGCGCCTACCACCTCGTTTGGATCCGGGACGGTGATGAGTGGAAGACGGCCTTTAGGACGCCCAGCGGCAACTTCGAGTACCTAGTGATGCCGTTTGGACTCACCAACGCTCCTGCCGTCTTTCAGCGACTCATTAATGACGTCCTACGAGATTTCCTGGGGGTCTTTGTCTTCGTCTACCTGGATGATATACTCATCTTCTCCAGGTCATGGGAGGAGCACCAGGCTCATGTGAGGCGGGTCCTGCAGCGGTTGTTGGAGAATAGGCTCTACATCAAAGCAGAGAAATGCGAGTTCTACGCCAAGACCACCTCTTTCCTGGGATTTGTCATCTCTCACAATCAGATCCTTCCCGACCTCGCTAAGGTTAAAGCGGTGGTCGAGTGGCCCATGCCTACCTCCAGGAAATAGGTGCAACAGTTCATTGGCTTCGCCAATTTCTACTGTCGCTTTGTCCCCAACTTCGGTGCCATTGTTACTCCCCTGACCCGTCTCACTTCTTCCAAGGTGCCCTTCCAGTGGTCCGAGGAGGCGGCAACCACATTCAAGACCCTCAAGACGGAGTTCTCATCCTCCCGGGTCCTAACCCAGGTTGACACCGCGCTGCAGTGCTTGGTGGAGGTTGACGCATCTGACACAGGGGTGGGGGCGGTGCTCTTCCAGCGTTCACCAGTGGATGGAGTCAAGCGGCCCTGCGCCTTTTTCTCTCGACGGTTGTCAGCAGCCGAGCGAAATTATAACGTCGGCGACAGGGAGCTTCTTGCTGTCAAGCTTGCACTGCAGGAGTGGCGTCACTGGCTGGAGGAGGCAGCTCAGCCTTTTGTGGTTTGGACGGACCACAAGAATCTCGAGTATTTGAGGTCAACGCAGCGCCTGAATGCCCGCCAGGTGCGCTGGTCTCTATTCTTCGCTCGATTCCAGTTTACCATCACCTACCGTCCAGGCTCCAAGAATGGGTTGCCCGACGCCTTGTCAAGACAATTCGCTCCTGAGGCCCCGGAAGAGTCAGACCACACCATCCTTCCCAGCTCGTGCGTCATGGGGGCCGTCACCTGGTCCATCAGGGAAAAGATCCGTAAGGCGCAGGAGGCGGAACTGGACCCTGGCAGTGGTCCGGAGGGCAGGCTCTTCGTTCCATCAGCGGTTCGGGGGGAGGTTATTCACTGGGCCCACACGTCCAAGCTCGCCTGTCACCCTGGAGTCTCCCGACTGGTGGACCTCCTTCAACACTCTTTCTGGTGGCCGGGTCTCCAAAAGGATGTCGCTAGGTACGTCCAGGCTTGCCCCCAGTGTGCCACTGGTAAATCTCAGAACTCTCCTCCTGCGGGTCTACTCCAGCCCCTGCCGGTTCCAGGCAGGCCCTGGTCACACATCGCTCTCGACTTCGTCACTGGTCTCCCTGTCTCTAACACCTACACTACCGTTCAAAAGTTTGGGGTCACCCAGACATTTATTTTGTGTTTTCCATGAAAAGTCACACTTATTTAACACCATGAGTTGTAAAATGAATAGAAAATATAGTCAAGACATTGACAAGGTTAGAAATAATGATTTGTATTTGAAATAATAATTTTTTCCTTCAAACTTTGCTTTCGTCAAAGAATCCTCCATTTGCAGCAATTACAGCATTGCAGACCTAACATGATTGCACAAGGGTTTTCTAATCATCCATTAGCCTTCTGACGCAATGAGCAAACACATTGTACCATTAGAACACTGGAGTGATAGTTGCTGGAAATGGGCCTCTATACACCTATGTAGATATTGCACCAAAAACCAGACATTTGCAGCTAGAATAGTCATTTACCACATTAGCAATGTATAGAGTGTATTTCTGATTAGTTTAAAGTTATCTTCATTGAAAAAAGTGCTTTTCTTTCAAAAATAAAGAAATTTCTAAGTGACCCCAAACTTTTGAACGGTAGTGTACGACACGGTTTTGACAACTGTGGATCGGTTCTCTAAGGCCGCCCACTTTGTGCCACTTCGGGGTCTTCCTTCGGCACGTGAGACGGCTGATCTCCTCGTCCAACATGTGGTCAGACTGCACGGGATTCCTTTGGACGTCGTATCAGATCGAGGGCCTCAGTTTGTATCGCAAGTGTGGAGGTGCTTCTGTAACGCCCTGGGGGCCACGGTGAGTCTTTCCTCTGGTCATCATCCCCAGTCCAACAGACAGTGTGAACGTACCAATCAGGAGCTGGAGGCTGCCCTGCGCTGCGTGACATCTTCCAACCCATCCTCCTGGAGCTCCTACTTGGCCTGGGTAGACTATGCCCACAACAAGGCACGGTCTTCAACCACTGGTATGTCCCCCTTCAAGGCGTCATTGGGGTACGATCCCCCCTTGTTCCCTGAGCAGGAGGGTGAGTTGACTGTTCCCTCCATTCAGGCACATGTGAGACGCTGCCGGAGCTTGTGGACCAGAGCGAGAGAGGCGCTTTTACGCACGGTGGCGCGCAACAGCACCACTGCCAATCGCCACAGGAGGCCGGCTCCTAGTTACCAGGTGGGTCAACGGGTCTGGCTTTCATCACAGGACATCCATCTCAAGGTCGAGAAGCAGAAGTTGGCTCCACGGTTTCTTGGGCCTTTCGTTATTTCCAAAATAATCAACCAGGTGGCTGTGCGTTTGGCCCTCCCCCCCTCCCTTCATGTGTGTCCCACTTTCCATGTGTCCAAAGTTAAGCCTGTTGTCTCCGACCCACTCTGTCCTCCTCCTAGGGCGCCGCCTGCTCCCATGATGATCGACGGTCACCCGGCGTGGGGTGTTACTTCCATCCTGGACTCCCGGCGCCGAGGTCGTGGGCTGCAGTATTTGGTGGATTGGGAGGGATATGGCCCGGAGTGGAGATCCTGGGTGCGCTCTTCGTTTGTGCTGGACCAAGATCTCATCACGGAGTTCCACCGGGCGCACCTGGACAGACCAGCGCCAGGAGGCGCTGTTAGGGGGGGGGAGTACTGTCACCACTTGCCGCGCTCAGACATCCACCTCAGCTGCGCGCACACCTGCGCCTCGTTAGCGCAGAGCTATTTATTCCTCCTCGCCCTGAGCATTGGTCTGGAGCCGTCTGTTCTACAACGCGCTCAATCCCTCAGCTGGACCATCTCTTCAGTCCCGCTACTCATTGCCTCTACATGTAAGCTGTCATATCACTTACCTGTTCTCTCAGCCTTCCCCTGTGCACAGGTGGATTCCCTGGCGGCGGATACCCTCACCTTTGCCATCTCCTACTCCACATCTCCATATTCGTCGTGTACGCAGCAGGGCGCTGTCTCCCAGGCCTGTTATCCTCGCCAACACCAGCCACCACTCCCTCTGCAAGTAAGCACAACTCAGCATCACTTTCTCGTGTGGTTTGCCCAGCTCATTCCCTGTTTGTGTTTCTCCCATAGGGTTGCCTGGCCGCACGGCGTGCTGCTCTGTTCCTGTTCTCACCTTCCACCCACAATCCACTACCATATCACATACACGCATCCAAACACACTTTCCTGGTTGAATAAAGCTTTCAAATCTACCTGAGCCTGCGTGCGTGTTTCCTGGGCCGAGAATTATTTCATATACACAGTGCAGGAGCATTCTGTATATTTCGCATTTTAATCAACAGTGTTGTTGCCACCCTCAATAATGAATGTTACTGTCCTAGTTGTGTATTACAGGGGACGATCTCTATTGTGCAAAGTTGTTATGTTTAGTACATTTAATACGACCCCTATGAGCAGCCCTGCTTAGGTTATAAAGTCTGACAGCCGTCGGCAGGAAGAACCTGCGGAACCTCTCCGTCGTGCACCTAGGATACACAGCCTACCGCTAAATGAGCTCCTCAGTGCGTTCAGCATGTCCCGCATGGGGTGGGACTCGGACTCCAGCAGAGATGACAGCTTAGCCACCATCCTCCTCTCTCCTATCTCCTCCACTGGGTCGAGGGGTCACCCCAGAACAGAGCTGGCTTTTTTAATCAGCCTGTTCAGTCTGTTCCTGACGGCTGCCGTGATGCCACTAACCCAGCTGACCACTCCAAATGTGATGGCTGATGCCACCACCGAATCGTAGAAGGTCTTCAGGAGTGCCCTTTGAACTCCAAAAGACCTGAGTCTTCTCAGGAAGAACAGCCTGCACTGCCCCTTCTTTTAGAGTGCGTTGGTGTTGTGTGACCGATGTAGTTTATTGTTCAGGTGAACACCCAGGTACTTGTAAGATGTCACCATCTCAATGTTCCCTTGATGTTTACCGGTGCTGTGGGGGTTGTCCTCACCTGCAGCAGTCCACCACCAGTTCCTTGGTTTTCCTCGCATTGATCTGGAGGCAGTTCCGCAGGCACCACGCCCACAAAGTCCTGGATAAGTCCTCTATACTCTGCATCATCCCCATCAGAGATGAGGCAGACGATCGCAGAGTCGTCAGAGAACTTCTGTAGATGGCAGTGTGGTGTGTTGTGTGAAAAATCAGCAGTGTAGAGGGTGAACAGGAAGGGAGCCAGAACTGTTCCCTGGGGGTGGCCCGTACTGCAGATAATGGTATCAGACACACAGTCCTAGGTCTTCACAAACTGTGGTCGGTTTGTGAGGTAGTCCAGGATCCACGATGACAGGTGCTGGTTCACCCCTGTACACAGCAACTTGTCCCTCATGATCACTATTTGGATGGTGTTGAAAGCACTGGAGAAATCAAAGAACATGATCCTCACTGTGCTCCCAGGCTTCTCCAGGTGGGACAGGGAACGATGTAGGAGGAAGATCACTGCATCCTCCACCCCAATGCCATGCTTGCAGGCAAACTGAATTGGATACATTGCTGGTCCCACCAGGGGACAGAGGTGGGCGAGGAGCAGCCTCTCCAGGGTCTTCATTAGGTGTGATGTGAGGGCCACTGGTCTGTAGCTGTTCAGGTTCTTGGGGTGTGGGGTCTTCGATATGGGTACCACACAGGATGTTTTCCACAGCTATGGTACCTTTCCCAGCTTCAGGCTCAGACTGAAGATGTGCTCCACGATCCCACACAGCTGGTCTGCACAGAGCTTGAGGAGCCTTGAGCTGATGCCGTCTGGACCTGTAGCCTTCCTCGCCTTGATCTTCTTCAGCTCATCTCTCACCTGGGTCTAAGAGTCAGGTTGGGGCATGGGGGCTGTGTGCTGGGGGGGTCTGTGGGGGAAAAACAGCAGGGGATGTATGGGGGGTGGGGGAGGGCCGTGGACAGCGGAACTAGATGAAGGTGGAGGCAGAAGTGGTTGGTGGGCAGGCGGAGAAGAGGACGTTTGATCAAACCTGTTAAAAAAACAGGTTCAGGTTGTTCACCCACTCCCTTCTCCCTGTGGCCTGGGAGGAGGTATTCTGGTGCCCAGAGATGGTTTTGAGGCTTCTTCAGACACAGCTAACGTCACTCTGCTGAAGCTTGTCCTCCATCTTCTTTCTGTATAGCTGTCCTTCCCCTCTCTAATCTTTCTCCTTAGCTCCCTCTGTACAGACTTTGGCTCCTCCTTGTTTCCCGACCTGAAGATTCTTTTCTTCTCCTTCAGCAGTGACTTTATCTCAGGGTTGATACAGGGTGTGTTGTTTGAGAAACACCGTATGGTCTTGGTGGGTACGGTGTTCTCTACACAGAAGTTGATGTAGTCTGAGATGGTGTGTGTGAGGCTGTTGATGTCCTCAATATGTGGATCACAGAGCTGGTCCCATGCAGTGGATTCAAAACAGTCCTTCAGAGCGTCCTCCGCTTCTTCAGATCATATCTTCACTGTGCGGGTACCAGGAAATTGTCTGTGTACTAGGGGTTTGTACACAGGCAGGAGGTGAACCAAGTTATGGACAGATCTTCCAAGGTGTGTGTGTGTGTGTGTGGGGGGGGGGGGGTGATGAGGTACAGTATAAGCCTCTTTGGTGCTTGCATAAAATAAATCCAGTATTTTATTGTCTCTGGTGTGGCACGTGACATACTGGGTGAAAGTGTGGCAGAATGGAGGACAGGGGAGTATGGTTAAAACCACCAGACATGAGCTGCAGAGCAGTGGGATGTTGAGTCTGTATTCTGCTGCTGACTGTGTGGATGACGTCACACGTTGCCTCAGTGTTCGGAGAGGGGGTACATAAAAAACAATCATGATGACGTGTGAGACCTTTCTGGGGAGGTATGCCGGTTGCATGCTAATGGCTAGCAACTCAATGTCCTTGCTGCAGTGTTGTTATTTAATCATGATGTGTCCAGGATTACACCATCTGTTGTTCACAAACATTATCAGTCCCAAGCCTCTGCTCTTCCCGCTATCTGGTGTCCGATCTGCCCGTAATAAGTGGAAACCCTCCAGTCTGATGTTAGCATCTGTTGCTAGATCTGTTAGCCATGTTTCAGTAAACAACATGATGCTCATCTCTCTGAAGACGCTCTCATACAGAGACACAGCCGCCAGTTCGTCCGTCTTATTCAGTTGCACTGTGTGTCTGTGTGTGTGTGTGTGTGTATATATATATTTTATAGTAATATGTACATATGTATATTAGCTGCTCTTGCTTGCTTGTTTTTTCTTGCCTTCTGATTGTTGCTCTGAGTGTTGCTATCCCTGTGCTGTTGCAATCCTGGAATTTCCCCGTTGTGGGACTAATAAAGGCTTATCTTATCTTATCTTATCTTATCTTATCTTATTAAGCAGCGATCTTGCATTTCCCATAATAACAGATGGTAGGACAGGTCTGTACCTTGTTTTTCTCGCACGTCGCTTCACTCCAGCTTGACATCCCCGTCATTTTCGCCTGATTTCTCGTGGGATATCGGGTCTCTGCATTAGCACTGTGGAGTAGCCCAATGTTAACAACTGACTCCTACTGTAAACAATGGCTCCTCCACTCACCAGGTCAGTAGTCATTGGCGTAATGAATGGAAAGATGGCTAATATCAATGCCAGTGTGGCAATATTTGTGTCCTTGGCATTCTTGATAGATATGAGGTAACAGAATCACAAAAGTTGTGGCAAAGAAAAAAATGGATAGTAAATAAAAATGAGAAAGAAACTCAGAATTAAGCTGCTGCTGCAAAGGGCTGACAACTCGTGTATATAATGGTGGCACCGGATTAAATGACAGAGTTCTGGTCTATACTAGATGTTGGAACCAGATATCACCCATAGGGCAGTGTGAAATCAAAACCCAAATGTTGTAGTCAGTTTAAAAAAGAAAAAAAGTAACAATATAAGTGAACTAGAGTGATACATTAAAAATCATAATTCAAAACATGTACATAAGAACTGAAGAGTCAAAAAGCAAGTGTAATTTATATACCTGTCAGAAAATACTGTATATCAGCAGAAACCAAGGAGATTGTATTTGTATAAGAAATACAATCTCCTTGTAAAATACACCATTTTGACCATACTCTTAAGCTGCACAAATCATTTTTGATCAAATCACTTTGTAAAATATCTGTGATTTTCTCTTCAAAATCCACAAAGTAAAAATTATTAAATTTTATACCAGTTTCATTAAGTTTCCCCCTTACAAAAAAATGAACAGTCTATAATTTTTATGGTAGGTTTATTTCAACACAGAGAAACAGAAGATGAACAAAAAATCCAGAAAAAATATTAAATAAGGGCTATAAATTAAATTTCCATTTGATCGAGGGAAATAAGTATTTGATCCCCAAGCAAAATGTGACTTAGCACTTGGTGGAGTAATCCTTGTTGGCCAGCACAGAGGTCAGACATTTCTTGTAGTTGGTCACCAAGTTTGTGCACATCTCAGGAGGGAGTTTGGTCTACTCCTCTTTACAGATACTCTCCAAATCCTTTGACATCTCTCTGGTTCTGGCCTCCCTTCATTGGCTTGCCATAGAATTTAGAATTAAGTTTAAAATCCTTCTCTTCACTTACAAAGCACTAAACAATCAGCCCCTTGTTATTTAAAAGATCTGATAGTACCTTATCAACCTAACAGAGCACTATGCTCCCAAAACGCAGGATTACTTGTAATACCTAGAATATCTAAAAGTACAATGGGTGGAAGAGCATTTGGTTATCAGGCTCCTCTCCTTTGGAACCAGCTGCCAGTCTGGATTTGGGAATCAGACTTGATCTCTGTTTTTAAGAATAGGGTTAAAACCTTCCTTTTTGACATAGCCTATAGTTAGGGCTGGATCAGGTGACCCTGAACCCTCCCTTAGTTATGCTGCTAATAGGTTTAGACAGCCGGGGGACCTCCAACAATGCACTGGGCTTCACTCCTTTCTTCACTCTCAATGAAATATTTTTGCTGGTCATTAACATCTGTTTGTTGTCTCCCATAGATTGAATCCCCATCGTGCTGTTTGCTCTCTACATGTCTGTTCTTTTCTACTTCTTCTCTATCCCCACACCCCCCAGCCAGTCACAGCAGATGACTGCCCCTCACTGAGCCTGGTTCTGCTGGAGGTTTCTTCCTGCTAAAAGGGAGTTTTTCCTCTTCACTGCCACCAAGTGCTTGCTCACAGGGGATCGCCTGATTGTTGGGGTCTTTTTGCAATTGTGGGGTTTGAAAGTGCTATGAGATGACTTGTTGTGAAATGGCACTATATAAATAAAGTTGAATTGAACTGACATGTACCAGCCTACATTAAACAGAACTCAACTGTAAAGAGCAGGATAAGTGTAGTATTTTTATTATTTAATACTAAAGAGTATGCAAAGTGATAAAATGAATTTACCCAGACTTCAGAATAGAAGTCCACAATTACAGTCCATGTATCCTGACTACGGTTAACAAAGATGGCCCCTGAACCACGGTAACCTTTGCCTTGAAATGGTTTATTCCTCAGACTTTAGGAGTTTAATAATTATCTGAAAAGCAGTTTGCAAATGCAATCATTCTTTGAAAAAACACATCATGTAAGATAATCAAAAGATTGATCACATCAGCCTTGCAGAACTGCTGCTGTAGTTCTCTGTTGAATATTTTGAAAACTTCAACTCTGAACCAGCTGCACGGTGGCGCAGTGGTTAGCACCGCGGCAGCACAGTTTACCCTCGGCCGGGGGATCGCGGGGATCATGAGATCGTGGGTTCGATCCCTGCCCCCGGCCAACAGTGATCTGTGTGGAGTTTGCATGTTCTCCCCGTGTTTGCGTGGGTTTACTCCTGGATTTCTCCGGTTTCCTCCCACATGCCAAAAACATGCAGGTTAGGGAGTTAAGGGGCGCTTGTGCACGCAGCGACCGGCAGCTGGTGGCTTGTCACCGGACTGCAGAACAAATCTACCTACAGGTACAAAATAAGTACAAAAAAAAAAAAACAAACAAAAAAAAACTCATAAGTCAAAAACTGCAATCATGTAAGTCAGGCCTATTCAATTAGTGGCCCGTGGGCCACATGCGGCCCAGAACCAACCTCTGAGTGGCCCAGGCCACACCGAGGAAATACAAATTTAAGAAAAGAACATGAAGAAATGACGGTCCACAAGCATGCACACGAACAACATGTGTGACCGTCATCCGCGCGGAGTTCAGAAGTGCCCCGCCCACGTGAGCATTCCAGTAGGCAGGCAGAGGTTTTCTAGGGTCACTGTCAGAGAGAAACATGAGCTTATTAAAGTACTTTAAACACGGAAAAAAGCAGAATAGATACAGTATGTAAGCAGTGGAGGCATTTATGGTGATTTTAACTGCTGGAAACGGGAGCAATAATGAAAAGTTGCTTAGCAAACATGTGTGGTGAGGCTTCATACTGTATGCAGGGAAAGACAAGAGTGACTAGATCACTTAGGATTGACTTCACCAGCTACTACTGTCATAAATCACCCAGGCAATGGCAGAACTGATGACACCAAATGCTGGAGCTGTGAGTTGCTGACATTTATTAAAGAACACACAAAATAACAAATACAAACACTTAGGGGCAAGTAGAGAAATGGGGAACACTCGAAGGACACGACAGACGGGGACTCTGTCTGGAAATGAGGAGAGATGTAGAATAAACATCTAATTCAGAAGACTGCTACGAGGGCAAAGCCTCGCCACAACTCTTGAATAGGGAAAAACAAATTGGGAACAGGTGATTACAGAGATCGATAACTGGTGCGGGTCATGAGCAACCTAATTACTGACAGCTGTCAGCTGTGACAGCCCGCGAACTTGAGCTACACACAGAAGTGATGCGGACCGCTGTCAGAAACAAAAGCACAAGAACGACTGACCAACTAAGCACATAGAGAGAGATTAAGGAGGGGATAAGGACAAAAAGAAATACAACACCAAGGAGAACTAAGAATACAATACTAATGCATACTGGGTATAAAGGAAGATCTAAGGGTAGGAACAAATATAAACACAGAGAAAGAAATTGATAATACAGATTACACCTAGGACAAAGATAACAGGACACTGAAAACAGGGCCAAAGGACAACTCCTACAACAGAACCATACTTAATACAAAATAGCCAGAGACACAGAAATGCAGAAAAAGGCTTGAAAACACTGCTCAGAATCATGACAACTACAATATCCATCCATCCGATATTATGTCCCTGGCAAGTTAAGATGACCGAACACAGCCTTCAGACAAACTAAACGTACCAACATTTGGATTTCAAAATAAGGAAGGTTTTTCCTGCTGTCTGGATGGTGAGGAGAATTCTAAAAAACTACAAATAGAAATATTTTAACAGAAATAACTGCATCTTTGGTCATTTTAATTTATTTAATTAAATAAAATTTTATTAGTATTTTTTTACTTTCCAATCAGAGTTAATTATTGTTCTGTTCTGGCTCTGCAAACTGATGGCCAAAAGTGTAAATTGTATAAGGAAAAAAAGTCAAAATTTTACCACCATCTGTTTCAAATCACTCTATCACTATAAATTCAAGAAATCTCTGTGTGTCTGTCTGTTTGTGTGTCACGATCATAGGACATCATAGGACGGCCTATAATGTCTGCATGATGTCCTATGATGATACTATGATCTTAGGTTGCATAGGACTAGCGATGCCGTCATATAGGCGATGCCGTCATATAGACAATAGAACTGGCTACCTATGATGTAGTGTCCTATGATGTCTGCCTTGATGTCTTTATGATGCCATATAGACCATCACTCACAATGCAAACAGAGGCTACATAAATGGAGAGCAATAGACTGAGGAGAACTGCTGGAAAAATTGGCAAGGTGAATAAGTAGAACTGCTGCGAATAGAGTGAGGAGAACTGCTGAAAAAGTCTCACTCTACAGTAGAAGAAGAAGACACAGACATGAAAGAAGACGACGGACTTCGACAGGTGGAACATTGAGACGGCATTTACGTCTGTGTTTGGCTGGCGCTAGGACTAATTTGTTTGTGGCGGATAGCATATACTGTACACTGACTGTAACATTATGGCATCTAGCTCTGGTAGGCTCGAAAAAGATGACATGGACTGGACAGTACCTGGGCGGAAAAGACCAGCTAGGGGGCCACCAAGAGCTAGAAACGGGTCAGATGAGAGCGACGCTGGAGGAAGTAACAATGTGAAGAAAACACGAACTAGCCAACATGGATGGCAGTTTGATGATGTAGGGAATGAGTGGAATGGTGTAGGGAATGAGTGGAGGGTTGTCATTGAGTTCGGTCAGGGTGGGGGGCACTTTCACCCTGTTGGGCTGGCAAAGGCAATTGAGAGAGGAACTGGGAGAGTTGGGTTTGCAAAGTTCTTGAATAACAACCAGCTGTTGATTCATGCATCAAGTGAACAGTGGCGGGTGAGGATGCTGGCAATGACATGTCTGAATGGAGCACAGATGAGGGTGCATGTTCCTGGCGTGGCGGCGGACTTGAGGGGAGTTGTATCAAGTGTCCCTTTGAGCATATCTATGGGGGAGGTGAAGGGCGGGATCTGGGGAGGAGGGGTGGAGGATGTGAGGGGGCTGGGGAGTGGAAGAGGGGGTTCGCTGCAGGATGCACTGTCTGTAATGATTCAGTTTGGGGAAGCACTCCCTAGATCAGTCCAGGTGGGGTGTTGCAGTGTCAGAGTGTGTCCCGGAGCTGCTCGGGTGCTGCGGGTGTCAAGGGATGGGTCACTCTGCTCAGCAGGGTGAGGGAGAGTTGAGATGTGCTGGATGTGGAGGGGAGCGCGAGTGTGGTGGATGTGGGGAGGACGCCAAAGTGGAGTGTTGCGGCTGCGGGGGTGACCACGGTGCTGCATGTGGAGGGTGTGTTGTGCAGAGGGAAGCTGGACAGGCCCAGGAAATCAGAATGGGTAGGGGGGTCTCGTGTGCAGAAACTCTGGATGCAGTAGGAAAGGTGGGAATGGTTGGAGACGTGGTGGGCCTTCCTCGAAAAGGTTTGGTTCAGGGGGAAGCACAGCCATCAACGGATCCCACGCAGGCATGGGATCGTGCCGCTGCGGGGAATTTTTGTGTTCACAAATGCAAAATGGATGGTGACGCATTGATAGTTGGGAGGACAGGCTTTGCGACTTTTGTCTGCCACACCATTGATATTGCAGCACAGCTGGAGAGGAGGGGTGGCGGAGTCGGGGCCATTGTGGGAGCGGCAGGAAGATTCCTAGAGGTGGGGGATGTCGTGGCCGACTGGATTCATGGTTTGTTGACAGCTGAAAGTGAGGAGTCACGTGTTGAAACTTGGTATCTGGATATGGTGCTGCACATACTGCAGTGGAGTGCGAGGAGTCTTGTAGCAGATGGACAGGAACTCAGAAAGTGTCTTTGTGGACTGCAGGTTGTTCCAAGGGTGGTGTGTGCGGGAGACATGGCTTCAACCTCACTTGGATTTTGTCATTCCAGGATGTGGTTCAGTCGGACAGGATGGAATTGACAGTGTGGGTGGAGGGGGATATGCCACTTTTGTTGGAGATGGCCTGGCATATGGGTTGATTCCCTCCCCTGAGGATATAGAGTGTGGTATTGTTGAGATGTGTAGGCCAAATGGACAAGGAAATATTGAGCTGATTGATTATTGCAACCCATGTAGGAAGATGGCAGCGGATGTTTTCGGTGTTGTGGCAGGGGAGGGGCATGTGGGGGAGGTATGGTGTGGAGACTTTGATGCCCATGGTGGCTTGTGGGGTAGCACACATACAGATAGCAATGGAGATGTTGTGGAAGCGATATTGGATGGGGGATCGCTGATTTGTCTCGGCAGTAGTGGGGGGGGGGGGTGCCGGAGTGGATGTGCATGGGGGCATATCATCATATGCTGACCTGGCTCTGGTATCTGATTCTTTGGTGAGCACCTGTGAATGGACGGTTGTGAACAGTGCAACTATAGGAAGTGATCGCTTCCCAATATTTGCAGTCATTGGAACTGGGGTGTGTATACAAGAGGGAAGATATTTTGCAGGATGGTGTTTTGACGGGGCAAATTGGGGAAAGTTTGGGCAGTGCTGTGTACAATCATGTCATTTGGTGGCATTGGAGGGTGGCATGGGAGGGTGTTTGGGTCAGGTGGCCAATCGTGTTCTGAGTGCTGCAGTTGCAAGTGTGCCTAGGAAGGCAGCGCGGGGTGGGAGGAGAATTGTGCACTGGTGGAGTGAGGAATGTAGTATTACAGTGGGGGTGCGAGGCAGGGCATTTGGAGAGCTGAGGAGGAATATGAATAGAGAAAACTTAATAGATTATAAAAGGAAGAGGGCAATGGCTCGAGGGATTATTGAAGGCAGGAGGGGGTTAGCGTGGAGAGAGTTTTGTTCTACCCTTGGTGGGAGGGCAGAGCTGGGTGATGTCTAGGGTATGTTTGGAGGGATGAGTGGGAAAGGGGTGTTGGTTGGAGTCCCAGCTCTGGTGGATGAGGACAGGATGGCTGTGTCGGACGGGGAGGGGGCAAGGGTCCTGGGTGGAGTGTTTGCAGCGGTACATGGAGGAGAGTATCTTGGTGGGAGGTACGGACAGCGGGGGGAGCACGGGCTCAGAGAAAATGCAAACTTGGAGAGGGAAGTGAGGGAAAATATGGCTGCGTTGGACCTCAAGCTTGCAGTGTCAGAGCTTAGGGGAGCTTTGCGGGATGGTGGATGCAGAGCTCCAGGATGTGGTCAGTTGGGCTGTGCTGTGTTCCGGCAGTTGCCTATGCAATCAGTGGAGCTGGTGCTGGGATTGTTTGGCAGAGTGTGGAGGGACGGGGTTGTTCCAAGTGGGTGGAAAAGGGCTGTAGTTTTGCCTTTTGGTGGGCCGGGGAAGGATCCAGCTCATCCGGGCAGCTGCAGGCCAGTGGCATTGGCGTCACACTTGGGGAGATGGATGGAGAGGGTGTTGGTTTGCAGATTCTCATGTGTACTAGAGCGGGGACGATTAGTGAACAACTATCAGAGTGGTTTTGGAGGAGGAGGATCCACAGTGGATGCTCTAGTTGGGATAGGTAATGGTGTTGAGGGGACACTCGAAATGAAAGAAGTGGTGGTTGTAGTTTATCTGGATATTGAGGGGGCTTGTGGCTCACTGTGGAGGGATGGACTTCTTGTCAGGTTGAATGGAATGGGCATTGGTGGTGGGATGTGTGGTTGGATGGTGGATTTTTTGACATGCAGGACAATTGGGGATAAAGTGGGATCGGGGGTTTCTGGTAACTTTGGAGTTGAGGGTGGTGTTCCTCGGGGGAGTGTGGTAGGCACAATTTTGTTCAGCATGGTGATTGGTGGCATGTTTGAGGATCAAGAGGGATCCATTGGAACAGCACTGCATGCGGATGATGGAGCCATGTGGACGAGGGGAAGAGATGAGAGGTTTGTGTTCGGGGACATCGGGAGGGTGGTGGAGAGGGTGGAGGAGTGGTCACATGAGTGGGGATTGGGTTTTCAAACCCAACGATTTTCACGAAAGGGCGCAGAACTGATGCAGAACCATTGACGTTATGTAATTAACCGATGGAGAAAGTGAGTGAGTTCAAGTGTCTGGGATTGTGGTATGGTGGTGCATACACATGGAGAGTTCGTGTTGAGGGTCTGGAGACGGGGTGCAGGGGAATCATTGGTCTCATGGAAGCTGTGGCTGGACACGAGTGGGGTGCACATGGATTGGCATTGATTGACATTTGCAGAGCACTGATGGGATTGATAGTGGACTCTGGATGCATGATTTGTGGAGCAGCAGCAAGGACTACTCTGGAAGGGGTGGACGGAGTGCAGCGTGGAGCACTTCGCCTGTGCATTGGAGCTGTCGGGACAGCACCAAACGGTGCAGTTTTGGTAGAGGCAGGAGGGGTGCTAATGGATTTGGGAAGAGACAGACTCACATTATCATGCTGGGTTGGGCTGGGGGGGAGGTGAGGAGGTGAATATTTCAGGGGCAGCGCTGCAGGACTGCTGGGAATGTTCTGGCTTCTGGGACATGGGTTTGGGTGGATGGTTGGAGGAGGAGCCAGAGTGTATGGACTAGATGCTGTTGATGTGGCTGGCACCAGTCCGGTGGGTGGTGTTCCCCCTTGGCTGTTTCTGGGAAAAGAGGCAGACATTGTTTCTGCTGGTGAGGAGGAAGAATTGGCATGTGGGTGAAGTTGATGGTGGAACAGGCATTTACCTCAGGAACAATTACTGTGACTGCTTGCAGCTCTATGCTGACGGTTCGGGGAGCGGGGGGGGGGGGCTCTGTTGGAGTTGGAGTGTGCATTCTGGAGTTTGGGGTGACCATCTCGGAGGGGCTCTCCAGTAATGCATCTGTGTTTGCAGCGGAGATGGTGGCAATGGTTGTTGGTTTGTGGTGGGTGGAGGAGGTCGGACTGGACCGGGTGGTGGTGTGCACGGATTCACTTGCAGCTTTGAAGGCCATGCGGACACTGAGGTCTGCTGGGGAGGACTTGGTGGTTGAGCTGTATCGCAGTTTGTTTGGGGTGCACAGGGGTGGTGGAGAGGTTTGGTTTTGTTGGGTTCCTGCACACGAAAGGTTGAAAGGGAATGACTGTGCAGACAAATTAGCAAAAAGTGCACTTGGGAAAGAAATCACTATACCATTGTCTCTTGGAAAAGGTGAAGGGAAAGCAGTAATCAAGAAAAAAGGAATTGAGCTATGGCAAAAAAGATGGGACGAAGATCATAAAGGTAGATCATATTACAAAATACAAAAATCTATTGCAATAACAAATTATAAAACAACAAACAGGAGGGAAGACATCATTATGGCAAGACTCAGACTGGATCATCCAGGTTTAAATGGCACTTTATTCACCATGGGGAAAAGCGAAAGTGACAAATGTAGAGAATGTGGAGTAAAAGAAAATGTCAAGCACATCTTATTACACTGTCACAAGTATGGAAATGAAAGACAGAGAATGAAAAATGAAGTTCAAGAGGCCAGTAGGGAATGGGATTTAACTGGCATTCTGGGGACAGATGGCGATGGAGAGGCACTAAGAATCACAAGAAGGGGTCTTTTCTCTTTTTTAAATAACACAGGATTAAGTCATAGAATTTAGGGGTTGAGCTCAGATGACATTATGTTACACACTCTTGTACAGTAGGTGGCAGTATGCACCTTTCAGTTGTTTGCTATCCACCAGTAACTGAGAGAAGAAGAAGAAGAAGAGAACTGCTGCACGTCAGGAAAGATCCCATGAAGATGACACAGCTGATGTTTGAGCAGTACATCCCAGGCATGACTGTGTTGCACATCAGAAAAGATGCTGTGAAGATGAAACACATGAGGGAACAACACACCCATCTGTGACAGGAGGAGACCTTTCACCAGCACAGGGTACAACAAACAAGGGATGCACAGACAGACGGGAAAGGTGTGGCAGTGCGCCATGCACGTGCTGAGTCACTTGAAGCCCGAAATGCCCACAAAGCAAGCAATGCTGCACGCCAGGCAAGGCACAGACAAGCTGAGACCGAGGAGATGCGGAATAGGTCGGCTGGCCACCAACGCTGTACGCCAGGCAAGGCACAGAGAAGCTGAGACCGAATAGGACACACTACTTTAAACCACACCCATTCGAAGCAGTAAATCAGGAAATCTCACTCAGTAAGGCAGAAGGTACTCTATAAATTCAAGAAATCTCTGTCAGTGTGTCAGTCTGTCACCTGATTAAGAATAGGACACCCTTCTTTAAACCACACCCATTCAAAGCAGTACCCATGAAGAATGAGTCTACACTACAAATGTGTAAAATACCAAGCAAAGCACTGATTTTCTCTGGGTGCTCCAGTTTCTGGGTTTCAACGGGCATGCACAGGTCTTCCTGAACAGGGTTGAAATCCACTTTTTGCTCAGATCTACGTATTTTCATGATCCTGTCCATGAACTGGAATTACAACGTACCTATCCCTCAACCAGTAGTCTGAACGAAGAAGAAGAAGACCCACCATGGAGAGCAATAGAGTGAGGAGAACTGCTGCAAGTCAGAACAGATGCCGTGAAGATGAAACACCTCAGGTTCGAGCAGTATGCCGCAGGCATGACTGTGAACAACACAGCAATCTCAGACAGGAGGAGACCCTTAAGCAACGAGCATGCAGAAATACTTGCTTATACTTGGTTTCTACGGGCATGCACGGGTATGTACTAGTTCAATGTTTCTCAAAGTGCGGCCCCCGTGCCAATGGCGGCCCGCGAAAACATTTCTGGCGGCCCGCGGCCAATCTGTTAACGGCCTCGGCCGGACGAAATTACAATATCGCTAAATCATATCTTAAATTTGTGTGTGAGACGAGCTAATTTGAACCGCACATGTTTTGGTGTCAACAAATGTCGTATAAGGTGACAATGCGCTATTGAAGTATGATTTCCTTGAGAGCTGTCTGTCTGCCAAGCGATCAGCGGCTAAAATGGCCACTGACTGTGTGACGTCAGGTCAGGAGCGACCTGAGTAGGAGGAGGAGCACGCTGAGGAGCACGCGGGTGAGTGTTTAGGAACTTCCCCTGCCTGGGAAAATCAGAACCCCATGGGTGAATTTCGTTCAGAAAACGCTAAAAAATTGGAATTATGTCGCAAAATCACCCAACATGTGCATTAGACATTTTGTTGACAGCGATTTTGAGAATAAGATGCAATTTGAAATGAAATTAGCAAAAAGATTGCTGATAAAAAAAATCGGCTGTTCCAAGTATATATCCGTTCACTTCAAAGTCCCACTCTCAGACAGTGTCAGTGAAGTGGCGTGAAAAGCAAGGGTGATCTACCGATGCGATCTTTCTGACACTTTCTGACACCTCCTGCTTAAAACCCAAAAAATCAGAAGGATCGTGAGGCCCCGCTTTCACGGTCTGTATTCATACTGAAAATCAAGATCAAGCGAGCTTTTGCCCTTCTGCTCCACGGGAGGTTTCTGTCCTCCCTGAGCTCGCCTTAGGACACCTGCGTTACAGTTTGACAGGTGTACCGCCCCAGTCAAACTCCCCACCTGCCAGTGTCCCCGGAGCGGGTCACGCCCGGCATCAGGTCGTTTACGAGTTATTTAGCACCGGGTTCTCCACGAACACGCGTCCGTGAGCGGGGAGGGGCGGCCGCCTTCTGGCCGTCCCCCGGCCCGGTCGCGAGAGCCCTTCCAGCAGCGGCCGGGGCGGGCTATCCTAGGCCAACCTGGGATATCCTTATCTTTCTGATCAACCTTATCTTTCTGACAGCAATCTGCTGTCAGAAAGATAAGTAAACAGGGTAATTTTTCTTTTTTAAATATTCACTGCCAATATTTACTAAAATTATTTACAAGCAATGAATTTCATTGCCTTAACAACTTATCAAATATTAGAATATAAGGGTATTCATACTAATCAAATATGAAATATTCAGTGCTGTATAGGGAGGTGGTTGTGCCTGTTTGCTCAAGTTATATTTCTATATATGTAATCCAATTTGACACCTCTGGAATGAAATTATGTTGATCTACTGTTTTTGCAGATGTTATCCACTGTCACTCAACCTTCAAATACTGTGGATTTTTTTTTTGAATTTGATTGATATTCAGCAATTGTCCTCATTGCAGTCATCCATGTGAGGTAACAAGTCACACTAAAGGCTCTCTGTTGGTGATCAAACAACATTGTCCACATTGTGTTGAGGATCTATCCTGGCACAGCCAGCCGATGATCAGGGACATCCCAGCTGGTAACATACAGCTTTCATCCGCCATTCTCTTCACTGGGGCGTCATATGTCAAGGTCCTCAGAGTTCTAAATGCAGCCGGTATCGTTGGAATTTCCACGACCACTTACAAGGAGCTTTCGATTTCTAATTTTTATTAAATTAATTTTATTTCAGAATATGTGGATGATCTGATGAATACTCTTTTCGACAAAACCTTGGTTGATCCAACCCACTTATTGGAGCAGTGGCACTCTGTACAAGCCAGAGTTCCAGCAACATTGAGTGCCAAATTTCAGCGTCCCATCAAAGCTGATGCTGTTGAGCAACATGTATCTAGATTTTCAAAATCAAACATGTAAAAGTAGAATAAATTTCCAATTAGCAATGAAAGTTCAGCTTTCAATTGTTAGGGAAGCAACATATTTTGCTAAGACAAAAAAATATAAGCCTAAGATTTTTAGAGAAATGTGCTTTTAAAAATTGCACACGAATTTTACACCATAAAATGGTAGAAAAATTACTCTAATGTATATGAGATCCGACTTTGATGAATGCTGAAATATTAGAATTATAAAATTGACATGCACATTAATAAACTCAATATATGATTTTAAAAAACTTTATTTAAATAACATTGATCACAAATCTAATCTTGGTAGGCAAAATCCCTTGTTGTGATCAGATGGGAATGTTTCTCTGATGAGGCTCACAGCACAGGCAGGTATCACCCTCACTTCTTCACCTTCAATACCTCCTGGCAGCACCGAGATTCAGTTGATGTTGGCATAATGTTGCATTTCTCACAAGTGCACCTGTTAAAAAAAATGGTATAATCAGATGCTTATAATAAACTAATGGCTCGTGGGAGTGCTATATAAATTGGTCTATGAAGTTTGATTAGAAAATATTTAAAACATGTAAAAAATTTTGAGCAGAAAGAGAATGTTTATAAGTCGCCAAGTAAGGCAGCGAGGGAAAAATTGGCAGTTTTATTTTGATAATTAAGTGTGTGACCATGCATATCGCCTAAAAAAAAAATTTCAAAGCATATTTTACCAATATAAATCGGCGAGCCTCTCGTTCTTGCCTCTCGTTCTGCTCCGGTCGCTGTTTCGTCCGCGTCTTCCTCCGCACCCTCGGGCTCGAACAAATACGGCTGAATAACCCCATCAGCACCACCCAAAACTACTTCATCATCAGATTCGTCAGTTTCAATATCATCACTTATATTGCGGTCGTCATACTCGATAAAATAATCGCTGTCCGAATCACTCTGCTGTCGTTCAGCCATTTCTGCAGGCCAGTGATCATCCATTTCCTGCAGCCATTTCCTGTTTCTCCCTGACCTGACGTCACTGCTGCACGCCCCTATCGAGAGATGGCGGTACTGCAGCATGACTAAGTGAAATATGGGCTATTAACAAATAAAGTCATTTATGGAGGCTGGTGACACATTTTAAATCACGGGAATGGCCAGAATGGAATATTTTCATACAATCAGTTTATTGGTTCAATAAAAAAAATGTCACCATCCGAGGCCTTTAACCAATATATGATCTGAACTAATTGCTTTGGAAAAATTCCGATACACATCTACGTTTAGTGGTCTTTGGCGCCATCTGTAGGCACAAGCTGTAATTACATGTGTTGTCGACCTTGCGATCACTTCATTGCAGCAGCTAGTCCAATTGTATTATGGGAGATGGAACGTTCAGCGCACAGTGCAGAAGTGTTGGTTGGCAACGGTTTCGAAGCACCATTTTGAGTCAGAAGAAGAATAAGAAATAAATATTAGTGCTTGTGGAAGTCGAAGTGTGGAAATAAAGATGGATCAGCGAGAGAAAGAGGCAGAGATGGAGACCGCTCACTCGAGGAAACCGAGAACTGTCAGCGAGGAAAAAAGGCAGTTTCAGGGAAAATGGACTTTGGACTACTTCGTTGAACCTCACGGGTCAGATAAAGTTGTATGCCTCATCTGCAGACAGGTAATCGCAGTGCGAAAAGACTTTAACATCAGGCGCCATTACGAAACAAAACACAAAAATTATGAAAAATTCAGTGG
Source organism: Pholidichthys leucotaenia (assembly GCA_020510985.1). Lineage (NCBI taxonomy): Eukaryota > Metazoa > Chordata > Actinopteri > Cichliformes > Pholidichthyidae > Pholidichthys > Pholidichthys leucotaenia. The sequence continues at coordinate 218,985,728 of CM035846.1, read as the reverse complement.
CAAGGATCGCACCACAAAGATGGAACAACTTAAAAGGGGCTACACAGCACAACACTCAGTCTTCACGCAATTTTCAAAAACCAGCGAAGCAGTAACAGAGGCTAGCTATGTGGTAGCTCATGAAATAGCTAAATGGGGCAAGCCGTTTAGTGACGGAGAATTTGTTCGAGACTGTATGCTAAAAGTGGCAGAGCGTGTATGCCCAGACCAAAAAACAAAGTTCCGTGACGTAAGTTTGTCGAATGACACAGTCACAAGACGAATCGAAGATCTGGCAAATGATTTGAAGGACCAACTGGCGATACGTGTGGAGGGGCTAGAAAAGGGAGCGTTTTCCATCGCACTGGATGAAAGCACGGATATTTCCGACACTGCCCAACTGTTGATTTTCATCCGAACTGTCACTGAGAATTTTGACGTCGGCGAGGAGCTACTGAGTATGGAGAGTATGAAAGACACAACGAAGGGAGTGGATATTTGCGAAGCAGTGTATCGCAGTCTGGACACACACAATGTTAACCTGGCATCCTTGGTCGGTGTCACGACAGACGGAGCACCAGCAATGATTGGGAGTAGGACAGGTGCAGTGTCGCTGCTGGCTGAGAAAGTGGTGAACAGCGGTGGTAAGAAACCAGTCAGCTACCACTGCATAATTCACCAAGAAGCCCTCGCTGCTCAGACGCTAGAAATGAAACACGTCATGGCCGTAGTTGTGAAGACAGTTAATTACCTGAAGTCCAGAGGTCTGAACCATCGCCAATTTAAAACCTTTTTGGCGCAGTCAGAGGCAGATTTTGGAGACGTCATTTACTTCACTGCCGTCCGGTGGCTGAGCAGAGGTGCCACACTGAAACGTTTTTTTAACCTGAGAAAAGAAATTTGCGAGTTCATGCAGGCAAAAGGACAAGACGTGACTGAGTTAACGGACAGCAAATGGCTCTGTGACCTAGCCTTCCTCGCCGACCTGAATAATTGTCTGAGCAATCTCAATCTGAAGCTGCAAGGCCATGGAAAACTCATTTCCACACTTTTTGACAACGTGAAAGCTTTCCAGCGAAAACTCCAACTGCTCCAGGGACAGCTCAGAGAAGGAGATCTCGCTCATTTCCCTGCCTGCAGGGCACTGGTAGATGACCCAGACACGGACGGGAGTGAAGTTTTGCGTCACCTGCGTTCAGAGAAGAACCATGGCCTCATCGAAAAGCTTCGAGACGAGTTCGACCACCGATTCTCTGACTTCAGGGACCACGAGGGTGATTTCAACCTTTTCCAAAATCCCTTCTCATGTGTGCCCGAGGCAGTGCCTGCAGACATGCAGTTTGAGCTCATCGACCTACAGGAAAGCTCCGAGGCCAGAGCTGCATATCGTGACAAGAGTCTGATCGAGTTCTACAAAGGACTTTCCCCATCCACATTCCCTGCTCTTCGTCAACATGCTGTCAGAATGGCGTCTTTATTCGGAAGCACCTACATCTGTGAAAAGACCTTCTCCACCATGGCCATCAACAAATCTAAGCTGAGATCCAGGATGACAGATGCCCACCTACATGCAGTCCTTCGCATCGCGACGACGGAGATGGAGCCAGACTTCAGAGGACTCGTGGCCAACCGAAAACAGCACCACAAATCACACTGCAGTTAAAAGGTATGTTGACACTAAAATTGTATTTTCATCAGTCCCAATTTCTTACTGTTAATATGACTTTACCCAGACTAATTAAATCTGATAATTAAAAGGATTACAAATGGAATTGAATTTTCAGTCTTTTTTTTTTTTTTTGCCTCCGTCCCTTTGGTGGCCCTCGGTTCAACTTTGGATTCCCAAATTGGCCCTCACCCATCAAAACTTTGAGAACCCCTGTACTAGTTTATTAAAAAAAACAGTAATTTTATTTAAAAAATAAACAAAAATTAGCCATAAAAATCCACAAATTTATAATAAAATCTCAAATGTACAAGAAAAGTACATTTTACATTTTTAAATTTTACAAGAGGAAATTACAAATTTGAGGAAAATGGTTTCAAATTTAGATAAATTTACTGAGGAAAGTAGAATACTATAAGAAAATTGTTATAAATTTTGGAGAAAAACCTCAAACCTTCAAGACTGAAGTCATTACTCAAGTTTTTAAGTGGGTGCTTTTTACATCCTTAACCCCTTGCACTCCGGGCAATTTTCCTAAAAACGCCAAAAAATAACGTGCCCAAAGTAAATCGAAAGCTGTTCTTCAACCCTTCGCAGCATCTTCATGTGGTTGGTCTCATTTAAAAGAAAACACTTTGAATTTTTTGGCAAAAAAAACATTATCTCTCTACGTGCTCCGGCCACTGAGTTACAGTCATATAAACATACTGAACTTGAAGAAAATAAATTTGGCCACGGTGTTTTTTTGGATACAAATGCTTGCAAATAACACACAGCTGTCCAATCTGGGTGGAAAATGCAACAGAAATGTAGAACCAAGTGTTATCAAGCTGAGATCCAAATTTGGTAACAATACCACAAAAAATGAATATTTTACACAGCTTTGTTCTCAGGTAGTTCCCAGGCATTTTGGAACTGTGCCAAATTGTGCCAAATGCCACAGTTTGGAAAAATGTCTGTAATTTTTGAATGATTCAATATAGAATCTTCATTTTGGGCCCTAATGAAAGGTCACATTCAGGGCTGTGTCTGTGTGTGTGTGTGGGGGGGTTGTTCCCCACCCCCCCGCTACAAAGGACGGAGTTCGGCCCTCGCTACATGACGGATTACACTCGTTGCATGTTTCCACAGCAACGCTGTCACAGCGGCTTCCCCCCCCCCTCGCTACTGTGTGTGTGTGGGGGGTGTGTGCCCCCCCCGCTACAGAGGACGGCCATCGCTACATGACGGAATAGACTCATATGCTCCCCCCCGCGGACCGGGGGACGTTCGGACCATGAACGCCGCCCCCCCCACTCCTCTTCTGCAGCGGAGGGGGGGGGGGGTGTTCACGGTCCGAACACGGCAAATGAACCGTTTATCGCGGCGCACGCACTTCGTACTTCGTGCGCCGTACAGTTGTAATTTACCGATCTGTCAAAAGTCATTTTTTGATTACAATTTTCAGGGATAAATAATAAATTTAGCTTATAACACCTTACCTCTTCACAGCAGCAGATTCCTGGCGAACTTCTCTTTCTCATTGTCAGACGAACGCGACGCTGGTCCGCTCATGGATCCTGGTCAAAACATAATTCCATTATTGCCGTTTTGGCGAATGATTTACGACCTTTGTCGTCGGCCTCCGTCGGTCTATGATGACGGAAGAGAATCCTAAACGTCTATTCTGCTGGAATGAGTGCAGGTCCCACTTGTGGGTGTTCTCCATGCTGCTGGGTCTGTAGCAGGTTCGTCCAGCGTCCTTTTTTTCATCAGCTGCAACAGTAAATCTCTCTTCACCCAGCCCGAACTTCTGTGCTTCAATTGGCTCCTGCATTCACAGTAGGCGGGTCCTCCTTCCTAGGTTTTCATTCATTGGTTCTTCAAGGTTTCAGAAACCCAATTCAAGGCTCTTATTAGTCGAATGAGAGGTCAATCAGATGAACTAATCTGTTCGCGGCTGTGTCTGCAGCTTTTTTTTTCAGTGGCGCTTGGACGCCAACACCACCTACATCACCACCATCTGGACTATGCGTCCGAGAGCGCACGAGGGCGCACTCCTGCGCCCTCGTGCGCCCTAGGATGCAGAGACTTGCCCGCCCGCGGAACAACGGAGCGCAAGTGGTTAACTGTACTAGAAATTTTTGGTTGACTGATATGTGTGTGTAATGGAATGTATAGTTATAAAAAAAAGGTTCCTACTCACATGTGGTGATTTAAAACAAAACAAACCACAATGGTGGATGTACAATGTTTGCTAATGTTTTCAATCTTTTCTTAGGGGGTTTGTGCACTGAAGTGTTTGACAGTTAATCTTTTATTCAGCTAAATGCACTTTGTGATGTGCCAAGGTCAGTTATGACCAGGATGTATTATATTTTATTTCAAAAGGGAAACAAATGTTAATGCTACTAACAGTGCACATTGAGTTTTTATGTACTTTGCGATATGCCTGAGTAAGATGTGACCAAAATGGTTATGTACAGAATTTTTTTTCACTCTATTTATTGAATTGTTGTTCAAGAGGAAAACTATTTCTACTACTTCAAGTTCTGCTCAACCCCAGCACTGTTATTGTGTTTGTATGCACTTTTGATGTGCCTTTGTCATGTGCCAAGTGCATATTTAAAACCAAGACAATGAATAAAAAGTGTATATTTTTTGTCATATTGATCTGTGTTGGTTTGAAATTTGTAATTCATTTGCTGAACATGTGTGGCCCAGTTACATGTCTTGATTTCAAATTGTGGTCCAACTGATTTTGTAATTGAATAGCCCTGATATAAGTCATTTACTGTCTTGGTTCAAAGAAATTTCTCTCTAGCACTTACCTTTTACAAATTATAAGAGTTACTTTTGTCCACCAAAATGTTAAATGTTGGTTTTTATCCACATCAAAGCAATAGTGAGAAACTAGCTGGACTGTATACAGATTCAGATAACAGTTAATCCCACCAGGGGAGTTTGTTTCCCATGCTTGCCTTTCACACACATAATAAAATACATGAAATGACATGAAGTCACTGATTCCTGATGAAGAAAATAAAAGACAATAAAATAAATGCTTTAAATATATGCCAGAGTTCAGTAGAATAAACAACTTATAACAAGTAGATGTTAAGTAAAATAGATTAATAATCCATCTAAAAAAGTAACAAGTGAATAAAAAAAATGCAATCAAATAAAAGGAGCTTCAACAAAGAATCTAAAATGTGTGTCACATAGAAATAAAAGATTTTGAATAGTGGTTAGTTATACAAAAGGAACAAGATATGTGTGTGCTCGTACATGAGAAACCTGGCAGTGCTGAAGCTCAATGTGGGCCAAAGGTGAGGAAATTGACTGTAGTTAAGTGCTCATATTATTAAAAAAAAAAAAGCAGACTTAGCCCGCTTAGGACTGTGAGTGGGCCCTTAACATACTTCCATTTTATACCACAATAGGATTACACAACAAATACCAAACCATATTACATTCACTCCAGGTTTCTAACAGGACAAATAACAACAGCATGGGTACAGGAACCTCCGGTCAATTTTAAATATATTCAAAGACAGCATTTATTACAATATTAGAAAAAACAATACCTTTTCAAATTTCTATGATAAACTTTGTACATTAATGCTGTTTGCTCTTGTCAAAGCAAATGCGGTATGAAGAAAAACTTACTTTTCCCCTTTTCAACTGTTATAACTGAACGAACATTTACATAAACGAGCACCTCACAAAAGAAAACGCAGAAATAGCCAGAAAAGCAAGATACATGAGAAAGCAGAAAAAGACTCAAAACACCTGGACATCAAACTGTAAAATATACATCAAATTAAACGGATCAACTGAAGAAGCCAAGGTCATTAACATCCGTAATATTATGGAACTGGACAAATATCAATGAATATTATGAACTGGACTCACGGCAACAAAACACAATTGTAGGACACTGAAGGATTATACTCATCTGCTACAAGACATTTAACAACATGAAACAAAAGATCAACAAACAGGAACAACAGGAACTGAAAGTTTTTGAATATACAGATCACAACCCACAGGACGTAGAATATAACATAGACCCTGATAATAATTTATTTAGCTCCATCAATAATAACTGTAGTTACTACACGGATGAACAGTTTAACACAATGGTCACATCTGATTTCAACATTTCTATGATCCATTTCAACAGCAGAAGTCTCTATGCCAACTTTAATAACATTAAAGATTATTTACATCAGTTTAAAGAGCCATTCAATATTGTGGCAATATCAGAGACGTGGCTCAGTGACGAGAAAGGAGTGGATTTTACCATGGATGGCTATGAATTAAATTATATAAATAGAAAAGTGAAAAAAGGAGGAGGAGTTGCAATTTATGTTGACAAGAGCTTGAAATACTGAGCTGTGTATATAGAACACCTGGATCAAACATTGACTTATTTAAGGACTGGATTGAAAAAATGTACACAAAACTAACTCATAAAGTTATATTCATCTGTGGGGATTTCAATATAGATCTGATGAACTCAAAACAACATAGTTTGACAGAAGAATTTATCAACACAATGTACAGTATGGGCTTACATCCAACAATTACCGGACCTAGCAGAATCACGTCACACAGTGCCACACTAATAGATAACATATTCACAAACATTATGGAAAATAATATCAGGAGTGGGCTTTTATTGAATGATATCAGTGACCACCTGCCGATTTTTGTTGTCTATCAATGTGATTATAGGAAGAAAAAGTATACCAAAAATATTAAATATAAAAGAATAAGAACCGAAGAATCAATGTATTTACTGACAAAGGAATTATTAATACAAGATTGGAAGATAGTTTATGATGAAAATGATATAAATAAAGCACATGATAAATTTTTACAAATATTTCAATCATTGTACAATAAAAACTGTCCTATAAAACAATACAGTGACAGACAACAACAAAAAAAATATTCCTTTGGTCACCAAGGGGTTAATAAATGCATGTAAAAAGAAGAATACATTATATAAACAATTCATTAAATGCAGAACAGTGGAAGCTGAGATCAAATATAAAAGATACAAAAATAAGCTTACTAATATAATGAGGACCTGTAAGAAAGAATATTACAACAGAATATTAGAGGATAACAAAAATAACTTAAGAGGAATATGGCAAGTACTCAATGGGATTATTAGTAATTGACCTAAGAATGCTAATTATCCAGAATATTTTATTGAAAATGGCAATTTGATAAATAATATGGTGGATGTGGTCAGTGGTTTCAATAAATTTTTTGTTAAAGTTGGTCCTGAATTAGCAAAATCAATAGTGACAACAGAAACAAACAACAGTAGCTCTGTAAATGAAATAGAAGATAGAAATCCAAACACAATCTTTTTGGGTGCAGTTACTGAAAAGGAAATTATCGAGACTGTGAGTAAATTTAAGAGCAAAAAATCAACGGACTGGAATGAAATTGGCATGACAATAGTGAAAAAAGTAATTGAAGGAATTGTTAAGCCACTCACCCACATATGTAACCTGTCATTTCAAACTGGTAAATTTCCAGACAAAATGAAAATAGCAAAAGTAATACCTCTATACAAAACAGGAGACAGTCATTGCTTCACAAATTACAGGCCAGTCTCTTTACTCTCACAATTCTCCAAAATACTTGAAAAAAATCTTCACTAAGAGACTGGACTGGATGATTTCATTGAAAAACACAACCTCCTTACAGATAGCCAGTATGGTTTTAGAGCAGATAAATCTACATCTTTGGCACTGATCAAACTTATAGAAGAAATTACTAGTTGTATAGATAAAAAAAAGTTTGCTGTAGGAGTATTTATAGATTTAAAGAAAGCTTTTGACACCATTGACCACAGAATACTACTAAGGAAACTGGAAAGGTATGGGATAAGAGGGGTAGGACTGAGTTGGGTGGAAAGTTATTTAAGTAACAGACAACAATTTGTACAAATTGGTGAGCACAAATCATCCTTCATGGACATCACTTGTGGTGTGCCCCAGGGGTCAGTTTTGGGACCCAAACTCTTTATTTTGTATATAAATGACATATGCCAAGTATCAAAAATTCTGAAATTTATTTTGTTTGCGGATGACACAAATATCCTTTGCACTGGTGAGAATTTGCAGCAGGTTTTAGAGGTGGTCACAACTGAAATGGAAAAGTTAACGCAGTGGTTCAACAAAAATAAATTATCTCTAAATCTAAAAAAAAAACAAAGATTATGTTGTTTGGAAATTATAAAATAAATCATGAAATAATGGTAACGATAGATGATACCAGAATAGAAACAGTACAGGAAAATAAGTTTCTGGGGGTGACGCTAGACAATAAAATCTGCTGGAAACCTCACATCAGTCACATCCGGGCCAAGTTAGCAAAATGTATAGGCATACTGGGGAAGACAAGACACATCTTGGACTATAAATCATTGGTCTTACTGTACAATTCACTGTTTTTACCTTATCTTAACTACTGTGTAGAAGTCTGGGGAAACACCTACAAGACCAACCTACAATCAATATGCACATTACAAAAAAGAGCTATAAGGATAATAAATAATGTCGGATATAGAGACCATACCAATTCGTTGTTTTTAAAGTCACATGTCATAAAGTTAATCGATTTAGTTAAATTTAAGACAGCACAAGTAATGTACAGGGCAATTAATAATCAACTCCCAACTAATATACAAAAAATATTTAAAAAAAGAGACAATGATCATAATTTGAGAGGAGACTTAAACTTTACAAAACCCAAGATACGAACAACCAAGAAAAGTATGTGCATATCTGTCTGTGGGGTGGATTTGTGGAACAGTCTGGAGCCGGAACTGAAACTATGTACAAACAGAAATCAATTCAAAAAGAGGTATAAACATTATTTGCTGAAAGGATATATGTTAGAAGGGTAGTATTTATATGTACGATTCACTATGCTCACTCTGGGACACTATGGAATGGTGGGTGGGACAGCACTGTGTATATCTGTTGTTTGAGGCTGGTTTTGATGTATGGACATCAATGTATGTTAGGATGGATGAGTGTTAATGTTGATATGTCAAAAATACAGTAAATTGTTTACTTGGGGTCTTAAAGGTGGTAATTTGTATATAATTCACATGGGTGTATTTATGGAAAAGAGGAGATGGAATTAGTAAGTGTTCACTTCTTCCTTCTCCCTTTCGAACACTGTATACTGTTACTTTATTGCATTTGTCATTTGTTTTGTTTTTGTTATACTTTTTTGTTCGAAATAAAGCATCTATCTATTGTAATTGTATATTGAATTGTATGTAATTGCATATTGAATTGTATGCTCCTGTTTGTTCCAATAATTTAAATAAATAAGTAAACTTGGTATAGCCTAGGTCACAGGGTCACAAAAAGCCTAAACTGATTTTGACCAATAATGATGTTATTATTAGAGCTAAGGGCATGCAATCTGTGCACATGTTAGAATAGTGTCTTGGATACATCACAAATGTCAAATGACCTTGACCTGAGGCTCGATAGGGTCCAAAGTTAGGTCACTTTAAACCCTATCCTTTAAACTTGCCTTACAGTGCTTTTATTATCAGGTTAAGTGCTAGCAGAATCTGAATATAAGATATAGGAGCAGATTTACTAGCATGCTGTGCCATTGCAAAACCCTGTTTTGGTGTTAAAAATCTACTGTCGAGATTTACTAAAGGGTGCAGGGCAAAATTAGTGGTAGAAAGGCATGGACTATGTTAATTTTACACCTGGCCTCATTGTATATGTATTTGTAGGAGTTGTCATGTCAAAACGCAAATTTGAGGGAGGAGAGTATTTAAATGACTGGCACAAGGTGATTTACTAAGGTTTGTGGTTGTCAATCTCCTGCTAAATGAGCCAGAATTTAATGCTCCAAAAAAGCAAGTTTTATTTCATCTGCGCTTGACATGACAGTGATAGTTGGTGCCAAGATACTGGCGAGAACCAAGGGCGTGTGGCCGAAGAGGAAGAAATTTCTCTCGGCACGTGACTTTATTTGGCATGACAGAACAGATAATATGAACAGAAACGATCTCACAGAGATCGGTGTTGTGCTGAACTGGACATAGGGCGACAGAGGATTTTTCAAATTTCATTTGTTTATATATAGCCTACTACTACTACTACTACTACTGATAATAATAATAATAATAATAATCATGATTATTTCAATTAAAACACACTTTACATTTCAGGGCAAAATCTCAAAGTGCTACACAAATAGGATTAAGAACAAGAATAAAAGCAAACATTAAGAGAGAGTACATATGATGACACACCAGGACATTAAAAAGCTTTCCTAAACAATAAATTTGTATCCATAAAATAGGATAGGCCTTCCTACCTGGAATGGACAAAAAGAGCACAGATCCATAGAAACGTCCCCCAAAATTGCAACATTATAGTAACTCATTGACAGCAGTCTCTGATGTGGCTGTCTGAGGAATAAGTGAAATAGTGTGTGTTTAATTTTATTACGTTCCAGACTTCAGAAAATGTAAAACACACATATTTATGAAAAGTCATGAACTGGGAGACCTGTAGATTTTGTCAAAACAAACTTAAGCACATAATAAAACCCCAGAGTCTCCATCAGACCATCCTGATGGTTCTTGTGTTGATAAAATAAACATGTTGGTCAATAATCAATTTATTCATGACTAGTCCTTTTTTTAAAAAATAAATAAATATGCAAATACTTAATTTATACATATTAAAGCAAGGAGTCTGCCATGTGAAATGAAAATCAAAACTTTGAAATATGACAAACAAAAATAAACCATTTTACTGGGTTTTCCACTTAAAAAAAGCTTTAAAAAAGCTTTTAAAAAAATATATATTATGCTCCTCCAAACTGGCTGTGCCTGTGTTGATGACCTGCTTCCTCAGGTGTGCCTGTGCGCAATTTTGCTCTGCTCTTGGTGGATGGGAGGTCATTATTGAAATGAAGTGTCTGCACCTATGTTCATAATTTTGCGTGTTGTTAGTAGATCACTGGCAAAAATTGGCCACTCCCTTAGGCGCTCTGTCTAATTTGCGCACTCGCTAATTTGTGCTGCCTTAGTAAATCTGACTCGTAATGTCATACAGCATCCAAATATGAATGACCTTGACCCTGCCTTTGACTCTGAAGATTGGTACACTCCAATTCTACTTAATCTGGACATTCCCATTACAACAGGGAGTGAGATACTATAGAATTTACCACTGACTTCCACCCCAATTAGGATATGGCTCCAGGGTGTGGTATACTTCGCTCTTCAGCACAATTCTAGCTTCTCTGATCAAGTTATGTTTTAAGCCTAAAAATATATTTGAGATTATACATTTAGATTTTTTTATCTGTATATCTTTATCATTCCTATTTTTTACACAACTGTTTTGACATTTCTCCAAATGTTCAGTAAAGTAATTCTGTCTTTTTTTTTTTAATTGTGAATATCCACTGCAACAATCATACACTGCCAAACAATGACACAGCTATGAGAACCATCTCTAACAAGCATTTGTAGTGGAAAACAGGGTCATGCTGCTCAGTTGATCTCTGTTTGTGTCATGAATCTGGGTTTGGCTGTTCTAAACCCAGTTCTGACTTATTATTTATTTGCCCTATTTTCCATCAGGCGCATCAGGGAGCTTTTGGCCTTCACTTCCTGACAGATCAGGCACGCCCCCTTCTTCTGTCTAGTGCCATCAGCTGTGTTCTGTTATTGGGTGTTTCACACACTTACAAACACACACACTCCATTCATTCTCATTCACACGCGCAGACACTCACTCATGCACACCTGGGGTTCATTTTGTCCAGCCCACGCATTCCCACACCGGCGATCTCTTCCCTCGTTAAGTTTATTATTATTTAAGCGAGGAGTTAGTAGGAAGAGATCGTTGCAGCATTTGCCCTCATTCGTGGCAGCAAGTTCTCCATGAATGTTGTATTATTACCTTCGTGCATTCAGCCTGACATTTTCAGATGATCTATCCCTGGATGTTAGTGGCTGACCCAGCTTGTCTCCCTCATCCGTCAGACTACACAGGAAGCTCCGGATCGCTCCAGTTCCGTAAGTCAACTGCCTTTCTCCCTGTGTCGACAGCTGCTCTGCGGCACTAGGCTTTCCCGTCGCCAGGCTGTAGAGCATCCAGGAGGTGCCCTGTATGTCTGGTGGCCATTTTCTCATCAGTACAACTCTCTGTATTTGTGGTCATAACTGGACTTGCTATTTTTATGGGTTTTGTTAATAAAAGTCCACATTCTACTCTCACTATTGGGTTTCTTATTCCCTCCTTCGGGCGCCGCATAATGGCGCACGAGGAATCATGACAGTTTGGCTCATTTTATGCTCTCTGTGTTATGTTAATGTTAAACATTTTGAATAATCTAATGTGCTGATAAAGGTTTCACAGTTTGTTTTGATAAAAAGCTGCACAGAACATCACACTTGACTGGAGACGGGCTCCTTTTTCATCCTAAAGTAGCATTAAATGTCTCAATGCCATCTGGAGATGCAAGAATTAAAAAAAAAAAAGCAGTTTTAAAGATTCTCATTTTAATTGGTAAATATTTACTTGCATGAGCTCTTGGCAGTCATGAGCATGACTTCTAATGAAGCACATTAAAGCCTATGGGCTCTTGCAGTTTTCTTTGAGTGCAATGCTTAACAAATGCAACCCAGGGTTGAACTGTTGATAATGGTTGATAAGGGCCATAGGAATACAGCACTGAACAGTGCAGTGAACCTGCTGTGCATAATAACAGTGCCAGTACAATTACTGTGTCACTATATCTCCGTGTGTGTGTGTGTGTGTGTGTGTGTGTGTGTGTGTGTGTGTGTCCATGTAAACAGCACATCATGCTTGTTTATTTTTGTACTTCTTGGATAGTGATACATCTTTAAAAAATAGCTCTGAAACAGAAAACGACAACTATTGAAGACAAGACAGGAAAAAAAAAATCAAACTATTTTAACAAAATGCAAAAAAATTCAAAACATCTGTATTTCCCCTCCATTCATTTACAGTATGTTCTTTTGATGTTTTCTTTTTTTGTAATTTAGTGACAACCTTTTTACAGTTAGGCCCAAAAATATTTGGACAGTGACACAAGTTTTGTTATTTTAGCTGTTTACGAAAACATATTCAGGATACAATTATATAATCAATATGGCCTTAAAGTGCAGACTCTCAGCTGTAATTTGAGAGTATTCACATCCAAATTGGAGCAAGGGTTTAAGAATTACAGCTCTTTAATACGTAGCCGCCTCTTTTTCAAGGGACCAAAAGTAATTGGACAATTGACTCAGAAGGCTGCAAAAAAAAAAAAATAACAAGGCTGCATGGGCTCTTCCCTCGTTAACCTGTCATCAATTAAGCAGTTAAAAGGTCTGGAGTTGATTCCAGGTGTGGCGTTTGCAGTTGGAAGCTGTTGCTGTGAACACACAACATGCGGTCAAAGGAGCTCTCAATGGAGGTGAAACAGACCATCCTGAGGCTGAAAAAAAAGAAGAAATCCATCAGAGAGATAGCAGAAATGTTAGGAGTGGCCAAATCAACAGTTTGGTACATTCTGAGAAAAAAAGAGTGCACTGGTGAGCTTGGGAACTCAAAAAGGCCTGGACGTCCACGGAAGACAACAGTGGTAGATGATCACAGAATCCTTTCCATGGTGAAGAACAACCCTTCACAACATCCACTCAAGTGAAGAACACTCTCCAGGAAGTAGGTGTATCAGTATCTAAGTCTACCATAAAGAGAAGACTTCATGACAGTTAATACAAAGGATTCACCACAAGGTGCAAACCATGAATCAGCCTCAAAAATAGAAAGGCCAGAATTGACTTTGCCAAAAAACACCTGAAGAAGCCAGCCCAGTTCTGCAACAGCATTCTTTGGACACATGAGACTAAGATCAACCTGTACCAGAATGATGGGAAGAAGAAAGTTTGGAGAAGAATTGGAACAGCTCATGATCCAAAGCACACCACATCTTCTGTAAAACATGGTGGAGGCAGTGTGATGGCATGGGCATGCATGGCTTCCAATGGCACTGGGTCACTTTAGATTTTTTTTAGATTTAGTATACTTTATTGATCCCCAGAGGGGAAATTGAGGGTCATCCACCACCTGGATGGATGAAGCAGCCACGATACGGCGCTATCCCTTAACCATTCACACCTAGGGCCACTTTAGAGTCTCCAATTAACCTAACCTGCATGTTTTTGGCATGTGGGAGGAAACCGGAGAAATCCCGGAGTAAACCCACGCAAACACGGGGAGAACATGCAAACTCCACACAGATCACTGTTGGTTGGGGGCTGGGATCGAACCCACGATCCCCCGGCCAAGGGTAAACTGTGCTGCCGCAGTGCTAACCACCGTGCCACCGTGCAGCCCCTTGTGTTTATTGATGATGTGACAAAAGACAGAAGCAGCCGGATGAATTCTGAAGTGTATAGGGATATACTTTCTGCTCAGATTCAGCCAAATGCAGCAAAGTTGATTGGACGGCACTTCACCAATGATCCAAAACATACTGCAAAAGCAACCCAGGAGTTTTTTAAAGCAACGAAGTGGAATATTCTGCAATGGCCAAGTCAATCACCAGATCTCAACCCAATCGAGCATGCATTTCACTTGCTCAAGACAAAACTTAAGGCAGAAAGACCCACAAACAAGCAACAACTGAAGACAGCTGCAGTAAAGGCCTGGAAAAGCATCACAAAGGAGGAAACCCAGCGTTTGGTGATGTCCATGGGTTCCAGACTTCAGGCAGTCATTGCCTGCAAAGGATTCTCAACAAAATATTGAAAAGTAACATTTTACCTAGGGTTATGTTTATTTGTCCAATTACTTTTGAGCCCCTGAAATGAGGAGAGTTTGTATAAAAATAGCTACAATTCCTACATGTTTAATCATATATTTTTGTTCAACCCCTTGAATTAAACCTTAAAGTCTGCACTTCAATTCCATTGTAGATGTTTCGTTTCAAATCCAATGTAGTGGCATGCAGAGCCCAAATCATGAAGATTGTGCCACTGTCCAAATATTTCTGGGCCTAACTTTAACTGTGGTAAAGATGACAAAGAAAAACCATATAATATAGAATAGAATAGAATAGAATAGAGTAGAACAGAATAGAATAGAATAGAATAGGCTTTACTGTCATTGCACAGTTGTACAGTACAACGAAACTGTGGATATATGTATATATATATGTATACTGTATATGCAAATACTATGTACGTGTTATATGGTTTCTTATCTACTTGTAAAGGTTAAAGTATCTATTTTTTACATACATTTTCTTTATTTTCTGTATTATTTTTTATGTTTTTATGTGAGTCTATCAACCTATTAGGGCTGGGCCTAAATATTGATTAATTGATATCAAACCAATTTTATTTGGATGATCTGCTATCCAGTCTCAAACACCTGATCTCGATCGTTTTAATATAATGCCTTATGCACTTGTTAAAGGTTTGCAGGAGGTCTCTCATGTGACTAAACACTTGCATTCATATATTATTTAACTACGTTATAATGTCCCTGGTACAACTTATAGCATTAGATCTCTGGAAATTCTTTCATATGCAAGGAAAATAGTCATTATTATGGCAATATCACTGACTGAATCTATATTTAACTGAATCAAAATCAAATGGAAACCGTACCCTCTGAATCAGAATTGATTCTAGAAATCAGTGATTATTCCCAGCCCTACTACCTACCCACCAGAAATCCATGATGACGTACATCTGCCTGTTTTCAAAGCAGGTGTACTAATTAGTCCACATTAATCTTCAAAATTTAAATCCTATTAATGTGTCTTTGTACATACTGTATGTGCCTGTGTTGCTGCTCTAGACAGATCTTCTATCTAATGCACACTGGCTCTGTGTGTACATTAATCTCTGCTACGGTGGCAGAACCTTGCCATGTACAGTCTGCTCTCCATCCCTGACCCAGTATGCTGTGTGATCCTGCCTACAGCCTCATTTGTCTCCATCAGGGGACAACCGAGGTTACGACTCACCAAAGCACAGTACGTTTCTGGCGGATCTCCACACGTGATATTTGGGGGGTCGAGGGTCACTCGCAGATACTTTGTCATGTCGGTGGCTTCCGGCTGACAGGCCATGTAGTCCCATGTCAGGCCCTCCTCTGTATAGATCTGGGACTTGCACACCTCATAGTGTCCCCAGGCCGCTGCATAAGGTTGCATTGCTTGTGCCACACTGGTGCACACAGCTTGCAGAATGAAGAATACAGGCCAAAGCATTGCTGGTCTCGTATTGTGTTTTAAATCCTCTTTTTTTTCTTGTCTCTATTGCGCTTGCTTTGTCACAGAAATGACTGTATTGCTCTAACTTAAATGCAGCTTTCAACCATGCACTGGAGCATTTGGTGATTGTGGCATTATTTTTGTACTTCTGTATGAGGAGCTTCAGGCAACGATTAGCCCCCCATTCAGTTTTTTTTTTTCTTTTTGTGTTGATTGCCACCACTTCTTCTTGGCTGATGAGGTGTGTCAACAAGTGAGAGTCTTCAGTACTTGATGAAAGGGTCAACTAACGGTCGGATGTGATGTGCTGAGAGGTGTGACACTTCTCATAAGTCAGCAGATGCCTGAGCTTGATCCCTTCTGAATTGTGTTTTTGCCACCGGCAGCATCCTAAATGACAGAAGAAAAACAGAGCTTGGTAAATTAAACAAAACACAACCACAGAAAATCCTTTTAAATGCAGGATCAAAATATCAAGAGTTTCACTGAGGCTTAAAGGCACATATGCGAATGAATAGTCATCTCACCACCTACAATTACACACAGTGATTGCATAAACACAAAATAAGGTCACTTTTTTGTCATGCATCCATCAATAAAAAGCTTGTCGAAAAAGCAGAACACAGTTCAAACTGAGCTTGTTCTGCAAGGTCTAATCTCAGTTTGATTTTCATACATTTTACCAAAAAGCCTATTTCCAAGTGTCAAGTCACCCGATTTAGGCTATTGCCTTTTTTTATTCTTGGTCCTATGCTACGAAATGTGGAGTTGCATTTGTCTCACTGCCTTAAGAGGCATTTGGGAAATATTAAAGTAAAATTGGAAGACAGAAATAGTCTGTTTGAGGGATTGTACATTTCTCAGAGCTATCACAAGCCATCAGTCTGATAGCCTGACTCATCAGATAATGGTGCCTGACAGCAGTCAGTTACACAATCTTAATGTCTCAGGTAATACTGTGTGTGGTAGTGGTGACAGAATGGAGGAGCTATATTCAGAGGTATCCAAATACAGTTTAAAAAAAGAGTTCAGTTACTGCTGAAAATCAATATGCACAGATGGCCTGAGGTTTTGCCTTGGTAAAACAAAGGGTATGGCTGTTCAGAAATATTCAACCATTGCCTACACGGGTTACAATTTTAATCAGTTATCCTGTTTTAAAGTTTGGTTCAGGTCTACAGTCATGTGAAAAAATTAGGACAGCCCTTTAAATATTCAGTTCTTTATTAAGAAATGTCCACATATCTATGTCTAACCTTGTTTTTGTTTTTATTTGCATTTTTTAACATTCATTTTAGCCATTTTAAGTGGGAATGGATGTGGGGAGTCCTAAAAAAGATGGGGGTGTCCCAATTTATTCCTCACCATTTGTTTAGAATTACATTTTACAGAAAATCTGAAAAAAGTCTTTAATTCATTTTTAATTTTTTAGCTGTATTACATGAATCTCCCAGTATTTTTAACATTGATATTAAATATCCATATGTCCAAATATGTAAAAAAAAAAAAAAACAACACATGGGCTTATACAGGGTGTCCTAATTTTTTCACACGACTGTATATCACAACACATTCCTTTCAAAGACTGTCAGATTTAAAACAGCTTTCAAAAGTACCCTTTGGTATTTAGTTCTACTGCAACTGGTCACTTTCGACATCCAAATTCTCTTTCAGATCCCAAAAGAAGAAAAGCACCAGTTGATCCTTAAATGATCCAAATTCTTTCTACTTCATTGCAATGGTCAACATATATTTACACGTTCTCTTTTGGGTGGGTGGCATGTTGCCCTTTGGTCAGGGCTCTTACTGGCACCTGACTGATACGACCGTGATGCTTCTGGACTGTAATACACATCAGCTGGGAAGCTGGAAACAATGGTGTCAGAGACTTTTAAAATCTGTCAGGTCCATGTAAGGATGCAGCTTGGGATTGTGGGTGACTAAAACAGTGGTCTCTCATGCCATGTACTTATGCTCCTTTATTCCCTTATTTTACACTCTCATGCTACATCTTAAGTTTCACTTTCACTTGTCTCATACTTGTTTAGAGCCACTCATAATCCTCGTGGGGTATTTCTAATACCAAAAAACACAGCAAAACTTAGGATGAGATGCAACCAAAAATGACAAATGAATTATCAACAGGTTTAGGAGGTTTGCAAGGTTCCATTTGGAAGACAACCATTTGCAGTATTTTTTGTTTGGTCCTGCCTTAAGCCTCAAAAAACTTGGTTGAGGTACCCCATCTGAACAACTCTTTGTGGATATGCCAGTGGCTTGGACAGAATGATATTAATTGAGGTAGACCATACATGACCTAATAGAACGTGATTTGATCACAGAAAAACTGGAAATCCTCCTTCAGTGTGAAGGCCATAATGACTTTGCTATGCTTTTTCCCTGCTATACTCCATGACCTGAGATGCTGGCCAAGATGCTCTTCTGACCCCCATCATGCTTTATGTATACATCAGCAGAAGTTTCCTTGAACATCCTACCACATACACCCACAATCACAACATGGTCCGGACACGGCCTGGCATGACCCCCTCAGATTGTATCAGGATACAGATATGCACGAGAAGGTTATGCCATGTTTGTATGATGCTACTGCCATTTTAGCAGCATAGTGTAGCTGTTATGTATGAGAAATGAGGGACTGGAGGCTCTTCTGTCATGCAGCAAATCAACACTTTATTATGAGAACACAACTATTTACACACAAGGGCCATGCCCGCTTGACATCACACCAGGAGCGGGTACGGCAGCACACACACACCACACTCACTACACCACACTTCCCCTCCACCTTACAAAAATGCAAAACCACACACACACAATCGAAACCCTCCCCAATTCAGGATCCGAATCGTGCACTAAGGGAACAAGGAATCATGAACTGTAGCAGAATGACCTATCACATTCACACAAAACAACTAAAACCAGCGTTTTTCTTTCTTTCTTTTTTTTTTAAAATATACACAAAATAAGTAAAATAATCCTATATCATACATACTCACATGCACAGCAGCAGAGTATATGTATATGTATTTACATTAAGGGTATTTAAGTCACATCTATGTCCACCGGCAGCCAGAGGTAACACTGGCCCGGGGGACCAGGGCAGCCCCAAATCATGTACGCCCCTGGCCGCTGAAGATAAGACCGGCTTGGAGGTCCCGGACAACCCCACGGCATGAACGCCCCTGGCTGCCATCTGCCTCCAGGATCAAAACCAACCTCTCCTGCAAAAATGGCACTCTTCACCACCGACTGCCTCATTCTTCGGGACCTGCTGTGCTGCTGTCCGGCACACCGTCTCTCCATGCTCGTCGGTCTGCTCCCGACCGCTTTTAACACCACTGCAGCTGCCACCGTTGCCCCGAACACTCCGGCCCCCTGCGGCCGAACTCTAAGGAGACCCGAAGCCTGCTTGTCAGCGCCGCTCGCTGCCTCGGGCACCTCGTTGTAACACCCAGCAGCCTCATCCAGGGCACTCCACTGTGCTGCCTCCGTGTCAGGCTGCTGTTGCTCTCCCTCGGGGCTCTCAGTGTCACTCTCGTCGGCATCACTCTCCAACCTGGGCGTTTCGTCGCTGCTCTCGGTACCCTTGTTCCAGGCGCTCCACTGCGTCATCTCGATGCCTGGCTGTTGCTGTTTGTCCCTGGGGCTCTCAGCCTCCATGGTCCCACTCACTTGCTACCTAGCCTCCAGCTGCGGGGATGACTCCTGCTGCTCTCCCTCTCAGCTGTCATTGCACACCATGCCATCCGACTTAACAGCACTGTGGTCCTGTACCGTGCTGAACTCATTGACTGGCCCACCGTCTTCAGTGACCGGGGACTCCTCCACTTGTGGCCCCGGTCCTACCTCGAAATCTAGCTGGTAGCTCGTAGCTTGATTTTGGCACGAAGTTAGCTTAGCGGCAAACCTGTCCATAGGCACCGAATGGGCCATTAGCTTCTCCAAGCTAACTAGCTTAGCTGTTCCTGGCGCCAACAGCTCCATTACCCACAGCTGCGTGGTCTTCGTTTGCTCATCAAAGTACTCAGCCAGCTGCTCGACAGCATCCTCATAGTACTCCGCTTCACCCACCGTACCGAGAATTCTTCGGCCCTCTGCACCAAGATTGTGGGCCAGAAGTGCTCGGCATCGTCTCCCATTGAGTCTACTTAAGCCCAGCGCCCTGATGTAATCCTCAAACATGGCCCTCCACTTTGGCCACAGGATCACCGGCTCTCCCGTGTACTCTAGAAACGGTGATAGTGGTGGAGGTAGCCTGTACGGTCCCATAATTTTTCTTCTTGTCGCCAAATGTTATGTATGAGGAATGAGGGACTGGAGGCTCTTCTGTCATGCAGCAAATCAACACTTTATTATGGGAACAGAAATATTTATTCACAAGGGCCATGCCCGCTTGACGTCACACCAGGGGTGGGTACGGCAGCATGCACACACCACAGTCACTACACCACAGTAACGTCAACCCTTTTGGTTCCAATCTATAAAATCACTCTTCACTTTAAAGAAATTGTTTCACCCAAAAGTCTGGTCAAGAATTGTTTCCTTCACCTAAGCACCACAGTTTGAAAACACATTCCATGGAAAAAGGGACGATAAAGGATCCTGTTCCTCACCACCAGTCAGTTTTATGCTTCAAGAACGGTCTGAAATGTTCCAGGCCTATCAACAAAATCCCTTGAAGGCAGATTACATCAATCGAGTGTTGGAAGGCGAGGACTTCAATAAGGCTTCGCTTGGCTGCAGACAGGCCTTCAACATTTAGTTGTAGTATGCGAACGGCAGGTCCTACCGCAAGGTGCTCTCGGGGCTGTTTGCTTTCGGCTTTGGGACTGTGACTACGATTCTTCTTTGACTTGGCACTGAGGCGTCGTCTCTTTGAATTTAGTCTGCTGGTAGGATCATTAGCTTCCCTGGCCAAGCCCGGGTACTGGCGGAGGGCGCGACGAGAACGCTGGTGCAAAATGGGGGGCGGCAGTCTCCACCCTGCGCACCTCAGCACTGGCCCTTTCATACTCTGTAGCAGAATACTGTGCCCCTGTCTTGTCCAGGTCATCCTACACACACCACGTAGACACCCAGCTCAACACAACCATGAGAACCATAACTGGGACAATCCGCTCAACAACACTCCCCTGGCTCCCTGTACTGTCAAACATAGTCCCCCCACACATCCGGCGAGCAGCACTAACTCAAAGGATGCTTCAAAAAGCCAAAGACTCTCCTCACTTACCAGTCCATGCAGATATCTACACCCCACCCACTGCCCGACTTCCATCCAGACGGCCGATTTGGAAAAACCCTCCCCCAGCTGATTTCACCATCCAGACAGCTTGGCAAGAGGAATGGGAGACCAAGGAGGTCCCAAACAAACACCTGGTGACAAACCCCAACCAACAGGTCCCGGGCACCAACCTCCCAAGGAGACAGTGGTCTACACTCAATCGCTTCAGGACTGGACATGGCCCCTGCTTGGCCAGCCTTCACAGATGGGGCAGTAGCCCTAGCCCACTGTGCGCATGTGGAGAGGAGCAAACAATGGAACACATCATAGAGGCTTGCCCGCTCCAAAGACTGGAAGGAGGATTACACACCCTCCATACAGCAAACCAGGAGGCAACTGCTTGGCTTGAGGACTTTGCATTCGCTAAATAAATAAATAAAACAAAATCCCTCAAAGTCTCCCAAGAATTATCCAAAGCTCAACATTGCCCCTTTGGACAGCTCAGGAATATGTTTGCATTACTTCTGTCAACTGCTGGACTGTTTTTTGGACTGAACATTAACTCTTTCTTCAAGTTTTCATTCCTCAGGATGATTCTCAGGACATTATTTGAAGAGATGACCAGCTCTGTGGTGAACAACCATGGTTTAAAATGTTTCATTAATCACTGATTTGAAATGTGCTGCATGCCTGAAAATATGCTTAAACGAACCTTATTTTAATGCATGCTTAAGGAAGTAGTAATGAAAATTAGTTATGAATCACTGAAGTTAGTTTAGCTTATATATATAAGGTGATTCTATATATATAAGGTGATTCTTTGTATTTTTCTTTTAATCAACATGTGTTCTTCATATTCAAAAGCAGGCCCTGTGACGGACTGGCGATCTGTCCACGGTGTACCCTGCCTCTCGCCCAAAGATGCTGGAATAGGCTCCAGCCCCCCCGCGACCCGAAAAGGATTAAGCGGCAGAAGATGGATGGATGGATATTCAAAAGCATATGCTGTCACGACCCGCAGCTCATCAGCGGCTTCAGCTGCGCGCACACCTGCGTCTCGTCAGCAGCGGGCTATTTAGCCCACTCTGCCCTCTGCTGCAGTCTGGAGCCGTCTGTTCTCATCAGCGTTTCCAAAACTCGTGATTCTACCTCAGATCACCAGCAAAGATTCAACGACACGTAAGAACTCCTTACCTTGTCTTCCAAGTTCTCACCCCTGTGCACAGGTGGACCCTCCTGGCGGCGGATTTCCCCCGTCATCGCCATAGCATCTCCATCTTCTGCGCAGACCCAGCAGGACGCTGTCTCCCGGGCTCATCGCCTACCGACGCCAGCCACCTGTCCCTACAAGGTTGTCCGGCTGTACGGCGCGCTGCTCTGCTGCCTGCGCATCGGCGTTCACCCCAGTACATTCCCATACCGCATACATCCATCCACACACACCTGCTTGTTGAATAAAGCTGTTAAATCTATCCTGAGCCTGCGTGCGTGTTTCCTGGGCCTGTGTGCTACATTATGTCATATGCAAGTCATCTGACTGGCTCAGCCAATCACCAGCCAGTCTGTGTTGGACAATGCCCTCTTTCATTCTATTGGCCAGTTACAGACAAAGGACTGCTTTCTTATTGGACCAGAGTTCATTCAAATCTCCTGCGATAGGAGACAATTGGTTCCCTTTCATGTCAGTCAAGTTTTTCTCCTTTGAAAGTATCAGTTTGAGGGAGAAACACCCAAGTTTTGTCAAGTTGTCTTTGTGTCCTGTTCAGTTAAATTCCTGCCTTGAATTCTTTTTTCCTTTAAACGGCTGGGAAAAATATGTTTTCTTCTGTTTTTGTCATGAATGCCCTTCGGGGCAGTAAGATGAGACCCAAGTGATGAACTGTGAGTTTTTGCAATTTATTGAACATCATCATCATCATCATCATCATAGCAGTCTGTCGTGGGCGACGACTGTTTCATTTAGGTCTGATCAGATTCCTCCACACAGCTCTGTCCTTAGCCTTCCGCTGCCAGGAGCTCCTGTCTATATCAGAATCAGAATCAGAATCAGAATGAGCTTTATTGCCAAGCATGTTTACACATACGAGGAATTTGACTTGACATTAGGCGCGCTCAATAAGCGCTTCCTAATGACGCGGCAGCCATGCAAGGTGCCTGTCATACAATGAGGGATAAAGAGGGGGAGGGGGGGTGACACATTGGGCAGAGAGAAAAAACATAGTTTATCAGAATAAAGCTCGTATGAGCAAGATTATACAGTATATATCCAACTTCTTCAAGTTTCTTTTTACAGTGTTTTAAATCTGAGCCTTGGTCTACCCTGACTGTGTTTGCTCTCGCATAACTGTGAGTAGAGTAACTGCCGAGGGAGACGCTGGTGGTCTATCCTCTCAACATGTCAGAGCCAGCTCAGGTTCATCTGTATTAGCATGTCCTCCATTGATGGTAGACCAGCTCATTTCAACACTTCTATGTTGGTTATCTTGTCTTTCCATGAGATGTTCATTATGGCTCGAAGGTATCTCATCATGTACGTGTGGAGTTTCTTTACCTGCACTCTGTAGACAGTCCAAGTTTCAGCACTGTGCAATAGAGTAGCCAGCACTGTTGCTCTGTACACTTTGCATTTCACACAGATAGACACATGTCGATTGTTCCACAGTGTCTCCCTCAAGTTCCCAAAAAACAGCGCTCGCTCTTCGCATTCTGAGAGATAGTTCATCCTCCAGCCTAGCATTCTCTGAAACAGTACTCCCTAGATACTTGAAAGTCTTGCACTTGACTAGTGGCTCTGTACCAATGCTGATCTCTTCTGGTAGTGATGTTGATAACTGGAACTTTGGTGGTTGATAAAGGCACTCTGTCTTCTTGATGTTGATTTTGAGGCTGAATTGGATAGCTGCTCTTGCAAATTTCTCCATTAAAGATTACATATCTTCCACACTGTGTGCAACTAGAGCACTGTCGTCGGCAAAGAGCATTTTTCTTACTACCTTTATCGATGTCTTACTCTTGGCTTTAAACTGTGCCACATTGAACAAGTCTGCTTCTTTCTGTGTTTGAATGTATACTCCTTGTGAAGTATCTTTGAAGGCCACCTCAAGCATGGCTGCCAGATATAGCGAGAAGAGTGTAGGCACCAGCCACACCCTTGTTTCATCCCATTGCTTACTGAAAAGTCTTTAGATACTGAACCACTCATTGCCACATTTGCTTGCATGCCTGTATGGAGTGCCTCAATCAGGCTGACAAACTTCTCTGTACAGCCATATTTCTTGAGTACCTGCCAAAGTTCTTGTCGCGAAACAGTATCGAAGGCTTTGCTGAAGTCTACGAAGACTGCATAAAACGGCATGTTCTGTTCGATACACTTTTCTTGAACCTGTTTCAAGCAGAAAATCATGTCCATTGTGCTTCTTCCACTTCTAAAGCCACACTGGGTTTCCGGTAGTACATTCTGTGAGATGTGTTCATTGAGTCTGTTCAGTAGTACACGTGAGAGAATCTTACCAACAGTGGCTAGCAGTGATATACCTCAGTAATTTCCACAATCTTTCCAGTCACCTTTCTTGAACAAAGGCACAATACTTGCATTCTTTCAGTCTTGAGGTACTTTCTGGGCATCCCATATCTCTTGGATGAGCTTGTGCAGGCAGTTGGTCAGCTGAACACCACCAAATTTCCACACTTCTGCTGGAATTCCATCCCTTCCTGGAGCTTTACCATCCTGTGTTGTCCTGATAGCTGCCATTAGTTCATCAATATTTGGTGGTTCATCCAGACTTGATAAAGCTGGTCGCTGCACTAGAGCTTCTTTATCCTCTTCAGTGAGATCTCCAGGGTTGTTTAGTAGTTGGTCAAAGTGGTCTGCAAATCTGTCCAGGATCTTGTCTTTCTCCTGCAAAACCGCTTCACCATCCATAGCCTTTAGTTGGATCAATCCTCTTGGTTTAGGGCCGTAGATTTCTCTCAAACCTGTGAAGAATGTTTTCATGTCCTTCCTGTCTGCTGCACAAAAAGGCAACAAACATAAAGTTCAACATAATGCACAAAACACAAAATACAAACGAGGGAGAAAACTTACAGATAATGCACCTAGAGCAGAGCAGGGCTCTGGTGGAGACGAGGAGAGTCCAAACAAGACTGCGATGAAGAAAAGATAAAATTACAGCCCTTAAGTAGGAACAAAAACCATTTATACAATTGATGACAGGTGTGGGCATTTGAGCAGGCAGGAGAAAGAAAATGAAACATAATTAAGAGCAGTTGGGGCAGTGAGAGAGGAGCTCTCACTACTAAAAGCTCAAAGCTGACAGCTGACAGGGCAACACCCACATGGAGCACCACACCACTGACAGCTGTCAACCAGAAAAAGAACAACAGTGGAGATAAAAAGAATAAAATATCAACCCAAGCAGAAAAATAATATATAAATTAATACAAAATAAAAGTGTGACAAAACTAGAACACAAATGGGAAGATGGCAAAGAGTACACGATACAGAAACCCAAAAGGCACAAAATGCAACAAATAAGTAAATATAATGAAAAGGC
The DNA here is from genome assembly GCA_020510985.1 of Pholidichthys leucotaenia. Classification (NCBI taxonomy): domain Eukaryota; kingdom Metazoa; phylum Chordata; class Actinopteri; order Cichliformes; family Pholidichthyidae; genus Pholidichthys; species Pholidichthys leucotaenia. Next base: position 218,959,990 of record CM035846.1, on the reverse strand, counting down.
CATGAGACAGAACCTGGCGGAAACCTCCAGCTCTCGGCTCATGACAGTTTTGAGCTCAACCTTCTCTTTTATATGGAGTGAAACTCCATGTTCTCAGACGTTTTTGGTTTTTTTTTTCTATTTTAGAACTTGTTAAGCTTTTTCTAATTGTTTCTTAACTCTCCGTGTTTAAAGTGGACTTATCGTTTTTTTCTTTACTCACACTGGAAGCTGCTTTTGCCAATCACCACGACATCTGAAGAACTCGGATTTCGTGGTTTAAATATTTTTTTTAATTTTTGTCTCTTTGATTCTATGACTTTGATCAGACTTTTGAACTATCTCCAATTTATTTGGACCCGGGACAGCCACTGAAAAAAACCCCTCGTGTTGTTCACATGACATACTGCTTCAGCGGCCAGCAGCAGTCTCATCATCATTGTCGGACCTCAGCTCCTGACGTTCGCTCCTGGGAAAAAATTATCTGCTGGCAGATAATTTCCGGCATCAACATCAAATAAAGCTTCAGCGAAAGATCCAGCTGAAAGCCAATGCAATGGGTCACGTGAGCCAAATCCCTTTGTTTCATCTACTGAGTTAATGTGATGTTCTTTGCCTTAAAGTATGTCATAATTTGTCTCAGGTTTAAAACTAGTTCATGCTCTGATCAGAATTATAGAATTAAGGAGAAATAGTATCCCTCTTTTCATTAAATTCCATTTTTACATTTTAAAGTAACCCAGAATTTATTTCTTCCATATAGTCAGCTTTTATTATTTTCTTCATAAAATTTGCGTCCAATTTTCTTCATATTTTGGTTACAGTATTTCAGTCTCCATTTTCATCACAGTTACAAATTCACACTAAGGTTTTCTTGGTTCCACAAATGTGATTATACTCTTTTTGCCCAATAATCTGTTGCAAGTAAATATGATGTGTGATACTTGCTGATCATTTCACCATGCTTACAAATCAACTGAACGTAATGTCATTTAATCTGAGTCTGATCTATAAAACTGTAAACGGTATATGGAGGTTTCTGCTTGATTTGTGTCTGGTGTCTGTTTCAAAAGTCACGCAGGAGAATTCATGAATATTAGAGACTGATTGATTGATTGAAGGTATAAAGACTAGTTATTAAATTGTCCAAGTTTTGGACTGGCGCCCCCAAAAACGAGTTGTTTTTGTGTGTGCGTGAACCCGAAGCAAACCTTTGTTTCCACACACCTATAGGTATAAATTAAGTAATCCTTGCACCTTTTAACCAATTTCTCTGACAATGGTCAGTACTATTTTAAACGCTTGATGACCAAGCCACGCCGATGTGTGTGGATCCCACAATTACAGTGGTGTGAAAAAGTGTTTGCCCCATCCTGATTTCTCTTTTTTTTTTTGTATGTTTGTCACACTTAACCTTTTAACTGGCCACATTTCATGGACAGGTCACGCGTCCCCAGTGGCACAGTGCAGCAACTGCACCTGTCAACTCACTCTGACATCCCCGGCTGTACTGAGGATTTGTACTGATCTGTACTGATCTGACAGTTCAGAAGGTGGCAGGCAAGGGTTGGAGGAATAATGGCTGACACGGAATACAGCAAAGAAGAAGAAATCCTCATTATTATTCTTCCTTTTCCTGCTTTGAGCTCACAAGACCAATATGGCCGCCATGATCATCATGGATCGTCACAGAAAACTGCATCATACAGGAAAAATAGCCACGTAATACAAATGAAATTCATGTGGGATAATCATAAGAGTTTGTAGATATGGTAGAGAGCGTAAATGACCGACAAAACGCAAAATAACAACCATGATGGGCGAAAACAGACCGACCACGTGAGCGAGCAAGCCCCCCCCCCCGCCACCGGTAAGTGATGAATTTATTTGTTTTTTTTACATTGTACTGATTTTCTGGTTCATATACTTTGAAGATAAGATAAAAATATACCCCTGTAGACAAAACAGTGTCAAAAAAACTGAACCATTCTTTGTGTGAATATGTCCAAAGTCCACTTTTGACCGAGTTATGGAATTTATATAGCTGCTGTGACATTATGCAAATTAGATGTGTAAGTTTATTCCTATCTGAAATTTTGGATCATATTCTACATCTTTCTAATTGACAGTAAGCCATTATCACTTGCAACTTTCAAGTTATAGCCTTGGAAATCTTAACTATTTTCTTGACAAAAAATCATTACCACTTTTGACCACTAGGGGTTATGTCACCATACGGCAACTGGGACAGTTTGAGGGTAAATGTTTCAGATCATCAAACAAATTTAAATATTAGCCAAAGATAACACAATAAAACACAAAATGCAGTTTTTAAATGAAGGTGTTTACTATTAAGGGTAAAAAAAAAAAATCCAAACCTACATGGACGTGTGTGAACAAGTGATACCCCCCACCCTTCCCGTTAAAACATAAATTAACTGTGGTTTATCACATCTTTGGAAAGCTGAGTTCAATTTCTCTAGCCACACCCAGGCCTGATTACTGCCACACCACACCTGTTCTCAATCAAGAAATCACTTAAATAGGACCTGCCTGGCAAAGTGAAGTAGACCACAAGATCCTCAAAAGCTAGACATCATGCTGTGATCCAAAGAAATTCAGGAACAAATGAGAAACAAAGTAATTGAGATCTAGCAGTCTGGAAAAGGTGACAAAGCCATTTCTTAAGCTTTGGGACTCGAGCAAACCACAGTGAGAGCCATTATCCACAAATGGCAAAAACATGGAACAGGGGTGAACCTTCCCAGGAGTAGTCAGCCGACCAAAATTACCCCAAGAGCGCAGCGATGACTCATCCAAGAGGCCACAAAAGACCCCACAACAACATTCAAAGAACTGCAGGTCTCACTTGCCTCAGTTAAGGTCAGTGTTCATGACTCCACCATAAGAAAGAAACTGGGCAAAAATGGCCTGCATGGCAGAGTTCCAAGACGAAAACCACTGCTGAGCAAAAAGAACATAAAGGCTCATCTTAGTTTTGCCAGAAAACATCTAGATAATCCTCAAGACTTTTGGGAAAATACTCTGTGGACTGACAAGACAAAAGTTGAACTTTTTGGAAGGTGTGTGTCCCATTACATCCGGCGTAAAAGTAACACTGCATTTCAGAAAAGGAACATCATACCAGCAGTAAAATATGGTGGTGGTAGTGTGATGGCCTGTGGCTGTTTTGCTGCTTCAGGACCTGGAAGACTTGCTGTGGTAAATGGAACCATGAATTCTGCTGTCTACCAAAAAAATCCTGATGAAGAATGTCCGGCCATCTGTTCGTGACATCAAGCTGAAGCGCACTTGGGTTCTGCAGCAGAACAATGATCAAAAACACGTGGCATGACCTGAAAAAGGCGGCTCATGCTTGAAAATCCTTCAATGTGGCTGAATTACAACAATTCTGCAAAGATGAGTGGGCCAAAATTCCTCCACAACACTGTAAAAGACTCATTGCCAGTTATCACAAACGCCTGACTGCAGTTGTTGCTGCTAAGGGTGGCCCAACCAGTTATTAGGTTTAGGGGGCAATCACTTTTTCATACAGGTCCATGTAGGTTTGGATTTTTTTCCCCTTAATAATAAACACCTTAATTTAAAAACTGCATTTTGTGTTTACTTGTGTTATCTTTGTCTAATATTTAAATATGTTTGATGATCTGAAACATTTAAGTGTGACAAACATACAAAAAAAAAAGAGAAATCAGGAAGGGGGCAAACACTTTTTCACACCACAACTATGATGCTGTCACTACGCTCCACCCCGGACCCTGATACAATGCCACCATGACCATTAACCTCAATTACCTTGCTATGGTAACTCTCCATGCTGTATCACGCTCTATCACACTCTGTCATGTTCTATCATGTGTTATTGGGATCTCAGTATAATCATAATACACTCCTCAAAACCTTGCCAAGCTCGGTGGGGAAAAATGAGGATAAGGATGAAGTGAGCCCATAAGCGGTGCTTTTCCTACCTGATTCATCTGCTCACTTCCCCAAAGAACAGATCTGGCTGACTGTGGGGCTTATCACTCTGGAAAAAGTCACATGCAACGAGGGAGAATGCTGGAGAAGATAAGTTTGTGTTCAAGCTGAGAGCTTGCATTTTAAGCAGTGACAGTAACCACAGTATTCATGACCCAAGTGGTTACGGTTCCTAGAAGTCTGATTGAGCTGAATGTCAATATTTCCCTTAAGCGGTGAATCAACATGCAGATCAGAGAAGCATTGGGCTCTCTCTGATAACCCTGGTAATGTTCGGCCGAGACCCTTGAATGTATGTGGCTGGTCAATCAGTTTAGAAAATAAACCTTAGCAGCGAAGAAACATAACAATAGACAAACTATTTTCTCTTCTTCTTGTTATAAATTCTCTCTCTCCCTCAGGTTTTGCTCAAATGGTGAGGTAATTTCAAGTTACTTTATAAGTTTAGCTTGATGTAGATAAAATTGGTTATTGGTTGATTTTAGTCTGACAAGCAGTTAAGCAGGCTAACTTTTTGCATAAACCCAGAAAAAACAGTTGGTCTGTAAAGGCAATCTCTTGCCAAACAGATCACCACTGTGGAAAAAGGAGGAACACTACACAGCATTACCTTGAGATTAGGATTGTCACATTATAAGAAGTGACCAACTGCTATGGAAACCAATGATTAACTGAACACTTCTGAAGCCGGGAGATACATATCTGGTTAAATATTCCTGTGTATTTATAGTTTTTATGACTTTTGAAATGTGTACTATCCAATCAAATTGCTTTGTTGGAACTATCCATCCATCTTCTTCCACTTAATCCTTTTCGGTTCGCGGTGGGGCTGGAGCCTATTCCAGCATCTTTGGGCGAGAGGCAGGGTACACCCTGGACAGATCGCCAGTCCATCGCAGGGCCAACACAGAGAGACAGACAATCATTCACTCTCACAGTCATACCTAAGGACAATTTAGAATCCCCAGTTGATGCCAATTAACCTAACTTGCATGTTTTTGGCATGTGGGAGGAAACCGGAGAAATCCCGGCGTAAACCCACGCAGACACGTGGAGAACATGCAAACTCCACACAGATCACTGTTGGTCGGGGGCTGGGATCGAACCCAGGATCCCCCGGCCAAGGGTGAGTTGCTGTGCTGCCGCAGTGCTAACCACTCTGCCACCGCGCTGCCCTAACTGTTGTAAATTTACAATATGAATGCCACTTAGCTTAAAAGTGTTGTTACATATGAAACCAGACTGTCAATGATGGAGTAGTTCTTTCCAGTCTGATAAAACCACCCCAAGAGTGCTCAGCTCTCTTGACCTTTCACTCTGAGCTTGACCTTGCACACAATCTGGATGCAGATCCACCTGAGGATCAGTGTGTATGAGTGCAACATGTGTTTTGGATCTGGAAACAGCAATATGGGAGGACTTTTGCGTCAACACTCAACAAATGGCTGGTCACACAGAATATCAGCTCAAGCAGCTTAAGGTTAAATGCATTGTGCAAGCGTATTTTGGCAGCACATGCTAAGGTAGAAGTGTAACACACGGAATTTCTCTGCCCAGATTCATCCAGCTGATACAGTACATGTAGCTGAACCTGTAACTTTACAGTCAGCTGCTTTACTTTCTACTCTTCAGGCTATAGCCACCCCCCTGTGACTGACAGTCACTGCTGGAGCTGAAATTATCACCTGGGGTTTACAGCATGTGAAGAGTTTAATGGTCAGAAGCGTTAAACACTTCAGAGTTTTTCCTTCAAAAGAGATTATCAAATAGCAGAATTAAATCATATTTATCAGCTTATCTTAAAACCTCTTAACATTCTGGTGTCCCGCCCATGGGACATTTTACATTGGCTGGAAATTGGCTGGAATGCTAAGGGGTTGAGTCATGATCATAACTCAAGCATACATTGTGAACTGCCTGGCAACACACAGAGCAATTAAAATTCAATATTTTATTTTCGTTATCTTGCCATAGACTGAAAAATGTGCTAAGCTGAAGGAGTGCAGACCCTATGTAAGGCAATTACAGATTTCCTTCCCCGAGCCTAATGCCCCTTTGTACAATATGACTACAGGCTTGAATACATTCCAAATGTAATGAAATGCATTCAGCTAAGCCATAAAAACTATCTGAGCTGCTATTCAGACTCAAACAAGTTTTTAAAATAAGTGTTGTCAAAAGATATGGATGGCTCTCTGGGTGTGCAATATAAGGTTGTTGACAATAAGTATTGGCAATAACCATAATAATTTAAAAATAATTCCCTATAATAATAATAATAATAATAATAATAATAATAATAATAATAATAATAATACACATATGGTAATAGCATAATTGCTGCCTGTCAAGTACCTATGGAAGTATTTCTATTTCCTGTTCTATCACTGTACTAAGGTGGGAGTTGTGCACATTAGTGACAGGTGCTATTCACCAATAAACACAAGAAAACACTGCCAACAAGCAACCGTAGTAACAGAAGTGTGTGTCTAGAACTTAAGTGGAAAATGATGTCAGAAGAGGTGGAAGCAAAGGTGGGTGGTAACTACATTTGTTTAAGTTGATTTTTTTATATATATATAAAATTGTACTTTTGAGTCTTTTCATTGTATAATACTCCTACTTGGGTAAATTTTTGAAGAAACATCTGTATTTTTCTCAAGAACATTTGGCTGTAGGCTTCAAGCTACTTTTGATTTCTTTTATTTCAAATGAGTGCACAGATTTACAACAGAAACCTCAGTTACTAGCAAGAATAAAGGGGTTACTCACTACTCAAGTAATACTTTTAGTAGATGCTTTCCTACTCAAGTAATTTTTAGGAGGACTACTTTTACTTGTTCTTGAGTAATTGATATCATGAGGTAACTCGACTTTTATTTGAATTTCTGCATATGCTATCAACCCCTGGGCACAAGAGATAAGAGGAACTCCACCAGTGCCACTAAAAAGTTAATTTGCCAGCGTGGGAGGTTTTATTGGGTGGTGGATGTTACTGAGAAAGTGACCGGAGGTTAACATTAGAGGCCCCCATTTGCATATATCCTCCTGCAAACTTCACCATGGTAGAATCAGTAGCTAGAAGTTGGTTTGCTAAAAAAGAAATGTGATGTGTTACATTAGGAAATCTCACACACAAACTCTATGTCCTTTGCAAAATGTATTTTAAGAGTATTTGGTTTTTGTGCACTTTTATACACTTAAACAGTGTTTAACACAAATGCATTTATTATTAGTATCATTATTATTATTATCATCCATCCATCCATCTTCTATCGCTTAATCCGTTTCAGGTCGTTGGGGGGGGGGGGGGCTGGAGCCTATACCAGCATCTTTGGGTGAGAGGCAGGATACACCCTGGACAGATCCCCAGTCCATCGCGGGGCCAGCACAGAGAGACAGACAACCATTCACTCTCACAGTCATACCTAAGGACAATTTAGAATCTCCAGTTGATGCCAATTAACCTAACCTGCATGTCTTTGGCCTGTGGGAGGAAACCGGAGTCCCGGGAGAAAACCCACGCAGACACAGGGAGAACATGCAAACTCCACACAGAAGAGTCACTGATGGTCAAGAGGTGGGCTCAAACCCATGATGGTCAAGGTGGATCCTTTTGCTGCTGCAAAAGGTTTCATGTATGTTTATTCTCGTCTTCTGTGTCCTCGTTGTCTTCCTCGTCTACTTTGTCTTGATATGCTGTGTTGGTAACATCACCTCTTGAATGGGATGTTCAGTCTTGCGCATGTACTGTCAACGCGTTCAGGTCGTGGGCAGGCCACGCGGTCATAAAATTTGGGCTGCACGTGGTCGTCCGCAGTAGAGCCCTGCGGACACTAGCGGACTGGAGATGATGACTTAAATTTTGTCACACAAGGTTTCTGGTTGCATGTACGTGGACAGTGGAGGTGCAGCATGAATCCAGCTTTACAAACTTAATAACAAACCCAAAGCCCAGTGCTAGGATCAATCCTTTCAGGTGAAAGGTTGTAGTAACTTTCTTAAACATAAATGTCAATCCCTGAGTGGAGATATGCCATAAATGAACAAGGCTTACCTCAGATGCTCATGATATACATAAAAGTACACCCACATCATAGAGAATCACTTTAACACATTTATTACCTCTGCCAAGGGAGGAGGTAATGTTTTTGCTGGTGTTGGTTGGTTGGTTTTTCTGTCTGTTAGCAACATTACTCCAAAAGTTAAGAACAGATTTTGATGAGTTTATGAGGCACCGCAGTGATATGACAGTGCACTGTTGTGTAATATTGCTTAATAATTACAAACCTTGTCAGTAAACTGTAAGGGAGAAGAGAGGAGGAAGAAAAAAACAAAAATTGACCTGAAAGATTCAATAAACCATGATGCTGATTTAAGGTGGAATTGCCCAGCCCCAATATATGGTCAATACAATTATGGCAGTCTTGTTACAATAATGTAGTCATATAATGTAGTCACATTGTTTTTGCTGCTGTTTCTCTGTCTGTTAGCAGGATCACGCAAAAACTCCTAGATGGATTTGGATGACATTTTCACCAGAGGTGGTGCTTGGCCCAGAAGATGAACTCATTAGATGTTAGAGGTGATCCGTGAGTGCATACCTCCGCCAAGGCCCTATCTTGCAATGTACAGATGGATGGCAACATGAACAGACAAAGGGACTGAGGAAAGGACTAAGGGAGGTAGGGATGGCGCCTTGGTGGAGGTATGCATTCTCTGAGTGTCCTCTAGTTATTATTATTACTACATATGCGTCATCATACTTCCTTGTTTTAACTTTCGGAAAACTTCTGTTTTTCTCATTATCTTCATCTTTTCTTTTCATTCCCATCAGAAATGTCTCCATGGTTTCTTCTCTCTGTTGATTCACTATCTCTTTCTCTGTGGCGTTATGAGAGTTTTATGCCCCACCACATGTTGCCGTGAAAGTGCCACTGCCATCTACTGTAGCGGGTGTGCAATTACACTTTGTTTTGGGATGGCAATGAAAAAGCTAAGATATTAGTTCCACTGTGCATATTCTCTGGGGTCACCCGCCGACATGTCATCGCACATTTGAGAAACACTGCCCTTATCCAAACCACTACCCTAACCTCAACCACCTTAAAATGCATATTTAAAGCATAAAGACACTAAATTACAAAAACATAAGTACATCACAGATGCAGAAGTGAAAGTAAACACAGACAGGAGTAAATAAAAAAGATACCAGCTGGATTCAAACTCCAATCTCTTATATGGTAAAGCTCTTTTTTTGTTTAGTTACCTCCACCAAGGAGGTAATGTGATTGGGGCGGTTTGTTTGCGGGTTTGCTTATCTGTCTGTCTATTAGCAGGATTAAGCAAAAAACACTGGGTGGAATTTGATTAAATTTTCACCAGCGGTAGCCCTTGGGCTACAGATGAACCCATTAGATTTTGGAGCTGATCTGACAGCTCATTTGTCCTCCAAGGCCCTAATCTCATAGTGTTAACAAAAGTGAAAATGTGATCCAGAACCCGCATCCTGACCCAGATCACCTCCAAAATCCAGACAACAGACCTTGGCGGAGGTATGTGCTTTCTGAGTGTCCTTGAGTTCTACACAGTATGCCCCTCCCACCTCTGCATGAGCACTTAAAAGTTTCTGAAGCTGTAATAAATGCACTGAAACATGCTGAAATGTCACTCTGACACACTGACAGCACCGCACTTAAAACAGTCAGCTGAGTAGTATTGGAAACGACCCATGTCAATGCAGTTTTTCTAACATGACATGTCACAGCCTCAGCTAGTCTGAGTGGGAATCTCAAGTGCAGATCTTTTTAGAAATTAAGGTGAGCTGAAATACTATGTGTGCATTATTTTTACATGTACCAACATTCTTGACATTGTTGCAGACCAAGCACACCTCCCACAAACATGGTACAATAGTCACATGCACGAAAACTGCTGGGGGAAGGACTCCAGAGAAAGTTCAAAAGCTGGTTCTAAGCTTCAGATTTCACAGATCCCAATCTAACTGAGCATCTATAAAAGAAACCAGAGCAGGCCTCATTTACAGGTTCATTCTTAGCAGTACTTACTTACACTGGATCAGTTACAAAGCAATATACACTACAAAATTTAAATAGTCTACACTTGTTACCCTTAACTGCATATGTATTTCCACTTCCTCTCAGGGGTTCTCAAAATGCAGCAAGAAAGCTGGGAATGTCATAATTTCACTGAGGAAAATAAGAGGTCAGATTCTATATTAAAAGTTATTAATATTCGAGCAGCTCTCCATATGCATAGATGGAAACATGGAGAGTAGAGTGCAGACCACCTCAGATCTCTCTCTCTCTTGCTCTCTGTCCCCTTTCTCTCTTTCTGTCTCCCTCCACTTGTTTTTGAAGCCTGTGAAACACCCCCTTGTGTCCACTTGCATTCTGTCCCCTGGGCAGCTCATGCATGGCAGAGTGTTTTAAAAGTCAGCAGGCAGCCGTGCCCTTGCTTTATATTGGTTACAAACTCCCAGCAAGACTCTTAAAAACCATGGTGGATGTATTCCATTCATTTTATAGTAATGCAGCGTAAGTGTGGCTTTGCTCTCTGTCTCTGAATGTGGCTGTGTGGTCACCCCTTGATTCCCATTTTGTGGCCAAAGTGAACAGGAGTTGCCCATGGTGCTGAAATGCAGTGCGCCACATCAGTTCTCATTCTCTGCCTAGATTCTGGGGACTGATGGCAGTGATCGCCAGAGGACACTTTTATTGATTTAAAAACAAAAGCAGACACTGGCAAAGCAGGCTCACACTTTCACTCTATTGCCTTTCTGTACTGGCCACCTTTTCTGGATTTTAAATGTGCACACATACAAAAAAAAAAAAATTCAATGTGTTTATTGATTTTCTTGAATTCCAACCAATAACTTCTGGTGCATAGCCAGTCGAGCAAACTGATGCTTTGTTTTTGCAAAACAGGCGCAACAATAAATGGGTTAATGCTTCCAAATTTCTCAGAGCCAGAGATGAAGCCCTCAATATGAGTCACAGTGGGACTGTCTGGCAGGCAAAAGCATGTCTGTACTGTAACACATGATTCTGGTGATTGCTATTCTTCTCTATCTGGATCCATCTCTATCTAGAGTCCTCACTCAGTCTTCAGTCCTGTCTTTATTTTCCCTACAGTCTCTTTGTTTTAGTCACCATTGCTGCACATAAACACACACTGCCCCCACCCCCCCAATCCCAGTTAGGACCTTTAACCCCTGCAATTGGAACAACATTAGACCACTTCTTATTTTCAGCAACAACTCAGCTCCAGGATGTGGTTGAGGTGGTGACACTGCAACGGTCCCAGCCATAGCAAGCCAGCCAAACTGCCTACATCACTGTCACATATAAATCTGCCACCATGTATTATTCAAAGGCTCTCCGCTGGACGAGAAACGCACCGCCTATCGCAAACCTTTTAAAATCCAGGGCACGTAATGCTCATGAAATCAGCGGCAGGGGGGAGGTAAAGGCAAATATATTTTAGACAAAATTTCTCTTTCACCATTCAAAAGGTTAAAATCAAACATTTGGATGAACTCCTGGTCTAGATATTCTAATCAAGTTTTGTTGGGAATCTTCTGAGTCAAGTTTTGCACAATGAGGAGGTGCAGCCAGACTGACTTTTCCGACCTGCCGCGCAACAGGTTAAAGTCGGATTTTTCCGACACATGACTGAGAGAACAGTCGCCACGGATATACAGTAAGAGCTTTAGATGAAGTCAAGAAAAAAACAAAACAGCAATGAGATCCCACATTTTACGAAAACAAAGAAATCCTTAAACAGTCGAATGCACTTTGGAGAAGGGGCCAGTGATGTGAAGGCATTTTCCCACTTTAAGCACACATTCCACATCTGTATACTCAGTTCATTTCCAATTCATGACAACGTTCCGCCCAACAATCACCCCGCTGAATGTATCACGCCATGCCCCATTTAACAATTCTGCCCTTCGCCTGAACGGCTTTAGGAAAAAAAAGGGAAAATGTGTAAAAATATTCACACGATACTCACATTTAAAATGCACCCCGGCGCACGCTGCTCATTCAACAAGTAATTTACAGCCACGCACGTTCCCGACTCCCTCCTCTTCTCTCGGTTTTCTCCCAGTTTCGCATCAGCTGGATGGACGGAAGTGACACGCGCGCATTTCACGCGGACACCATCCGTCCCAACTTCTTCGAACTTTTGCGTCGTACTAAAGCAGCCTTTAATTCCGAGCAGCGGCCACGAGGACCGGTTTACCGGACCCGTTCTCGGGCTGTTGCGAACCCCGCCGGTGCTGGACGGATGTCCGGGCCAGACGCTCGACTCGGCGCGGCGCCGCTTTTGCTGGAGAGGCGCGCGCCAAGTGGATACCGTTAAGGCAGCGCGCAGGTGTCCAGAGACGACTTTAGGTCCATCAAGGCGCGCGGCACAGCAGCAACCCCGGGTGTCGCGCGGATCGGTTAGGACTGATCGTGCCTCACCAAGTTGCGGAGGAAGAAAAAGAGATAAGCGATCTACCTCCCGAATGGAGCCGCTATGTCCAGTTACATGTGAGCGCTCCGCCGGGTCCTAAAGATAATTCTGACGGCTTGGTTGGCCGCCTCTACCCGCTTTATAGCTTTTGTTGAAAATTCATGCAGTTGATCTGAAGAAATTTGTTCACTGTTTGTCTAAGAACAGCACACTTTAATTTTATTTGCAAACTAAAATAAACTACCAGTGATGCCAACTTTATTATTTTTTTTTTTAAGTTGCTCCAATATAATTGTGCTTCCGCAATAAACAGAGTGAAACTGTTTCGGGGAAACCACACAACAAAATGCTTAATGCATTAATAATAAACTGCCCCAATCTGCAGCGCCGCTGTTAAATCTCCTGCAGATTATTGCGCAAATGTGAATCAACGCGTTTTTAAAGCCTGATATCAGATCTTACCTTGCGTTTGAGAACGGAGCGGATTAACTTGTCTTGCAGAAAACGTCAGAAGAAGAAAGAAAAAAAAAACTCATCTGGTGCAGATTGTGGTGTAATAATTATTGGGAGAAATGTATTCAGCGCTGCCGGAATAACTAGTTGGGCGCGTCTATGCCGGGCTCCCTTGGCGAGGAGTCACAGATGTCACCCTCTTCACGACAGGGCGCCAAGCCGAAAGGCAAACAGGCGCGATGACAGGTCGCTCTGAATACGCATTTTTAATTGCGGTGTAATGCCAGCTGACGGAGGTTACACGATAAGAGGAACCGCGCCCAGCTGAAGGTCACGACAGCGGCGCGGACCGCCAGGCGACAAAGCTGTGCAAACTTGTAGAATCACGAAGTCTGGGCATTAGTCTCCTCTCACGCTCTTTTTTTAATCAGTGTGTTATAATCTGGGTTTGAAAAAACAAAAACTTGCAGTCCTTAAATCGTTGAAGCCAAAGGCAGAGACGAATATGCCCGAAAAGCTTCCCAGATTTCTCAAATTAGTTCTTTTTCTTACAGTTTAGTTTGTGGGAAGAGTCTTCAGCATCATAGCTCACGTTTCTTTGGGCAAATTAGCTGTTTGCATCATCACCAGGACGATTTTATTCAAAGTAGTTTTAATTTACAGTAGTCGCCAAGAATTTACTCGTTTTTGGACAGTTTTAGACAATAACAAAATAGAACAAACTGAGGGCTTTCAGATATAACTTTGGTTGCTCCGATACTACAGTTTCATAGTCGATACTGATACCTAGTAAAATAAAGATACCCAATGGTATTTAAAAATGCTAAGGGTTGGGGTGATGGGGAAAGACAAAAAATGACAGGGATAATAGGCATAATTTTTAAAAAAAATCTATATTTTCAGGTTGTTTAAAATAATTTAAAAAAATCTTCCAAAAAAATCCCCACTCTATTGGCATTGATACAGTTGCCAAGGCATAAGTGAACTAAGCGACTACTGTACTTAGGTCCCTGCTACCACTAGGGGCCCCCCAAGAGCATTTAATTATTTGATTTTAACTTTTATTTTAATTTCCCCAGCATGTGATGATAAAATTGCTCTCGCCAAGCTAAAGATTTTATAAAAGCACATTATTATACATATTGCTACGCATACAGTGCTAGTTGTGGAGTCGGGATTTTCTTTCCATCGGAGAGCAACTGGTGACAGCCATGACATTCACGCGCTTTCCCAGCACACCACTGGGTAGAACTGATGTGAGGAGGAGCATACACGTCCCCAAAACGTACAGTATGCAGCCAACAGGGACTGGAAAAAAGGAACAAGAGCAGAGGATCAGAGAAAAGAGGAGGATGTAACTGTAGGTGTCAGCACGACTAAGAGACATATCTTATTTGCAAGCTAGCTATGGTTCCAAGTGCTGGCCCAAGTGAACAAAAATGGTGCTAACATTGATATTGAACATTAACTAATACATGGTTATAATGATATTTCAGCTTTGTTTTGGTTTTTTGCTTTAATCAGTCAGACCAGCACACTCAGTTTGGGCTTCTTTGTGACTTTATTTGTGAGGTCTCCGGTCAGCTTGTGCAGCTGTTGTTAGCAATGCTACTGCGATGTTTTCAAGAGAAACACCAGACCTCTTTTGTGGTTGGTACCATTTAATATTAAATCAAGTATTATGGAAGCACACCAGAAACACAGTGAGATGTAAACTGTGCAAAATCCCCTCAGAATCATCATGTAATTTCATTTTCTAAAGGAGGGCTCCAAATTCAGATTTCAGTGAGGGCCCCATGAAGGCTTGGACCGGCCCTGGTTGTTGAGTATCTAATGCAAATTTTCAGCATCAGTTAGCATCTGAGTAGGTTACGCTTTTGTTTGTTTGTTTGTTTGTTTGTTTTTTGACAACCCCAATCATAATTATACCTTTTTCTTTTCAAATTCATATCCGTTCAATTATCCTTCCTTCCTTCCTTCCTTCCTTCCTTCCTTCCTTCCTTCCTTCCACTCACCATTCTTTACAATCCCATCTAATTTTAAAATGCAAGGATAACCCATTCCTTCAAGGCATATTCTTTCTTTCTTTCTTTCTTTCTTTCTTTCTTTCTTTCTTTCTTTCTTCTCATCACTCCCCATTCTTTTTTTCAGAAATCAGAATATAAAACTCCCTTTTCCCACCCTTCATTCCCCCTGCCTTTGTTAGAGTGTAAGCTGAGCAGTTAAGTGTTTAAAACGCTCCCAAATAAGCACCGTGGCTCTATTGATTTCTGGCAAATTAATATGCAATGAAAGGCCTGTAATCCCATTAAAAAGTGACAATGCCATTTCTGTTCTGATAAAGGCAGATTTCAATTCACAACCAGAGCTGCATGACAACAAGCCTTTCAACCCTGCTGAGCTAAAGGGTCTCACGTTGTAGCTGAGGCTTCAGCCGTTGCTTGGAGCTACTGCTGCTTTTGACATTTCCATTAAATCATTCCTTTAGGAAATACAACTATGCCAACCTGACAGTCACATGCTGCATCGTCTTAGGACCTAAGTGGAATAGATAGCTAGATAGACTGATGTTTTATATGTAGCAGAAGGTAGTTTTTGGTCACAGGCTACAGGGTCAGCTCAGTGACTCTACACAGCCTCCTCAAAGCCACTGATCAGAATTCAGAGAGTCAGGAATTCCTCTATGGCAGCTCCACAGTCTTTCAGCAGAGTGCTATGAAGTATGACGAGACTTCAGAGGTGGAGCATGCACTCTCACCTTCTGCATGTCCTTTCCCTCGGTGCCACCAAGAGCCGGGACTGACAGAGATAAAGGGTGTGCTGTTTGATTCGGCTCCCGGGGGTCTATTGATAATTTCAAAGTGGAGTCTACCTGCCACTGCTTTAATCATCCGTGACCCTGGCTGCATATTGGAAGACCACAAAGGAAGAGAGAGAGAGGGGGGGTCAGGAGTCCTGCACTCATGTGTGCTTGAGAAGTCAAGAGAAAAGAGAAAAAAAACTGGTACAAACATCCAGACTGGCAAAGAAAAGTTGGATAGACTGGCTGAGAATGCTGGACTACGCTTTTTAACATTAGCATTGTATCATGGACTGTTACAGTAAGGGATGGAAGTACTGACGATGACCAAAGTTTCAAAATAAGTGAAGCGTAAGCTTGCAAACCACCTTATAGATCAAGTTGTTCTTCCTAATCTTAGAACAGTTGATGTCAAAGAAACTCAACATCTTGTATAATATTAACTGTCAGGCTTAGTTTGAGATGTATTTTCCTTGGGACAAACTTCTGTATAGTTTATAAGTATTATTGGTGTGTTTAATCCCCATTTTCTGCAGAGGTGGAACAGAGCAAATCAGCATGCAAGCACAACTTATGGCTGCCAAATTAATTCAATTTATTCCAAAGGCTTTCTTAAGGCCAAGGTATTAATTATGGCATGCAATTAAAGGGGGTATAAATATTAGATAAGTTCCCAAGTCCCTGTGAAAGTTAACCCAAAAAACTATTTTTTTCAGGTATTAGTGATTAACAGAAAGATCTCAAGGGCTTCTGGCTATAATTAAAGGAAAATCCACATATTTCTAAAACACCTCTCATGTGCTGTAGAGACTGGGTGGGAGAATTTTAGCTATTTACTTCTATGATTGCATCACTGGAAACTTCACCTTTTAGGTAATGAGCTGAGCAGCTATGTGGTGGTGGCATATGATGGTGTACTTTTTCACGGAGTGAGAAATAGTTGTGAGCTTCTGAGAGCTGTTACTGCACATGAAAGTCGCTGTGTGCATGAATATGTGACACTTTTCTGAAGAGTATGCCAAAGCCACTGCAGTGTGTCTTAGAACAGGAAGTGATCAGGGTAAGGAAGGAGCTGGGGGAGTCAGGAAACACTTTTTGGAGTGAGTTCAAGCGCCCCAGTGTGTCCTTCCATGTGTTTGTGTGTTGGTGTTTGCAGGGAAATGTAATGTTCATTTGAGACTCTTAAGTTTGTAAACATCCTTATTTACTGCTTCAATGAAATGTAAGACAAAAAAAAAATCCTGGCACAGCTATCCAGAAATCTTTGCATACTGTATATATTCATGATAAAACTAGATAATGTTTCCATTACAGGAAAAATAAAAAATCTGGTTTTAGTCAGGAATTGAAAATGCCTATAACTAAAAAAAAAAAAAAAAGATTACCATTCTTCTTACCTCTGCGAAGGAGATAATGTGATCATGTCAGTTTGTTTGTTTTTTTGTTAGCAGGATTATGAAAAAAATTACTTGACAGATTTTGATACAGTTTTCACCAGAGGTGGTCCTTGGGCTACAGATGAACCAAGGGTCTTGGATGAGATATGGCCTGGCACAATCAGCCAGCCTGGAGCAAGGACTGACCCTCCATCTAAAATGGGATGATACCCCAGAGGAAGAAGATGTAGTTTTCCCAGCCCCAGGAGGGGCAACAGGGCTCTACACCTCTGTCAAAGGCCAAGTCGCTGTACTACTCAGAGAGGAAATAAGTGCCCTAGCCTTGAAAAATGTCATTCAAATCATTCCCTCTGACCAGGTGAATGCAGGATGGAATTCAAAATATTTTGTGGCCTAGAAGAAAGGCAGAGGGCTTTGCCCCATCTTAATCCTGGGAGCTTTAAGACAAACACTGGCAGGTGCTCAGGTTCAGAATGTTCACACTAAAAGAGCTGATTTCCAAGGTGAGGCCAGTCGAGTGGATTTGCACTGTCAGTCTAGCAGGATATATCGGTTAGAGGAGTGGCTGGTATCAGTGGGCTAGAGGGACTAAGCCTCCCCTATTTTCGATAAAATTACAGTGGTTGTAGCCCATGTATTTTTGCCTACATATGCTTAAGCATAAAGGAGATTGCATGTGTGGATTGACCTCACGTCCTGAATGGAACAATATGTCTGGACCACCTGCGGTTAACAACAAGAGGACAGAGGTACGGGGATAAGAGACTGGAAGGACTTCCCGACCTCCTGGGGGACAGGTGGAGGACTGAGAGACCGGAGGGGGAGTTAATGTCAGTGGGGGTTTTGACAGGGATATGTGATTCTCCCTTTGTGTGAGATGTATAAATGTGAAGGTCGGATGCAGCTCATCCTCTTTCGTTCTTGAGAGATGGCTGGGGATGAAGTGCTTCAATAAAACCTGAATTAAAAGCCAATTCAGCTTCGTTATTTCACGCTCCCCACATTGGTGACCAGTGACGTGTGAGAATGCCTGGAAATGCTCTCCACGATCAGGACTCATTGGAGTCTGCCCTAGCGAGCGCCATCGCCGTCAAACTGCCGGAATTCTGGCAGGACAACCCAGACTCGTGGTTCCTCCAGGCGGAGGCACAGTTCACGCTCGCAGGCATAACGGCGGATGACACTAAGTTCTACCACGTCATCGCTAGACTCGACAACCGCACAGCTCGATGCGTGTGGAGCTTGGTACAGCAGCCACCCGCCGAAGACAAATACGGCAGATTGAAAGCTGCCCTCACCAAGTGTTTCACACCCTCAGCCGAAGAGAGGGCTAGGAGGCTCCTGGCTATGCTCAACCAAGGAGATCACAGGCCAGTCGCCCTGATGGAAGACATGCTGCAGCGAGGGGGTCAGACGGCGACAATTTCCTCTTTAAGTACATCTTCCTGACTAACCTCCCGACGCATATGAGAGGAACGCTGTCCAGCATGCGTTGTGACACCCAGCAGGATTTCCGTGACCTGGCCCAAGAGGCACAGAGGCTCCCCAGCTCCTGCGGCGAGCAGGCGACCGCGGCGGCGACCCGAGGCAACGACGAGCCGGAGACAGCCGAGCCGAACCTACCAACCATGGCAGCGGCGCAGCCCCGACGCAGCAGAGGTGATGGCCCAGCGGCAGAGGCGCGGCCCCGACGCAGCGGAGGAGAGGATCTCTGCTTTTATCATCGGCGGTTCACAGAGAGGGCACACAGGTGTGTGCCACCGTGCAACTTCAAGAAGTCGGGAAACGGCAGGACCGAGAATCGTTAGCAGCTTCGGCTCTCGGCGAAAGAAATAAGCTGCTATACATCACAGATACGAGCTCCGGGCGCCAGTTCCTTATAGACACCGGAGCCCAAGTGAGTTTCATCACCCCAACCTATGCTGACCGGGTGGCTGGCCCCCGTGGAAATGGGGCAACGGCGGCGAATGGCTCGAGCATCAACACCTACGGGGAAAGGACTTTGTCTCTGTCCTTACATGGCCGCTCTTATGAATGGACTTTTGTCATAGCGGCGGTGAGTTTCAACATGTTAGGTGCTGATTTTCTGTGCTCACATGGTTTGTTAGTTGATCTTGCCAATAGGCGGCTGGTAAATGCACTCTCTTTTTACTCTATTCCCTGTACAGCTCGAGTGTCCCCGCCACCGGTGCAGACCAACGTCGCCACAGCAGGTGGTAAGTTTAACACAATACTCACCCAGTTTCCAGCACTCATGGTTCCCACATTCTCGGCAACAGTTGTGAAACACGGGATGGAGCATTTTATCACTACAACTGGCCCCCCCGTCTTCGCGAAAGCTCGGCGCCTGGATGCTGCTTAACTCTCCATGGCGTGCGAGGAGTTCGCCAGCCTAGAGAGGCTGGGCATTATTCGCCGTTCGAAAAGCCCATGGGCTTTGCCGCTGCATATGGTCCCGAAAGCCGACGGCTCATGGAGACCTTGCGGCGATTACCGCAGGCTAAACACCGCCACGGCACATGATCGCTACCCCATCCCACACATCCAGGATTTTTCGGTGCATTTAGTGGGGGCGCGCATTTTTTCTAAAATAGACCTGGTTCGCGGCTACCATCAGGTTCCGGTCCGGCCGGAGGACATTCCTAAAACGGCGGTTATAACCCCTTTTGGACTTTTTGAGTTTTTGCACATGCCGTTTGGCCTTAAAGGCGCCGCACAAACATTCCAACGCATAATGAATGCTGTGTTACGTGATCTTCCATTCGTGTTTGTTTACCTCAACGACATTTTGGTCGCCAGTACCTCAGAGGAAGAACACGAAAAACACCTCACTGCGGTTTTTCGGAGGTTGGAAGAGCACGGCTTAATAATTAATTCAGCCAAGTGCCAGTTTGGCGTGGCGCAGATTGATTTTTTGGGCCACCGCGTGTCCCCAGAAGGGGCAGTTCCGCTGCCGGATAAGGTGCGCGCAGTAGCAGATTTTCCCCAACCACAAACGGTCAAATCATTGCAGGAATTTTTAGGAATGGTGAATTTTTATAACCGTTTCCTACCCCACGCAGCGCAGCTCATGCAGCCATTATACGCTGCGCTCAGAAAGCAAAAACCCTCCAGTACAATCGAGTGGTCCCCGGAGCGGGAGCGCGCATTCACGAGGTAAAAAAAGCCTTGGCTGAAGCCACGCTTCTAGCTCATCTGGATCCATCGGCCCGCATCGCGCTAACTACCGACGCATCAGATTTGGCCATCGGGGCAGTTATAGAGCAGCACGTTGCCAGTGTTTGGCAGCCGCTAGCTTTCTTCAGCAAATCCTTGAGCGAAGCTGAGCGGAAATACAGCACGTTTGACAGGGAACTGTTAGCGCTCCATTTGGCCATCCGCCATTTCCAGTTCTGGCTGGAAGGTCGGCGTTTCACCGCTTTTGTTGACCATAAGCCGCTCACTTTCGCGATGTCCAAAATTTCAGATCTGTGGTCGGGCCAGCAGCAGAGGCAGCTGGCCGCAATTTCGGAATTTACCACTGATATTCAGCACGTAGCGGGTAAACTCAACATAGTAGCAGACTGCCTCTCTCGCGCGGCCACAGCACCGGTGCGCGCAGAGGCAGATTATACTGCAGCAGCCGCGAAGCAAAATAACGGTGCGGAAGCGCACGCGGCCCCAGTTCACGTGGGGATAGATTACGCAGCCATGGCAGCGGAGCAAGGCAGAGATGCAGACGTGCGTGCGCTCCAGTCTGGACCAACAGGGTTAAGGCTGGAGAGCAGGTGTTTGCAAACCGGTATGCCCCCCCAATCTGCGATGTGTCAACCGGGCGGCCATGCCCAGTAGTCCCGGCCGCGTGGCGCCACTGCGTTTTTGACTCGGTTCACTCCCTGGCACACCCAGGGGTGCGCGCTTCTGTGAAAATGGTAGCGGAGAAGTTTGTTTGGCCGAGCCTGCGCAAGCACGTGAAAGAGTGGGCGAGGACCTGCATGGCTTGTCAGCGGGCCAAAATTCATAAGCACACAAGAGCCCCTTTAGAACCGTTCCACATTCCGGCCAAAAGATTCGATCATGTGCACGTCGACCTTGTGGGCCCCCTACCATCGTCGCAGGGGTTCACACATCTTTTGACAATGGTGGACCTAACCACACACTGGCCGGAAGTGGTCCCACTGACATTGACCACGGCCGCAGAAGTGGCTCGCGTTTTTCTGACGGCCTGGGTAGCGCGTTTCGGGGTCCAGTCGGATATTACGTCTGACAGAGGGCCTCAATTCGTCTCTGAGCTGTGGTCAGCGATGGCCAGCAGCTTAGGAGCGAAAATTCACTGCACTACCGCTTATCACCCTCAGGCTAACGGTTTGTGCGAGCGTTTTCATAGGTCTTTGAAGGCAGCCCTCAGAGCGTCGCTTACGGATGCAGATTGGGTAAACAAACTACCATGGGTTTTATTAGGGTTGCGTTCTGCGCCTAAGGAGGATTTAAATGCCTCCCCAGCGGAGTTAGTTTTTGCTCAACCTCTCAGGCTGCCCGGTGAGTTTCTACCAGAGCATCCAGAACCGGGACGCCTCCCGGCTCTTGGACCACCGATCGGCACGGGAGCGGACATGCTCCCGGGCCCCGTTCATCACACTTTTCCGTGTGTTTTTGTTCCCAAAGCTTTAAAAAATGCTGAGTTCGTTTTTGTCAGGCACGAGGCTCTAAGACCAACCCTCCGACCGCCATATGATGGGCCATATAGGGTGCTGGAGACAGGTGATAAGCATTTTGTGCTAGATTTGGGAGACAGAAAGGAAACAGTCAGTATTGACAGACTAAAGCCTGCTTTTGTGATGAACGATGAGTCTGTACGGGTAGCGAGGGCACCTCGACGCGGCAGACCCCCCAGGGAACGCGTCCCGGAGCCCCCGCAGGGATCAAATAACCACTCTCTTCCTCAGTCAGCAGATTCTTTGCAGGATGGTGCTGCAGGGACGCCGAGACCTGCTTACAGCAGATTTGGAAGATAGTTGAAGCCCAGACGGCGTACGGACTGACTGTTTGGTGTTTGATGTTTGATGTGATCATGTGGTATAGACTATGCTATTGATGTTATCACTGATTTTTGATGTGGTCATGTGGAATAGACTGTGCTGTTGATATTAACATGTTCTCTTAATTTTAATATATTGTCCATTCTTCGACGTTTGGGGGGGTTATGTAGCCCATGTATTTTTGCCTACATATGCTTAAGCATAAAGGAGATTGCATGTGTGGATTGACCTCACGTCCTGAATGGAACAATATGTCTGGATCACCTGCGGTTAACAACAAGAGGACGGAGGTACGGGGATAAGAGACTGGAAGGACTTCCCAACCTCCTGGGGGACAGACTTTTTCTTCTCACTTCTGTAATGCTAATGTTGCCTTTCATGCAAATGTCTCATACCTGTCCTGTTATCTCTTTGATCAGACCAACTGCTGTGAATGCTTTGATGTATTGTTGTAGTTGGGTGTATATATACTGCATTGTAACCATGCTCTCATCCTCTCTCAATCTGACTTCAACCTCTGCTGCAGGACACAGACTTTGTGTCCCTCCTTCCCTGAGAGCCGTGGGCTCGCTCTCGGCACTCATGCACGGCGCCGGGAGCGGAGCTCGTGACGGCGGTATGATAATAAAGCTCTACTTAAAACCTCCAACAACGCCGCATTATTTCATGCCGCATGGAATAAAGCGGCGTTGTTGGAGGTTTTAAGTAGAGTTTTATTATCATACCGCCGTCACGAGCTCCGCTCCCGGCGCCGTGCATGAGCGCCGAGAGCGAGCCCACGGCTCTCAGAGAAGGAGGGACACAAAGTCTGTGTCCTGCAGCAGAGGTTGAAGTGAGATTGAGAGAGGTTGAACATGAATTTCAGACAGCTTATATACTCAGCTACAACAATACATCAAAGCATTCACATGGGTCGATATAAGCATTTGCATATGAGAGGCACAGGCAGGATGCATGAACACAATGCATGGATGGCACATTAACCTCACAGCAGTGAAATGCATAAATGGCAGATTCGATCACAGCAGGCAGCGGAAAAAACCCAGGAGTAGCGAGCTGTCTGTCCCTGTGTGTTGTGGGGGTTTTCCCAAACCGCCACAGCTCCCCCCCAGAGGGCTCGGCGGGTGGCCGAGACCTCGATAGTGCAGCTTGGGCAGCGAGTAGGGAAAAGCTCTGTGCAGGAGGGGGTGGAGGGGGTGGGGGTAGTAAAAGCCGGCCGGAGACGATGAAAATGTCCGGGCCGCACAAAAATTGCTTGTGGGTCCGCGATGTCGAAGGGCTGGTCCCGTTGAACGTGCAGAGGTCCACAAGAAGAAAAATTAGTCACTGGCTCCTCCCGCGATTAAGTCCTGCAAGGATTAATAGCGGCCATGAAGAAAAGACGAGGCTGCGTGGCGGCTGTAATGAGAGCAGAGGGACTGGCGTGTTGACTTTAGGTTCAGGCGTAACCCTAAAGCCTCGGGAACCGCAGACAGCTGAATTCCCCTTGTGTGCCATGGCAGGTGGAGGACTGAGAGACCGGAGGGGGAGTTAATGTCAATAGGGGGTTTTGACAGGGATATGTGATTCTCCCTTTGTGTGAGATGTATAAATGTGAAGGTCTGATGCAGCTCATCCTCTTTCGTTCTTGAGAGATGGCTGGGGATGAAGTGCTTCAATAAAACCTGAATTAAAAGCCAATTCAGCTTCGTTATTTCACGCTCCCCACAGTGGTGCATGAAAGTTTGCGAATCCCTTAGAATTTTCTACATTTACTGTATATATAAATAATATAAACCTAAAACATCATCAGATTTTCACACGTCCTAAAAGTAGATAAAGATATTTAAATAAATGAGACAAAAAATACTTTTTCATTTATTGAGAATGTTGATCCAATATTACATATCTGTGAGTGGCAAAAGTTTGTGAATCTCTAGGATTAGCAGGTCATTTGAAGGTGAAATTAAAGTCAGGTGTTATCAAGCAATGGGATGACAATTAGGTGTGAGTGGGCTCCCTGTTTTATTTAAAGAATCTTTTATTTTAAGATCTATCACAAATGTCAACGTGTGTTTGTGGAAGTGTATCATGGCATGAACAAAGGGAATTTCTGAGGACCTCAGAAAAAGGGTTGCTGATGCTTATCAGGGTGGAAAAGGTTACAAAACCATCTCTAAAGAGTTTAGACTCCACCAATCCACAGTAAGACAGATTGTGCACAAAGGAAGGAAATTTAAGACTATTGTTATCAGGGCTTGACATTAGTGATGGCCAGATCTGTCATAAATGCCCTTTGGGGCAGGAAATTGAGACCCACGCGCCAACTGTGAGTTTGGGCAATTTATTGACAAAACAAGCTTAAAGTACAACAAGGTGCTCAAAATACAAAAATAATAACGAGAAAGATAACTTACTAAAGTAGTGCACCAGAGCAGGAATAGGCTCTGGAGGAGACGAGGAGAGACTGTAGATAAACTTGATCAGTCAAGGCAGCTGCAAAAGGAAAGAAATGACTCCCCTTAAATACGGTTAAAACCAAATACATAAGAGGTGACAGGTGTGGGTTCACATGAGTGGGAAAAAGGTGAAAATTGGGATCAGCTGGAAGAGATGAGAGAGGAGCAGCTGGACTTGACAGCTGACAGGGTAACACCCACACAGAGCACCAAACCGGAAATGCCGCCTGACAGCTGTCAACCCAGAGAAGGATACCACAGTATAAATATAAGGAATAAGCATAATCTATTGCAGACTAATAAATACTTACGAATTGAAATGAAACAAAACTGAGGCCTAAACAGAAAAATAGAAAGCAATACAAAAACTCAAAGGCACAAAATACAATAAATATGTATAAATACAAAGAAAAAGTCACAAGACTGAGTCTGGCAGAACTTCCAGAGCTCAGCTCGTGACAAGATGAGGCTTTCTGGAGGACTTGAGGCCTTTCATTTAGGTACAGTCACACTGCAGGTTTTAATGCTCAATTCCAATTTTTTTGCACAAATGTGATCCATATCTGATTTTTTAATGACAGTCTGAATGGCACATATCCGATGTTTTCACACCAGACCCAGGCCACTTTCATATGTGGTCCTAATTTGGATACGTATCTGATATTTTCCAAAGCGACCTCAGTCTGAACGGTCATGCCACATGTCATCCGACTTTTTCCTCATTGAAGTGAGACAGACGCTACAATTCTGCTGTGGAGGATGCCGCAGGCATGGCAGACAGCTGATTTGTGCTCTCTTTTTTTAATCAATCTTCTTCCCTTTATCACTGAATCATAATTTTGTCGGCTCCCACAGCACAACTTCAAAATTGCAGGCCGGGGGGGGGAGGGGGGGGGGTTCGGGGCTCAAACCGTCGGACATTACAGGTGCACAGTAATGGCACATTTACTGGACGCTGTAAACAGCACAGTCCTGGTCGCTGTAATATGTAAATGACTGTGGAGCGGAATGGCCAGATAGGGGCATACAAATACACAGTCCAGGAGAGGGGAGTCTCTGGTGGCTCCTGTGCAGGACCGGTGTTACACCACTGGTATGATCCGTGCTGTTTATTAGGGCGAGAGCCCTATTGTAATTGCTAGGATTATATATTATTAACCTTATTTATACAGGTAATCCCACTGAGACACGGGGTCTCATTTTCAAGAAAGCTGTTTAATCGATCGATTCTGTTAAAGCAGAGCTGATCACAGCGGTCATCTGGTATGTAGAGGAATGAAGTTGGTCTCATTTATTTTGTGCATAAACATTTCTGAATGTTTTTCACGTTTATTTTGCTGCGCTGCATCAAGGTGAAGACGTTCTGCCCCCCCAATTGTTCGGGGCTCATATTTACTTCCGCAAACACAATGGTGTGTCTGACATTACGTTTTCTTCTGCCCATGCGGGTCACTTCATAGTTGGAGACCATTCATACTCCAGTCTGATGGGGGTCGCATTTAAATTATAATGTGAACGCCCACACAAAAAAATCAGATCTCAGCAAACAATCAGAATTGAGCAATAAGACCTGCAGTGTGACCGTAGCAATAGATGAGGCCTCATGTGAAACTTAATTTTCTCTACCAGGCCATCTAGTGGACATATCGTATACAACATATACGGGGGACAGGGAGTGGGCGAACAATTTGAACCTTTTTTTTTTTTTTAATAGGTTTGACCAACCGCCCTCCCCCCCGACTGCACACCAACCACTGCTGCCTCTGAAGTCATCGAGACCTGCTGTACACCCCACTCCACCAACACCCCCCCACTCCCAGCACACAGCCCCCCAACCTGACCCTCACTAAGACCCAGGTGAGGACGGAGCTGAGGAAGATCAAGGCGAGGAAGGCCTCGGGACCGGACGGCATCAGCACGAAGCTCCTCAAGTCCTGAGCAGACCAGCTGTGTGGGATTGTGGAGCACATCTTCAACCTGAGCCTGAAGCTGGGGAGGGTACCACAGTTGTGGAAAACATCTTGTGTGGTACCTGTACCAAAGACTTCCCACCCCAAAGACCTGAACAGCTACAGACCAGTGGCCCTGACGTCTCACATGATGAAGACCCTGGAGAGACTGCTCCTTGCTTACCTCCGCCCCCTGGTGGGGCCAGCGATGGAGCCACTCCAGTTCGCCTACCAGCATGGCATTGGGGTGGAGGATGCAGTGATCTTCCTCCTTCACCGTTCCCTGTCCCACCTGGAGAAGCCCGGGAATGCGGTGAGGATCATGTTCTTTGATTTCTCCAGTGCTTTCAACACCATCCAACCGATGATCCTGAGGGACAAGCTGCTGTGCGCAGGGGTGGACCAGCACCTGTCATCATGGATCCTGGACTACCTCACTAACCGGCCACAGTTTTTGAGAACCCAGGACTGTGTGTCAGACACTATCATTGGCGGCATGGGGGCCCCCCAGGGTATGGTTTTGGCTCCCTTCCTGTTCACCCTTTATACTGCGGACTTCTCACACAACACAACACACTGCCATCTACAGAAGTTCTCTGATGACTCTGCGATCGTCGGCCTCATCTCCAACGGAGATGAAACTGAGTACAGAGGACTTATCCAGGACTTCGTGGACTGGTGCCATCGGAACTGCCTCCAGATCAACACGAGGAAAACCAAGGAGCTGGTGGTGGACTGCCACAGGCAAGGACAACCCCTCACAGCACCAGTAAATATCCAGGACACCAGACATTGAGATGGTAACATCCTACAAGTACCTGGGTGTTCATCTGAACAATAACCTAGACTGGTCACACAATACCGATGCACTCTACAAGATGGGACAGCACAGGCTGTTCCTACTGAGGAGGCTCAGGTCTTTTGGTGTACAAGGGGTGCTCTTGAAGACATTCTACGACACGGTGGTGGCATCAGCCATCACTTTTGGAGTGGTCTGCTGGGGCAACGGCATTACAGCAGCTGATAGGAAGAGACTGAACAAACTAATCAAGAAAGCTAGCTCTGTCCTGGGGCAGTGCCTTGACCCAGTGGAGGAAATAGGAGGGAGAAGGATGGTGGCTAAACTGTCATCTCTGCTGGAGTCCGAGTCCCACCCTATGCAGGACATACTGAATGCACTGAGGAGCTCATTTAGCAGTAGACTACATCATCCTAGATGCGCGACTGAGAGGTTTTGCAGGTCCTTCCTACCTACAGCTGTCAGACTGTATAACTTAAGCAGGGCTGCTCGCAGAGACAGCAAAAAAACATGACGACCTAATAGTATTGAATGCAAAAGATGCAACAGACTTACACAAATGGTCCCCTCCAGTATACAACTAGGACAATATCAGTTGCTATGGAGGGTGACGATATGTATGGGTAC
The DNA here is from genome assembly GCA_020510985.1 of Pholidichthys leucotaenia. Lineage (NCBI taxonomy): Eukaryota > Metazoa > Chordata > Actinopteri > Cichliformes > Pholidichthyidae > Pholidichthys > Pholidichthys leucotaenia. The sequence continues at coordinate 218,932,050 of CM035846.1, read as the reverse complement.
ATATTCATACCATGTAGGGTAACTAAATAGACGGTTATGCTGTTTAGTCCATCTATCTACAATGCTCCGGACTGTGTATATATATTTATATATTTATGCATACATACGTATATTCACTGCTCTTATTTTCTTATCTTCTAAATCATTGCTCTGAGTGTTGCTATCCCTGTGCTGTTGCAATCCTGGAATTTCCCCATTGTGGGACTAATAAAGGCTTATCTTATCTTAACATGGACATTTTTACAAGGGTATTACTGGCTTAATTTGTATTTTTTAAGAAATATGAATGATAATAAGGGAAAAATAATAAAACTGAGGTGACTACAGTGAATGTGCTTGTGCTACTTATCCATTTTTTTTTAAAGAAATAATAATTTTTCAGCAGTCTTATACTGTCTTTCCCAGTACATTCATCTCTGTCCTTATTCTCATGCAGGGCACAGTGCCTAAGCATAATGATGTGTTATTGTTGTTTCCAGGCTTTTTGAAACACAACAGACAGTTCACCTTGCAAATAAAAATAAGTTATAAGAATGACCTGACTGGGAGTTGAACCCCAGTGCTCCAGATATTTTATCTCTAGGCTACCACTTAGTGATGACCAGATAAGGCTTTCTTGAAGACTTGAGCCTTTCCATCAAAATGGTTCATATGGATAAAGCCTCATGTGAAACTTCATTTTCTTTACTAGGCCATGTAGTCGACAAAAAGCATACAACATACATATTTTTACAAAGGCATTATTGATTTAATGTGTATTTTTTCAATTTCAATAAATGTGCTGTCTTTTAAGAAATATCAATGATCATAAGGGGAAAAAAAGAAATAATAAAACTGGGGTGACTACAGTGAACGTGTCTGTGTTACTTCTAGTGCTTGTACTACTTATCCATTTTTATTAAGAAATAATAACTTTTCAACAGTCTTATGCTGTCTTTCCCAGTATATTCACCTCTGTCCTTATTCTCATGCAGGGCACAATAGCAATAGTGCCTCAGCATAATGATGTGTAAAAACGATCCAAGCTCTTTGAAACACAACAGACACTTCACCTTTCAAATAAAAATGAAATTACAAGAACAACCCAGCCAGGACCAACCTTCCGCTTGTAGACCAGATGCTTTACCACTAAGTCACCTCCTAAGCTGCAATAAATATCCACTATTTGTAGAAAATACATCAATGAGAGAAATGAGCTCAAACTGTTCCCAAATGGGAGAAGCCCATGTTTTTGGTGCTGGCTCCATCTGAAAATTGGCTGTGACAAATCCCTTACACAGTTAAACATCCATCCATCCATCCATCCATCTTCTACCGCTTTTCCGGAGGTCCGGGTCGCGGAGGCAGCAGTTCAAGCAGAGAAGCCCAGACTTCCCTCTCCCCAGCCACCTGCTCCAGCTCTTCAGAGGGGATACCAAGGCGTTCCCAGACTAGCTGGGAGACATAGTCTCTCCACCGAGTCCTGGGTCTGCCCCGGGGTCTCCTCCCAGTGGGACGTGCCTGAAACACCTCAAGTGGGAGGCGTCCAGGAGGCATCCTAATCAGATGCCCATACCACCTCAACTGACTCCTTTCAATGTGGAGGAGCAGCGGTTCTACTCTGAGCCTCTCCCGAATGACTGAGCTCCTCACCCTATCTCTGAGGGTGAGTCCAGCAATCCTACGGAGAAAGCTCATTTCAGCCGCTTGTATCCGCGATCTCGTTCTTTCGGTCATTACCCAAAGCTCGTGACCATAGGTGAGAGTAGGAACGTAGATTGACTGGTAAATCGACAGCTTTGCCTTAGAACTAAGCTCCCTCTTCACCACAACAGACCGGTACAACGTCCGCATCACTGCAGATGCTGCTCCAATCCGTCTGTCGACCTCTCGCTCCATTTTCCCCTCACTCGTGAACAAGACCCCAAGATACTTAAACTCCTCCACTTGGGGCAGGAGCCTGTCCCCAACCCGGAGAGGACAATCCACCTTTTTCCGGCTGAGGACCATGGACTCGGACTTGGAGGTGCTGATTCTCATCCCAGCCGCTTCACACTCAGCGGCAAACCGTCCCAGCAAGAGCTGTAGGTCATTGCTGGATGAAGCCAACAGGACAACATCATCTGCAAACAACAGAGATGAGATCCTGTGGTCACCAAGCATGACGCCCTCCATTCCCTGGCTGCGCCTAGAAATCCTGTCCATAAAAATTATGAACAGGACCGGTGACAAAGGGCAGCCCTGGCGGAGTCCAACTCTCACTGGGAATGACTCCGACCGAGTGTTGGCAATGCGAACTAAACTCTCACAACGGTCGTACAGAGACCGAATAGCTCGTAACAACAAGCCCGATACCCCATACTCCCGAAGCACCCCCCACAAAAATCCACGAGGGACGCGGTCAAATGCCTTCTCCAAGTCCACAAAACACATGTAAACTGGTTGGGCAAACTCCCACGAACCCTCAAGAATTCTCGAGAGGGTAAAGAGCTGGTCCGATGTGCCACGGCCAGGACGAAAACCACATTGCTCCTCCTGAATCCGAGGTTCGACCAACGGCCGGACTCTCCTCTCCAGTACCTTGGCATAGACCTTCCCAGGGAGGCTGAGGAGTGTGATCCCTCTAAAGTTGGAGCACACCCTCCGGTCCCCTTTTTTGAAGAGAGGAACCACCACCCCGGTTTGCCATGCCAAAGGCACTGCCCCCGACCTCCACGCAATGTTGCAGAGGCGTGTCAACCATGACAACCCAACAACATCCAGGGCCTTGAGGTACTCGGGGCGAATCTCGTCCACCCCCGGGGCCCGGCCACCAAGGAGATTTTTAACCACCTTGGCGACCTCAGCCCCTGTGATAGGCGAGTCATCCCCCTCGTCCCCAAACCCTGCTTCCTCTGTGGAAGGCGTATCAGTGGGATTGAGGAGATCCTCGAAGTATTCCTTCCACCGCCCGACGATATCCCCAGTTGAAGTCAACAGTGTCCCATCCGCACCATACACAGTGTGGACGGGGAGCTGCTTTCCCCTCCTGAGCCGCCGAACAGTTTGCCAGAATCTCTTTGAAGCCGACCGAAAGTCTTGTTCCATGGCCTCACCGAACTCCTCCCATACCCGGGTTTTTGCTTCAGCAACCACCCGAGCTGCACTCCGCTTGGCCTGCCGGTACACCTCAGCTGCTTCGGGAGTCCCACAAGCCAACCAAGCTTGATAGGACTCCTTCTTCAGCTTAATGGCCCCCCTCACCACTGGTGTCCACCACTTGGTTCGGGGGTTGCCACCACGAGATGCACCGACCACCTTGCGGCCGCAGCTCTGGGCTGCCGCTTCAACAACAGAGGTGGAGAACATGGCCCATTCAGACTCCATGTCTCCAGACTCCCTCGGAATGTGGTTGAAGTTCTTCCGGAGGTGGGAGTTGAAGACCTCCCGGACAGGGGCCTCAGCCAGACGTTCCCAGCACACCCTCACTATACGTTTGGGTCTACCAGGTCTGAATGGCTTCCTCCCCTGCCATCGGATCCAACTCACCACCAGGTGGTGATCAGTTGACAGCTCTGCACCTCTCTTTACTCGGGTGTCCAAGACATACGGTCGCAGGTCTGATGATACGATAACAAAATCGATCATCGACCTGCGGCCTAGGGTGTCCTGGTGCCAGGTGCACATATGGACACCCTTATGCTTGAACATGGTGTTCGTTATAGACAGACTGTGGTTAGCACAGAAGTCCAATAACTGAACACCACTCGGGTTCAGATCGGGCAGGCCGTTCCTCCCAATCACCCCCCTCCAGGTTTCACTGTCGTTGCCCACGTGCGCATTGAAGTCCCCCAGTAGGACAATGGAGTCTCCAGGAGGAGCACCCTCCAGCACCCCAGTCACAGACTCCAAAAAGGGTGGGTACTCTGAAACATCATTTGGTGCATAGGCACAAATGATGGTCAGGACCCGTTTCCCAACCCGAAGGCGCAGGGAAGCAACCCTTTCGTCCACCGGGGAAAACTCCAATATAGAGGCAGCAAGGTGGGGCGATACAAGAATACCTACCCCTGCTCGTCGCCTCTCGCCCGGGGCAACTCCAGAAAAGGCCAAGCTCCAGCCCCTCTCCAGGAGACTGGTTCCGGAACCGGAGCTGTGTGTTGAGGTGAGGCCGACTATATCTAGCCGGTATCGCTCAATCTCGTACACCAGCTCAGGCTCCTTCCCCACCAGAGAGGTGACATTCCACGTACCAAAAGCCAGTTTAGAAAGCTTGGGATCAGTCCGCCAAGGTCTCCGCCTTTGACTGCCACCTAATCCACATAGCACCGGACTTCCATGATCCCTCCTGCAGGTGGTGAACCTACTGGAGGGCGGACCCATGTAACTCCTTCGGGCTGAGCCCGGCCGGGTCCCATGGGTGGAAACCCGGCCACCAGACGCTAGCCTTCGAGCCCCTCCCCCAGGCCTGGCTCCAGGGTGGGGCCCCGGTAACCCCATACCGGGCGGGGTACACTGAATCCTTGATATACAATTTATCATGAGAGTCTGTTGGATCGTTCTTCGTCTGGCCCTTCACCCAGGACCAGTTTGTCTTGGGAGACCCTATCAGAGGCAAATTGCCCCGGACAACATAGCTCCTGGGATCACTGGGGCACGCAAACCCCCCCACCACGATAAGGTGACGATCCATGAGGGGGTTAAACAGTTAAACATGACAACACAAAACGTGAGGGATGGGCATTTCCTTTTTTTTTTTTTCCTTTGTCCTCTCAGGCAGCTAGGCAAACAGAACAGGGATCTGTCACCCTTATTGTGCCAAAACAGATTTACTTTGCCAAAAGGAGCTTATACAGTATCTAAAGCCTGTTTTCCACTAGCCCAGCACACCTCGATTCACTTCAGTACGGCTCGGAATGCTTCTGTCTCCATTAGCACGGTGTTGTGCTTGTGCTGTGATGGTTTGTTAGGAGGTTTTAGAAGCGGGGCAGCAGCAGATTCTGAGCGAGGCGGGGCCACAATCCCGTGACGTTACGCACTCGACTGAGTCCTTATTTACACGAGACAAAAAAGGATTCAAGGATTATTGCCTTGCTCGCTCTGTGGATTTATCTCACAATTAATTTTATCTCATAATTAAGCTGCAACAACACAAGTCACTTTTGTTTTGAATTAACTGCCAAATGACCTAGAAATAAAGAGCTGAAACTTGTTTTTATTCGTATTAAATAATGAGACGGTGGCACACTGGCCTACACCAAATTATTATTTTTTACATCCTAGGGCATTTTGGATGTACTGAATTAAAAAAATTCATGTTTTTCACCTTCAGGTCAACGTTTGGAACAACAGTATTATTATTTTCCGTTTAGATGATGCTACACTCCTTCTAAAGTATTGTAATTCTCTGAATTTGGAATGCCGATAGAACATTCAATTTACATATACTTACTTTTTTACATACTTTGACTTGTAAGCTTGATCAGTCTCTCCTGCTGCATTTTAAAGTCCAACTGTGCAACTTCTTATAAGTTAACATAAAAAATGTACCCAAAGTTTAGAACTGGATCATGTGGGGCTAATTTTTTATGATATTTCAATAAAAAGAACAGAAAGCTTACAAAAACATTTGTTTTTTGGTCTAGTTAAAAATTACATTACCTTTACAATGGTTGACCCTGACAGGAAGATCAGTATCATTTTGATCAGACTAGGCAATGGAATTTCTATGAAATTATACTGTTTTATAATTCAGTGTTATAACAGACAAACCACACTTTCCAAAACAATTCCATTTTATTATATACAAAATATTAAAAGAAAAAAAAAACTTTGCAACGCAACATGAAGGTTAATCGACATTTTATACATGCCGACCACTGAGTGTCTACACCAGCTTCCCAAACTGGGTCACGACTCGGCTGAATGAAGCGTCTCTGCCAGCTGTGGGTCAGGAAGGCTCGGTTGAATAATCCGGACGGGCTGTCGCGGCGGACGCGTGGGATGATTCTACAAGGAAAATGCACACAATAAAATACAGCACAATAGTTTTTAACAAGAATACATAAGCTTATTTCAGCGTATTGTTCACATGAATAATTAAAATAAAAGCTTTAGTCCGCAGTGTGCTGCAATAAAGCAGCGATCCATCCACAAATGAACAGCTTTTTTATTGCATAAATAAACTGAGCGTCTTACCGAATATATTTGCGAAAAAACGCACAATAAAAAAAAATTAAAACTCACCGTTAAAGGACTCCGATGTCGAGACCTCCCGGTATATTTTTTCATTCCGGGCAGCTCCGTCTAACTCGCGCTGCATACGTTCGTCTGACAATGCAGTGAGCAGACACTGCAGCTCCTTACTGGTCCATGGAACACCCTTATTACGCGAAGCCATTTTTGATAGAGAATAAATGAAAATAGCACAGCAATACACTGAAAAGGAACCGCCAACAGTGGTTGCGTGCTGAGTAAAGGCGGTCGTGAAGACTCTTTTTTTTTTTTTTCAAAAACTTTATTGAGAAGGTCGTGAAGATTTGGTAGATGAGGAGGAGGAGAGGGGTGGTTACAACCTGACCAATCAGCGCCGGTTACGACCTGACCAATCAGCGGCGACCAGTCTGTTAACGTCACAACACGGCACAGCTCAGCACTGCTGTACCCTGCCCTGCAGCGGGGCTGAGAATTGCGGCTGTTAAACCGTGTTGGGGCTTGTGGAAAAGCGTACAAAGCGTGCTGAGCCGTCCCGTGTCGCGCTAAAGCGTGCTAGTGGAAAAGGCCCTTAACTGTGTATTGTATATTGTTGTAAACTCCTCCTGTAATAACTTTTAATACTTTATTTTAATTATTTTACCCATGGAAGACCCAACAGGATGGGGAAGAGGGAAAGGAAGCGTGTGGAGGGGGAATGAAAAGGTAGGGGAACAGACAAAAAACAAACAAACAAACAAACAAACCAACAACTAAAACAAACAAAAGACAAACTGCTTCTTCCACCGAAGATGTTTCAACATGAGTTTGGTTTCCGCACCTGTTAAAGGAGATACACTTGTGCGTGTATGTCTGTGTGCTTATATATGAGAACGCACGCAAAATAAGTGTGTGCATGTGAGTGGTTTGTCAGGAAACATACGAAGAAGAGGGCCGGTCGCAGCAGCTCTCCCTCCGGGAACCCCGAGCAGGCAAGGCAGCACCACCAACCCCCACAGGGCACAAACGTCTGAGGTCAGCAAGCCCCAGGAAAACCAGGCATCCGCCCCCGAAGTGATGATCAAGGGAGGCCAGGCTGCTCGGTGGCTGGCGGGGGCGAGCCCACACCCCCGGACCCACCTGACCCCCACCCCTCCCAGCGGGGCCAACGCCCACCCCCGGGCCCCAAGCACCAGGAGGTCAGCGACCCCACCCCCCGGGGTGGAGACCAGCCTGCACCCCCCCCGCGTGAGCCCCCCCAGGCGCCCCCACAGCGGGCCCACCCCAGCGGCTCTGTCGCACACCCCGGGGATCCCCATGCCCAAAGAAGTCCCCCCACCCAGGGGAGCCCATGTTGCTGAGAGGCACTACCCCCCTTAACCCAGCACCTCCCAACTCGCAGACACACCCCTCCCCACACCTTCATACCCACATGCTCCCATGCACACCCATATGCACTAACTCCCTCTCACTCACCCAGACCGACCCATTGTCTCTCACTCCTGTCCCCATTCAAACTCATTCCTCATTCATCCTTGTTTCATAAGGCGGCTGCAAAGCAGATGCAGTGAGCCTGAACACGCACCAGTGCCCGGCAGTGACCAGGGAGACCACCGGCGCAGGCCAAAGAAGCAGACCCCCACCCCCGGCGTCCACCTGAGCGACCAATCAGCAGACCACCGCAGGCACCCCAAGATGCCACCTGACATGCAAAGCGCCGCACAAAACTGACCCACCATCACCACCTCCATTCATCACTCCCTCACTCTCACTTACGCTCATATTCAGCCCCCCTCTCATTCCCTTGGTTATATCTATACATTCAGTAGCACCCAGGGATTTTGACAACATGATAGGTCCCAGGCTCCACACCAGGCCCTCACGCCACCAGCAGGAGCAGGGCAACAGAGTTGCGGGAAGATCCCCCCCCCCCCACACACACACACAAAACATGGTGGGTGTGTGTTGGTTATATGATGTAGTTGTATGTAAATGTATGGACTACCAAAGTGCAATTAAAATTGGGGGGATAGTGATTGGAGCACTACTAGCCACTGCGATGGGCAGCAGGGCCCCCATCCCCCAAAGCCGTCAGTGTCTAAAATGCAATTAAAATTGAGGTGAGTGCAGCCCCACTGTGCAGCAAAGGTATCCCCTTCGCTGACATAGTGTGGCACACCCCCACCCCAAAGCCCTAAATGTAACAAAAGAGATGTATATTCCACCCAGAGTCAGGGGGTGGGGGAGGGCGGGAAATAAGACTGGGAGGTAGGCGGTCTAAAAGCGAGCCCCCCCCCCCCCGAAGCCAGCTTGCAAATTGGTTCATGAGGCCACCCACTGCCCCCAAATCCCAACCCAGGTCGAGGGCCGCCAGTGGAAGCAGCCCAGGACCCACCAGCATCATGCCCCAGCGCTCCCAGCACCACTAACATGATGGGGCAGCCATATCAATTTCCACTCATCTTACACACACAAACATGGACAACAATAGTCACAATAGTGAACAATGGGCTGGACCCACATGGTGCCAAACATGCCAAGTGACACGCCCGAGCGCCCACACAGACCCACGACCACCCACCCCAGACGCACACTGACAGCCGCAGGCCGCCCTGCTACCACAGCTACCCCGGAGCAACCCGACAGAAACACAGCCATCAACCCGCGCCAATGGGCCCCCAACCACCCCCAAGCACCAACACACTCCGCCGCCAGTGACATCAGGGGCAATGCGACAAAGCGCCTCACCCCGCAACACAACAGCTGGGCGGCCGGGACAAGCAGGCCCCGAAACGCCAACCCCCATGCCACTAGATGGACTGCCCAACCCCTGCCACCCAACAAAGTTCTCCTACCTATACACACATCCTCCACCCCCCAGACATCCACCCAAAGATAACTGCACCCATACACACACATACCCCCACCCACCATCGCACATGCCCACCTACACCCACACACAGCCCCACCTGCCCACTCAACACACACAACCACTTCTGCATCTGCTCATTCACAAGACACCACTCACACCCACTCTCACACAGATACACACACCCACACACACACACATCCACACCCACATCCGCAGACCCCAGTGGACGGGGAGGGCGAGCCAGGATGCAGGCACCTACCCCAGGGTGCCGCCAGGGCCCAAGGGGAAAAACCACCCAGCCACGCAAGGATGCACCGGAGCCAACCCGCACCACCGGAGCACACCCGACCCCGGCCCGGGGGGGAACGCCCCCCCCCCCCAGCACCAGGGGACCAGGGCCAGACCCAGACCCCCCCCCCCCCCCGAGAGGCGAGGCCAGCCAGCCGGGGGCCACAGCCCAACCCCCACCCCGCAGCCCCCCCAACCAACTCCCCCCCAGGGCCAGAGAAACGGCCACCCCGGAACAGGCCCCCCGGACACCCACGGTCGGGGCTCAGCCAGCCCCCAGAGGTGCCAAGGAGAGCGAGCCACCTCCCGTCACCCCTCAGATTATAGAATTAATAAGTGGGGACCAGAGAGAATTGAATTCCGCCAATTGATTATTTGAGGAGGCTGACAATCTCTCCAGGCTAATATAATCCAATAGTAAGTTATTATAATAAGTCATGCATAAGTTATTTTTTGATTTCCAATTCATGAGGATAGTTTTCTTTGCGATGCATAAGGCAGTGAGAACCATGTGTGACATCCTTGCATCTATATTTATTTCACTTAAATCACCTAATATGCAAAGTGTGGGTGAGGGTGGGACACTATACCCAAGCCATGCCGACAAGTCCTCACATGTCTCCTGCCAGAACTTTTGAACCAGTGCACAGGACCACATAGCATGCATTTAGCTATCCGGGATGTTGCTGGTGCAGTGAAAGCAAATATTTGTGTGACTCAGGCCCATTTTGAACATCCTTTGTCCTGTGAAATGAATTCTATGTAGAACTTTATACTGTAGAAGTTGTAAGTTAGAGTTTTTAGTCATCTTAAAAGTGTTTAATCATATTTGTGTCCAGAAACTTTCCTCCTTATTAATCGGTAAGTGTCATGGTCTGAGCGCTGATATTGTCCGCGCTCGGATCATCCAGTATTTTCCCTGTTCTTCTGTGTTGTGTTTCCTATGACATCCAGGGCTTTTATTATGACAGTGTCACGGTGGGACTTCTGGCTGTCAGAGCCAAGCTGCGTCATGACAGCTGATCAACATTCCACTGATTAGTTTCTCATTGCCTGATTAGTCCTCTAGCCTTATTTACGTAAGGGAGCAGCTGAGGTTACTCCTGGCTGCGACCTTGCACAACGTTGGTTCCCCACAACGTTCGGCTGGAGTCCCTAACCCCGGCTCTAGTCATCCCTGTGCTCTCAGTGAGTGTTTTGGCTCAAAGTCCGTTACTCCAACGACAAGACATTGGACAGCGCGCTCCTCCTCGAGGGATTTCAGCTGTTTCGTGCAGACCGCGACACGGGGCTCTCCGGCAAGACCACAGGCGGAGGAGTCTGCTTCTACATCAACAGCAGCTGGTGCTCCGATGTAACTGTGATCTCCCAACACTGTTCTCCCGCTCTGGAATATTTATTTATCAACTGCAAGCCATTTTATTCCCCGCGTGAGTTTGCTTATTCATCCTGGCCGCTGTTTATGTCCCGCCCGACACGGACGTGCGCGAGGCTCAGCGCATGCTCGCGGATCACATTCAGCAAGCAGAGCGGACTTTCCCGGACTCTCTGGTTATTGTGGTTGGCGACTTTAACCAGAGCAACCTGAGCCACGAACTCCCCCGGTACAAACAGTTTATTAAATGCCCCACCAGAGGAGAGAACACGCTGGATCACTGTTACACTACAGTTAAGGACGCGTATCGCGCTGTTCCCCGCGCTGCGCTCGGACTATCTGATCACATGATGGTCCACCTGATTCCCACATACAGACAGAGACTGAAGCTCACAAAACCTGTTGTGAGCACTATGAGGAAATGGACCAGTGAAGCTGTGGAGGAGCTGAGCACGTGCTTGGAAATAACTGACTGGGACATGTTTAAAGGAGCCACGCATGAGCTGGATGAGTACACGGACACTGTGACCTCATATATCCACTTTTGTGAGGAAAGCATTCTTCCATCATGCACCAGGGTGAGTTACTCCAACGACAAGCCCTGGTTCACAGCTAAGCTCAGACAGATCAGGAAGGAGAAGGAAGCAGCGTTGAAAAGTGGAGACCGGGACTGCTACAGGGAGGTCAAATACTGGTTTAGCAGAGAGCTGAGGAGAGCTAAATCTGTGTATTCTGAGAGACTCCAGCAACAGTTCACTGCTAATGACTCTGCTTGTGTGGAGAGGACTGAGGCAAATCACCAACTATCGGCCTCAGGCTTCTAAGGGACAGGATGACAAAGCCCTTTGTCAAAGACTGTCCCAACACTATGCCCGTTTTGACACCTCGTCAGCTGTGTCCAACCCCCCTCCCCCCAGCGCCACTGCCTCCATGGTCCCCACTTCATCAAAGGCGGCCCCCCTCCTCCCCCCCTGCCCTTGCCATCAGTGAGCAGGACGTGCACAGACAGTTCTCCAGACTAAACCCGCGCAAGGCCCCCGGTCCGGACGGCGTGTCTCCCTCCACCCTGAGACACTGTGCGGAGGAGCTGACTCCTGTCTTCACAGACATTTTTAGCACCTCCCTGAAGTCATGCCACGTGCCGACCTGCCTCAAAACCTCTACCATCGTCCCTGTCCCCAAGAAGCCACGGATCACTGGACTTAACGACTACAGACCTGTAGCGCTCACCTCTGTAGTCATGAAGTCTTTTGAGCACCTGGTCCTGCCCCACCTCAAGACCATCACCACTCCCCTCCTGGACCCGCTGCAGTTTGCCTACAGAGCCAACAGGTCTGTGGACGACGCAGTCAACCTGGCCCTCCACTCCATCCTGCAGCACCTGGACTCCCCGGAAACCTACGTCAGGATCCTGTTTGTGGACTTCAGCTCTGCATTCAATACCATCCGCCCCGCTCTGCTCCAGGACAAGCTGTCCCTGCTCAACGTGCCTGACTCCCTCTGCAGGTGGATCACCGACTTCCTGACGGACCGGAGGCAGCATGTGCGGCTGGGAAAGACTGTCTCAGACTCTGTTAGCATCAGCACCGGATCACCCCAGGGCTGTGTACTTTCCCCCGTGCTCTTCTCCCTGTACACCAACTCCTGCACCTCCAGCCACCAGTCTGTCAAGCTGATCAAGTTTGCAGACGACACCACCCTCAACGGGCTCATCTCCAACAGCGACGAGTCCATCTACAGAAGAGAGGTGGCCCAGCTGGTGTCCTGGTGCAGCCACAACAACTTGCAGCTGAACGCTTTGAAGACAGTGGAGATGATCGTGGACTTCAGAAAAGTCTCAGCCCCTCTGCCCCCCCTTACCCTCACAGACTCTCCCATCACCACTGCGGATTCCTTCCGCTTCCTGGGCACCACCATCACCCGGGACCTCAAGTGGGAGCCGACCATCAGCTCCCTCATCAAAAAGGCCCAGCAGAGGATGTTCTTCCTGCGGCAGCTGAGGAAGCTCAAGCTACCCACCAAGATGTTGGTGCAGTTCTACACGGCCATCATCGAGTCTATCCTCACCACCTCCATCACCGTGTGGTACGCAGGAGCCACCGCCAGGGACAGACTAAGACTGCAGCGCGTTGTGCGCGCTGCTGAGAAGGTGATCGGCTGCAAGCTCCCATCCCTCCAGGACCTGTACATCTCCAGGACCCGGAGGCGTGCAGGTCGGATCATAGCTGACCCTTCACACCCTGGACACGCACTGTTTGCCCCCCTCCCCTCAGGCAGAAGACTTCGGTCCATTCAGACTAAAACCTCCCGCTACATAAACAGCTTCTTCCCCTCTGCCATCAGACTGCTGAACACTAAGTGACTTATTAGACTCTCGTGCACTACGTACAGCAGCTCAACCGGACTCATGACAATTATCACTGTTTTCTTTTTGCACTACCGACTGCACTATGTGGAGCTCCACAATATCTGCTGCTTGTTAATATATTTAAAAATTGCATAGATTAGTATTACTTATTCATATTCTACCTTTTATTGCATGCATAGTTTTTTATTTTTATCTTTAGTGCTACTCCATGTTTAATGTTGCAGCACTGCACCGAGACAAATTCCTAGTTTGTGTACTACATGAACAATGGCAATAAATCTCATTCTGATTCTGATTCTGATTCTGATCTTGTGCCTTAGTCTTAGCCTTAGGTTCAGGTTCAGGTTACTTTATTTGTACCCATAGGTAGATTTGTTTTGCAGTCTGGTGACATCCATATTTACAAGCCACAAATTACATTCAACATAGACACAAACACAGGCACATATGAAGCTGACTATAAACATGATAAGAATACTCAAGGCTCCATCAATCAGGGTATAAAAAGACAAAGAGATGGGAGAAAAACCAGAGGTAAGAGAGAAGGGTCATATTAGAAGTTAAAAACTAGTCAAAGAGATTAAAAACTCAAAGGTCTAAAACCCAATAAAATATTTAGAACCCAAGTGACATCCTACAAAAATAAGTAAATATAAAATGGAGTTAATAAATAGGTACCTAAATTATGTGCAATGTATTTTTACAGCTTGTTCAACTCTTTGACAGCAGCAGGGACAAAGCTGTTTTTGTAGCGCTGGGTTCTACTTTTTTGGGACAGCAAACCTCCGTCTTGAGGGAAGAAGCTGAAAGTGGCAGTGCAAAGGGTGGGAGTCATCATTTAAAATGGAGGTAGCCATCCTCTGTACTTGTCTGGTGTACAGGGATGTCAGGCTCAGCTGTGGCTCACCAAGCAAACGACTGGACCATCTAACTACATGATCCAAGGATTTCCTCTGTTTCAGTTTTATCTGACCAAACCATGACACTAAAGAAAAGGATAAAACAGATTCAATAAAAGCCCGATAAAACATTGTCATTATGGTTCGGTCAACTTGGAAGCGTGCAAGTTTTCTCAAGCAATGCAAATGTTGCTGACCCTTTTTGCACACCCTTTCACAGTTCTCTTCAAAGTTTAAATTACTATCAATAATCGTCCCAAGATATTTGTAGGATTGTACACATTCGGTGGTCTGGCCTTTTAGTATGGTGACTTTGTGCCTGGGATTTTTCCTCCTGAAGTCAATAATCATGTCTTTAGTTTTTGTCGTATTCAGCTGCAGGTAGGAATCCTCACACCAGTGAACAAAATCATCAACTACTGGGCCGTGGCCACTCTCACCATCCTGGAGGAGACTGACAATAACTGAGTCATCAGCATACTTTATAATGTGTCTGTTGTCATGTCTGCTCCGACACATGTTTGTGTACAGGATGAAGAGTAGTGGTGACAACACACACCCCTGAGGAGAGCCAGTAGAAGAGCACTTTAGGTCAGACAATGTACCATTGACCCTTACTCTCTGCATCCTGTTGGTTAAGAAATCCAGAATCCAACCCACCAGATTATTGCTCAAATCAAATTGCTGCATGAGCCTTTCAACTAAGATATGAGGTTGGATTGTATTAAAGGCAGAGGAAAAGTCCACAAATAAAAGTCTGGTGTGTGTTCCATTAAAATCCAGATGTTTAAAAATCATGTTAAACAGAGTGACAGTGGCATCCTCCACTCCTCTGTGAGGCCTATAGGCAAACTGCAGAGGATCCAATGCATGCTCAGTCTGCTTTAGGATCTCAGATCTGACCAGTTTTTCAAAAAATTTTCATTAAAATTGAAGTCAAAGCAACTGGTCTAAAGTCGTTTACCGTTTTAGGACAGCTGGATTTTGGAACAGGAACAATCACTGCTTCTTTCCAGATCTTAGGCACATGTTGTGTCTGTAAGGACTTATTGAAAATGTAAAGAAATATAGGACTCAGTTCATGTGCACAGGACTTTACCAAGTGCCCACATATATTATCAGGGCCCTGACTTTTGTTCACTTTTACAGCGCAGAACTCCCTTTTAACATCCTGCACCTCAATATTAAAGTGCTGATTGTCTTTGAGTTTCTGTTTCAAATCTTGGGTTTCTGTGCTAAAATCAAAGGAGTCAGAACAACCATAAAAACAATTAAGAGCATTAGCCAGCTCTGTGTCTGAATTAAAACCATCTAAAAACACCTTTTTCCACCTTTTTCTTCAGCCGGAAAAAGGTGGATTGTCCTCTCTGGGTTGGGGACAGGCTCCTGCCCCAAGTGGAGGAGTTTAAGTATCTTGGGGTCTTGTTCACGATTGAGGGGAAAATGGAGCGAGAGCTTGACAGACGGATCGGAGCAGCATCTGCAGTGATGCGGACGTTGTACCGGTCTGTTGTTGTGAAGAGGGAGCTTAGTTCTAAAGCAAAGCTGTCCATTTACCAGTCAATCTACGTTCCTACTCTCACCTATGGTCACGAGCTTTGGGTAATGACCGAAAGAACAAGATCGCGGATACAAGCGGCTGAAATGAGCTTTCTCCGTAGGATTGCTGGACTCACCCTCAGAGATAGGGTGAGGAGCTCAGTCATCCGGGAGAGGCTCAGAGTAGAACCGCTGCTCCTCCACATTGAAAGGAGTCAGTTGAGGTGGTATGGGCATCTGATTAGGATGCCTCCTGGACGCCTCCCACTTGAGGTGTTTCAGGCACGTCCCACTGGGAGGAGACCCCGGGGCAGACCCAGGACTCGGTGGAGAAACTATGTCTCCCAGCTGGTCTGGGAACGCCTTGGTATCCTCCCTGGAGAGCTGGAGCAGGTGGCTGGGGAGAGGGAAGTCTGGGCTTCTCTGCTTGAACTGCTGCCTCCGCGACCCGGACCGCCGGAAAAGCGGTAGAAGATGGATGGATGGATGGAAAAACACACGATTACTGTGCTCTGTGCTCTGAAGGCCTGCAATAGTTTTCATACTGGCCCAGGCTGAACCAAGTTTCTTTGTTGCCATCTTGCTTTCCAACTCTAATTTATAATTCTGTTTTGCTCTTAAAATTTTGGCCTTCAGGTCCTTTGTGGCAACCTGTAGCTAAGAAACAGACCCCTGTTTAAAGGCAAGTGCTTTCCTCTGTAAGCAGGATTTAACTGATTTTGTAACCCATGGTTTGTTGTTGGGATATATTTTGACACGTTTACGTGGAACGATCTTATTTTTACAGAAAGCCATGTATGAGCATGTGACGTCCACCAAAGAATCCAAATCATCCCCGCAGGACAGTGTGAACATCTCCCAGTCTGTACAGTCAAAGCATTCCTGGAGGCTGTGCACTGAATCTTCTGTCCACACATCAATGTCTCTCGTCTCCACCTTCAATTCAATTCAATTCAATTCAACTTTATTTATATAGCGCCATTTCACAACAACAGTCATCTCATAGCACTATCAACTGTAGGGAGGACCCCCACAGTTGCAGAAAGACCCCAGCAATCAGGCGATCCCCTGTGAGCAAGCACTTGGCGACGGTGGAGAGGAAAAACTCCCTTTTAACAGGAAGAAACCTCCAGCAGAACCAGGCTCAGGGAGGGGCAGTCATCTGCTGCGACTGGCTGGGGGGTGAGGGGATAGAGAAGAAGAAAAGAACAGACATGTAGAGAGCAAACAGCACGATGGGGACTCAATCTATGGGAGAGAACAAACAAATGTTAATGACCAGCAAAAAAAAAATATTTCATAGAGAGTGAGGAAAGGAGTGAGGCCCAGTGCATTACTGGAGGTCCCCCGGCTGACTAAACCTATTAGCAGCATAACTAAGGGAGGGTTCAGAAAACACATGATCCCTCCCTAATTGTAGGCTATATCAAAAAGGTAGGTTTTAGCCCTATTCTTAAAAACAGAGATCGAGTCTGACTCCCGAATCCAGATTGGCAGCTGATTCCACAGGAGAGGAGCTTGATAACTGAAGGCTCTGCCTCCCATTGTACTTTTGGAGATTCTAGGTATTACAAGTAAACCTGCATTTTGGGAGCGTAGTGCTCTGTTAGGATGATACGGTAGTATCAGATCTTTTAAATAAAAAGGAGCCTGATTGTTTAGAGCTTTGTAAGTAAGAAGAAGGATTTTAAACTTAATTCTAAACTCTATGGGAAGCCAATGAAGGGAGGCCAGAACCGGAGAGATATGATCTCTCTTTCTAGTACCTGTTAAAACTCTTGCTGCAGCATTTTGGATCAGCTGAAGACTTTTTAAAGATGTTTTAGGACAACCTGATAATAAAGAATTACAATAATCTAATCTCGAGCTAACAAAAGCGTGGATCAGCTTCTCAGCATCACTCTGAGACAAGATGCTCCTAATCTTGGCAATATTACGCAAATGATAGAAGGCAGTCTTAGAAACAAATTTAATATGTGAATTGAAGGACAAATCCTGATCAAAAATAACTCCAAGGTTCCTCACAGAGCTATTAAGAGAAAGAGTAACTGCATCCAAACTGAAAGTTTGATTTGGAAAGGAATTTCTAAGGTTTTTTGGACCAACAAGAATGACTTCAGTCTTATCTGAATTTAATAGCAGGAAATTACAAGTCATCCAAACTTTGATTTCCTTAAGACAGGCTTCTAACTTGGCTAATTGATTAGTATCATCTGGCTTCATTGACAGGTATAATTGTGTGTCATCTGCATAACAGTGAAAATGTATACAGTGCTTTCTAATAATGTTGCCTAACGGAAGCATATATAAACTAAAAAGAGTAGGGCCAAGCACAGATCCCTGTGGAACTCCATGACTAAGCTTTGAGCTGAGAGAAAACTCATCATTTACATGAACAAACTGGAACCTATCAGATAAATAAGATCTAAACCACTGCAACGAAGTTCCATTAAGTCCAACATAGTGTTCTAATCTATCAAGTAGAATATTATGATCAATAGTATCAAAAGCTGCACTAAGATCTAAAAGGACAAGTACAGAAACTAGTCCATTATCAGATGCAATGAGGAGGTCGTTAGTGACCTTCGCTAAGGCTGTTTCAGTGCTATGATGGATTCTAAACCCAGATTGAAACTCCTCAAATAAACCATTTCCCTGCAGGTGGTCAAATAATTGCATAGCAACAACTCTTTCTAAGATTTTTGAAATGAAAGGGAGATTAGAGATTGGTCTATAGTTAGCTAAAGCTCCTGGATCTAGCGTTGGCTTTTTGAGTAAGGGTTTAATTACAGCCGTTTTAAAAGCCTGCGGTACATGGCCTAAAGTTAATGAAGAATTGATTATATGAAGAATAAAGCTACCAATAAGTGGGAAGACTTCTTTAAATAACCTGGTAGGAATAGGGTCTAAAAGACAAGTTGAAGGTTTGGATGAGGAAACTATTTTGTCTAACTCACAAAGGTCGATTGGAGTAAACTCATCAAGACAGACATCAATAGAAGGAGTTGTAGTAGTTACAGTATTTAAGTTAACTGTGGGAAGAATCTGATTGATTTTATCTCTGATGGATGAAATTTTATTATTGAAAAAGTTCATAAAGTCCTGACTAGTAAGCTCTAAGGGGATGCTAGGATTGACAGAGTCCTGACTCTTTGTCAACCTGGCTACAGTACTGAAAAGAAACCTGGGATTATTCTTGTTCTCTTCTATTAATGCAGAGTAATAACTCGTTCTAGCTTTTCTAAGAGATTTTTTATAAATTAAAAGATGATTTCTCAAAGCTAAATAGATTTCATCTAAATTAGTAGAGCGCCATTTTCTTTCTAATTGACGAGTCTTCTGTTTTAAGCTACGAGTTTCTGTGTTGAACCAAGGAGTTAAAAATCTCTGATTAGACTTTTTCTTTTTTAAGGGGGCCACCAAGTCTAGAGCCTGATGCAGAGAAGCTGAAACACCTTGCCTCTTCTGAGAGCAGTTTTATATGTGGGCAGCAAATGTACACAGTTGTGATCTGAGGATCCTACAGGAGGAAGGGGGAGTGATTTATAGGCCCTCTCTATGGATCCATAGCACAGGTCCAATGTCTTTTTTCGCCTGGTTGGGCAGGAGACATACTGATAAAAGTTTTGAAGTGTCTTCTTTAAAGAAACATGGTTGAAATCCCCAAGAATGAAGTTTGGCGCCTCTGGAGAAATTGATTGCAGCTGCTGGATCACATCAAAGATTGTGCTGCAGGCGGAGTCAGCGTCTGCCCTCGGATGAATGTACACAATTGTGATGAAAAGTTGGGGAAACTCGCGAGGCAAATAAAAGGGGCGTAGTGACACAGACAGCAGCTCCACATCGGGTGTACAGATGCGCTCTCTGACCGTGACAGATGTGCAGTACTGCTTATTAATATATAAACATACGCCACCCCCCTGACGCTTCCCCGTTACCTCTTCCTGCCGATCCGAGCGCAGCGGGGCTCCAAAGCCGTCAATCCACAGGTCTGCGTCTCGGTCATGCGCAGTAAGCCAAGTCTCGGTATAAGCCATGACACAGCAGTTCTGAAAGTCCTTCTGGTAGCGTACATTCCCTTGAATTTCATCCACCTTGTTTCTCAGAGACTGTACGTTCCCAAAAATCATTGAAGGAAGAGGAATGTTACCAAACTGACGTCTTCTCAGGCGCAGTTTCACACCTCCACGCCTTCCGTGCTTCCTTCTGCCATCTCTCTTTTCACCGCTATGTCCGTCTCTCAAAATAAAGTCCGGCAGTTGCAGCTTAGGGTCAATCACAGCCGCTGCATCAACCGTGTTTAAATGCAGCAACATGTCCCTGGAATAATGTATTCTGTCCGCCATGATGCCGAACGCATTTACCTCATAGACAAAGAGCCGGAGGAAAAGTAGCAGCAGTGCAAGAAAGGGAATGAAGTCCATGTTGTTGGAACCAGGGAGCTCTTCGCCATATAGTCCACAAACACTCCAGGGCAGAAACGACACAGAGGATTTCGTAAAAACATATAAAAGTACATAAAAACAGACACACAGACGACGGAATTTTTCACCAGCTGCCAGTCGCCGTGTGCGCATGCGCCCAGGTCCCTTAGTCAAAGTCTGTGTTATATCGTTATTGTGTCTTCGCCTATGCTGAAGTCTGTGTTTTTGCCCCACGTGGCTGATTATTTTGTCATCTTTGTCTTTTGTTAATAAACCTGCAAACTCACCGGTTGGCCTATAGCGTCTCAATGGTGTCCCGCGAGGGCCATTGATGACAGTAGGTCACGGCCCAAAATGAGACACCGGTCACCGTGAGTTTGTTTTTTGGGCTTGTAGTTTTTTCCTTGTTTTCTGCGTACCAGCGTGTTGGAGATGGCGTCACCAGGAGCGGGCTACTCCTTAGACTTGGGCTATGAGCTGATCACAGCTCTCAGAGAGGTAGACTACTTCCTCGATGCCGTTCACAAGGCCTTCACTCCCTTCGACGCACGTTGGTTCGTGGACCTCGCTGAGGCGGCTATTAACTGCAATCCTCCCCTTGCCAACCACGCCGAAGTCAGGAAGAGGATGGTGGAAATTACGGCTCTCCTGGAGAAGACCCATTGATCGGAGGGGAACTCCGGCAGGAAGCCGAAGGTGAGGCATCCCCATTCCTCGCCTTGGGATCCAGTTCCTGTCACCCATCCAGTCCAGGAGTTCACGTCACCCCAGGGCCGTTCCCATCCACAGCGGAGGAGGACGTCAGCCGGGACTCCCCGTGAAGAGACACAGTTGGTAGCTGAGCTCATCCGGGGCCACTTGGCTGAAGCTCGCTCTTCCTCCAATCCCAGTGATATCCAAAAGAATGTGGTGATGGCAGTTAGACTGGTGAAGATCAATCCCGAACTCCATGATTAACCTGAATACGCTGACCTGCTAGCCTCTGTCTCCGTGCAGGAGCGGCGTTTCCCAGACCTGACTCAAGCCTCGCTCTCTGCCGATAAACGCCGTCACCCTGCTCATCTCCAGCCTCAGCGAGATCCCCGTCCAGATCCAGTTCCGGGGAGCTGTAGGAACTCTGCCTCCCGCCAGAGGTGAGCTCCATGAATCTAACTCCGGCTATCCCTGTTCCTGACCCTTTGTGAGCAGCTCCTCCTCATCTTCCGGTGGGGGGGGGGGCTCCGTCACCATCCAGAGGGAGAAGGAGAGAACCAAGCCCGCTGCAGCAGTTTCCATCGGCCTTCAGTGGAGCAGGCAAGTGTCTTTTCATTATTTTCCTTCACTGTGTAAATTGCCTTGTCTGACTCCTGGGGGTGGAGTTCGGGGCTCACAGTCCCCCGTGCTCCTTCCACCTGCTGCAGTTACTAATTGTGAGCCTGCATCCTCTGTGTCTCCTTTCACTGAGCATTCCCCGGTGCCAGGATTACACCACCGGACGAGGAAGGAGCCTCCGGCCCTGGCGAGCCTGGTGCCAGCCCCGCAGCCACGTCATGGGCAGAGGAGGAGAGCGGACTGCCGGTTGGAGCCTGCGCCAACAATTAAGCATCCCCGGGTCTTTGTTGAAGGGCAGTTCGACCCAGCAGGCCACGGATCCCCTGCCACCATGCCGTGCGGGTCTTCAGCGTGGACTTCAGTGCCAGGGAATTCCCAGACTGTGAGGACCATCATGGTGGCTGCGGAGCCCGACGCAGTCGAGTGGGAACCAGGAGTGGACCTCCAGCTCTTGGAACCTGGATCGTTGGAGTCCTGGACGGCGGTAGAGCCCGAGATCAGGCAAGTGCTCTATTTTGTCTTTCTCTTTTCCATTTTTGAGCATCCTTGCCTGTCTCTCAGGGAAACGAGCTGGGTGCAGCCCACCGCTGCATCCGAGCTTGTCTCGCCAGACTCTGCCACTGCCGGTGATCCTGACCCCGGTATTCTTTGTTCTTCTGAGCCTTCTCCCAGGGTCATCGGTGATGAGTCGGTTCCGGTCGCTGTCCTGGGAGTTCCAGGTTTGTGTTTGGAGGTCATCCCTGGTGCTGCGCCGGCCCAGTTGGGGTCCGTCGTGGGTGCAGCTTTCACCCAATCAGGGTCCGTTGTGGGTGCAGCTTTGACCTAATATGGGTCCGTTGTGGGTGCAGCTTTGACCCAATTGGGGTCCATTGTGGGCACTGTTCCGGCCCAGTCGGGGTCCGTCGTGGGGGCAGCACTGTCCCGATCGGGGTCCAGCAAGGGCGCAGCGCTGGTTCAAGTGAAGTTCAGAGAAGGAGCTGCAGATCCTCCGCAGTTCGACGCCGGACTGGCCCCTCATCCTTTTCCCGGTCCTTTTTTTCCTCCACTGGGTGCCGCTAGGATTCCCCGTATTTGGCTCGGCTTCCCCTCGCTATCCCTCTCGGTAGGGAGGCCGCCTCCGAGTTTTCCCCTTCGGTTCCGGTGGCCTAATGATGCGGGTCGGCCTCCCGGGAAACTGCTTCGCCGATTCGGCGTTCTGAGACGGCCACCAGACGGACTGCTTTCTTTGTTCGGCAACCTGGTCCGGCCGCCAGAGGTACTGTTTTTCAGGGCCTGGGACTGGGGTAAACCTCCCGAACTGATTCTTTTTCCCCTGCCAGCATTCTGGGAGCTGGATGCAGGTAGACCTCCCGAACTGTTTGTTCTTTGTCTCTCTGTGCTCTGCCTGCCAACATCCCTGTAAGTGTTTTTTTTTCCCCCCTCCTCTGTAGTTTTAGGGATGCTCTTGTGTTTTTTGTCTATGGACTATATTGAACTGTATTTGTATATTGCCGCTCTGTAGCGTGTTTTTTTTTTTCTCCTCTCTGGCATTATAGGGTATGTTATATTTTTATGTGCCTGTATTTCAGTTTCCCTTGTTCCTCTGTGATTTGAGAGATGCTCCTTTGTTTTTTTTTTTGCTTTCCTTGCCTGTTTCGTGATTTCGCTGTATTCATAGCGTGCTGCGCTGCTTGTAGCGGTTTGAGGTTTTTGTTTTTCCCCTCTTGGTATTTTTTGGGTGCAGTGTGTTTGTACCTGTATTTTAGTTCTTTGTGTATTCTACCATGCTCTGTGATTTTTGTAGCCTGTCGTTATTTTTCCATGTTTGAGCCTCATCATTTTGATTGTCATTGTTGCCCTCCTTTGTGTGTTTTTTTTCCCCTCTTCTCATCTCCTTGTTACGATGTTGTGTTGATTCTTGCCCTCCTGACCTGTTTCCCCTCCACCCTCCCTGGGGCGGACCTGGTGGCCTTCTGGGAGGGGGCTTCGATGTTATGTTGCACCTGGAATGCGCCTTTTAAGGGGGTAGTACTGTTATGGTCTGAGCGCTGATATCGTCCGCGCTCGGATCATCCATTATTTTCCTCGTTCTTCTGTGTTGTGTTTCCTATGACATCCAGGGCTTTTATTATGACAGCGTCACGGCGGGACTTCCGGCTGTCAGAGCCGAGCTGCTCTGTGACAGCTGATCAACATTCCACTGATTAGTTTCTCATTGCCTGATTAGTCCTCTATCCCTATTTAAGGGAGCAGCTGACGTTACTCCTGGCTACGACCTCGTACAACGTTGGTTCCCCACAACGTTCGGCTGGAGTCCCTAACCCCGGCTCCAGTCATCCTTGTGTTCTCAGTAAGTGTTTTGGCTCAAAGTCCGTTATCTTGTGCCTTAGTCTTAGCCTTAGTCAAAGTCTGTGTTATATCATTATTGTGTCTTTGCCTATGCCGAAGTCTGTGTTTTTGCCCCACATGGCTGATAATTTTGTCATCTTTGTCTTTTGTTAATAAACTTGCAAACTCACCGGTTGGCCTATAGCGTCTCAATGGTGTCCCACGAGGGCCACCTATGACAATAAGTCTGTCTCTCATTTTGATATTGGAAGAGATACGGACTCATCCAGCTTTGATAATAGTCCATGTATTTTCAATATCAATTTAGGGGAATGAAGATTTAGAAACTCTGCCACCTTAACTGGTACCTCTAAATCTGTCTGATTAAGATTAAATCTTGCTTTTATTATAGATTTAAACAGTTGATATTCAACATACTTTTTATCACTGATGTCATACTGTGACACTAGTTCCTGAAATTGGATAAAATTTCCACCGTGAATAAGATGTTCTAAGTTATTTATTCCCTTCTCTTGCCATAGTGGAAATTTTAATGCCCTCTTTTGTTGCAAGATAACAGGATTATTCCAAATGGGCATGAGTTTACAGGGGACAAGTGAAGACCCTGTTATTTTTAAAAATTTCCACCAAGCTGTCAGAGAGGAGCTGATATTAATACTTTTAAAACAGTCATGGCGTTTAATACAGGGACTTATAAAAGGTAAGTCAGAGATATTTAGCGACCCACAGAGAGCCTGTTCAGCATCTAACCATGGGTTTCCTAGTGGGGTTGATTTTGTCCATTTTGAAACAAACTGCGGTCTATTGGCTAAAAAGTAATTAAAAATATTTGGTAGATCTAAGCCTCCACACTCTTTTGCTTTTTGGAGGGTTTTTAAACTAATCTGTGATGGTTTATCCTTCCATAAAAATTTACTTATATTTGAGTCTAGAGACTTAAACCAGGCCATTGATGGTTGGGTAGGAATCATTGAGAGCAAATAGTTGATTTTAGGAAGGACCATCATTTTAACGGTTGCGACTCTTCCTATTAGTGATAAAGGTAGTGTCCTCCAGCGCGTAAGGTCGTCTTGTATTGTTTTTAAAAGGGGAACGTGATTTTGTCGCAATAACTCTGAAAGCCTGGGGGAAATATCTATTCCTAAATATTTAATATTACCTGATTGTATTGGAATAGTAGATGTATTTGAGAAATTGCAATTTATAGGTAGAACTATTGATTTTACCCAGTTAATAGAGTAGTCTGATAATGATGAAAATTTATCAATGAGTGCCACTGTCTGAAGAAGAGATCTTTGTGAGTTTTCAAGGAAAATCAATACATCATCAGCGTAAAGACTTATCTTGTGTTCCTTTTCTCCAGTTTGAATACCTCTGATATCAACATTTTGTTGTATGGCTGCTGCTAATGGTTCAATAAAGATGATAAAAAGTGAGGGAGAGAGGGGACACCCCTGCCTAATACCTCTCTGGAGATTAAAGCTTTGGGAAGACTGCTCATTTGTTTGGACAGATGCAGCTGGACACCTATACAGTGTTTTAATCCAGTTTATGAAAGACGAACCAAACCCGAACTTGTTTAACACCATAAAAAGAAATTTCCAGTTAACCTGTTGCACTCCTGTGTACCGCGGACGGGCACGTCTCTGCGTCCTAGAGTGCACGAGGACGCTCTCATGCGCTCTAGGACGCACAAGGACGCTGCGCCAAGAGCGCATTGAAAAAAAAAGCTGCATTTCCGTTCTTCCACTACAGACACAGCCGCGAACAGATCAGATATGATTGATCTCTCATTCGACTAATAAGAGCCTTGAATTGGGTTTCTGAAACCTTGAAGAACCAATGACTGAAAACCTAGCAAGAAGGATCCGCCTACCAACGCTGCGAATGCAGCGAGCCAATTGAAGCACAGAAGTTCGAAAGCTGTTTTGTGTAAGGCTGGGTGAAGAGAGACTGACTGCTGCAGATGAAAAAAGGACCCGCAGGAAGAACCGTCACAGACCCAGCAGCACGGAGACCACCCACAAGTGCGACCTGTGTGACAGGGACTGCCATTCGCGCCTCGGCCTGTTCAGCCACAGGCGGTGCTTTTTTTTTTTTATTCCAGCAGAATAGACGTTTAGGATTCTCTTCCATGGTCATCATAGACCGACGGAGGCCGCCGCTGAAGGTCGTAAATCATTCGCCAAAACCACAATCATGGAAGCGCAAAACCACAATACAGTGATCCCTCACTTATCGCGGTTAATGGGTTCCAGAACCGACCGCGAAAAGTGAAAAACCGCGAAGTAGCGTCACCCCTAATGACGTCACCCATAAATAATATGTTCGTTCATTCTCTCACTCTCTCTCTCATATGATACGTGTGTGTGTGTGTAAGTGTACATACATACGTAGATGTAAATAAAGTGTACATAAATATGTTTTTAGAACTCTTTTATTCTTATAACAAGATACGTAACTCAAGATGAAGATGATTTACTGCACAGGTTAATGAGAGCTTTACTGCTCCTCAGGTGACGCCTCATCGTCAGGTGCTAGAGGCACAGCATCGTCAAGGGCAGCTTCCGATAGAGCTGGAGAAGCTGCAGGAGGCGGCGTAGTGGCTCGACGGGAAGACTATTTCGCACAAAAAGGCACAAGAGAACAGCGAAAAGTTCCATGCGGCGAGACTAAGCAACATGAGCGATAAAGAACAATGAATGCGGTCTTCCTTCGCTGGGTATGGGCGCTCGGCAGGGAGAGAAGCTGGGTAAAACGTCTCGGCCAATCAGCTTGCGAGATTCCCGAGCCGAGCCAACACGAGAACAGCGAACAGAGAGGTGGATTTTGAGTTGTGCGGGCTCTCCGTGTTGATACCTGATGTTCTAATGTAGTCTCCCTGCCTTCTGCTAGCGCCCGCCCATTTTTTCTCAATTTTGAATTTTTGATGAATATTTTTGAAAAATCCGCAATGCACTGAGGGCGCGAAAGGTGAGGCGCGAAGTAGCGAGGGATCACTGTAATGGAATTATGTTTTGACCGGGTCGCGAGACCAGAACCACGAGTCCGTAACAAGGGACCAGCGTCACGTTCGTCTGACAATGAGAAAGAGAAGTTCGCCAGGACACTGCTGCTTTGAAGAAGTGTTATAAGCTAAATTATTCTTTGTCCCTGAAAATTGTAATCAAAAATGACTTTTGACCGATCGGTAAATTACAACTGTGCGGCGCACGAAGTCTGAAGTCTGTGCGCCGCGGTACATGGTTCATGCGCTGCGTCCGGACCGTAACGCCCCCCCCCCCGCTACTCTTCTGTAGCGAGGGGGGGGGGAGCAGCGGTGACTGCGCCGCTGTCGCCACATCGCCACATGAGTCTATTCCGTCATGTAGCGATGGCCGATGTCCGTCCTCTGTAGCGAGGGGGGGGGACAACCCCCCCACACACACACAGAGCCCTGAGTGTCACCTTTCTTTAGAGCCCAAGATGAAGCTTCTGTATTGAATCATTCAAAAGTTACAGACGTTTTTCCAAACTGTGCCATTTGGCATAATTTGGCACAGTTCAAAAATGCCTGGGAACTACCTGAGGAAAAAGCTGTGTAATATATTCATTTTTTGTGGTATTGTTACAAAATTTTGACCTCAGCTAGATAACACTTGGTTCTACATTTCTGTTGCATTTTCCAGCCCGGATCTGAAGCTGTGTGTTATTTGCAAGCATTTGTATCCAAAAAAACACCCAGGCCAAATTTATTTTCTTCAAGTTCAGTATGTTTAGATGACTGTAACTCAGTGGCTGGAGCACTTAGAGAGATTATGACTATTTTTCCAAAAAATTCAAAGTGTTTTCTTTTAAATGAGACCAACCCCATGAAGATGCTTCAAAGGGTTGAAGAACAGCTTTCGATTTACTTTGGGCACGTTATTTTTTGGCGTTTTTAGGGAAATTGACCGGAGTGCAAAGGGTTAACACGCTCAAAAGCTTTCTCTGCATCCAGGGACAAGATTGTAGTTTCTACGTTATTGATCTTGCAGTAGTCTATTAAATTAAATAGCCTACTGTGGCACATATATTGGGTCCATATTTCCCACAAATGTATGGCTGTATGTTTATTGGGTGCTTCACGTCTCGCGGGACAAAGAAGGTCTGGGTCTGCAGAGATCTACAGGAGATGACGAGGAGGTGTGAGTTTTGGCCTTTGTCTCAGAGAGGATGCCCCAGAAGGATTCCCGGAACATCGAGGGATAAGAGACAATAGTGAAACATCAAAGAGTTGCATTGTGACTGGGATTAAGTACCATGTGATTGTATGTTTGCTAAAGCACCATGTGACTTAGGTTTCGTGGCTCCAGCAGTATAAGAGTGTGGTATTTTATTGCTCAGCCTCTTTTCTTGTTTAGAGATTGCTAGAGTATGTGTTCTCATAATAAAGCTGAACCTGAGAAATAAACTCAGCCTCATCCTTGAACGCATTCTCTACACTGGTGACCTACGACAAATTATGGCCGGGGGTGACCTTCCCGCACCGGACTCATCAGGAGCCAGCCAGGCTAACGCAGCTACTGCAGTCCAGCTGCCTGATTTCTGGCAACATAGCCCGCGCTCCTGGTTCAACACTGTCGAGGTGCAGTTCCATCTTCGGGGAATTTCGGCGGACGCAATGAAATTCTACCATGTAGTTGCAAAGCTGGACAGCCTCACAGCCCAGCGGGTGGAGAGCCTGACTAACCACCCACCAGACGAAAACAAGTACGGCGCATTGAAAGCCGCTCTTATCTGTGCTTTCACCCCCTCGCTGGGAGAGCGAGCAGAGAAGCTCCTGGTGTTGACTGAAGGCGAGGCAGACGGGCCTGCGGACCTGATGGCGAGGATGCTGAGTCTGAGAGGCGAGGATGATGACGGCTTTATTTTCGCCCATCTTTTCCTCAGGACACTACCGTCAGCGGTGAGAGTTACCCTGGCCGGTTCACAGCTCCTGACCAACCGAGATTACCACAAGCTGGGCCAGGAGGCACAGCGACTCGTCGACGCCCATAGACGCCACACGGCCACGAGGGCGGCAGCGGAGCTGAGCGCAACGCCTGGAGATGGCAGGGGGCCAGAGGCTGCAACACCAGATTCGCTGACGTCAGCAGCGGCGGAGGCCAGGAGACACGGAGCGGGCGACGTCCTCTGCTTTTATCATCAACGTTTCGCCGAGAGGGCACGCAAGTGCATTCCACCGTGCCAGTTCAGGCGCTCGGGAAACACCAGGACGCAGGAGTCGGTAGCAGCTGCGGCTCTCGGCGTGAAGAACAAGCTGCTCTACCTTACGGACGCGAAATCAGGGAGGCAGTTCCTGGTGGACACAGGCTCCCAGCGAGTTTCATCACACCTTCCTACGCTGACTGGCTGGCGCCTTCCAGCGGACCCCTGGTGTTGGCGGCGAACGGCTCAATGATCAAGACCTTCAGGGAGAAGACCCTCCCCCTGTCTTTTCACTGTCGGACATTCGAGTGGACTTTCGTCGTAGTGGCAGGCAGTCATAACATGTTAGGTGCTGATTTTTTGTGCTCGAATGGTTTATTGGTTGATCTTGCTAATAGACGTCTGGTTAATGCACTGTCTTTCCACTCTATTTCCTATACAGCCCGGGTGGTCCCGCCTACTGCACAGCCCAGCGTCACAGCTGCAGGTGGTAAGTTCCAAGCACTACTCACTCAGTTTCCAACACTCACAGACCCAACGTTTTCGGCGTCAGTGGCTAAACATGGGGTGGAACATTTTATAACTACCACCGGGCCCCCCGTTTTTGCAAAAGCTTGGCGCTTGGACTCAGCTAAAGTAGCCATAGCGCGCGAGGAATTCGCCAACCTGGAAAAGTTGGGCATCATTAGACGCTCTAACAGCCCCTGGGCTTCACCGCTGCATATGGTCCCCAAGGCTGATGGCTCGTGGCGGCCTTGCGGTGATTTCTGCAGGTTGAATAACGCTTCAGCACACGACCGCTACCCGATTCCGCACACCCAAGATTTTTCGGTGCATTTAGCGGGGGCGCGCATTTTTTCTAAAATAGATTTGGTGCGCGGGTACCATCAAGTCCCAGTCCGCGCTCAGGACATACCCAAAACAGCGGTAATAACTCCTTTTGGGCTTTTTGAGTTTTTGCGTATGCCGTTTGGACTCAAGGGTGCTGCGCAGACTTTCCAGCACATGATGGATGCAGTTTTACGCGGCCTCCCTTTTGTGTTCTTCTACTTGGATGATATTTTGGTTGCCAGCACGTCCGAAGACGAACACGAAAGCCACCTCACAGCGGTTTTTCGGAGGCTGGCAGAGCACGGGTTAATAGTTAACCCAGCAAAGTGCCAGTTTGGGGTGGCGCAAATCGATTTTTGGGGGCACCGCGTTTCACCAGAAGGAGCGGTCCCTCTGCCCGATAAAGTACGCGCAATAACAGATTTCCCCCAACCTCAGACGGTCAAAGCATTGCAGGAATTTTTGGGAATGGTTAATTTTTATAACTGTTTCCTCCAAAGCGCAGCGCAGCTCATGCAACCATTGTACGCGGCACTTAAAAAACAAAAACCTGCAAATAAGATCGAATGGTCCCCGGAGCGGGAGCGCGGATTCTCCCAAGTCAAATCAGCCCTGGCAAACGCCGTTTTGTTGGCACACCCGGTGCCAACGGCCCGCATGGCGCTCACCACGGACGCTTCCGATTTAGCGGTGGGGGCGGTCGTTGAACAGTTTGTGGCAGGGAGCTGGCAGCCGCTCGCATTTTTCAGCAAAACCTTGCGCGATAACGAGCGGAAATACAGCGCTTTCGACAGGGAGCTGTTGGCCCTGCATTTGGCCATCCGCCATTTCCAGTTCTGGCTGGAGGGGTGCCGTTTCACCGCGTTTGTGGACCACAAGCTGCTAACATTTGCAATGGCCAAGATTTCAGAGCCTTGGTCAGGCCGGTAGCAAAGACAGCTGGCCGCGATATCAGAGTTCACCACCGATATTCAGCATGTCGCGGGCAAACATAATGTAGTGGCAGATTGTCTTTCGCGTGCGGTCGCAGCACCAGGCCCCGCGGGGGCAGACTCGGCAGCCGTGGTCGTGGGCCAGGTTTGTGGAGCGGAAGCACTCGCAGCCCCGGTCTGCGTAGGTTTGGATTATGCAGCCATGGCCGCGGAGCAGGATAGCGACGCGGATGTGCGCGCGCTCCAGTCTGGACCAACAGGGTTAAGGCTGGAGCACAGGGTGCAGCAAATAGGTATGCCCCCTCTAATCTGTGATGTCTCCATGGGGCGGCCTCGCCCTGTGGTTCCAGCTGTGTGGCGCCGCCGTGCTTTTGACTCAATCCATTCTCTAGCGCACCCGGGGGTGCGCGCATCGATTAAGATGGTGGGGGAGAAATTTGTTTGGCCGGGGTTGCGTAAACAGGTCAAGGAATGGGCAGCAGCCTGCGTAGCGTGTCAGCGAGCCAAAATACACAAGCACACTAGAGCCCCTTTGGAGCCTTTTCACATCCCGGTTAAGCGTTTTGATCATGTGCATGTTGACTTGGTGGGCCCCCTTCCGTTGTCGCAGGGGTGTACACACCTTTTGACGATGGTAGATCGCACCACGCGTTGGCCAGAAGTGGTTCCTCTGGTGTCAACTGCAGCAGCAGACATTGCATGCGCATTTTTAACAGCTTGGGTCGCGCGTTTTGGAGTTCTGTCGGACATAACGTCCGACAGGGGTCCCCAATTTGTTTCCGAACTCTGGTCATCGATGGCCCACAGCCTAGGGGTGAAGATTCACCGCACTACCGCGTATAACCCTCAGGCTAACGGTTTGTGCGAACGCTTTCATAGGTCATTGAAAGCAGCCCTCAGAGCGTCTCTTATGGATACAAATTGGGTGGATAAACTTCCATGGGTTTTATTGGGGTTGCGTTCCGCACCTAAGGAGGATTTGCAGGCCTCTCCGGCTGAATTAGTTTTTGCACAACCCCTCCGTTTGCCAGGGGAATTCCTTCCCGACAACCCTGCGCCAAATTGCCCCCACACTCAACCATTGCAGAGTGGCACAGGATCAAACACCCTTCCTGGCCCAGTTCATCACAGTTTTCCACGCGTTTTTGTGCCGAAGGCTTTAAAAAATGCGGAGTTTGTTTTTGTTTGACATGATGCTCAACGCCCAGGTTTGCGACCGCCTTACGACGAGCCTTTCAGAGTGTTGGAAACAGGAGAGAAACATTTTTTGCTTGATTTAGGAGGCAGAAAAGAGTTGATTTGCATTAACAGACTCAAACCCGCCTTTGTTCTGGCTGATGAACACGTGCAGTTGGCCAGGGCCCCCCGCCGTGGCAGGCCGCCGGGAAGACATTCTTCGGAGCCACCACAGAGATGTGCTAACAATTCTGATCCACAGATGCAGGAAGTCGTTGCAGAAGGAACAAAGCCGGCTTACAGCAGATATGGCAGGAGGTTAAAACCCAAGCAATTGGTGGATTGATTTGTGATATGTAGTGATGTTTTCTGTCATGCATCTCTGATTATGTTTTGTCCTTTATTAGATGTTTGGGGGGGTTATGTGGCACATATATTGGGTTCATATTTCCCACAAATGTATGGCTGTATGTTTATTGGGTGCTTCACGTCTCGCGGGACAAAGAAGGTCTGGGTCTGCAGAGATCTACAGGAGATGACGAGGAGGTGTGAGTTTTGGCCTTTGTCTCAGAGAGGATGCCCCAGAAGGATTCCCGGAACATCAAGGGATAAGAGACAATAGTGAAACATCAAAGAGTTGCATTGTGACTGGGATTAAGTACCATGTGATTGTATGTTTGCTAAAGCACCATGTGACTTAGGTTTCGTGGCTCCAGCAGTATAAGAGTGTGGTATTTCATTGCTCAGCCTCTTTTCTTGTTTAGAGATTGCTAGAGTATGTGTTCTCATAATAAAGCTGAACCTGAGAAATAAACTCAGCCTCATCCTTGAATGCATTCTCTACACTACGTGTATTATCAGCCGAGTGCTTACCCTTGATGAAACCTGTTTGATCTGGGTGTATAATAAACGGAATTATCCTTTCCAGTCTTTTGGTGAGAGCTTTGCAAATTATTTTAAGATCGACATTCATAACTGAGATGGGACGGTAGCTGGATGGAAGCGCAGGTTCTTTTCCAGGTGTAAGGAGCAGGATAATACTAGCCAAATTCATATTTGGAGGAATTACATTATCTTCTTTAATTTGGTTCACCATTTTTAAAAAAGTAGGTGCCATTACAGGCCAAAATTCTTTATAAAATTCTACTGGAAAACCATCTGGTCCCGGAGCTTTGTTGTTTGGGATGTGCTTAAGTGCCTCCTGGAGTTCAGACACCTGAAGAGGTGCATCCAGAGCTGCAATCTGTTCATTATTTAATTGCGGCAAATTAATATCGTCCAAAAATTTATTAATCTCTGAGTCAGATGGGTTAACCTGAGATGAGTAGAGGTTTTCATAAAACTTTCTGAAGGAGTTATTTATTTCTTCAGGCTCATGGGTAATATTTCCAGTCATATCCTTGATAGAGTGGATAGTTGTTTTTTCTTTATTTCAATCTAAGCTGGTTCGCAAGATATCGCCCCGATTTATTACTGTGTTCAAACTTCTCAAGACGCAGTCTTTGTATTAAAAACTGTGCTCTTTTGTTTGTAATTCCTTTTAATTCCAGCTTTAATTTTCTCAGATCGTTAAGTGTCTGTTCCTATGGGGAAATGGCATAGGTTGTCTCCAGTGATTTAATTATCTGTTCTAACTCCAGTACCAGTGCTTTTTCTTTTTTATTCTTATATGAACAATAAGAGATTATTTTACCTTGCATGACCGCTTTTGCTGCTACCCAAAGAACACCTGGGGATATTCCTGGCACATCATTATATTCCAGATATGATTCCCACTCTTTATAAAGTAGTTAATAAAGCCTTTGTCTTTCAGTAGTGATATATTAAATTTCTAGCTCCTAGTTTCCCTTGTAGCTTTCCTATTTACTAGTGTAAGAGATACTGGATGGTGATCACTAATAGCTTGATTTGAACATATTTCAGTGTCTGTGATGTCCCTCACAATAGAGTTACTGGCTAAAAAAAAATCTAGACGTGAATGTAAACTATGAACTGATGAAAAAACGTGTATTCCCGAAGAGTTGGGTGAAGAGAACGCCATTCATCGCAAAGACCAAAATCATTCATGTACTGTTTGAGAGTGTCAGTAGCCTGCCATTTTCTGTAATTCCCCAATGTACTGAGCCTGTCAATTGCAGGGTTTAATACCAGGTTGAAGTCCCCTCCTATTATAAGTGTAGTGTCCAAGTGCTCAGAAAGGGAAGTGAAAAAAGTGTGAAAATAGGATGGGCTGTCAACATTTGGGCCATAAATGCTTGCAATACATAGATCCAAATTTTGGACTGAGATTTTTAGTATTAGAAATCTACCTTCCGGATGTGTTATGGTGTTTTTCACAACAAAGCATATTCTTCTGTTTACCAGTATAGCTACCCCCCTTTGTTTAGAATTAAAGCTGGCTGAGTACATGTGGGGGAATTCCGGGGAGGTGAGCGCATCTACAGACAACTTAGAAACATGTGTCTCCTGCAATAAGACAAAGTCTGCCTGTAGATCCTTCAGTTGATTAAAAACTTTTAGCCTCTTCTCCCTGGTACCAATTCCACGTATGTTCCATGTGACAAACTTAAATGTGGACATATTTTCACTAACTGGTTATGTACTAAAGACTAACTAAATGTGCCTATGTGATTATATGTCTGTAATGTATGCATATATGTGTATATATACTGTATGTTGTGTGTGAAATATACACCTATGCATATATAATTGGATGTGTGCGCATGATGCCTCTGTTCCATTTGCCTGCAATTGCAAGCAAATGGGGTACATGTATTTCAAGTTATTTCCTATAAACCAGAAGTATGAGAAAAAACGGACATAAAGGTTAGTAAGTGGTGAAAAAATGCAGATAACATACAACAATAACCTAACAACTTCAAAAAATTAACTACAACAGACAAACAAACAAACAACAACCTCAACAAAGAAATAAACATTTTGACAAATGTTAACAAATTAAACTGAGATCGAGTAAGAGTAAGAGACCGGCACACAATCACACTCTTTTTCCACATGTAGCTAAAAAAAGCACCCAAAAAAACAAAAAACAACAAAAAACAAAATAGGCTCGAGAATAACCAGGGCATTATAGTTTCATCCATAAACAGCTTGCCATCTACTATATACAGTCTATGCACAGAAACAATAGCTCGTTTACCTTCTTGGATGTTTTGTTTCCTAATGGGAAAAAGCTTCCTTCTCCTTTCCAAGATTTCCTGTGGAAATTGATCATTTAGACCATAATTGGTGTTTTTAAGCTGCCTGCCCTGCCTCTGTACCAAATTTTTTTGCTTAAAATGCTCAAATTTGGCAACAATAGGTCTGGGACATTTATTCTGGGAATTTTTTTGCCCAATTTGGTGGACTTGGTGGAAGGTAATTGAATTTGTGACTTTGGGGGATAGTTTCAGTTGTGATGAGATAAATTCACGGACCAGCTGTTCTGGATTTTCATTATTTTTTTCAACAATTCCAGAAAAAACAAGGTTATCTCTCATGCTGCGTGACTGCAAACTGAGAACTGTTTCCTTCATTTTTCGGTTTTCTCCCTCAACAATGCCAAGCCATATGGTTAGTGTGTTAACTGACTTTTTTAGGCTGTTATTTTCCTCTACGTGAGAGATGAGCTGTGTTTGACTGAACTCTAAACTCTCCTGCAAACTCTGGAACTCTTTATGAAGCAGTTCGACCAGCGCCAGTTTACCATCCATGCTGGTAAGTTTATTCTTAATGGAGAAAAGGATGCCACTAACCTCGGGGCCCTGCTGTGATTTCTCGGGCGTTATTTTTGGTGAATCTGCAGGTCTCGGTCGTTTAGACTGAGAAGCAGGGACGGGACACACACTCGCCTGCTCCATGACGCAGCAACAGTAATAAGACTCGTCAATGTAGTTCTCTAGTTCCTCCAGCTCCGTAAGAAAAAGAAAGATAAACACAGACAATCAGTTAATGAATTAATTACAAAAAAGAAAAAAAAACTACCTGTGGAAAAGTTTGTTTTAAGCTTGGTCGACAGCAGTCGTCATTTGGATTATTGCGCAAATAGTCTCGAAACGTCTCGCGATCACAGCATCGGCCCCAGTCAGTTATTCCTCCGGCAGAGCAATAAATATCCACTATTAGTAGAAAATACATCAATGGGAGAAATGAGCTCAAACTGTTCCCAAATGGGAGAAGTCCATGTTTTTGGTGCTGGCTCCATCTGAAAATTGGCTGTGACAAATCCCTTACACAGTGTGGTAGACTGCAAGTCTAATTTAAAACATTACTGGCACATGCCTCTAGGGGGAACTACCTGTATTGTTCAGCACTACTATTAAGGGGACACATTAGAACAAGAGTGTGAAAACCCCGCGCAGAATCCATGTTCAGTCATATTATGTGTGTTGCAGAATAAACGGCAGAGTTAGCCAAAGAAATAACTCAAGTGTGATCATTGCTACACGGTAGGATATCACACAATTGGCGACGAGGATTAAAAGAAAAAAATCAGCGGCGAGAAACAGAGAACATTGCAAGTGTGGCGAACTCAAGTGACTCCAGTAGTTCGAGTGCAAGTTCAGAGGAGGAAAAACGAGGTTTCCCCACCACGACGAGCAATGGCGGCTGTAATCGGAACGGTAACCCCTTTTGATAACTCGACTCAGTCATGGGAAGAATATAGTGAAATGTTGGACTTTTTCTTCCAAGCTAATGACATTGAGGAGCCAGACAAAAGGAAGGCTGTACTGTTGAGTGGAGTTGGTGCAACTACTTACAGCTTGTTGAGAAATTTAATAAGCCCTGCATTACCGAAAGATAAAACGTACGACCAGCTTACTGCTGAGCTTCAGAAGCACTTCAGCCCCAAACCGAGTGAAATCGTGCAACGATTCAAATTTAATTCACGCATAAGGAGGAACACTGAGTCCATAGCAGAGTATGTGGCAGAATTGAGGAAATTAACACTGCACTGTGATTACAAAGTCTCATTGGAAGAAATGTTAAGAGACAGACTTGTGTGTGGAGTGAATGATGACCGAATGCAACGGCGACTTTTATCTGAAACAAAACTCACTTTTGTGAAGGCTTTGGAATTATGCCAAGCGATGGAAACAGCATCTAAAGATGTGAGAGAGATGCAAGGGAAGCTAACAGAGGACACAGCAACGCATGTTCGTGTGCCTAAGACCCAAGTAGGTGTCCACAAAGTGTCGACTGACAAAACTCAGCACAAATTCCCCAGTTGTTATCGCTGCAAAGGCCAGCACAATGCCGCCGAGTGCAAATTTGCCACTGAGCTGTGTCATAATTGTGGCAAGCGAGGGCACATTAAGAAAGCATGTAGAATAAAGGTGGACAGCGCACAGGTGCTGAAAGCGACAGTTAATGGGCAAAAGTATGAAAACAAGGGCCCAGGAAAGGAACAGCGAGCGAATCAACTGAGAGGGGAGGGAGAAAGTGATACAGAAGACATGGGTTTTCACACAATTTACAACACGTCAGAGGAGCTGACCAAGGTAGCGCCCATCACGCGTACCATGAATGTTAATGGAATGAAAGTAACATTTGAAGTTGATACAGGCTGTGGAGTAACCATATTAAGTAAACAGCAATATACACAACTGTGGAAGAAAACAGACACAACAGAATTAAATCCCTGTTCATTAAAATTAAAAACATACACAGGAGAGAAGCTAGACGTGCTAGGCATGGCACAAGTGAAGGTGCAACACGAAAACAAAGAAAAGGACTTACCTGTAGTAGTAGTTGGGAGCGAAGGACCAAATCTACTAGGGCGAAGTTGGCTACAAGAACTGGCCATGATTGATCAGTTGGTGAATAAAGTGGAATCTCAGCCCAAATTGCAGCTGGAGGAGATCCTCGAAAGACACGCTGAGGTGTTCAAAGAAGGCGTAGGACAGCTAAAAGGTGTCACTGCAAAGATTAATGTGGACAAGGAGGCCCAACCACGATTCTGCAAACCCCGACCGGTACCCTATGCAGTCAAGCCACTGGTTGAAAGCGAGCTACAGAGGCTGCTGGATGACAAGATCATTGAGCCAGTGCAGGTTGCAGAATGGGCGGCACCCATAGTCCCAGTGAGAAAGCCGGATGGCTCCATTAGAATATGTGGAGATTACAAACTCACTGTCAATCGAGCATCACGGGTGGATCAGTATCCAATTCCTAAAGTGGAGGACCTCTTCGCACAGCTGAACGGCGGCCGACACTTCACGAAATTAGACATGAGTCACGCCTACCAACAAGTAGTCCTGGAAGAATAATCAAGAAAGTATGTAACCATCAATACACACAAAGGCTTATATACCTACACACGCTTACCATTTGGAGTAGCTTCCAGTCCTGCTATATTCCAGAGAACTATGGAGGGCATCCTAGGTGGAATTCCGAATGTTGCCATTTATTTGGATGACATCCTTTGTACAGGACCAAATGAACAAGAACATCTGAAAACGCTTAAGGAAGTGCTTCAACGGTTGGAGAAAAGCGGTCTGAGGTTGAAAAGAAGCAAGTGTGAGTTCATGGGAAAAGAGGTGGTGTTCCTAGGCCACAAGATCAACGCCAGTGGTCTACACCCTCTAACAGACAAAGTGGAAGCCATTGCGGAGGCGCCTGAGCCACAAAATGTTACTGAGTTAAAAGCGAGTTAAAAGCCTACCTGGGCTTGTTGAACTATTACCATAGGTTCCTCCCAAAGCTCTCCACGCTGCTGGCACCACTACATACCTTACTTAAGAAGGAAGAAAAATGGTCATGGGGGGTCAAGCAGCAGAAGGCGTTTGAAGAGTCCAAAGCGCTACTTCAGTCCTGTAGTGTGTTAGTGCACGATGATTCAAACAAACCACTCATCCTGGCGTGTGACGCATCACCCTACGGTGTGGGTGCTGTACTCTCTCATCATATGGAGGATGGCTCAGAGAGACCCATAGGGTTCGTCTCAAGAACTCTTAGTGCAGCTGAGAAAAACTACTCCCAGCTAGACAAGGAGGGCCTTGCAGTAGTATTTGGTGTAAAAAAATTCCACAAATACCTGTACGGGAGACAGTTCGCTATAGTGACTGACCACAAGCCACTAATTTCACTGTTCAGTGAAATGAGAGCCATACCCCAGATGACATCTCAGAGAATTCAGAGATGGGCCGTTACATTAGCAGCGTATGAGTACACCATCGTTTACAAAGCCGGACGGGACCATACGAATGCTGACGCGATGAGTAGGCTACCCTTGGATGGAGGAAGAGACAGCACGCCTGAGGAGGAGGAGAGAGTGCTATTGTTTGAAGATATCGGCGTGCCCCTGGTGAACGCACAACAAATAAAGAAGTGGACAGACAAAGACCCTGTTCTAGCAAGAGTGCGAGAATACATCTTGAGAGGATGGCCGAAGATGAACAGTCCTGAGTTCATTCCCTATGCCCGACGACAGGATGAGCTCAGCACCCAGGAAGGTTGTATCCTGTGGGGAGGACGCGTGGTTGTTCCACCACCTGGTAGGAATGCCTTACTGCAACAACTACACCAAGCACACCCTGGCATCACTCGCATGAAAGCGTTGGCGAGGAGTTACATGTGGTGGCCCAACATGGATGCAGAGGTGGAGGCGCTTGTGAAGTCATGTGCGGCATGCCAGGAGAACAGGAACAGTCCTCCAGCAGCCCCACTACATCCTTGGGAAGTTCCAGATAAACCATGGAGAAGAATTCACATTGACTACGCAGGTCCATGGATGGGAAGAAAGTTGAGGTCAACATTTGACTTAATACATCCAGACTTCAGAAACAAAGTGCATGATAAACAAGAGAAACAAAAAGGTTATCATGACATGCATGCTAGAGAGAGAATACTGAGAGAAGGAGACGTGGTCTACACCCGCAACTTTGGCTCAGGACCAGCCTGGGTACCAGGAGAAATAACAGAAAAGACAGGCCCTGTGTCATTCAAGGTGACATTAGGTCATGGACAAGTGGTGAGGCGACACATCGACCAAGTTCGTGGTAGGAGCTCCATTCCCCTGCCGATGGCACCAGAGGTGTTGTCTGACACCCATCCTGAGGAGAGCATCAACGAACCACCACTTCAGGTGAAACCTGAGGTAACCGTCTCTGCAGATTCTACGGGCAGCACTGCAGCAGCCGAAACAGTGGAGCAGTCTGAGTCTTCACCTGCAGTTGGCTCACCCGCCGTGAGAAGATCTCAGCGAGCTAGGAAAGCTCCAGACTACTTGAAGGACTATACTTAGTCAGTAGTGAGTTCCCCAGCCACAGGACAAGAATGCGTCCTGGAACCTCACTGGGATGCGGTAGTCAAACCAAATCCCCAGTTAGACTGTTATGTGTGTTATACATGTAAAAAAAAAAAAAAAAAAAAAAAAGAGAAAGAAATTATGTGTATGGCACATGTGTTTAAGAAGTTAAAAGTAACTGTGATTGTTTAGGGTTAAATGGGAGTCCCAGGATGTCTAGCAAAATTGGCTAGTGTAATTAAAAGTAGTTTAATCTAGAGGGGAGGGATGTGGTAGACTGCAAGTCTAATTTAAAACATTACTGGCACATGCCTCTAGGGGGAACTACCTGTATTGTTCAGCACTACTATTAAGGGGACACATTAGAACAAGAGTGTGAAAACCCCGCGCAGAATCCATGTTCAGTCATATTATGTGTGTTGCAGAATAAACGGCAGAGTTAGCCAAAGAAATAACTCAAGTGTGATCATTGCTACACGGTAGGATATCACACACAGTTAAACATGACAACACAAAACGTGAGGGACGGACATTTCCATTGTGTATCGCTGCTCACTTTATTTCATGTTGCGTGCAAAATCATGAATGACTTCCTGACCCAGTCACGTGGTACGACATCAACAATACACGCCTTGTCAAATATTTCCTGGATAAGTTCGGAGCACCCTTGAAGCTCCGGAGCCTGCTGTCCCATCACAACTTGACATTAACTTTTTTGCTCACCAGCCACCGTGGCTAGTGATTTTCCAAAGTTACTAGCCACTCAGACTTTTCACTAGCCACAATTTTGAGGTTGGAAAAATGTTTAATATGTTCAAATTTTACTATGTCATGTTATTTTACTTGAAATTTACAACTGTTTTAAATGTACGTAAGTGACCCCTATACACACATAAAAATAGCAAGAGAAACATTATTTGTTGACTTATTTTTTAACAGCCCTAAATACTGTAAAACAGTTGAGAAAACTATTTGCAATATGAGAGTGAAGTACAGATAGATTTGGGGTCCGTCCCAGTTCTCATTTGTACCCCCCCCCCCTTGAAATCAAGGGCGAAGGGGTAGGGGTTGAAAATGACCCCTATGAAATGAGACACCCGTTCAGGGCTGCATGACATCATTAGTAATTCGATTCAACTTTATTTATATAGCGCCATTTCACAACAACAGTCATCTCATAGCACTATCAACTGTAGGGGGAACCCCCACAATTGCAGAAAGACCCCAGCAATCAGGCGATCCCCTGTGAGCAAGCACTTGGCGACGGTGGAGAGGAAAAACTCCCTTTTAACAGGAAGAAACCTCCAGCAGAACCAGGCTCAGGGAGGGGCAGTCATCTGCTGCGACTGGCTGGGGGGTGAGGGGATAGAGAAGAAGAAAAGAACAGACATGTAGAGAGCAAACAGCACGATGGGGACTCAATCTATGGGAGAGAACAAACAAATGTTAATGACCAGCAAAAAAAATATTTCATTGAGAGTGAGAAAAGGAGTGAGGCCCAGTGCATTACTGGAGGTCCCCCGGCTGACTAAATCTATTAGCAGCATAACTAAGGGAGGGTTCAGAAACACATGATCCCTCCCTAATTGTAGGCTATATCAAAAAGGTAGGTTTTAGCCCTATTCTTAAAAACAGAGATCGAGTCTGACTCCCGAATCCAGATTGGCAGCTGATTCCACAGGAGAGGAGCTTGATAACTGAAGGCTCTGCCTCCCATTGTACTTTTGGAGATTCTAGGTATTACAAGTAATCCTGCATTTTGGGAGCGTAGTGCTCTGTTAGGATAATACGGTAGTATCAGATCTTTTAAATAAAAAGGAGCCTGATTGT
Source organism: Pholidichthys leucotaenia (assembly GCA_020510985.1). Taxonomy (NCBI): domain Eukaryota; kingdom Metazoa; phylum Chordata; class Actinopteri; order Cichliformes; family Pholidichthyidae; genus Pholidichthys; species Pholidichthys leucotaenia. The sequence goes on along the minus strand of CM035846.1, from coordinate 218,890,310 downwards.
TTAGAGCTTTGTAAGTAAGAAGAAGGATTTTAAACTTAATTCTAAACTCTATGGGAAGCCAATGAAGGGAGGCCAGAACCGGAGAGATATGATCTCTCTTTCTAGTACCTGTTAAAACTCTTGCTGCAGCATTTTGGATCAGCTGAATAGTAATTGCTGATGGATTTAATCTAGATCAACACTACCCATTTTCACCAAAAAGAAGAAAAAGAAAACTGATGAGAAAAAAGTCTCATCTTAAGGAGAAAAACGTCTCAAATTTACATGAACAATTCTAATCAATAGAAAAAAATGAGAAATTTACTAGAAAGAAACCTGTAAATTCAGAGAAAAACTTGGACCCCCTGGCCATTTTTGGCCCAAGGGCCATATGTTTGACACTCCTGGACCAGCACATTAAAAATACGTAATTCAACGTTTTCCTTCCATGAAATAGCTGCATATCAAAGATACTGTATCATAGATAATCACAGATAAACGAAAAGTCCACCTCAGAAGAAGGTTCATTTGTTCTTTACACCAACATATCAAAGTTTAGTCACTTTTTCTCTCTGTGATACAAAAGCTTAAATTTGCAGAACTGCAGACAGTAAATGGGAGCTTTTTGCTCTAAAAAGAATCATATTTAACCGCAGAGGTAGGAGGTAATCTGGGGGGAGAGCACAGGTTATTATGCTTGGGCAATGGGGGATCTGGGGCAGTAGCCCCGGTGATCTGATTGCTGAGAGTGGGGAAGGTGTGTTCTACTGGCTGCTGTCAATTTGTTGCTGTTTCTCCAAAATGGCCACAAAATGAACTGACCCACGGAACAGACCATCCACGGCTTCTCCTGTGTACCGGGCTGGCAGAGGAGCCAGACTGCATCCACGGCAACAGGGAACCAATGAAAATACACTGTGTGTGTTCAGATAGCGCTTATGTGAGTTGTAGTTTCGTAGTCTCACATTGTGATAGGCTTTTTTTAGATGTCACTTAAGAAAACTACAGCCTGCCAAAGTGGCTAGTGGGAGTGGCTGTCTTACCGGCCACCAGTGAAATCCACCTTCCATTGGCGGGTTGGTGGGTGTTAATGTCAAGGCCTGATTGTTACCATCCTCAGGAGTGGCTGACCAACTAATGCCGTTTTTCCACTAGCCCAGTTCGGCTCGCCTCGTTTCGTTTCGTTACTACTCAGTTTGGCCGCGGTTGTGTCTCCATCGCAGCCAGGTAAAGTGGGGTTAAGCTGTGGTGGGCGGGATTTTTTTTACAGCAAGGCGGCGCCACACTCCCGTGACGTAAAACACGCGACCCAAGCAAAACATAACATGGCGGCTCTACAAGGCGACTCCTCGGTCTGTGGCTTTTTTCACCGTAAATGCCAAAAAGGACCGCCAGACAAGGGTACAGGCAGTGAGACGAAACACTCTGGAATAGTTCTGCAGCTTCTGGGAGAGCCGAAGACGTGAGGATACAAACTAGGTCATATATGACGGTAAGCTAATGTTGCTAATGCTAGTTTGCTATAAGTACGTTGTACTACACTGTAATCTCTGCAAGTTATCGCTGTTAGGTACTAAAATATGTACGCTGTGTGTTTCAGATGGCTCTCTTGTGGGAAAATTACCGCTTCAAACGGTCAGTCTGGCGTTTAGCACAGCCTGTCACTGATGTCAATACAGCTTCACAAACGATCAGTGGTTGTAGAGCTTAAGAATGTTTGGTTTATTTCCTGTGCAAAAAATTGCTCTGATCTAAGTAAAGGAACCCTATTTCACTGTTTATGGGAATGTAGAAAAATCAGAATGTTTTGGGAAGAGGTGAGGTTAACAGTTGAAAAAAATAATTTCAAAACAAATCACATTGAACCCTAAACTGTTTTTGTTGGGTATGTGTCCAGAAAAACATAACTTTAATAAGAGTGAAAGAACATTCATAGACCTCAGTTTGCTTAATGCCAAAAAATGTATTGCATTACTGTGGAAAAACTCATAGACCAGATGTGACTCAGTGGTTAAGACAGATGTTACCAACCTTCCACTAGAAAGAATAACATATATACTGAAATCAAAGGAAAATGTGTTTGAGAATATATGGAAACCTTTCATTGATTATGTAAAGAAATTAAACATAACTTCTGTCACGACCTGAACGCTATCCTTCTCCGCGTTCAGGTTGTCCAGTATCGCTCCTGCTCCGTGCTATTCCGTGCCGGGTCTTACTAGGCCCGTAGTTTGACAGCGCCCAGCTGATCTCCAGCTGTCTAGTTCAGCTGCTCTGGGACAGCTGTCTCCCATTATTGTTAATCATCTTCCCCGCTTCTGATTGGGTTCCCTTCCCCTTTTAAACAAGCAGCTGAGAGTTACTCCTCGCTGCGACCTCACTACGGAAAGACGCGCCCCGTGTTTCCACGACTGGAGCTCCCATGTCCAGCTTTAGTTCCCCGTTACCTCGGCGCTACACCCAAAGTAAGTGCTGTGGCTCGGCGTGTGTTTCCCCTCGCCGCCTCTCTAGCCTTTCCTTCTGGGTTGTACATTGGCCTTAGTTCTGTGCGTATATTAGCCCCACGTGGCTCTTTTCCTTTCTATTTTGTACGTTGTGTGTTAATGTTAATAAATTACGCAAACTCACTGGTCGCCCTCGCATCTCCTTTCTGGCTCGTGAGAGCCAGGCATGACAGTAGGTCGCAGCTAGACTGAGACGTCTGCGACCGTGAGTTTGCAGTGGGACTTGTTGTTTTTCCCTTCCTCTGGGTGCAGGCAAGCTGGTATCATGTCTCCCTCCAGGAGGCGTATGCGGCACCCAGGCCACGATCTCTCGGAGGCTCTGGACCTTGTGGATGGGACGCTGTTCATCACGGACCTCTACGATACTCCCAGCGAGATACGCTGGCGTCTGGAGCTCGCCGAGAACATGATTAACAACTTCCCTCGCTACTTCCATCTCCCCGAGGTTAAGGTGAGGAGGGCAGACATCTCTGTGGCCTGGGAGAGACTCCGTAGGCTGGAGGAGGACCCCGGCAGGAAGCCAAAGACAGGACACCATCGCTCCTCGCTTCGGAATCCCGCTCCTGCCGCCGATCCAGCCCAGGAGTTCGCCTCACCCAGGGGTAATCCCCAAGGTAGAGTGACGTCAACCGGGGTTCCCCCGGAGAAGATAAGGTTGACAGCGATTCGCATTGCGGACCGAGTGGCAGCCGCTTGTTCCGCCGCCTATCCCCCCGTAGCCATGAAGCACGTGATAGCGGCGGTCAGGCTGGTTGAGAAGAACCCTGAGCTGAATGATTATCCGGGATACGCTGACCTGTTGGCTTCGGTCTCCGTACAGGAGCGGCGTTTCCCCGACTTCACGTTCAGAAGACGTCGCTCCCAAATTCCCCGAACATCTCAGCGAGAGCCCCGTCCGGATCCCGCTCCAGGAAACCATATGAATTTCGCCTCCCAGCCTGCTGTAGCTCCCGTGTCTCGCCGAAGAAGCGAATCAGCTGCTCCCGCTCCTGGGCCCGCTCTTCCCGCTGTCCCGTCAGCTCTGGGCCCCCAGTTCTCCTCAGCTGTTTCTTTCCCCTCTTTGTCATTCACTCCGGCTGCTGAGAACAGCACAAATTCACCTCCTGGTGTTCCCGGTCCCGATCCGGTGTGAGAGGCACCACCTTGTCTGTCCGGGGAGTCCTCCACTTCCATCCGGCCGGGAGAGGAAAGACTCAAGTCCCTTGCAGCGGATTCCACCAACTCTCCGGGAATCAGGCAAGTGTCTTTTCATTCTCCTCCCATTATGAGTGAAGTGCCTTGTTTGATTCCTGAGGGAGGAGTTCAGGGTTCACAGTCCCCTGAGCTCTCTCCTCCCTCTGCAAAAGTAAAATATGAACCTGCGTCCTCTGTGTCTCTTCCCCCCGAGTGTGCCCCGGTGCCAGGTCTGCACCGCCGCGCGAGGAGGAGGCCTGCGGCCCTGGAAGGTTTCGCCCCAGCCCCGCAGCCACGTCATGGGCAGAGGAGAAGGTCGAACTGCCTGTTGGAGCCAGCGCCGACGATTAAGCGTCCCCGGGTCTCCACGGAGGAATGGTTCGGCCCAGCAGAGCCCAGATCTCCTGCCTCCACGCCATGCGGGCTGTCGACGTGGTCTTCGGCGCTTGGAGGTCGTCTGACTGTGGATACCATCATGCCGGCTGCGGAGCCATTCGCAGTCGAGTGGGAGCCGGAGGACGGAGTTCTGCACGCTGAACCCGGAGCATCGAAGTCCTGGATGGCGGTAGAACCCGAGAACAGGCGAGTGCTCTATTTTCTCTCTCTCATCTATTTTCTGGAGCATTATTGCCTGTCTCTCAGAGGGGCGAGCCGGGTGCAGCCGTCTGCTGCGCTCGAGCCTGTCTCACCGGGCTCTACCGCTGCCGGTGATCCTGATCCCGGTTCCTTTTGTCCCTCTGAGCCTCTCCCCAGGGTCACTGGAGACGAACCTGCTCTGGGTGCCACCTCGGAGGTTCCGGTTCTCTGCACGGTGTTCGCCTCAGATGCTGCGCCCGGGGGTGCTTTACTGGCCCAATTGGGGTCCACCGGGGGTGCTTCGCCGGTCCAATTGGGGTCCACCGGGAGTGTTTCGCCGGCCCGATCGGGGTCCACCGGGGGTGCTGCGCCGGTCCGGTTAAAGGTCAGTGAGGGAGCTGGAGGATTGTGTTCGTCTGACGTCAGGCTGACTTCGTCCCTTGCCTCCATCTTCTCTCCTCCTGCCGCTGTTGGGGTTCCTCTCATCCGGGCCAGTTTCCCCCTGCCCATGTGTTCATCAGATGTCAGGCTGACTTTGCCCCTTGCCTCCATCTCCTCTCCCCTGCCACTGTTGGGGTTTCTCTCACCCGGGTCAGTTTCCTCCTGCCTTTTCCCTCAGGGAGGAAGCTGCACCAAAACTTCTCCCTCAGCTCTCGGTGGTCTGAGGTCACGGGACGACCGCCTGGGGAGCCGTCTGGCTGGTTCGGTGATCTGGGTCGGCCTCCGGAGAAACTGTGTCTCCTAGCCTGGGACTCTGGTAGGCCGCCCAAACTGGTATTGTGGTTCCTGGCCTGGTGGAGTCGGGTCGCCCGCCGGACAAGCTGTCACCGCCTGCCCCGCTCCACCTGCTGACGTCCCTGGAAGAATTGACTGACTGTTCATAGCCTTGTGTTTGATTGTCCTCCGTTATTTAAACCCATTCAGGACATCAAAGAACTTTCTGCCCTAGAGTCCTTATTGTAGTGTCATTTCAACTAAGATTTCCTTAGACTATTTTCTATGTTTTTTAATCCCAGTATGATCTCTTATTTAAGTTAGCCCTTTAAGTAGCTTTTGCCTCACATTGCCTGGCCTCATTCAGAGTAGTCTTGTTCATCTGCATTTATATCCTCCTCCAGACTGTTTTTTGACTTTCTGTTTTGAGCTAATACATGATTGAGGAGTTGTTCCTTTTGTATCTTCATGCTAATTTGCAGTTCCAGGCTCTTATGGCCGGTTTGCTTCCTTTGTTTATTCTGTTTTGGCCGGGGTTACATGTGTAAGAGTCTACTTCAGCCAGATGTTCATCAGAGTTTGTAGTTTTCTGACCTTCGGGACATGAGTTTTGTCTTGTCCTCGCCTTAAGTTATTGTGAGTTTTTTTTTTTTCCATGACTATGTCGCTGTGCCTTTGTTCTTGTCGTTTTACCCCACCTCCTGTGGTTACCTGCATTGACCGTCTGGCCTCTGCAGAGGAGGGGGTGATAGTTATTTTCTGTTTGAAATTGTTATGGTGTCAGTTTCTATACTGTTACCTGTTTTTTATTTCTCCCTCCTTTTCCTTATCCCTCGCTTTTCCCCAGACCTGGCCCCCACCGCCCTCCCTGGTCTTCACCTCGGTGGGGGGGGGGGGGGTGGTTAAGCCTGCGCCAGGAGGCGCGGCTCGGGGAGGAGTACTGTCACGACCTGAACGCTATCCTTCTCCGCGTTCAGGTTGTCCAGTGTCGCTCCTGCTCCGTGCTATTCCGTGCCGGGTCTTACTAGGCCCGTAGTTTGACAGCGCCCAGCTGATCTCCAGCTGTCTAGTTCAGCTGCTCTGGGACAGCTGTCTCCCATTATTGTTAATCATCTTCCCCGCTTCTGATTGGGTTCCCTTCCCCTTTTAAACAAGCAGCTGAGAGTTACTCCTCGCTGCGACCTCACTACGGAAAGACGCGCCCCGTGTTTCTACGACTGGAGCTCCCATGTCCAGCTTTAGTTCCCCGTTACCTCGGCGCTACACCCAAAGTAAGTGCTGCGGCTCGGCGTGTGTTTCCCCTCGCCGCCTCTCTAGCCTTAACTTCTGGGTTGTACATTGTCCTTAGTTCTGTATGTATATTAGCCCCACGTGGCTCTTTTCCTTTCTATTTTGTACGTTGTGTGTTAATGTTAATAAATTACGCAAACTCACTGGTCGCCCTCGCATCTCCTTTCTGGCTCGTGAGAGCCAGGCATGACAACTTCTGAAGAAGAAGGCGAATGATATGTGTGGACCTTGCAAATTCCAAAATGGTGAATGTATATTATGTATTCTTATGTAATAGATTACCTAGACTAAACAGAGGAGCTTTGTTGTTGACTTGTTTTTGTTAATGGTTGTTGTTGTTTTTATTACCCTTTTTTTGTTATTTTGTTATTGTTCTTTTTAGTTTTTAAATAACTTTTGTGTTAGTGTCTGACTGTGTGTGCTATGTTTGGACAAAAAAAGGTTCAATAAAAATATTGTGGGAAAAAAAATTGCTCTGATCTGCGTGAAAATCATGGAGAGACTGTTGAGACATCATGGACGTACCTGCTTCTGCAGCACTGAGTGTGAGGTGGTGTCATAGCAAAAAATGATCAGCTGCCACAACTTGATCACCATGTTAACTAGAAAAGCACTCGGAGAGCGCAGACCTCCGCCAAGCGCCGCAGTTCCCCCCATACAGTCTTCAGATTCCTTGATCATGAAAACATATGACAAGCAGTGGTTCAGTAGTTATTGAGGAAAATGGCATTTTCCATAATGGCGGCCACAGTTCCTCCCATACAGTGTTTGTGTGTACGTTTTCAGATTCCTTGACCATGTAAACATATGACTAGCAATTGGATTGACAATGATAGGATTAGTGGTTCAGTAGTTATTCTGAAAAATGGCATTTTCCATAATGGCGGCCACAGTTCCTCCCATACAGTGTTTGTGTGTACGTTTTCAGATTCCGTGACCATGAAAACATATGACTAGCAAGTGGATTGACAATGATAGGATTAGTGGTTCAGTAGTTATTGACGAAAATGGCATTTTGCGTAATGGCGGTTTTCTTGTGGACGGTGATCCGGATCACCACCAAAATGTACTCATCTGTAGGATACCCCATTTCTGACAATCTGTGAAAATTTCATGAAAATCCGTCCATAACTTTTTGAGTTATCTTGCTAACAGACAAACAAACAAACAAACAAACAGACAGACAGACAAACAGACAAACAAACAAACAGACAAACCAACGCCGATGATCACATATCCTCCCCCTTTGGCGGAGGTAATAACTATATTAGCCACAAAATAATATTTTACTATTAGTATTTTAGTATTATACTATCACTAGTATTACTCATTCTTATTCTACACTTTATTGCATGTATAGTTTTTTTATTTCTTTTATTTTATCATGTTTAATGTTGCAGCATTGCACTGAGACAAATTCCTAGTTTGTGTACTACATGAACAATGGCAATAAATCTGATTCTGATTCTGATTCAGATTCTGAAATATATATTCAAAAAGTAAACAGTACTGAGTTAGGTATAATAAGATATATTTGACAGTTATGATGCATTTTAGGCCAAAACAAACTTGATCTAGGATTAAAAGCAATTAAAATAATGCAGTCACAAGGTTACATGGAAAATGCTTGATTTACTAGATACATATACTGTAGAAATATATATTCTCTGCATCAATGTACTATACATGCATTCATGTAGTATTGCACTGACAATAAACCTCTGAAGTTTTTGCAGATGTCTCTTTTTTATATGTGAAGGTTACCACCATGTGACATAAATTTAATACTGACAGATTGGAAAAGCTGTCTAAGAACAATCCAGCAGTTTGAGAAATCACTTTTAGTCTGTCAACAGGATTATGAACCATAAAGCAGTTTATGTTAAAATGTTAAATCCCATTAAACTCTAACCCACAGGTGTCCAATCATGTGTCATGGAGGGCCAAGACCCTGCAGGTTCTCTTCTACCCAGTCTCTTCAGCAGGTGTTCTCACTGATCTGCAGTCAGTGGAAGAAGTTCAGTGGAATCTGCTGTTGAAGACACTGGTTGGAGTTAAAGCCTGTAGGGTCTTGGCCCTCCATGGCACATGATTGGACAGCCCTGCCCAAACCCATTATGATGAAGAGCAGATGCTAATATGACCCAGAATTCCTACATATACTGGTACTGTCACTAAAGTATGCAGGGTCTTCTGCGGTGGCACATTCCAACAATACAGTCTTCAGTTAATAAAATAATTGTTTTGGTTACTTTTCTTAAAAATGAGCCATTATTTTCAAGGTCACCCATTAATGGTTTGTACTATTGACTCTTTCCCCACCAGTGTATTAACAGACAAAAATAGAAATCATGATGCAAACACATAAGTCACTAAATTGTTTATTACAATCAGCAGCAAATTCCAGATTATTCAGAATGTGCAAAACTCAAACTGTAAGACTAGGTCACTCAGCAGCAGGGATGTGCAGCTCACACTGGTCTCAGATCAGCAGATCTTAGGCCTGCATCTCTGTAAATAGTGACGCAAGGTCCAGTTTGGGGTGGATCGATCGTTTACCTCTTGCCTAGACAAAAGACAGAAATGGGTGGTGGTTAAATAAAGGAAGTTTAAAACATATTTGGGAAATACACTTGTTGCTAAAAGCCAGTGGTGGAATGTGAATGAATGAATCTTTATTTCGGATAGATTAAAAGAAAATAGAATAATATAACAAAGGGGGAAAAAAATCTAATAAGGTCAAATTAAACAATAACTCCTCTGATTATACAGTTCAACATAGGTTATCTGAAATGGGTGATGGCTGAAGCTGCAGCTTATATTGCCCACCATATTCCATCCAAGAATCCAAAAGAAAAACAAAACAGGAGCGATTCCAATTCCAATGTGACAATAAAGTACTTCTTTGTTGTATTTAACCACAATTTTCATGTAGCTGCACTGATGTAAAGTCGATTTTACAAGGGCTGCGTTACATTTAAAACTAGAAAAGCACTCGGAGAGCGCAGACCTCTGCCAAGCGCCACAGTTCCCCCCATACAGTCTCCAGATTCCTTGATCATGAAAACATATGACAAGCAGTGGTTCAGTAGTTATTGAGGAAAATGGCATTTTCCGTAATGGCGGCCACAGTTCGTCCCATACAGTGTTTGTGTGTACGTTTTCAGATTCCTTGACCATGAAAACATATGACTAGCAATTGGATTGACAATGATAGGATTAGTGGTTCAGTAGTTATTGTGGAAAATGGCATTTTCCATAATGGCGGCCACAGTTCCTCCCATACAGTGTTTGTGTGTACGTTTTCAGATTCCTTGACCATGAAAACATATGACTAGCAATTGGATTGACAATGATAGGATTAGTGGTTCAGTAGTTATTCACGAAAATGGCATTTTCCGTAATGGCGGCCACAGTTCCCCCCATACAGTGTTTGTGTGTATGTTTTCAGATTCCTTGACCATGTAAAGATATGACTAGCAATTGGATTGACAATGATAGGATTAGTGTTTCAGTAGTTATTCTGGAAAATGGACTTTTCCATAATGGCGGCCACAGTTCCTCCCATACAGTGTTTGTGTGTACGTTTTCAGATTCTGTGACCATGTAAACATATGACTAGCAATTGGATTGACAATGATAGGATTAGTGGTTCAGTAGTTATTCTGGAAAATGGCATTTTCCATAATGGCGGCCACAGTTCCTCCCATACAGTGTTTGTGTGTACGTTTTCAGATTCGTTGACCATGAAAACATATGACTAGCAATTGGATTGACAATGATAGGATTAGTGGTTCAGTAGTTATTGACGAAAATGGCATTTTCCGTAATGGCGGTTTTCTTGTGGACGGTGATCCGGATCACCACCAAAATGTAATCATCTGTAGGATACCCCATTTCTGACAATCTGTGAAAATTTCATGAAAATCCGTCCATAACTTTTTGAGTTATCTTGCTAACAGTCAAACAAACAAACAAACAAACAGACAAACCAATGCCGATGATCACATAACTTCCCCCTTTGGCGGAGGTAATCATCTGTTTTTACAGTGGCCTCAGCAATCAGAATGAATTAATACATTCACTTGAATGGAATATAGTACTTTAACTGAAGCTGTGCATCACCGAGTATGGAGTCGCTCAGTCAAAATATGGAGTTTTTATCAATAAAAGTTTGTCCTGAATGTAAAAGTGTCTCTTCTTGCCCTGGCTTCAAGTGTGGGCGGTGTTTTGTACTTTTATTGCTAAAATATAAAAGGATGCACTACAATGGGTCTCAAATATTTGTAATGTGTCCTGTTACTGCATGAGTTTATTGATGATAGAGTATAAACTACACATATAAACTAAATTATATTGATGACTGAACAACTGCCATTCCCCAAAAGATACAGTTATGAACATAACTCACAAAGGATCACACAAGTGATCTGACAAAAAAAATAAATACATTAACAAGTGGTTTATTTTACAGTTCATGCGCCAGTCTTTTTAAATTATTCTGTAATTAATACTCACAATCAAATAAATCTCAGTTCAGTCCCTTTTATATTAAGTGGAAATTGTGCTACTTTGGTTTTGACACTTTACCTATAAAAGCAAAGGATTTCAGTACTTTCCACAGTGGTGAGGTAGGTTGTGGGGAGGCTGCTTTCCTCCTGCCTAGACGAACGACAGAAATGGATGGTGGTTAGTTAAAGCAAGTTCAACACTTATACAGGCACATCTCAAAAATTAGAATATCATGAAAAAGTTCAATATTTTTGTCATTCATTTCAGAAAGTGAAACCCATATATAGATTCATTACAGGGACAGTGATATACTGAAAGTGTTTATTTTAATATTGATGATTATGGCTACAGCCCATATTAACCAACACCTCAGCGGCCAACATTTCTATTTAAAAACTATTTTTTAAAGTTTATGTAATATTCTAATTTTTTGCCAAATTGAATTTGGGGTTTTCAGGGGCTGTAAGCCATAATCATCCATCCATCCATCCATCTTCTACCGCTTTTCCGGAGGTCCGGGTCGCGGAGGCAGCAGTTCAAGCAGAGAAGCCCAGACTTCCCTCTCCCCAGCCACCTGCTCCAGCTCTTCAGAGGGGATACCAAGGCGTTCCCAGACCAGCTGGGAGACATAGTCTCTCCACCGAGTCCTGGGTCTGCCCCGGGGTCTCCTCCCAGTGGGACGTGCCTGAAACACCTCAAGTGGGAGGCGTCCAGGAGGCATCCTAATCAGATGCCCATACCACCTCAGCTGACTCCTTTCAATGTGAAGGAGCAGCGGTTCTACTCTGAGCCTCTCCCGGATGACTGAGCTCCTCACCCTGTCTCTGAGGGTGAGTCCAGCAATCCTACGGAGAAAGCTCATTTCAGCCGCTTGTATCCGTGATCTCGTTCTTTTGGTCATTACCCAGAGCTCGTGACCATAGGTGAGAGTAGGAACGTAGATTGACTGATAAATCGACAGCTTTGCCTTAGAACTAAGCTCCCTCTTCACCACAACAGACCGGTACAACGTCCTCATCACTGCAGATGCTGCTCCAATCCATCTGTCGATCTCTCGTTCCATTCTCCCCTCACTCGTGAACAAGACCCCAAGATACTTAAACTCCTCCACTTGGGGCAGGAGCCTGTCCCCAACCCATAGAGGACAATCCACCTTTTTCCGGCTGAGGACCATGGACTCGGACTTGGAGGTGCTGATTCTCATCCCAGCCGCTTCACACTCAGCGGCAAACCATCCCAGCAAGAGCTGTAGGTCATTGCTGGATGAAGCCAACAGGACAACATCATCTGCAAACAACAGAGATGAGATCCTGTGGTCACCAAGCATGACACCCTCCATTCCCTGGCTGCGCCTAGAAATCCTGTCCATAAAAATTATGAACAGGATCGGTGACAAAGGGCAGCCCTGGCGGAGTCCAACTCTCACTGGGAATGACTCCGACCGAGTGTTGGCAATACGAACCAAACTCTCACAACGGTCGTACAGAGATCGAATAGCTCGTAACAACAAGCCCGATACCCCATACTCCCGAAGCACCCCCCACAAAAATCCACGAGGGACGCGGTCAAATGCCTTCTCCAAGTCCACAAAACACATGTAAACTGGTTGGGCAAACTCCCACGAACCCTCGAGAATTCTCGAGAGGGTAAAGAGCTGGTCCGATGTGCCACGGCCAGGACGAAAACCACATTGCTCCTCCTGAATCCGAGGTTCGACCAACGGCCGGACTCTCCTCTCCAGTACCTTGGCATAGACCTTCCCAGGGAGGCTGAGGAGTGTGATCCCTCTAAAGTTGGAGCACACCCTCCGGTCCCCTTTTTTAAAGAGAGGAACCACCACCCCGGTTTGCCATGCCAAAGGCACTGCCCCCGACCTCCACGCAATGTTGCAGAGGCATGTCAACCATGACAACCCAACAACATTCAGGGCCTTGAGGTACTCGGGGCGAATCTCGTCCACCCCTGGGGCCCGGCCACCAAGGAGATTTTTAACCACCTTGGTGACCTCAGCCCCTGTGATAGGCAAGTCATCCCCCTCGTCCCCAAACCCTGCTTCCTCTGTGGAAGGCGTATCAGTGGGATTGAGGAGATCCTCAAAGTATTCCTTCCACCGCCCGACGATGTCCCCAGTCGAAGTCAACAGTGTCCCATCTGCACCATACACAGTGTAGACGGGGAGCTGCTTTCCCCTCCTGAGCCGCCGGACAGTTTGCCAGAATCTCTTTGAGGCCGACCGAAAGTCTTGTTCCATGGCCTCGCCGAACTCCTCCCATACCCGGGTTTTTGCTTCAGCAACCACCCAAACTGCACTCCGCTTGGCCTGCCGGTACACCTCAGCTGCTTCGGGAGTCCCACAAGCCAACCAAGCTTGATAGGACTCCTTCTTCAGCTTAATGGCCCCCCTCACCACTGGTGTCCACCACTTGGTTCGGTGGTTGCCACCACGAGATGCACCAACCACCTTGCGGCCGCAGCTCTGGGCAGCCGCTTCAACAACAGAGGTGGAGAACATGGCCCAGTCAGACTCCATGTCTCCAGACTCCCTCGGAATGTGGTTGAAGTTCTTCCGGAGGTGGGAGTTGAAGACCTCCCGGACAGGGGCCTCAGCCAGACGCTCCCAGCACACCCTCACTATACGTTTGGGTCTACCAGGTCTGAATGGCTTCCTCCCCTGCCATCGGATCCAACTCACCACCAGGTGGTGATCAGTTGACAGCTCTGCACCTCTCTTTACTCGGGTGTCCAAGACATACGGTCGCAGGTCTGATGACACGATAACAAAATCGATCATCGACCTGCGACCTAGGGTGTCCTGGTGCCAGGTGCACATATGGACACCCTTATGCTTGAACATGGTGTTCGTTATGGACAGACTGTGGTTAGCACAGAAGTCCAATAACTGAACACCACTCGGGTTCAGATCGGGCAGGCCGTTCCTCCCAATCACCCCCCTCCAGGTTTCACTGTCGTTGCCCACGTGCGCATTGAAGTCCCCCAGTAGGACAATGGAGTCTCCAAGAGGAGCACCCTCCAGCACCCCAGTCACAGACTCCAAAAAGGGTGGGTACTCTGAAACATCATTTGGTGCATAGGCACAAATGATGGTCAGGACCCGTTTCCCAACCCGAAGGCGCAGGGAAGCAACCCTTTCGTCCACCGGGGAAAACTCCAATATAGAGGCAGCAAGGTGGGGCGATACAAGAATACCCACCCCTGCTCGTTGCCTCTCACTCGGGGCAACTCCAGAAAAGGCCAAGCTCCAGCCCCTCTCGAGGAGACTGGTTCCGGAACCGGAGCTGTGTGTTGAGGTGAGGCCGACTATATCTAGCCGGTATCTCTCAACCTCGTACACCAGCTCAGGCTCCTTCCCCACCAGAGAGGTGGCATTCCACGTACCAAAAGCCAGTTTAGAAAGCTTGGGATCAGTCCGCCAAGGTCTCCGCCTTTGACCGCCACCTGATCCACATAGCACCGGACCCCCATGATCCCTCCTGCAGGTGGTGAGCCCACTGGAGGGCGGACCTATGTAACTCCTTCGGGCTGAGCCCGGCCGGGTCCCATGGGTGGAAACCCGGCCACCAGACGCTAGCCTTCGAGCCCCTCCCCCAGGCCTGGCTCCAGGGTGGGGCCCCGGTAACCCCATACCGGGCGGGGTACACTGAATCCTTGATATACAATTCATGAGAGTCTTTTGGATCATTCTTAGTCTGGCCCTTCTCCCAGGACCAGTTTGTCTTGGGAGACCCTATCAGAGGCAAATTGCCCCGGACAACATAGCTCCTGGGATCACTGGGGCATGCAACCCCCCCCCACCACGATAAGGTGACGATCCATAATCATCCAAATTAAAATAAATAAATGCTTGAAATATATCACTGTCTGTGTAATGAATCGATATAATATATGAATTTCTCTTTCTGAAATGAGTGTCAAAAAATATTGAATTTTTTCATGACATTCTAATTTTTGGAGATGTACCTGTATTAGGGAAATACACCTGTAAAAGTCAGTGGTGGGATGTGACAAAAATGCTTCGTTTCCCTGACAAGCACCTCAGGAGCCACTCTGTACATGAACAAGAATATTTTCAATCCAGGGATTTATGGTGGAACAGCACAATACTGTTCCAGCACCTTTTATGGAAAATCCACAGAATAGGTGTGTGGGTCTATTCTGACACTTTAGAAAATTATATGAATGACTTTATAAATCACTGGTTTGAAAAAGCACTTTTATATTGTTGAGATTTCGGCTCCTGTGGTCCATTTCACCAGTATCCACTATAAACAGGGAGGCTAACCCCTGGCATGTTGAAACACATTCTAGCATTAAATTGCACACAATTTAATGCGCAGCACCAAAGTGCAGCACGTACAAAAACCAGGACTTTAACCAGGATTAACATATTTCATCGTTTTGCTCTCACAAGCGAATACTTAGGAGAAAACAAGCACGAATCAGCAGTTAGTACTAGTTAGCTACTAGCTAACACTTGTTAGCCAGCACAGGACGCTGTATTGCTCAAAAAAAGTGAGCTTACCACCAACAGGATAAATAAGCGAACAGATACACATTATTACAAATCACTCACCATCGATGGTTCTCTCACGTTCGTCTTCAGCTTGTCAGTAGTACGGTTCTATGCAGGGCTGCCATCTGTATCGGTCTGGATCACTCCTCTCACTGTGTATCTGCCACCAAGCAGAGAAAACCCCGCACCTCTTCGTTGGACCACGGTATAGATTTCCGCAAAACCTACAACGCTGTCTGTATTAATATCGTATTTACTCTGTGACCGAGTTAGTCCTTGAAAGATTGCAAATGGTGGTCGTAAAGATTCCACTGAAGACGGGCGCTTTCGTGACGTTACGCCCTGACCAATCAGCGGCTCGCAGTCTGTTGACGTCACATCTCAGCTCGCTTCAGCTCGGTTGTACCCTGCCTTCACACGGGCACGAAAATAGTGTCGGTTAAACCGTGCTGGGTACAGTGGAAAGGGCGAGAAAGCGAGTAGAGTAGAAGTAAGTAAGGCCAAGGCGATACTAGTGGAAAAGGCCCTTAAGATCACTCCAAGAGCAAGGTGTGTAATAGTTGGCAAGGTCACAAAGGACCCCAGGGTAACTTCTAAGCAACTGAAGGCCTCTTTCGCATGGGCTAATGTTAATGTTTATGAGTTCACCATCAGGAGGACACTAAACAACAATGGTGTGTATGGCAGGGTTGCAAGGAGAAAGTCACTTCTCTTCAAATAAAAACATTGCTGTTCATCTGTAGTTAGCTAAAGAGCATGTGGACAAGCCAGAAAGCTACTGGAAAAATGTCTTATGGATGGAGAAGACCAAAATATAAATTTTAGTTTGAATTAGAAATATTATGTTTGGAGAATGGAAGACAGTGAATTCCAGCATAAGAACCTTATCCCATCTGTGAAACGTGGTGATGGTAATATCATGGTAATATCAATATCATGGTTTGGGCCTGTTTTGCTGCATCTGGGCCCTTGATGGCTCGCCATCATTTATGGAACAATGAATTCTGAATTATACCAGCAAATACTAAAGGAAATTGTCAGGGCATCTGTCCCTGAACTGAATCTCATGAGAAAGAGGGTCATGCACCAAGACAACGATCCTAAGCATATGAGTCATTCTACCAAAGAATGGTTAAAGAAGAATGTTAATGTTTTGTTATGTTAATGTTTTGGAATGGCCAAGCCAAAGTTCTGACCTTAACCCAACTGAGATGTTGTGGAAGGATCTGAAGTGAGCAGTTCGTGCAAAAAAACCCACAAACATCCCTGAGTTGAAGCTGTTCTGTGTGGAGGAATGGACTAAAATTCCTCCAAGCAGATGTGCAGGACTGATCAACAGTTACTGGAAATGTTTAGTTGCAGTTATTGCTGCAAAAGGGGGTAATACCAGATACTGAAATAAAATATCCACAAAGTTTTGCTTCCTACAGATATGTAATATTGGATAATTTTCCTCAATAAATAAATGAAAAGTAATTTTTTTGTGGTCTCATTTATTTAACTGGTTTCTCTTGATCTACTTTTAGGACTTTTGTGAAAATCTGATGATGTTTTAGGTCATATTTATGCAGAAAATTCTATTTGTATTTTATTTAACCTTTATTCATTGAGAAGCAACCTCTCTTTTTCAAGAACACCCTGTCCACACTCACACAGTTAGACAGTCACACCAGAAAGCAGCCCAGTACAACCACAGACTGACCTGTGGCCACTGAGCAGCTCCACTGGAGCAGTTGGGGTTAAGGGCCTTGCTCAAGGGCACCACAGTAGGGTTAAGGAGATCTTAAGCAGATCTGATCCTGCCGGTCCAGGGATCGAACCGGTGACCTTCCGCTCACAGTCTATATTCCTAACCGTTAGGTCACCACACCTAAAAAAAAGGGTTCACAAACTTTCAAGCACCACTGTATGTGAAAATTTTGCTTGAGTTGTATGATTTAGCATGGTAACCCAACCATGGGGGAGCATAAGCAGTGTTCTCCCAAGCCCGGGTAAATGGGGAGGATTGTATCAGGAAGGGCATCCAATGTAAAATCTGTGGGAAATCTAATGTGTGGACCATGATCTGCTGCCGTGACCCCTGTTAAGCAAGCAACTAAAAGAAGAAGAAGGACAAGCAGTTTTGTATGTAAGTATGTGTATAAACACAGTGGCATAGTCATCCAGTCATAGTTGTCTTTGTGAGAATGACCCCCCCCCCCTTGATTTGCCTCATATTTGGGGTAAAACAAATCTGCCCTGGATGGTGTCTGATTGTTCTTAGAAAGTCTTAAAAAGTCTTAAATTTTAAAATCAAGGCCTTAATTATCATTAAAAATGATAAATACTCCTTAAATTCTTGCTCACTGGTCTTAAAAATAAAACACAATAAACACAAGATTTGCCTGACATTACAGAATACAAACACAACTCACTGCAAACTCAACATTTCCTGGAATTGTTTAAACAATAAAAGTCCTTAATAATCAACTCCTTAATTTGTTTACATGCTTTTATTATGAAACATAAAATCAAATATGTGTGTGTGCTGGCAGCAACAGTTAACATTTTTACTGACAATCTACGAATTTAACAAGATAAATTTATGAACTTTGTATAATGTGTTCAGAGGAGATGAATCAGAGCAGCTTCAGTTTGTCTTGAGATAGTGAGGGTGTAGAGGTTTTTTTTGATGCTCAAAACTTTTCTTTACTCTGTAATGTAGGGGGAAGCTAATACAGGGGCAGAGGTGGTCTAATGGTTAGGGATGTGGAGTAGTGAGCAGAGGGTCACCAGTTCAATCCTTGGACCGGCAGGATCAGATCTGGGTGGGACCAAGGCTGCCTTAATGAACAGGCTAGGCTGGGCTAAAGCCCATAGGCCTACGAAGATCAGGCGCCTATCATGGGCCAATAAAATAGATCACATTGTTGTTAACTGGTCAGATTATACGTCCATCACTTGATATTTGTGTGTGGCTGGCTACTGTTTGGTCCAATTTACATGTGGCCCACATGGGTACCATGTAACAATAGCCTATCAGAGGAGTTGTTTTGACATTTGACTATGCAAGCACCTGTGAAAGGTAAGAAGTAATTAGCTCGGTCAAAATGTCCAGAAAAAAGTTTTTGAGTGGGGCTTATAAAATTATTGAGAGGAAAAGAGCTTAGGGAAAATGAATTGCTCAAAAAAAAATCCCAAAGAGTAAAGGATTTTTCTGAGCTAGAGCAACAAGTGGAGGTGGGGCTGCTAATTACTGCACCGAGGAGACAGGTGGGCCATTAAAGCACTCATCTGGAGGGGAAGACCACCAGATCCTGCCAAAAGAGAGCAGGCCAGTGGAGAAGGCAAGCTGAGAGATGGAGACCAGCACAAGAAAAGCCAGGTCTGATGTAAAGCCATCACTGCTTACATCAGACAGCTGTGCATGGGACAGTAGACTCGGATCTTGGTAAAAAGCAGACTAGGTCAAGCATGCTGCTTAAACAGACTGTGTAACCTCACATTGATGTCCATAGAGTATGACATTATTCGTGAGCTGGACTTAAAGGACATAATGAAGGATTTTTCATTAGAGAAGGCTAGAAGAAAGCACTTTATAAAAAAGGTAAGACATGCTATTTGTAGCTTTCCAGTTACCTGTGCAGGTTTTTACCTCCGCCAAGGAGGCAATGTGATCGGGGTGGTTTGTTTGTTTTTCTGTTTATTAATTCAATTCAATTTATTTATTCATTCATTCATGTTCTTCTGCTTAATCCTTTTATTTATATTGCGCCAAATCACAACAAAGGTCGTCTCAAGGCACTTTACAGAAAAGAGTGGGTTTAGGCCACACTCTTAGTTTATAGAACCCAGCAGAGACTTCTAAGAGCAAGCACTGTGGCAACACAGGCGAGGAAAAATTTCCCTTTAACGGGCAGAAACCTCAGGCGGAACCATAGCTTATAGAGGACAGCCAACCAACCTCAACTACTCAACCCAGCCTCTACCGGCTGGGTTGAGTAGCTACATTCAAAAACAAACATACAAATACAACATTCAAAGCCAGGCTGCACATGCAAGCGAAGGCCTGGCAGGGGCAACATTTCTAACTAAATGCCTTATCAAAGAGAAAAGATTTCAACTTGCTCTTGAATAAAGAGAGTGTCTGCCTCCCGAACTGAACTGGGAAGATGGTTCCACAGGAAGGGAGCTTGATAGCTGAAAGCTCTACCTCCCAATCTACTTTTACATACCTTGGGGACCACTAGTAGTTTGGATTTTTGGGAGCGCAGAGCTCTGGTTGGATGATAAGGAACTAAGAGTTCTTGAAGGTAAGAAGGAGCCATACCATTAAGAGCTTTATAGGTTAAGAGCAATATCTTGAATTCAATTCTATATTTCATTGGGAGCCAATGTAAAGAAGCTAAAACTGGAGTAATGTGATCTCTTCTCCCTGTTCTCATAAGGATATGTGCATCTGCATTCTGAATGAGTTTGAGAAACTTCATGGACTTATTTGGGGAACCTGATAAAAGTGAGTTACAATAGTCAAGTCTAGAGATGATAAAGGCATGGACAAGTTTCTCTGCATCTTTATGAGACAGGATGGACCTAATTTTAGAAATATTACGCAGATGGAAGAAGGCAGTCTTAATGGTTTGCTGTATATGAGAGTTGAAAGACACATCTTGGCCAAAGATAACTCCAAGATTCCTAACAGAAGACGTAGAAGCGAGTGCAATGCCATCTAGGGTTATTACCTTGCTAAAAAATAGTACTTCTAGCATGTTTGGGGCCAAGGATGATGACTTCAATTTTATCTGTATTCAGCAATAGAAAGTTGTAGTTCATCCAGGTTTTGATATCCTTAAGACACTCCTGGAGTAAACCCAACTGGCTGGGATCATCTGGATTGATGGATCAATACAACTGAGTGTAATCAGCATAACAATGAAAATGAATAGAATGCTTCCTTATAATTCTCCCAAAGGCAGCATGTATAATGTGTAGTGATATTTAATAAAATATAATGTAATAAGGTACAGGAATTATTTATGTTATTTAATAGTGGGTGTGCGAGGGGACAGAGTTAAACCGTCACCCCAACGCTCACTAAATAAAATAGGAAAGCACTCGTAAAAAGGGGGCACCAGTTATAAAAGAACAACTTGTTAATGAATTAATTTCAATTAATTAATTTCCGTACCTTCAATTACTTAATGAATCAATCTCAAAATTTAGTGAGTTCTTTTTACTGTCGTGACCCAGAAAACACATATGCAAAGGAAAAATGCTTCAACTTCTCTTGTTTATAATTTTATTAAATGAACTCATTCAGGTTACATGACATGGCATTCAAATGATGAATAAACAGATTCAAATGATAAACAGGTGTTCAATATCACATCAACTGTTAGTGGATTCCTGAGCATAATAATAATGCATCGATTTTATATAGCGCTTTATCATATACACTCAAAGACGCTTTACAAATAGGTACATTATTCATTCACTCCAGACAAACAGTGGTAGTGGCAAGCTACTTCTGCAGCCACAGCTGCCCTGGGGCAGGCTGACGGAAACGTGGCAGCCAATCTGCACCAACGGCCTTTCCGGCCACCACCGAACATTTTATACACATTCATACCCAGTGTTATGGACACTGGAGGCAATGCGGGTGAAGTGTCTTGCCCAGGGACACAACGGCAGGATATCTGGGGAGAGCGGGATTCGAACCACCAGCCATCGGGTTATTAGACGACTCGCTCTACCTCCTGAGCCACTGCTGTCCCAAATCATAAAATAAAACCATAAAATCTATAGTTAAACCTTTGTGGAACCAAGAGGAAACCAGATTTTATGTTTCAACTGTAATGGAAGGCTTAAGTATCTAACAAAATCAGAACACAATTTTATGGGGAAAAATTCCATAAGCTGATTACCTAAAAAGGAACTTCTGAATTAATCTACAAAAATGAAAGGAGGTTACTTAAAAATGAATAAGAATTTTCCTTCAGTTTATAGCTTTGTCCTATGGCTGAGGGACTAATTGTACCTTGTTATGTTCAATTGTAATTGATATTTTTAGGACATCACGTTTAAACCCAGCAGATAGGAAAATGAGAATGTCACTTACGAACACCTGTAGGTCCAGGTGTTCAGCGGTGGTCAGCACCAGCCGGTGGTATAAGTTCGGGAAGGCTCAGTGGCTCTTCCAGACAGCATTCGGAACACCGGACGAAAGCGACTGCTGGTCGGCTTTCAGATCGTTCACAGCTGTGAGAAGCGTAGACTCCGCTGGGGGCTCACATGGGGCAGGCAGCGAAGGCTGGTGACAGAGAGGGCTGGCCCCGGAGCAGAAGTGGAGTCCGTTGGCAACCAGTCCGAATCTAGGATGTCTCCGGCCCGCAGAACCAAACCAAAGACTGAAGGAAGAATGTTTTAGTCAGTTTCACCCACGAGCTCCTAGTTTCTTTAAGGGGTCAGATGAGGATGAGGCCGGAAAAGAAATGTCCAAAGATCTCTATCAGTTCACTTTAAAACAGGAAAATTAAAAAGGTCCACTTTAACGGCAGGAAAAGTCAGAGTCCAAGAAAAAACCCCAACAACATTCAAATAGGATAAGAATGGCTTCTGAGGCGAAGAAAAAATAAAGGATTTGAGAGTTTAACTCTCTTTAACCCTCAAGCGACCAAGCTATTTTACAGACTGAAATGACCAAGTGGGGTCATTTATGACCCCATTGTGCTCTGTACAGGGATCCTTATTATAAATGGCTGGTTGGAGGTTTATAATACCAAAACTACTCCCTGTATTTAAGACAGGTATTTTATAATGATCTAATGTAAAATGTGTTTGCTAATAATACTTTTATTGCAAGAAATAACCAAAACGCAGACTGTAAGAACAACATTACATTTATTTAGACAGTCCTTGTCAGTTCACTCTTGGAACATCATCATCATCATAGTCATCATATCATCATCACGATGATGATGATACCTATTATTGTAGTTACGATGACGATCATGATACCTATTATGGCATTTTGCGTAATGGCGGTTTTCTTGTGGACAGTGATCCGGATCACCACCAAAATCTAATCATCTGTAGGATACCCCATTTCTGACAATCTGTGAAAATTTCATGAAAATCCGTCCATAACTTTTTGAGTTATCTTGCTAACAAACAGACAAACAAACAGATAAACAAACAGACAAACAGACAAATCCAGACAAACAGACAAATGTAAATCTTGCTATCCTAGGTCTGTTAGCCATGGTTCACTGCAATACAATATAAAGTACTGATTAGAAGTGGAAACCGGAGTGGTGGCTCAGTTGGTAGAGCATCCGCCCCACACCCGGGAGGCAGGGGTTCAAATCCCGGCCGGGTCATACCAAAGACCATATAAAAATGGTGCTTTCTGCCTTCTAGCGTGGTGCTCCGCATAATGGAATGGGGAAAGTAAAGTTACACACAGAGCTACCAGACGACTGACCCCCCGCTGTAGCTTTCACTACTTACAGTAGCTGTGTGGCCTAGGGTCAGAGAAATGGAGATAGGCGCCGCCCATATACACCTTCAGGTGTGAAGGGATTAACTAACTAACTATTAGAAGTGGAACATTTGAATAAAATTTATAAAACCAATGTTTAAAAACCAGTGCTTCTCTTCGGGGTCATAAATGACCCCACAAGAGTTTGCGATGTCTACGCCACACCAATTGGTTGATCCCTGCAAAAAACTATGAAAGTGTGTAGAATTAGTAGACTGACAAATTCATGCTAGGAAAGAAAATTTGGATAAAAAAATAAAGAGACGGCACATTAAATTATATGGCTGGGGTCGTAAATGACCCCACTCGGTCGCTTGAGGGTTAAAGACGCGCTCATAGAAAAATGATGATTTCTCCTTAGTTAACCAGAAAACAACTAAAAAGACAATTTAGGAAAGTTAACGCAGGATTTGACAAGGTTCACATACACAAAAGACTTCTTAAAACTCACAGAACAATTTAGACAAAAGAAAACTGCAAGGAAGTACAAAGAACGGAAAAAACTCTCTTTCTCATCTTCTTTCTCTCGATCTGAGTATGCAGGGTGGAAGCATTTAACTGAAGCGCGCTGCTGGGTCATAAAATGGGACCGGCCGCAAGGCAGACCAATCATCTTCCATAAAGAGGAGTTTGAATGGGCTTTTGTCCAATGAGGGAACATTCCTTTGTTTGTGAACAGCCAATCAAATGACAGTACATTATCCAGCAGAAAGACAGCATGGTGATTGGTTATCATGAGAGAGAAGACGGACATTCATAAAACGTTCAGTTCTTATGGAATTATATACTCAATATAAAATCTAACTAATTTAAGTGACTCAAGGCTAATATTCAGTGACCATGCATTTATACCATTACTAATAATTTTAACATTCATTTGAATAACACTCATGAAAATAAAACATTCCTAAGACATGCACTCACATTTAAATCAAGGATTAATGAATCATGGCAAACCATTATTGGCGATTATCTTCACATCCTTAAAATCCCGGGAAGATGATAGCTGAAATAAAAGCTTAATGTTTAGCCACATTTAACAGATTGCACAATTAAACATATTCCGTAGATGTCCACTAGGAGGTACTATTGAGCTGTAGATAATTTTTAGGTCTTTTGAATGTGAGCAGAGGGGGCTAGAGGGTTCTGGGAAATGTCTAAAAGAAAGAAGAGGGCCATATATCTGCCATCTTAAGAAGTTTATGACTTTTTAAGAGTATCAGTTCCAGGTACAAATGGATACTATCAGCATGAACTCTCCAGTTGGGATTTGACTCCAAGAGTTTATGGTCCACTTAAGCCTTTAAAAGCAAATCCTGATCAAGTCTCTGTACAAAAGCAAAAGTGAAATTGTTTACATTGGGGTCCTGTTGAAGACATACAGCATTCTTGACCAGACCTTGGGTGAGAGTTGCTTTAAAATGAAGAAAAGTGAAATTTCTTTACAATGAAGAAAAGTGATCTCCTGGATTGGCCTGAGGAGAAGTTGCTATTACAAATGTAAACAATACTGGTCCAAGTACCAATCCCTGTGGAACTCCGTAGCTAACTGTGGTCTGAGGACTTGTTATGGACATAAACAAACTGGGAACGATCTGATAGATAAGACTGGAACCATCTTAGTGCTGTTCCATTCAGGCCAATTTGCTGTTCAAGTCTCTTTAGCAGAATATGGTGGTCAATGGTATCAAAGGCAGCACTGAGGTCCAATAAAACAAGGACGGAGACAAGTCCTTTATCAAGTGCCCTAAGGATGCCATCAGTAACTTTCACGAAGGCTGCCTCTGTGCTGTGATGTTTCCTAAAACCTGACTGAAATTTCTCAAATATAGAATTTTTTTCTAAAAAGGTGCATAGTTGATTGGCGACTACTTTTTTGAGGATCTTGGAAAAGTAGGGGAGGTTAGATATTGGTCTATAATTGGCCAAAATCCCAGAATCAAACAAAGTTTTTTTTAAGTAGAGGTTTAATTACTGCCACTTTAAAGGGCCTATATCATGCAAAATCGACTTTTTTGAGCTTTTAAGCATGTTATAATGTTAATTCCTCACCAAAAACACCCCTAAAGTGGTATTTTACTCCATTCACGCATCTCTGAGTATTCCTTCTCAACCCTGCTCTCTGAGCTGCTGCTCCGCCCTGTCCCTGATAATGACTGGGTCCCCACATTCATACGTATGAACGCGGGTGAGCCGCCCACTCCAGGAAGTGCCTGTGCTGCCAGCACCGCCCTCAGGCTAACGCACACACCCACTTTCTCCGCACAGCTGACGGAGCGGTGATCGGCAAAACTCTTTCACTTTAGCGTTGACGCTGTGAAGAAGTAGTTCCTCTTGCACCTAATCTGCTCAGTGACAACAACTGTTTGCTTTTTTACGTAAGACAATGCCTTCTAAGTGGCGTAAATGTGTCTTTGGCTGTGAGAGATTTAGGAGTTTGTTCAGCCTTCCTAAAGAGAGAGCCTACTCGTCAGAAATGGTTAAAATAGACCAGATTGCAGAGGCTAAAATCATAATATTAAACGTGATTAACCATACACTACATAAGAATAATATTATAGGCTAAAAAAATAACAGGAGGCTAAAGAGTTCAACATGCTCATCCATCTTTTCTAAAGTTTACTGTAGATGTTGTTTTCGTGGGCAGAACCCAGCAACACGCTGCAGCAGCCGGCTCAGGAGTTACATCATGAAATGGGCGGCAGCCACAAGAAGGAGAGGCGGAGCCTCAGAGATCGAGGCATCTTACTTCCGGGCTCGCGAAAATAACTCATATTTCATAAGAAATTCATTCTTCAGTGTACCAAAGGTAATATACTATCACATACATGCATATGGTTTACTCTGAAAGGCTTAAAATAACATGATATAGGCCCTTTAAATGACTGCTGTATATGTCCTGTCAATAGGGACATACTGTATTAATTATGTTCAAAAGAGATGGACTAATCAGAGATAGCAATTCCTTCACTGGTCTAGCGGGGATTGGATCTAAAAGACAGGTAGTTGATTTAGAGGCTGACACCATTAGGGCTAGATCAGAATGATAAATACGAGAAAATTTTGAAAAGTGGAGTTCTGAGCCTGTGGGTACAACAGTGTTAGGTAGAGGCTTGGTATTTTTAGGGGGGGGGGGGGTATTTTTTGGGAATATTATTCCTAATACTGACAATTTTATCATTAAAAAAATTCAAAAAGTCATCAGCATTAAGAGTTGGAGGGATGTAGGGATCTATGGCATTTTGGCTCTTGGTTAGCTGAGCCACAGTGCTAAAGAGAAATCTATGGTTGTTTTTATTTTCTTCTATCAAGGATGATTAGTACTGTTGCCTAGCACTACGGAGAGATTTCTTATAGGTTGTAAAGCTGGCATTCTAGGCTGAACAAGATTCTTCTGTCTTATTTGCACGCCAAAGCCTTTCACAGGATCTAACTTTCTGTTTTAACTTACAGGTGTGGGAGTTGTACCATGGAGCTAGTCTCCTATTTTTAATAGTTTTCTTTTTAAGAGGGGCTATGGAGTCAAGTGTTGACTGCAGTGAGGCTGCAGTACTACCAACTAAAAGGTCTAATTCTAATGGACTCAAGTAGTCAGTGCTGTCTGCTATATTGAGACATGGTAATACAGTAAGTGCTGAAGGGATAAGGGATGAAGGGATAGCAGGATTATGCCAAAAATTACCGTATGGATTTTGATGAGATTTTCACCAGAGGTAGCCCTTGGGCCAAGGATGAACCCACTAAATTTTGGTGATGATTTGAGAGTGCATACCTCCACCAAGAACATTGCATTTGTGCAGCAGGATTACACAAAAACTGCTGGATGAATTTGGATGAAATTTTCATCAGAGGTGGTCCTTGGGCTAGAGAGGAACCCATTACATTTTGGTGATGATTGGAGAATGCATACATCTGCCAAGGCTCTTCTCAGTGTGTTAGCAAGAATCTTCCTTAACTACTGGATAGACTTTGATGCAATTTTCGCCAGAACTGGCTCGTGGCCTATACATAAACCCATTACATTTTAGAAGTCATCCATGAGGGATGGAAGAAGCCTTGGCAGAGGTATGTGCTCTCTAAGTGCTTTTCTAGTTGCTGCTGTTGTGCATTGTTTGAATCAGGAATACTTGACTGATATAACTTTGTGTTCTGCTATCATCATCATCATCATCATCACTGTATAAATGTATAAATTCAAGAAATCTCTGTGTGTCTGTGTGTGTGTCTGTGTGTCTGTCATGTTTATAGGACATCATAGGATGGCTTATGATGTCTGCTGGATGTCCTATGATACATCATAGGCCGTCATATGATCTCAGGCCTCATAGGACTTGCGATGCTGTCATAAAGATATGCGCGATACCGTCATAAAGATATTCGTGATGCCGTCATAAAGATATGATGTCTATATGACGGCACATAGACAGATAGGCATCATAGGTCTGTCTATATAGACACTGTGTATACGTTAGTTGGTTGGCTGGCCGGCTGGCTGGCTGGCACAGCTATTGACGCTGCCGAGGACACAGTCCAAGGACGGATAATTTTTTCACACATAGGGAGTTGTTCAGAACTCCTTATAAGAACTCCTTATACAAAGATATAAAGTGATGATAGACAAGTCAGTGGCAGTAATGCACCTATAAGCTGGTTGCCAACTGCCAATCAAATCTGAAAGAAGAAGAAGAAGAAGAAGATGACACAGGTAATCACCATGCCGAGTGGAGTGGCAGTAGGACCAATCCAGGATTCAGTCCAAGGTTAATTTTTTCACACATAAGGAGATGTTCAGAACTCCTTATACAAAGATATAGAGTGATGATAATCAAAGGGATGTAGGGATCTATGGCATTTTGGCTCTTGGTTAGCTGAGCCACAGTGCTAAAGAGAAATCTATGGTTGTTTTTATTTTCTTCTATCAAGGATGAATAGTACTGTTGCCTAGCACTATGGAGAGATTTCTTATAGGTGGTAAAGCTGGCATTCTAGGCTGAACAAGATTCTTCTGTCTTATTTGCATGCCAAAGCCTTTCACAGGATCTAACTTTCTGTTTTAACTTACAGGTGTGGGAGTTGTACCATGGAGCTAGTCTCCTATTTTTAATAGTTGTAAAGTTTTAAAAGTTGTATAACTCCTTATACAAAGCTATAGAGTGATGATAATCTAGTCAGTGGCGGTAATGCACCTGTAAGCTAGTTGCCAACCACCAATCAAATCTAAAAGAAGAAGAAGAAGAAGAAGAAGAAGAAGAAGAACACAGAACAGTAACAAGCAGGAGAAGAAGTAACAAGCAGGGGCAAACAGAGACGGCAGGGCATGGTTACAGAAAATGGGATGGGCAGGGCCGCACAGATAATCACACACAGGGGACACGTTTGTCTGGCATATAGACCATAGGATGTCTGTCATAGACCATAGGACTGATGATGTCTACATGATGTCGGTGACGTCATATAGACACCACAAAAGTATCCGTCCTTGGACTGCATCACTCACGATCATAGGACTCACTATGACATCAGTAAAGATCAAAGCAAGGCATCATGCTCACTCCCGATTGATGTCTGCCTGATGTCCTATGATGCATCATAGGCCGTCCTATGATCTCAAGCATCATAGGACTCGTGATGCCGTCATAAAGATATTCACAATGCCATCATAAAGATATTCGCGATGCCGTCATAAACATATGATGTCTATATGACGGCACATAGACAGATAGGCATCAAAGGACTGTCAATATAGACACTGTGTATATAGACACAGGTAATCAACATAACACAGAACAGTAACAAGCAGGAGAAGAAGTAACAAGCAGGGGCAAACAGAGGTGGCAGGGCATGGTTACAGAAAACGGGATGGGCGAGGCTGCACAGATAATCACACACAGGGGATACGCTTGTCTGGCATATAGACCATAGGATGTCTGTCATATAGACTATAAGACTGATGATGTCTACATGATGCCGGTGATGTCATATAGACACCACAAAGTTATCCGTCCTTGGACTGCATCACTCACGATCATAGGACTCGCTATGACATCAGCAAAGATCAAAGCAAGACATCACTCACGCTCACTCCC
Source organism: Pholidichthys leucotaenia (assembly GCA_020510985.1). NCBI lineage: Eukaryota > Metazoa > Chordata > Actinopteri > Cichliformes > Pholidichthyidae > Pholidichthys > Pholidichthys leucotaenia. Next base: position 218,861,426 of record CM035846.1, on the reverse strand, counting down.
GATCATACAACATCAAAGATCAAAGGCAGACATCACTCATGATCATAGCACTCGCTATGACATCAAAGGGCATAGGACTCGCTATGACATCATCGAACATTAAAGATCAAAGGCAGGCATCACTCACAATCATAGGACTCGCTATGACATCGTCAACTCTCATAGGACTCGCTATGACATCATCGAAGATCATAGTACTCACTATGACATCAGCAAAGATCAAAGGCAGTCATCACTCGCTATCATAGGACTTGCTATGACATCATCAAAGATCATGGGACTCGCTATGACACCATCCAATATCAAAGGCAGGCATCACTGAACAAGTGCTCACATGCTTGCTCACACCCTTGCTTACATCTGCTTTCTACTGCCATGCAGAAATACATGCTTGTACTTGGTTTCTACGGGCATGCACTGGTATGCACTAGTCTATATAAATTTACGAAATCTCTGTTGTGTGTCTGTGTGTCTGTCACGATCATAGGACATCATAGGACAGCCTATGATTTCTGCCTGATGTCTTATGATGATCCTATGATCTCAGGCATCATAGAACTCGCGATGCCGTCATAAAGATATGATGTCTATATGACGTCAAATAGACGTTGCACATCATAGGAAGCCCTATGATGTCTGCATGATGTCCTATGATGATCCGATGATATCAGGCAACATAGGACTCGCAATGCCGTCATATAGACATGTGTCTTTATGATGTCATATACTGTAGACCATCACTCATGATGCCTAGACTAATGTGTCTTTATGATGTCATGTGGCTCAAAAAGGGCCAGTATAGCAAAACGCTGATTTTCTCTGGGTGCTCCGGTTTCTTGGTTTCTACGGGCATGCATGGGCCTTCTTGAACAGGGTCGAAAGCCACTCTTTGCTCAGACAGATACACAGAGATTGCTTAAATTTATAGATAGATAATCCTGTCCATGAACTGGAATTATGACGCACCTATCCCTCTTGGTTTGTACGGGCATGCACGGGCCTTCCTGACAGGGTCGAAAGCCACTTTTTGCTCAGATCTATTTTCATGATCCTGCCCATGAACTGGAATTACGACGCACCTATCCCTCAACCAGTGGTCTGAACGAAGAAGAAGAAGAAGAAGAAGAAGACCCACCAGATGGAGAGCAATAGAATAAGGAGAACTGCTGCACGTCAGAAAAGATGCCATGAAGATGAAACACCTCAGGTTCCAGCAGGACGCCGCAGGCATGACTGTGAACAACACAGCCGTCCAAGACAGGAGGAGACCCTTCAGCAATGGGCATGCAGAAATGCTTATACTTGGTTTCTACGGGCATGGACGGGTATGTATGGGTATGTACTAGTTAGACTGTAATTGTTGATCAATGCCATCCTCTGATACCTGGTGTTGTTTAGGCCATGATGCTGTGTGTGTCTGTGTCATAGAGCGAGATTAGATTAATTTGTGTTTATGCTGAAGGCAGTAATATCTGTCACGTGAAAAATGAAAATCTTAGTAAGATAAAATATCCTAAATAAAGGCTATATGTTTATTTTTCTCTCACAAGATAATTTTGACAAGACAAGAATTTCTTTCTGTTGTGCAGTTTTTCTGTAAGATTTTACTTGCTTTAACCCTTGTATTATGTTGATAAAAAATTACATTGATTATGTTGCGGGTCATTTTGACCCATACTGTGTAAATCCACTCAAAACAGTCAAAAAACAGGTTAAACCAATAACAACTTTATTTTAGATTATATAAACATTTATAAAAGAGACATAACAATACATTTTTAATTTCAACACTATATTTAAGAACTATTTTGTTCAAGTTTTTCCCTCTGCATTTTTTTTTCATTTAACTTGCCCCTTTTTCTCACATTTTCTTCAATGCTCTCCACATGATGGACAGAATGTAACTGTGTGCTTTCTGCAGATGTAGTTCTTGCATTTCACATAAGAGGTACTTGTTTTACTGTCCTCTCGGGAGGGACAGACCTGGCATCTTTTCCGTTTCTTTACACCTGTGTCCACTGGATCCATTGCAGATTTGGTTGGATGACCTGACCTTGACCTTTTCAATGACAGCTGCAGCTGCTGGGGATCGAGCTGGCCTGGCTCGCCTCTGGATCTTGGGAGTGACAAGTGCTTTGCCGAGTTCTTCCAGGAAAAGCCGACGTCGGTACAATTTGCCGGCATTCCATTGCTGCTTGATTTCAGTCCACAGGACATAGGCATTGTAAGCAGACACATCAACAATGTTGTAGAAAATCACCAAGGGCCAACGGGTAGTCTTGCGCTGGCAGCTGTATGTTGCTGTAGCTTTGTCCAGATTGTCAACTCCTCTTTTGGTGGAGTTGTAGTCCAGGATCATTTGTGGCTTCATGTCTTCTCTTGTGCTCAGAGATGCATCTGTGTGCATTGTGCTCATTACAAGAACATTCTTGTTTCTCTTTGGGCAGTATGAAACAACTGCTGCTTTCTCAGTGAAAACAAATATTGAGGAATGCAGAGGTCTGCCCTGCATCTTCAGAATTTCACTGGGAAGTTCTGGCTTATTTCTTCTGACTGTTCCCAACATAGTCAGCTTTCTCTTCTGAAGTTCATCTCCAAGGCGGTAGGATGTAAAGAAGTTGTCACATGTGATGTTATGACCTTGCAACCCTTCACTCATGTCCAGCACCACACACATCCCCTGATTCTTCTCAGATGCTCCTCCAGGTAGCTTTCCAGTATACACTTGCATATTCCATGCATAGCTAGATTTTGCATCACAGGCTACCCACATTTTGATGCCATACTTGGCAGGCTTGTTGGGCGTGTACTATCTGAAAGGACAGCGCCCCCTGAATGGTACAAGGCACTCATCCACAGTAACATGGGGACCAGGATTGTACAGCAAAGGTAGATTTTCAACCCATTTATCCCATACATCTCTAAACGCAGCTAGTTTGTCTCTTTCACGTCGACCAGCTCTGGTGTCACGGTTGTCAAATCGGATCACACGAGATATCATGTGAAATGTCTCCAGAGACATTGTTGCTCGAAAGATTGGCCTTCCATACTCTTCATCCCATAGACTTGCAGTTGCTTCTTCCTTTGACCTGTACACTCCAGCTAATACCAGAATTCCAATGTAAGCATGCAAGTCAGTCTGATCCAGTGGCTTCCATTTCTCCTGAAATACACGCCTCCCCTCCAAGTTGGTCATTTCCAGTATAATCTTCTCTATTGGTGGGGATATGAAGAGCTGAAATGCTGACTGAATATCATCAACTCGTGTGACAGCAAATCTTGTAGGACCGGGAGTCATTTTGATGACATTGGAAGATGACAGTCTACCTTGGCTTTGGTGTGGTGATGTTGACCATTTTATATTACCATCTTTAGATGCCCATTTCCCCTCTGTGGATGATGATTGCTGCATTCCTTGGCTTTCATCTGATGGAGACACAACAGCAGGCTCGTCCTCTGAATCCTCCTCATCGTCGGAAAATTGACAATCTGGATCATCAATTACATTGTCCTCGGTCTCTGAAATCTCTTCCTCTGCGTCACTATCCCAGTTCAAAATATGTGATGAAGCTTCTTCAGCTGTAAACCTTCTGGAGCTCATTTTTGGTGTGTTTGTCAAAGAGATGGCATGAGAAAAGTGACAAGGACAAAGGAGAGAAAGTCCCTCCTCGACACACACCTGGGTCTCTGGCAGTCAAAATTCAATTAACCGGGCAGTCAAAATAAAGTATATCAGAGAGGCATGTTTATTTTGGATCTGTACAGCTACTTTACCCACATAAAAGTGTCCGGGTCAAAATGACCCGCAACATCATCTTTGTATACAAACGCTGCACATGCATTCCACTACACATCAAAGTGTCCAGATTTTACACACCAGTTCATGACCCTAGATGAGGAAAAGTCACAAAATTTCATGAAGAAAAAGAAAGGATAACCCGTACTTTGGTCAACACAAAAACCGAAATGGGTCAAATTGACCCTTAACATAATACAAGGGTTAAGATAATTTGTACTTGTTTTAAGAAATTTAATCTTAGTTTGTTGGCAGATATTTTTTCTAATTTTAACTAAAATTATCTATTACCAGAATTTTGTGCTTATTTTAAGTAAAATTATCTGCCAGCAGAGCAAGAAGATTTGACTTATCAAATTGCTCAAAACAAGTTAAAACTATCTGAAAGCATGTAATATTTTCTCACACATAAAACTGCATAGCAAGAATGAATATCTTATCAGGCAAAAAGGCAAGCATAAACCACCTTGATTTATTTCATTTTACTTATATTTGACTTTTTGTAGTGTAGTTGTGTTTTCTAGCTCACAGCTGCATTATTTCTCAAAGACAAACAAAAATGAGGCCGTAGTGGCTCAGGAGGTAGAGCAGGTCTCCCAATAACCAGAAGGTTGGCATTTTGAATCCTGCTCCCCCAACCTTGCTGTTGTGTCCTTGGGCAAGACACTTTACCTACCTTGCCTCCAGTGTGTTCATGGTTCATGACACTGGTGTATGAATGTGACTACTAACAAATGTTCAGCTGGCGTGGATTGGCAGCCACGTTTTTGTCAGTCTGCCCCAGGGCAGCTGTGGCTACAGAAGTAGCTTACCACTATCATAGTCTGTGGAGTGAATGAATAATGAACTCATTGTAAAGTGCTGGGTGTTATGAAAAGTGCTATATAAATTCAATCCATTATTAAAAACATAGCTATTACACAGTTTTAAACTGAGATTCTGTTTGGAGGGTCTACAAAACCTCTCAGCCCAAGGGCCTAATGGCAAGTTAAGGTGGCCCTGGGTGGGACAGATAATGTAGCAGTGTTTGCCCCTCCTTCCTTTACCCCACTGTGGTGCCCTTGAGCAAGGCCCTGAACCCCAACTGCTCCAGTGGAGCTGCTCAGTGGCTACAGGCCAGTCTGTGGTTGTACTGGGCAGCTTCCTGGTGTGAATGTGTAACTGTATGAGTGTAAACAGGGCATCCTTGAAAAAGAGAGGTTACACCTCAATGGAATTACCCTGTATAAATAAAAGTTAAATAAATACAAATAAATATAGTATATTAGCTAATGTGAAACTAATTCATCACCCAGGCAAATGTGAATTTAGGTTAATTTAAGTCCCTAAGATGTGTGACTATGTTCGACTTTCTATGAGTGGCAGATATGGTATATTTTCTTTTCTATATTTAGTAGGGATGAGCTGATATCACTTTTTCAAGTTTGATACGATACGGATTCTGTGACTTTGAGTATCGACTGATATCAATCCAAACCCGATATTGTCTCTCTTATTTAAAACAACAAAAGTACAGAACATACTTTGGTAATGACTGGTTGCATTTTGCACACATATAAAACCCCAGATCTAAAAGTCAAAGAATATATTACAAAGTTGACTCAGTTCAGCAATGCTGCTTCTTTTTTAAATTTTAAACTTTGCAACATTGGCAGCATTTCACTGGTCAGGATCATGTAAACATGTATTCTGAAGTTTTAAGTGCAAATTTATGCAAAACTTTGAAGCTGAGTAATTAAGTAAGCATTCAGATGAAATTCAAAGTGCCACTTTATGCATGAGGTAAAAAAAATGCTGTTGTAGCGGGTTGAATTCAACCCCCACAACACAGAGACAGAACACAGAGACAGTCAGCTCGCACTCCTTGGTTTTTTCCGCTGCACTACTGAGATGTAATGTGCCATTCATGTATTGTGATGCAATGTTCCATTCATGTATTGTGATGCAATGTGCCACGCATGTATTGTGATGCAATGTGCCATGCATGTATTGTGATGTAATGTGCCATTCATGTATAGTGTTCATGCGTCCTGTCCTTACTGTGACCTAGAGACAGTTCAATATGTAGATGTGCCTTGTAACCTCTTTGTCCTGCAAGCCGGAGCAGAGGCTGCATCTGCCTATTGTTATGTAGGTCTTACAAATGCAAATGTCTCATGCCTGTTCTGCAGTCCCTTTGATCAGACCAACTGCTGTGAATCTGCTTTGATGTGTTGTTTGAGTTTGGTATAAATACTGCACAGGTTCTGTAACACACCCTCTCATTCCCACTTCTGCAACTGCTGCTGCTGGACACAGACTTTGTGTCCCTCTTCTCTGAGAGCCATTTGGGCTCGCTCCCGGCGCACATGCACGGCGCCGGGAGCGGAGCCCGTGACGGCGGTATGATTAATAAACGCTACTTAAAACCTTCAACAACGCTTTAATTTATTTCATGCCGCCGCACTGTAGATCTGAAAGTAACGGAACTAACCCTTTAAGTTGTATTTCTGACAATTATTATTATTATTATTATTATTATTAATAATAATAATAATAATAATAATAATAATAATAATAATAATAATAATAATAATAATAATAATAATAATAATATTATTATTATTATTATCATCATAAGTATTCTCCGAGTCTTTGGTTTATTTTGTAGTGTTTCTGATATTATGCTCTTATTTTGAAGTCATTCCTGTTCCATTTCATGTAACCCTGTTGTTCTAGTCCTGCTTCCAGTTCACTGTTATAATTTGCTATTTATGTTTCTGTCACCTACCTCTCATCAGCTGTAACTCTCTATCGAAAGGTAACCCCATGTTATGTCTTCGTTTCCATGCTCCAGACTGGTTTTTACTTTCAGTTTTGTTCTTTTGTTTAGGTTTCACTTATAGCATCCAGCCTCCAAGCTGGAAAAGCACTTCCTTCTACTCAGTTGTTGACAGAATTCAGCATACTCCTTTACTGTGTGATACTTTTGGAAGTGTTTTATCAAGTTGTTGGTGCTAAAATTTTAAACGCTTGTACCACACAGCAACATACCAAGGCGAGTCCCACAGACAGGCTCCAGTGACACTCGCTGCCTCTGTGTACAGGAGCTGTGTGCAGCGTGGCTGAGATCATGCCTTCATTTTATTTTAATATTGTTAATGTATCGGATCGGTAAATTACTTTTATTCCTTACTGATACTGATCCAGCCATTTTGCCTCGATCGAACCCGATACCGATATGACAGATTGGATCGGCTCATCCCTAATATTTAGTGCATTTGTTTTTTTGATTTATTGTTTTTCATATCTAATCAGTTTTATCTACACTTAAAATGATCCATCAAAGTTAGAATCAACTGCAAGTTGTTATGTGGTTTGTGTATCACAAAATATATTAATATGAAAGGTAGGAAAGAGCAGCTATACTACTCACAAAAAGTTAAGGATATTTGGCTTTCGTGAAATTTATGGAAAATATTAAAAGTTCACACTACAGTGACATTATATCACGAAAGTAGGGCATTTAAGTAGAAGCATGCAATGGTGATTTCCTTGTCTCAAACAATTTGTTGAAACAAAAGCCAAGAACAGTGGTGGTATACTACAACAAAAAATATCAATATATCATTAACTTGTCATGTGCCCTTGAGCATCAATTACAGCTTGACAACGACATCTTATGTTGTTCACAAGTCGACTTATTGTCTGCTGAGGCATGGCTTTCCACACTTCTTGAAGGGTGGCCTTCCTAGCTTTATTCATTCTTAGTAATAGGGCATAGGACCTGCAAACTAACCTCTGACCTTTTGACTCTAAACCCATAGTCAGAGGTCAGGATACCAAGGTGAACTTGTGTACCAAGTTTGGTGACCCTAGCTTTCTTTGTTGTTGAGATAAAGTTTATGTGGAATTCTGACATTGACCTTTGACCTTTTGACCCCAAAAGTATAGCCATTGGTGCTAGTCCAAAGGCCAACCTGTAGCAAGTTCGGTGGCTGCGGATAGTACCAACCGCTCTACCCATGTGACGCATTGGTTTGGGTAATAAAGATGTGAAATGTGTTCATTTTAAAATTGGCATTTCATCTGAATTTGTTTTATAATGTAACTGAGTTGCTAAACATAACTTTTTGTTATGACTGTTAATCACAAATAGCCTTCAGCCTACACTCTTATGTCCCTGTACATTTAGACTGTAGAATTAATTTGATGTACTTTATATATTTTTGGACATTTTTCTTTGTTGGCATGTGATAGAAATGCATTTAGATTTGAAGAGAGTCAAATGTTTATGTCTGAGCTGGTGTGTGATGGCTCATACATCCTGTCTGCTTCTCAGTAAAATACATTAAATAAATAATAATTTAAATGAATAATTTTTTTTTTTAAATGACAGTCGCTTTGAAATAATTGGAAAACAATATTTATGGCCAGTGGGTAACAAAATATACAAACAACTGATGTTATAGACCTTTCCCCCCAACACAAGCCATAATTTAGACATTGTATTTTGGCCTAAATCAGGTCCGTTGGTCCAAGCCTTAATTTAGCCCACAAATAAACTCTGAAAATTGGGCAGTTTTAGTCCATCTAATATGGACCATATTTAGCCCAGAAAAAGACATTGAAAATAGGGCTGTGTTTAGTTTGTCTAATATGAACCATATTTAGCCCAGAAATAGATGTTGAATGTCGAGTTGTGTTTAGTCTGTCCAATACGGACTGTATTTAACCCAAAAATAGACATTAAAAAGTGGGCTGTGTTAAGTTCATCTACCACAGACCATATTTAATCAGAAAAAAGTTGTTGAAAATTGGACAAAAAGATTAGTCCAATAATTTTGCTTTTTAGTTCACAGGATTTGGCCCAAATTTATCCTCAAAATAGTTTTTGGCATTTGGTGATGGTGGTGGGGGTCTGTCTCTCAAAAGTCAAATATGTTTTAATAAACACTGGGAGTCTTTGTTAAAAGCACTTTATAAAAATTCATATTTTTTAACATCTTTTTTTTGAGTTCGACATTTGGCAAAATGCTTGTTACATAATATCTGGAACAATTTGAAACCAGTGCTAGTACTATTGTGATATACACTTAAAAAACACTATTTGAATACAAGTACATTCTACAAATTTCTCTCTATGTTGTGTCTTTTTATTCATGTTCAAACCTTGGGCTCTGGGTGTCCCCAGACACCCCTGGTCTTGAATGCTAAGCAGGGTCTACAGTGGTAAGTACTTGGATGGGAGACTGCTTGGGAGTACCAAGTGCTGTGATAGACTGGTGATCCGTCCAGGATGTACTCTGCCTCGTGCCTAGAGATGTTTGTGTAGGTGCCCTTCCACTCAAAACGGATCAGGATGTTGGTGGCTACTCTTCTCTTTTTTTTTTTAAACAACCTTAAAAAGACGGCTTTTCATCTTTCACTTTTCAACCAAATCCGTAAGTTTTTTAGACAGCTGGCAAAGCCGTCTTTTCAACGTTTTTTTTCCCCCTTGTCCTTGTCAGGCAGGTAGGTGAGCAGAACAGAAATCTGCTTCCCTTATTGTACCAAACAGATTTACTTTGCCAAAAGGAGCTTTATACAGTACATATACACTACCGTTCAAAAGTTTGGGGTCACCCAGACAATTATTTTGTGTTTTCCATGAAAAGTCACACTTATTTACCACCATGAGTTGTAAAATGAATAGAAAATATAGTCAAGACATTGACAAGGTTAGGAATAATGATTTGTATTTGAAATAATAATTTTTTCCAGATACTCATCCTGCTCAAAGGAAGGTCGGTTTTATAGCTTCTCTAACCAGCTAAACTGTTTTCAGCTGTGCTAACATGATTGCTCAAGGGTTTTCTAATCATCCATTAGCCTTCTGATGCAATGAGCAAACACATTGTACCATTAGAACACTGGAGTGATAGTTGCTGGAAATGGGCCTCTATACACCTATGTAGATATTACACCAAAAACCAGACATTTGCAGCTAGAATAGTCATTTACCACATTAGCAATGTATATTAGATATTAGAGTGTATTTCTGATTAGTTTAAAGTTATCTTCATTGAAAAAAACAGTGCTTTTCTTTCAAAAATAAGGAAATTTCTAAGTGACCCCAAACTTTTGAACAGTAGTGTATATGTACTGCATATTGTTATAAACTCCTCTTGTAATAACTTTTAATACTTTATTTAAATTGTTCCACTCATGAAGGACCCGGCGGGGTGCAGGTGGGGGGGGGGGAGAAACAAACAAAGAAGACAAACTAGCAAGTGAGACAAACAGAAGACAGACTATTTCTTCCACCGAATAGGTTTCAACACGAGTCTGCTATCTGCATCTGTTAAAGGAGAGATGTGTGTGTGTGTGTGTGTGTGTGTGTGTGTGTGTGTGCGTGCATATGTGTGCATGTGTATGAGAGCACACGTAAAATAAGTGTGTGCATGTGAGTGGTTTGTCAGGAAACCTACGAAGAGGGTGGCCAGTCACAGTCCCCTCCACGTCTCCCCCAGAAACCCCGAGCAAGCAGGACAATGCCACCAAGCCCCACAGAGCACAAATGTCCCGAGGCCAACAAGCCCCGGGACAGCCAGGCATCCACTCCAGGAGGGACGGCCCAGGGAGGCCGGGCTGCCAAGCGGCTGGCATGGCGGGCCCACACCACCGGACTGGCCAACTCCTGCACCCCCCCAGCGGGGCCAACAAAAGCCCTCGGGCCCCAGGCACCGGGATGCCAGCATCTCCATCCCCTGGGCTGGAGACCGGCCCGTGCCCATGGCTCGAGCCACCCCAGACACCCCCACAGCGGACCCGCCTCCACCCCAGCACCACCGCCGCACACCCCGGGGACCCCTACGCCCAAAGAAGGTGACAGTAAGGCACAGGGTCTCCACGGGGGACTGCCCCCTGTCCAAGGGAGCCCACACAGCTAAGAGGCGCTAACCTCAATCCACACACTCACATCCTCATGCTTTCATACGCACCCACTTGCACCCACACACACTTACTCACTCTCGCTCGCCCTTTCCCCCACACAATCCCACACTCCCGGACTTACCCACTCTCTACGACTCCTGTACCCACTCAATCGCAATACTGCTCCCATTTGCCCTCAGAGTCACCCACTCACATTCACTCACTCACGTTCACTCATACACACACTCTCACTCACGCTCCGACCTACTCACATCCATTCATGCTCTCCCCCTCACACTCACCCACACTCATTCACCCTTATTACTTAGGGCAGCCACGGTGCAGATGCAGTGAGCATGAACACACACCAGTGCCCGGCAGTGGCTGGGGAGACTGCTGGCACAGGCCGGCAGCCACACCCCTACCGACCCGCCCCAGGGCGGCCACGGCCACAGAAACAGACCATCACCCCCAACGCCCAACCGAGCGACTGATCAGCGGACCACTGCAAGCACTCCGAGATGCCACCTGACATGCAAAGTGCCACACAAAACCGACGCACCATCACCGTCTCCACTCATCACTCCCTCACTCTCGCTTACTCTCTTGTTCAATTACTCTCTCACTCCCTTGCTCGCAACTATTCATTTGGCAGCACCCAGGGATTTTGACAACATGACATGCCCCAGGCCTCCCACTGGGCCCCCAGGTCCCCAGCAGGAGGAGGGCAGCAGGGGTGGGGGAAGACCTCTCCCTCATGCATGAATCATGATGGGTGTGTGTTAGTTGTGTAATGTGATTGTGTGCAGGTGTGTGAACTGCCAGAGTGCAGTTAAAAATTGGGGGATGCTGGTTGGAGTATCATTAGCCACTGCTATAGGCAGCGGGGGTCCCATCCCCCCAAGCTCTCAGTGTCTATACTGCAATTAAAATTGAGGTGAGGGTGGTCCCACTGCACAGCAGACAGAGGGATCCCCCTCACCGACACAGTATGGCACACCCCCACTCCAAATTCCTTAGTGTATCCAATAAGATGTATGTTCCATCCAGAATCGGGGGGGGGGGGGGTAAGACTGGGAGAGAGGTGGTCCAAAAGGGAGCCCCCCCACCAAAGCCAGCTCGCAAACTGGTTCAGGAGGCCACCCACTGCCCCCAGATCCCAACTTAGGGCAAGGGCTGCCAGACCGAGCAGCCCAGGACCTGCCAATGTCGCACCCCGGTGCCACAGGCATGATGGAGCAGCCACTCCCACACATCTTGCACACACTAACACACACAACAGCAATCATAACAATAATGAACAATGGACCAGACCCATATGGCACCCCACATGCCAAACGACACCCCAGAGCGCCCACCCCAAGCTCACCAACCATCCACCCCAGACACATACCGAGAGGCAGGCCACCCCGCAGCCACAGCCGGCCTGGAGCAAACCGACGGCAACATGGCCACCAACCAGTTCTCTGATGACTCAGCAGTTGTTGGGTGTATAAGAGGGGGAGAGGAGGGGGAGTACAAGGCACTGGTAGACAGATTTGTAGAATGGACAGAGCAGAATCACTTGAGGCTGAAAGTCAGCAAGACCAGACAGATGGTGATAGACTTCAGGAAGAAGAGGATGCCCTCACGGCCATTGCTGGTTAGTGGGAGGATGTGAAGATTGTCATGGTCTGAGCGCCGATCTCGTCCGCGGTCGGGTCATGCAGTATTTTCCTCCCATTATGTATTTAGTCCTGTGGGCTCTCTGAGCTCTTATTCTGACAGCGTCTCTGCGGGGCTTCCGGCTGTCAGAGCCAAGCAGCACAGCTGGTGCTGATTCAGCTGATGACACCCTCATCAGTTGATTAATTAACTTGCCCTATTTAAGGGAGCAGCTCCTGTCACTCGGGGCTGTGACCTCACATTTTCCAGACTGGTTTCCCTACGTCCAAAGCCAGTTCCTTTCAGCGTCCTATTCGCATATAAGTGTTGTATCCTTGTCTCCCTAGTTCTCAGTATATCATAGTGTGTCTTAGTCCTAGTCCTTATTTGTGTTTTGCCCCACGAGGTTCATTATTTTGTAGTGTATGTCTACCTTTAATAAATGTGCAAACTCTACGGCTGCCTATAGTGTCCCATTAGCGGTCCGCGAGGACCGCTCCATGACAGTAGGTCACAGCCACAACGAGACGCCGGTGACCATTAGTTTGCACTGTTTGGGCTTGTAGTTTTTTTCCTTTTACGCGTACCAGTGTGCTGGGAGATGGCATCACCACCCAAGGGCTATGCCATGAGTTTAGGCTACGAGCTAGTCATGGCTCTCATCGAGATCGATGGGATCCTCTCCAGCGCTCGTAGTCACCCCGTCCCCAGTGGCTTGCACTGGTACCTGGACCTCGCTAAGGCAACTATTAACCGCCATCCTCGCTACGGCGACCACCCTGAAATCATGGCAAGGATGGTGGACATCTCTGCTCACCGGGAGAAGCTCCGTGGGCTGAAGGGAAACTCCGGCAGGAAGCCGAAGAGGACACATCTTCGCTCCTCGTCTCGGGATCCCATTCCTGTCCCTCGTCCAGTCCAGGAGTTCACACCATCCGGGGATCATCCCCAGCGGAGAGAGACGTCAGCCGGGATTCCCTCAGAGGACACGCACTGGACATCTGTGATCCTCCAGGACCGTGTGGCTGCGGCTCGCTCTTCTTCCCATCCATCTGAAATCATAAAGCATGTGACGGCGGCAGTTAGACTGGTGGAGCTCAGTCCGGAGCTCCATAATTATCCCGAATATGCCGAATTGCTGGCTTCTGTCTCTGCGCAGCAGCGGCGGTTCCCTGACCTCACCTCCGCCTCGCCCTCTGCCAGTAAACGTCGTCACAATGCCCGTGGTAAGCCTCAGCGAGAACCCCGTCCAGATCCAGTTCCGGGTTGCCGAAGGAACTCTGCCTCACAGCCAGCTGTTGCTCCTGCGCCACGACAGGAGGAAAACCCAGCAGCCTCCGCCTCCAGGTCACCTGTCTCTGCTGTTCTGTCAGCTCCCCGTTCCCGGATTGCCTAGGCTGTTTCTCCCTCCTCCTCGATGTTCTCTCCAGCGGCTGAGAACCCCACGAGTCCTGCTCTGGCGATGCCTGTCAGCAATCCTGTGCGAACGGCTCCTCCTCGTCTTCCCCGGGGGCCCTACGTCACCATCCATCGGGGAAAGGGAAGAACCAAGCCCACCACAGCAGCTTCCATCGGTCCTCAGCAGATCAGGCAAGTGTCTTTTCATTCTCTTCCTTCTCTGGGTGAATTGCCTTGTTTGATCCCTGGGGGTGGAGTTCGGGGTTCACAGTCCCCTGAGCTCCCTCCACCTGCTGCAGTGATTAATTATGAACCTGCTACCTTTGTGTCTTCTTCCCCTGAGCGTTCTTCGGTGCCAGGTCTACGCCGTCAGACGAGGAGGGAGCCTGCGGCCCTGGAGTACCTGGTTCTGGCCCCGCAGCCACGTCATGGGCAAAGGAGGAGGGCAGAATGCAATTTGGAGCCTGCGCCGATGAGCAAGCATCCCCGGGTCTCCACGGAGGGACAGTCCGACCCGGCAGGTCACGGATCCCCTGCCACCACGCCGTGCGGGCCCTCGGCGTGGACGTCAGCGTCAGGGAATCCCCGATCTGTGGACACCATCATGCCGGCTGCAGAGCCCGTCGTAGCCGAGTGGGAACCAGAGGAGGACCTTCTACCTGCTGAACCCGGATCGCCGAAGTCCTGGACTGCGGCAGAACTCAAGATCAGGCAAGTGCTCTATTTTGTCTTTCTCCTGTTTATTCTGGAGCATTTTTGCCTGTCTCTTGGGGAGACGAGCCGGGTGCAGCCGTCCACTGCATCCGAGCTTGTCTCGCTGGGCTCTGTCGCTGCCGGTGATCCTGATCCTGGTTCTCTTGCTTCTCCTGAGCCTTCTCCCAGGGTCACCGGTGTTGAGTCGATTCCGGTCACTGTTCTGGAGGTTCCGGGTTCGGGTTTGGAGGCCGTCCCTGGTGCTGCGCCGGCCCATTTGGGGTCTGTCATGGGTGCAGCTCTGACCCAATCGGGGTCCGTCGTGGGTGCTACATTGACCCAATCAGGGTCCGTCGTGAGGGTGGTTCCGGCCCAGTCGGGGTCCATCGTGGGTGCAGCAAGATCCTGCTTGGGATCCAGTGAAAGTGCAGCGCCAGTTCATGTGGAGTTCGGAGAAGGAGCTGCAGATCCTCCGCCAATCGACGCCTGGCTGGCCCCTCATTGTTTCCCCGATCCCTTTTCCTCTCCACCTGGTGCCGTTGGGATTTCCCTTACTCGACCCGGCTCTCCCTCGTTATCCCTTTCGGGAGGGAGGCTGCCTCCGAGCTCTTCCCTTAGGTCCTGGTGGCCTTTTGACACGAGTCAGCCGCCTGGGAGACTCCTTCGCCGGTTCGGCATACTGGGTCGGCCACCCGACAAACTGAACTCTCTGTTCGGCGACCTGGTCCGGCCGCCAGAGGTACTGTTTCTCCGGGCCTGGGACTGGGTTAGGCCACCTGAGCTCATCCTTGTTCCCCTGCCTGTGATCTGGACGCTAGATGCGGGTAGACCGCCTGAACTATTATTTTTTCCTTATTCCATTGTGATCTGCCTCCCGTCATCCCTGTGTTTTTTTTTCTCCTCTTCCCTCTCCCTGGAAGTATGTGGGATGCGCTTGTGTTTTGGTTTATGAACTATAGTGAACTGTTTGTATTTAGCCGCTCTTCAGCGTGTTTTTTTTTCTTCTTTCATTTTCCCCTGCTGTAGTCAGTCTGTATATGCGCTTTTGTCACCCCTGCCAGTTTATTTGGATTTGTGGAACTGTCCATGTCTTGCTGCTATTTAGCGTGATTTTGTGTTTTCCTTTTCTCTGGTTGAGAGACGCCTGTGTATTATGGTTGTTTAACCTTGTGTCTGTTATTTGCATTCTTTGTTCTGTCTTCTACCTGTGCATTATGGAGTATATTTGTGGGTTTTGTTTCCTTGCTCTGTTGTGCACCATGCTCATATTTGTTCTGTATTGGCCCTTGTCATTGTTTTTTTTTTTTTTTCTCTCCGGTTCCTTTCCTTGGTGTTTTTTTTTTTTTGTTTTTTTTTTTGACTCTTGCCTGCTGAGCCTTTTTCCCCCTCCACCTGCCCTGGGTGAGATTTTGTAGCCTTCTGGGTGGGTGGCGAGGCTTGGATGTTACGTTTACGCCCAGAGTGCGTCCTTCGGGGGGCGGGGGGGTGGAGTACTGTCATGGTCTGAGCGCTGATCTCGTCCGTGCTCAGGTCATGCAGTATTTTCCTCTCATTCTGTATTTAGTCCTGGTGGGCTCTCTGATCTCTTATTCTGACAACGTCTCTGCGGGGCTTCCGGCTGTCAGAGCCAAGCAGCACAGCTGGTGCTGATTCAGCTGATGACACCCTCATCAGCTGATTAATTAACTTGCCCTATTTAAGGGAGCAGCTCCTGTCACTCGGGGCTGTGACCTCACATTTTCCAGACTGGTTTCCCTACGTCCGAAGCCAGTTCCTTTCAGTGTCCTATTCGCATGTAAGTGTTGTATCCTTGTCTCCCTAGTTCTCAGTATATCATAGTGTGTCTTAGTCCTAGTCCTTATTTGTGTTTTGCCCCACGAGGCTCATTATTTTGTAGTGTATGTCTACCTTTAATAAATGTGCAAACTCTACGGCTGCCTATAGTGTCTCATTAGCGGTCTGCGACGACCGCTCCATGACAGAGATAGTGGTGGACTGTAAATACCTGGGTGTCATGATCAGCAACGGACTGGGCTGGAAATCTAACACCGATGCTGTATACAAGAAGGAGATGAGCAGACTCTACTTTCTGAGGAAGCCGAGATCCTTCAATGTGTGCAACAAGATACGGTACGTGAGCTCTTCTACCAGACCGTCATTGCCAGTGCCATCTTCTCTGCTGCTGTCTGCTGGGGTTGCAGTATCAGAGCTAGCGACACCAGCAGACTTGACAAGATTATCAAGAGGGCTGGCTCTGTGATCTCAGCCTGTGGTGGAGAGGATGACACTGAACAAACTGCGAACCATCATGGACAACTCTGATCACCCCCCTCCACCACACACTGGACAGACAGTGGAGCACTTTCTCCAGCAGGCTGCCGGCTCCACTGCTGAACGATCAGGTACAGGAAATCTTTTCTGCCACATACCATTTCACTGTACAATAACTCACTCTGATGTTGAATTTTGGTCATAACAATGCTGCCACACTGCACCTGCAATCTAACTGGTACCTCACGTCTCACCCTGTGCCTTATAATCCTTCTTTGTATTTAACCTAGTAGTAGCCTATGTTGTATATAAAGTTATCTGAGCATTTTTACTTCCCTGGGTAATTGCTTTTTCTATTATGCTGTGTGTATTTCTGTTGGTTTCAAAGATTCAAAGATTTTATTTGTCAATACTACTATACATACAGGACATACAGGAGAACTGAAATGGCGTTTCGCTCTCTCTTCAGTGGTGTGCACAATATAAAAAAAAGAAAAAGGAATAAGGCTGGGAAAACAACAACAACCCATGGTAGCATTGGTTTGATTTGGTCATCTTACTGTGTCATGCTTCTGTTACACTGTAATTTCCCAGTTTGGGATCAATAAAATCTATCTGTCTGTCTGTCTGTCATTCATTCATTCAAGATGCTGAGAGACCTGGAGATCCAGAAACTGGAAAGAGATTAATATTTCTTCACACACTGTAACCATGTCTGTAAAATTATTATTCATTTTATTTTTCCTTTCCAGCTTCAAGATGACAAGTATACTATTTTATAGAGCCAGTTTAAGTGAAACTAACCTGTGATCTGGAAAGATATCAATGTACTGTGACAGTAATGTCATATAAATGCACTTACACAGGAGCGTCACCAGACATTCATGATGTCAATGACTGCAGTAATATAGGCTGTATCATCACACCTCAGACAGTAATATACAATGGTGTGGAAAAAGTGTTTGCCCCCTTCCTGATTTCTCATTTTTTTGTATGTTTGTCCAACTTAAATGTTTCAGATCATCAAACAAATTTAAATATCAGACAAAGATAACATAAGTAAACACAAAATGCAGTTTTTAGTTGAAGGTGTTTATTATTAAGGGTAAAAAAATCCACACCTACATGGCCCTGTGTGAAAAGTGATTGCCCCCCTGTTTAAACATAAATTAACGGTGGTTTATCACATCTTTGGAAAGCTGAGTTCAATTTTCTAGCCATTTCTAAAGCTCTGGGACTCCAGCGAACCACAGTGAGAGCTATTATCCACAAATGGCGAAAACATGAAACAGTGGTGAACCTTCCCAGGAGTGGCTGGCCGACCAAAATTACCCCAAGAGCACAGTGACGACTCATCCAAGAGGTCACAAAAGACCCCACAACAACATCCAAAGAACTGCAGGCCTCACTTGCCTCAGTTAAGATCAGTGTTCATGATTCCACCATAAAAAGAGAATGGGCAAAAATGGCCTGCATAGCAGAGTTCCAAGACGAAAACCATTGCTGAGCAAAAAGAACATAAAGGCTCATCTCAGTTTTGCCAGAAAACATCATGATGATCCCCAAGACTTTTGGGAAGATTCTCTGTGGACTGACAAAACAAAAGTTGAGCTTTTTGGAAGGTGTGTGTTACATTACATCCGGCGTAAAAGTAACACTGCATTTCAGAAAAGGAACATCATACCAACAGTAAAATGTGGTGGTGGTAGTGTGATGGTGTGGCACTGTTTTGCTGCTTCAGGACCTGGAAGACTTGCTGTGGTAAATGGAACCATGAATTCTGCTGTCTACCAAAAAATTCTGAAGGAGAATGTCCGGCCATCTGTTTATGACCTCAAGCTGAAGCACACATGGATTCTGCAGTAGGACAATGATCGAAAACACACCAGCAAGTCCACCTCTGAATGGCTTAGGAAAAACAAAATGAAGACTTTGGAGTGGCCTAGTCAAAGTCCTGACCTTAATCTGATTGAAATGCTGTGGCATGACCTTAGAAAGATGGTTCATGCTCAAAAACCCTCCAATGTGGCTGAATTACAACAATTCTGCAAAGATGAGTGGGTCAAAATTCCTCCACAGCACTGTAAGAGACTCATTTTCAGTTATTGCAAAGACTTGATTGCAGTTGTTGCTGCTAGGGGTAGCCCAACCAGTTATTAGGTTTAGGGGGCAATCACTTTTTCACACAGGGCCATGTAGATTTGGATTTTTTTCCCATAATCATTAAAACCTTCATTTAAAAATGAAGCGTTTTGTGTTTACTTGTGTTATCTTTGTCTAATATTTAAATTTGTTTGATGATCTGAAACATTTAAGTGTGATAAACGTGCAAAAAAATGAGAAATCAGGAAGGGGGCACATAAGTTTTCACACCACTGTAAATGTATATAAATATTAAAAGTGTAATGCTGGGCCTGACAGTAATAATCACTACTACATGGTTGATTATGAAAATGGTTTATACAATTAAAGGAACAGTGGACATACTTGAATGACAATATACTGTATCTGTATTATTTTAATACAAGATTAATTTTTCTTCACCTCTTTGAGTTTCATTCAATGCAGGATAATTAAATGTTGCAACATATTTACTGACTTACTTGACTTAAACCTTTGAGTACCTTAAGGAACATAGGTTATCCACCAGAGACTGCCACCCTCTTCTGTCCTTGTCGTGGTTCGAGTGCCGATTTCGTCTGCGCTTGGGCCATGCAGAATTTTCCTCCCAGCTGATGTGTGTGTCCCCGATGGCTCTCCGAGCTCTTATTGTGACAGCGCTCAGAGGGGCTTCTGGCTGTCAAAGCGGAGCTCTCTGACAGCTGAGCTGCATTAGCGATTGCACTATATAGTTCTCCACAGTATCTGCTGCTCGCTAATATATTTTAACTGCTGACCAGTATCACTTACTCTTATTCTACACTTTATTGCATGTATAGTTTATTTCTTTTATCTTATCATGTTTAATGTTGCAGCATTGCACCGAGACAAATTCCTAGTTTGTGTACTACATGAACAATGGTAATAAGCCTGATTCTGATTCTGATTCTGATTCTGCCATCAGCTGTCCCATCCTGAGCCCTATTTAAGGCATCAGGTGAGGGCTGAGCGTCGCTGCAGTCTCGTCAGACAACCCCTCGTCTGACATCGTAGAGCAGTCCTCGCCAAGCTTCCCTGGTCAGACGTTAACTACCTTTCATCTTCATCCTTTATTGTAAGTGTATTTCGTTATGAATCTGTTCTTCCTTGTCATAGCCTGAGTTATCGTTATAGTGTGGTTTAGCCCCCCGTGGCTTGTTATTTTGTCATTCATTCTTTCCTTTAATAAACTGTGCAAACTCACCAGCTGATACGTGGCGTCTTATTGATGGCTCGTGAGGGCCATCCTTGACAGTAGACTGCAGCCAGACTGAGATGCCTGTTGCCCTGAGTTTGCCGTGGGTTGGAGTTTTTTCCCTTCGCTAGGGCTTGATGGTATCAGTATGTCTGCCCTTGAGCGTGGGTTTTGCCCTGAGTGGTTGCAGGAGATCGATGGCTACCTGGCCAAGGCCCGTCTCCTCATGCCCACCCACGCGGCACATAACTACCTGTTTGTCACCCAGAGGTCCTTATAAAAATATCACCTTACCTCTTTTCTGGAAAGAAAGGAGAGGGTGACATGGATTGTGGCTCAGTGTGAGTTGATTGAAAAGGCGGCCAAGGAACCTTCTCCTTCTCCCCCGAGTACGGCGTCCCCGACGAGGGTGGAGATCCGCGGACTGGAGGGGAACCCCGGCATGAGGCCGACGGAGAGGCATCCCCGCTCCTCACCTCGGGATTCAGCTCCTGTCACCCGTCCAGCCCAGGTGCCATGTGTTCCTGGTCCCATCTCCGGCTCACCATCAGCCAGTAGATGTCGTCACCATGCCCCGAATAGGCCTCAGCGAGAATCCCGTCCAGATCCAGTTCCGGGTCGTCGGAGGGACTCAGCCTCCCAGTCAGCTGCTTCTCCTACGTCACGTCAGGAGGGAATCCCCGCAGCTGCTCCCCCCGGGTCATCTGTCCCTGCTGTCCCGCACCTCATGCCCGGATTGCCTCGGCTGTCATCCCCTCCACCTCGACGTCATCCCCGGCTGCTGTGAGTGCCATGAGTCCTGCTTCGGCGAGGCCCGTCTGCAATCCATCGCGAGCGGCTCCTCCTCACCTTCCCGAGGGGCCTGCCGTCACCATCTGGAGGGGAGAGGGAAGAACTCCGCCCACTACAGCAGGCACCATCGGCCCTCCGGGGAACAGGCAAGTGCAATTTCATTCTTCTCCTCGTTGTGGTGATTTGCCTTCTCTGACTCCTGGGGGTGGAGTTCGGGGTTCACAGTCCCCCGAGCTCCCACCACCTGCTGTAGGATCTAACATTGAACCTGCTGCCTCTGTGTCTCCCTCCGTGTCTCCCTCCGCTGAGCGTTCCGCAACGCCAGGCCTACGTCGCCGGGCGGCGAGGGGGCCTGCGGTCCTGGAGAGCCTGGTTCCAGCCCTGCAGCAACGTCACGGGCAGAGGAGGAGAGCGGACTGCAGTGTGGAGCCTGCGCCGACGACAAAACGTCCCCGGGTCTCCATTGATGAGCGGTTCGATCCAGCAGGTCGAGGATCCCCTGCCACCACGCTGTGCGGGCCATTGCCGTGGACGTCAGCGTTGGAGGGTCCTCAGACTGTGGAGAACACCATGCCGGCTGCGGGGCCCGCCATAGCCGAGTGGGAGCCAGAAGACGTCCTTCTGCCTGCTGAACCCGGATCGTCAAAGTCCTGGACGGCGACAGAACTCGAGTGCATGCAAGTGCTGTATTTTTCCTTCCTACTATCTGTTCTAGAGCATTTTTGCCTGTCTCTCGAGGAGACGAACCAGGGGCAGTCGCCCGCTGCATCCGAGCTCGTCTCATTGGGCTCTGTCGCTACCGGTGATCCTGATCCTGGTTCTTCTTCTTCTCCTGAGCCTTCTCCCAGGGTCACCGGTGTGGAGTCAACCCCGGTCACTGTGCTGGAGGTTCCGGGTTCGGGGTTGAAGGTCGTCCATGGAGCTGTTCCGACCCAGTCGGGGTCCATCGTGGGTGCAGCCGTGACCCAGTCGGGGTCCATCGTGGGTGCAGCTGCGATCCGATCAGGGTCCATCGTGGGTGCAGCGCTGGCTCAACAGGAGGACAGCGCATATTCTGGTAACTTTCGGAGGTGGAGCTGCAGATCCTCCGCTGAGCGACGCCGGACTGGTCCCTCATCCTTCCTCCAAGCCTCTCCACCGGGTGCCGTTGGGGTTCCTCATATTTGGCTCGGCTCTCCCTCGCTATCCCCCTCTACAAGGAAGCCATTGTCGTTTTCTCCTCTGCGGTCCTGGTGGCTGAGCGATGCGGGTCGGCCGCCTGGAGGACTGCCTCGCCCGTTTGGCGTTCTGGGTCGGCCACCCAACCAACTAGACCAGGGGTCCCCAAACTTTTTCCTGTGAGGGCCACATAACTTTTGCCTTCTCTGATGGGGGCCAGGGTCAGTTTGTAACAGAAAAAGTGTGACGATCGCACGGGTGCCTAAATGTAAACATTTATTGTTTTCCAGAAAGCCACACATAACCAAATATTAATAACCCTTTCCGGGATCTTCACAGGAAAAAAAGTCAGAAAATAAATAATAACACTATTTATGAAATAAATAATAACCAAATAACCCTCTCTGGGTTCTTCACAGAAAAAAAGTCCAAGGAACATTAACTTTCTGTTGTGCCGTGCACAATCTTAACAGGTAAAAGTTCAGCTTAGTTGTCAGAGCAGAATCTCTTACTTAAATGATTCATATGAGCAGTCTCTCAAAGTTCTTGTGTTTCTTCCTTATAATCCTTTTGTAGGTTCCAGTAGGCTTGTAGACACCGCTGTTGAACAGCCTTTTCTTTGCACTGAACAAAAAAATAATCGTTTGTCCACTGCAGGTTAAATACCCTGCATTCTGAATCAATTTTTCTCTTACCTAACCTTTTCGCCATTATTCCGTTTTATATGACAGGGGTGAGTCTAGGATTTTTTTCTTTTCTGGGGGGGTGGGGGGGGGGGGGTTCAGATAGGGGCATAGACTGCAGAAGGGTGGAATAGAATGTCACGTTCTATTCGTGTATTAGTCTCGATCGCGGGGCCAGACTGAAAAAAAAAATCATAACACTTACCAGTGTGGAGGCAAAAAACAGTCCACAGCGCGGCAGAAGGGAGAGACAGTCCATTCATGTCAGGTCACCAGTGTGGAGGAAAAAATAAGTGCAGGCGGACACAGCAAGCCGAAGTTTAAAGGTGTTTTATTCCTCCATCACGAGGCTCACCCAGCGCTCTGGCTGCGCGCTGTGAGTGAGCCCTGAGTAGTTGTCTAAGAGCGAATTCTAAGTGCGATAGTGAGGCATGTACAGCCAGCTCTTTTATACAGTGATACAGAGAATGCATGGTACAGAATGCATGGCTGAGCACACCCTCAGCAGGGGAACGAGACGGCGCTCGGCCGGCTTTGGAAGCGAGATGCGGGAAAAGCTCTGTGCAGGAGGAGGTGGAGGGGGGTGGGGGTAAGCGTCTCTGGTATTGTTCAGGGGGCCGGGCCAAATGTGGAGGCGGGCCGTATCCGGCCCGCGGGCCATAGTTTGAGGACCACTGAACTAGACTGTCTGCGTGGTGACCTGGTCCGGCTGCCAGAGATCCTGTTTCTCCGGGCCTGGGACTGGGGTAGGCCGCCCGAACTTTTCCTTTTCCCCCGGCCAGCTATTTGGACATTGGACGCAGGGAGACCACCAGAACTGTTCGTATCCCATTGGACTCTATCTGCCTGCCGTCATCCCCGTGTGTTTATTTCCACTAAATATTAAGGTCACTCTGGTGTGTTGTCATTTGCCCTATTTTTGATCTATGTATTCACCATTGTTTAGCGTGTTTGTTTTTTTTTCTCTCCCCTCCGCTGTCTGAGGGATGATTCGTGTCTGCCACATCATGTCTCATGGGCCGGTGTATTTTGGTTATAGGTCTCCTCCTGTTATTTGCATTTTTTGTCCTGTCTATGTACCATCCGTGCTTTATGGAGTATTGTTTTTTTTTTTTACCATGCTCTGTAATTGCTTCGTTTGTTCCCTGTGTTCCCGTGTCATCGTCTTGGTGGTTTTTTTTTTTTTTTTGTCTTTTCTGGTTCTCACCCTCCAGGCCTTTCCCCCACCCTGGGTGGGGTGGGGTGGGGGGGGCTTGGGTGTCATACGGCGTCCGGAGTTCTCCGCCTCGGGGGGGAGTACTGTCGTGGTTCGAGCGCTGATTTCGTCCGCGCTCGGGCCATGCAGTATTTTCCTCCCAGCTGATGTGTGTGTCCCCGATGGCTCTCCGAGCTCTTATTGTGACAGCGTTCGGAGGGGCTTCCGGCTGACAGAGCGGAGCTCTCTGACAGCTGAGCTGCATTTGCGATTGCCATCAGCTGTCCCATCCTGAGCCCTATTTAAGGCATCAGGTGAGGGCTGAGCATCACTGCAGTCTTGTCAGACAACCCCTCGTCTGACATCGTCAAGCACTCCTCGCCGAGCTTCCCTGGTCAGACGTTAACTACCTTTCATCTTCGTCCTTTATTGTAAGTGTGTTTCGTTATGAATCTGTTCTTCCTTGTCATAGCCTGAGTTATCGTTATAGTGTGTTTTAGCCCCCTGTGTCTCATTATTTTGTCATTCATCCTTTCCTTTAATAAACTGTGCAAACTCACCGGCTGATATGCGGCGTCTTATTGATGGCTCGTGAGGGCCATCCTTGACAGTCCTGTGCTTTCCTCTCCAGCTGTCCCCATGACAATCCCACTTCTTGGACTTCTTTCTCCAGATTGCGGCACCAGTTGTTCATGGGCCTTCCTCTTTTCCTTTTTTTGGGGGGCATCCATCTCAGAGATCTTCTAGTGGGGTTTTCTGGTGGCTTCCTCAGGGTCTGGCCCAATCACCCCTACTTTCTTCTCTTGATTTCAAGTTCGACTAGCTCTTGTGCTGTTCTTGTCCAGATCTCTTTGTTGCTCACTTTGTCAAACCATCTGACACCCAGGATGCTGCGGAGACATCTGTTCAGAAAGACTTGGACTTCCATGATGGAGGCCTTCAGGTAATGCCAGGTCTCACAGGCACAAACATAAGAGGATGCTCTTCACGTTAGAGTTAAATATTCAGATCTTGGTCTTGAGTGAGATCTTAGTTGAGCACCAGATGGGTTGGAGTATCTTGAAAGCTGATGTTGCTTTCCCAATATGGGCTTTGATGTCCTGATCTGTTCTGCCAGTGACTGTGTTGCCCAGGTAGGTAAATTCCATTACATCTTCAATATCTTACTAGACTCTCGTGCACTACGTACAGCAGCTCAACCAGACTCATGTCAATCATCACTGTTTTCTTTTTGCATTACCGACTGCACTATGTGGTACTCCACAATATCTGCTGCTCGCTAATATATTTAAAAATTGCTTGACTAGTATTACTCATTCATATTCTACATTTTATTGCATGTATAGTTTTTTATTTCTATCTTTTATTTTTATCATGTTTAATGTTGCAGCATTGCACCGAGACAAATTCCTACTTTGTGTACTACATGAACAATGGCAATAAATCTGATTCTGATTCTGATTCTGATCTTTATTGTTCACAGTGAATCTGCTGTTATTGATGTGGTTGATTCTCAGGCTTTTTGTCTTCTGCATGTTGATCTTCAGTCCTGTTTCTTCCAAGCGTTCTTTCATTTTTGTGACTTTATTCTTCATATCTGAGAAACTGTGAGACAAGAGGACAACATCATCTGCATAATCAATGACCTCTAGGTGTTGCGTGAGCATCCATTAGATTCCTCTGTGATGGCCAGCTATAGTTCTGCGCATGATGACTAATAACAATAAGAAGGGGGATTGTAGGCATCCCTGACACACTCCAGTCTGCATGGTAAAGGCTTCAGTGAGGGTGTTGTTGTGGACTACTTGACATGTCGATGGTTCAAAGGATAGGCGAATCGTGTGTGTGATCTTGTCTGGGATGCTATAATGGCCAAGCAGATTCCAAAACATATTTTAGTCAACGCTGTCAAAGACCCTCTCAAAGTCTATAAAGAAAACATAGCAACAAATTCCATTCCATGTTCTGTTCGATTATCATACAGAATGTTGCGTTATGGTCTACACAAGAGCATTCTTATCTAAAAACAGCCTGATCCTCACAATGGATGTCATGAGACTCCACTTCCATTTTGATTCTTTCCAGAAGGATTCTGTTAAATACCTTGTGGGGATTGATAAAAATGTCATTCCTCGCCAGTTGGAGCAAATCTTCAGAGAGCCTTTCTTTGGGATCTTAATGAGGTGACCATGTTTCCAATCTGAAGGAAGTTGTTCAGTTGTCCAGATTCTTTTAAATAGCTTGTGGAGGGCTTCAGCTGATGTGTGTGGGGTTGTTTTCAGTGCTTCAGGGGGGATTTCGTCAGGTCCAGGTGCCTTGTTTTTCCTGAGAACCTTGATAGCCTTTATAATCTTGCTTTTGCTGGGAGGTTCTGTACTGAT
The DNA here is from genome assembly GCA_020510985.1 of Pholidichthys leucotaenia. Lineage (NCBI taxonomy): Eukaryota > Metazoa > Chordata > Actinopteri > Cichliformes > Pholidichthyidae > Pholidichthys > Pholidichthys leucotaenia. Next base: position 218,835,187 of record CM035846.1, on the reverse strand, counting down.
TCTGAGGTTTTGGTCAGCTCTGGTGATGTCTGGAGATCTGGTGGGGGGTGGTCGATTGAGTATTTCTTCAAAATGTTCCTGCCAACATTTCAGTTGTTCACTTTCTGTGGACAGGAGGTTTCCATCCTTGTTGCAGACACAATGTGAGTGATGTGTTCTCTACCCTGCCAATTGCTGGGTGATCCTGTACAGCTCCTTGATGTCACCTCTTCCCACAGCATCTTCCGCGTCTTGAGCCAGGCTCACAATGTAGTTCCTCTTGTCATTTCTTGCACTTCTTTTCACTTTATTGAGGTCTGTATGTTCCTTGGATTTCTATGCTTTCGAAGCTCTGGTCCTTGCCATGCTCAGCTCTTCCTTCTTCTTGCGCAGTTCTTCAATGAGGTTCTTTGTTTGTGCCAACAACCATTCTTTCTGTTGAGGATTCTTCTTCCCAAGCATCTCATCACAAGTTAACTTCCATGCCTTCTTGGATGCTTCCCACATTGTCTCAACTTCCTCCTCGTCTGAGTTCACTGAGTGCTTCAAACCAGTTTGATAGGATTAATTTGAAGTATGTCACGGTGGCTGGATCTTGTAAAAAGATGGTGTTGTACCTTTAGTTTGTTTTGTTGTGATCTAATGAATATTTCTTCAATTTCAGCCCAATAACCCAAATAGAGGAAGAGCTCACCAGATGATGGCGACATCTGTCCTGACTTGATCCATCTCGTCTCTGATAGGCTGAGCAGGGACAGCCGGTACCTCTTCTTTTCACTAGCTGCTTGTACCAGTCTTGATGTTTCGAAAAGTGTGCAGACATTCCAGGTGCCCAGTCGAAAGGTTGTTCTGGTTGAGAGAAGTTTTGGTTACATGGCTTCCTTATAGATTTCACCATTACGTGCCATTTGCAGATGAAAACTGACATCTCTTCCCAGAAAATTAGAAGGTGAAAAGTCTCTGGTATTCGTTTCTGTAGCAGTGTCTTCTTTCACAGGGTGAGGTTGCTGACCTCACACCCAACCCCCTAAACTGGAGGGCCATCAATTGTCCTTTCATCTGACCTCTGCTCTTTGATCTACCTGGCAAGGTTGGATCTGCCAGGGGACGAGCCCCCGCTGTTATAGCTCTCAGGGTCGAAGAGATACGCAAGTGCCCCCACCACAGCAAAGCAGCAATTCAAGGCAATCCAACATAGTATTTACAGCAGACCATTTAATGACAGTTAAAAACACAGATTTTTCATAAGATTGACCCCTGCATTGACAAATAAGTCACTAAAATTAATCTTAGCCTAACTCTTAGCCTGGTCTGGACCAGGCTAGCTCCAGAGAATAAATCTCCATAGCAACTTGACTGGGCATCATTTTATCCTAGTTTTATACGACTAAGTCAAGTACAGATTAAACCAGGATTACTTGAAAATCCAACCTTAATCCTTTATCTTGGTTTTATACAATACCCCTCAGTTCTGTGAACTCACTGCCATCACAACAAAGACAGTTAATGTGTTCAGACCGGAAAGTTTTACAGCAAAATTATTAGATTAGGTATGACAAAGATTTTCTAAAGGCAATTGGATAGTTTAGATCAATATTTTTCAACCTTTTTTGAGCCACATCATCTTTTTTACATTGAAAAAAATCCCACAGCACACCACTAACCAAAAATGCCACAAAATGACACATTGTAGACTATTACTCACTCATTCATCTTGCCATCGCCACCTCTCTGGATTTATGCTTCGTGCACTTGGTTGAGCACGAGGCTGCCAAAGTTACCTTCTTGACTAATTCCAACCTCCCATTCAAAAGTTGGTGATACTGACACAGCATACAAAGATGAAGAAGATGATGTTCTTGTTCAGTTTTTGCACACTTTCTCCTCTTTCATAAGCTTTTTCTTCCAGCAAAAGTAGTAAATTCAGGAGCACCTCTTCTCGCCTACGTACAGTCACAATTGTTATTGCTAAAATGTGCATGGCTCTTGCTTTCCTTCTCTTTTGTATAGCCAATGAACAAACTGCAGCTGTAGGAGAGAGCCCCGGCTGGAGGAGGGCCTGCTTGGATAGCCCACTTGGATAGCCCGGCCTGACCAGAAGCGAGCCCTGCCTGAGGAGAGCCGGCTGGATGGGGGCCCTGCCAGCGGAGGGTGTGCCTGGATGGGAGCCCGGCCGGAGGAGAGTGTTATGCATGGAAATACCTGAGTGAAGGATGAGGCAGGGTGATGGATGGCGAATACAGCTTTATTGAACTATGTACAGGACAGCAGATACATGATATGCACCATCGTGGTCATCCAGCAAAGAGAGCCCGTAAGATGGATGTTCTCCGCCTTATATAGGGTGGTGCAGTGATGTGACAGGAAGTGCACATCACTACACCGCACTTCACAATAATGTGCCGGAACACGACACCACATTCTACACCCCCCCCCCCCCTTAGAAAAATCCAAAACCGTGCACACAACTGAAAACCTCCCCAAATTTGGGACTCAAATCACGCACTAACATAGCGAAAACCAATGTACTAAAATGGCCTAACATATTCACACAACCTAACCTAAAATAGGGCTGACGGGTGGACTACCGTGCAGCCCGCACGTTGAGGTGGATTATTCTGCCACCAAACTGCACTAAATTATAGCCGTGCTCCTAACTAAAAGCAAAACACATAAAATAATCCCATATCATAACATGCATGCAAAACACCAAAGAACTATAGTAAAGTGCTGTGGTGACCCACCACAATCTACAGGGACATTCATCCTCACACTCAGAAGGTCCGGAAGAAGCAGAGGACCATTCACATACGGACAGAGAGCCCCTGGGGGGACAACCAGAACAATGGACTATTGTTTATACATCCCCGGATTAAGGAGAAGATGTCCAGGCGCCAGTTGGTCAAATTAATCATATGTATTGACTGATATGTGTATCAATATGCTAATGTGCGATGCATTCTCTCTGTTTGTATAACATATAAAAGAGCTGACGATACATGCTTCACCAACACGACACAGACACACAGCACAGCACAGCAGCACAGTAGCGCACAGCGCTACAAGTGCGTCTTATTTTGATGGAGGAAATAAAACTCTGCAACATTCCAGCTCGTCATATCTTGCCTGAACTTATTCCTCCACGGTGCTACCGCACAGCCATTTGGGTGAAAAAAACTGAACTTACATGGGGTGTCCAGGGCAGCCCCTCAGCAGGCACACCCCTGGAGACCATAGACCCCCGGAGTGATGGCTGACCCTCTGGATGATGGAGGCTGGGTCTCACTCCGCCATCAATTCAATTCAATTCAACTTTATTTATATAGTGCCATTTCACAACAACAGTCATCTCATAGCACTTTCAACTGTAGGGGAAAACCCCACAATTGCAGAAAGACTCCAGCAATCAGGCAATCCCCTGCGAGCAAGCACTTGGCAACAGTGGAGAGGAAAAACTCCCTTTTAACAGGAAGAACCAGGATCAGGCAGGGGCAGTGATCTGCTGTGACTGGCTGGGGGGTGAGGGGATAGAGAAGAAGTAGAAAAGAACAGACATGTAGAGAGCAAACAGCACGATGGGGACTCAATCTATGGGAGAGAACAAACAGATGTTAATGACCAGCAAAAATATTTCATTGAGAGTGAAGAAAGGAGTGAAGCCCCAGTGCATTGTTGGAGGTCCCCCGGCTGTCTAAACCTATTAGCAGCATAACTAAGGGAGGGTTCAGGGGCACATGATCCCTCCCTAATTATAGGCAAAATCAAAAAGGAAGGTTTTAACCCTGTTCTTAAAAACAGAGATCGAGTCTTACTCCCGAATCCAGATTGGCAGCTGGTTCCACAGGAGAGGAGCTTGATAACTGAAGGCTCTGCCTCCCATTGTACTTTTGGAGATTCTAGGTATTACAGGTAATCCAGCATTTTGGGAGCATAGTGCTCTGTTAGGATTATAGGGTAGCATCAGATCTTTTAAATAAAAAGGGGCCTGATTATTTAGAGCTTTGTAAATGAGAAGAAGGATTTTAAAGTTAATTCTAAACTCTATGGGAAACCAATGAAGGGAGGCCAGAACCGGAGAGATATGATCTCTCTTTCTAGTACCTGTTAAAACTCTTGCTGCAGCATTTTGGATCGGCTGAAGACTTTTTAAAGATGTTTAAGAACAACCTGATAATAAAGAGTTTTAGTAATCTAATCTAGAGCTAACAAAAGCATGGATTAGTTTCTCAGCATCACTCTGAGACAAGATGCTCCTAATCTTGGCAATAGTACGCACATGATAGAAGGCAGTCCTAGAAACAAGTTTAATATGTGAATTTAAAAACAGATCTTGATCAAAAATAACTCCAAGGTTCCTCACAAAACTATTCAGAGAAAGAGTAACTGCATCCAAACTAAGAGTTTGATTTGGAAAGGTATTTCTAAGGTTTTTTGGACCAACTAGAATGACTTCAGTCTTATCTGAATTTAATAGCAGGAAATTACAAGTCATCCAAGCTTTGATTTCCTTTAGACAGGCCTCTAACTTGGCTAATTGATTATTATCATCTGGCTTCACTGACAGGTATAAGTGTGTGTCATCTGCATAACAATGAAAATGTATACAGTGCTTTCTAATAATGTTGCCTAGGAAGCATATATAAACTAAAAAGAATAGGGCCTAGCACAGATCCCTGTGGAACTCCGTGACTGAGCTTTGAGTTGGAAGAAAACTCATTATTGACATGAACAAACTGGAACTACTATCATGACTGATAGTCTCAAAAGCTGCACTAAGGTCTAAAAAGACAAGTACAGAAACAAGTCCATTATCAGATGCGATGAGGAGGTCATTAGTGACCTTCACTAAAGCTGTTTCAGTACTATGATGGATTCTAAACCCAGAGTGAAACTCTTCAAATAAACCATTTCCCTGCAAGTGGTCAAGTAATTGCATAGCAACAACTCTAAGATTTTTGAAATGAAAGGCAGATTAGAGATTAGCTAAAGACTAGCTAAAACTCGTGAATCCAGCGTTGGCTTTTTGAGTAAGGGTTTAATTACAGCAGTTTTAAAAGCCTGCGGTACATGGCGTAATGTTAATGAAGAATTTATTATTTGAAGAATAGAGCTACCAATAAATGGGAAAACTTCTTTAAATAATGTGGTAGGAATAGGGTCTAAAAGACAAGTTGAAGGCTTGGATGAGGAAATTATTTTATCTAACTCTAAAAGGTCAATTCGAGTAAACTCATCTAAACAGATATGAATTGAAGGAGTTGTAGTAGTTAATGTAATTAAGTTAATGGTGGGAAGAATCTGACTAATTTTATCTCTGATAAATGAAATTTTATTATTGAAAAAGTTCATAAAGTCCTGACGAGTAAGCGCTAAGGGAATGCTAGGATTAACAGAGTCCTGACTCTTTGTCAGCCTGGCTACAGTGCTGAAAAGAAACCTGGGATTATTCTTGTTCTTGTCTATTAATATGGAATAAAAACTTGTTCTAGCTTTCCTAAGATTTTTTTTTTTTTATAAATCAGAAGATGATTTCTCCAAGCTAAATAGATTTCATCTAATTTAGTGGAGTGCTATTTTCTTTCTAATTGACAAGTCTTCTGTTTTAAGCTACGAGTTTCTGTGTTGAACCAAGGAGTTAGAAATCTCTGATTAGACTTTTTTTTTTAAAGGGGCCACCATGTCTAGAGTCTGATGCAGAGAAGCTGTAACACTATCTACCATGCTATCAATTACAGAAGGGGCAAGCTCTCCATAGTTTATGCCCGTTGTGTTGACACATGGCATAGAGGAAACAATCTGCATAAATTTGGTAACAGCATCATCTAAGAGGCATCTACTGTAGTAATATTTTTCTTTAGGAGCCAAATAGTCAGAAATAGTAAAATCAAAGGTTGACAGACAATGGTCTGACAGTACAGGGTTATGAGGAGACACTAGCAGATTTTCTTTTTCTATGCCATATGTCAGAACAAGGTCCAACGTGTGGTGGAGCTAATGGTTACAATTTCCTACTTCCTAAAAAACCCCATCGAGTCTAATATTGAATTGAATGCCATATTAAGGCAATCACTATCTACATCTACATGTATATTAAAGCCCCTACTATAATTATTCTATCTGATTTCAGCACTAAATCTGCTAAGAATTCGGCAAATTCGGATAAAAACTCTGAGTAGGCTGAGGGAGGATGGTAAACTCATCATCATCATCATCATCATCATCATCATCATCATAGCAGTCTGTTGGGGGCGACAATGACTGTTTCATTTAGGTCTGATCACATTCCTCCATGCAGCTCTGTCCTTCGCCTTCTGCTGCCAGGAACTCCTGGCCTTGTTAACCCGGGCGACGTCCGAGCCGGTATGAGTTGCTTTCTGACTGACCATTTCATGAAACTGCTTGCAAAAGTATTTGAGTACCGCTAGCTTTTGCTGGACTAGAGGCATATTCTTGGCAGATAGAGGTATTATCAGTGGCAAGGACAGGCCAAGACAAACTGACTCCAGTATCTGTTGCAGTGACTGACCAGATGATAGGTTTGTTTATCTCTGCTCTTTGTGTAGTGCATGTCACAATGCACTGACTGGCAAAAGTCCACCACAGACCTTGCGACAGATGTGCTTATCTGCCAGGATGTCTATGGCAAATAAAATGGGGTTTAACCTAAACTTACTAACATGCTCAATACTGAAGACCAGGCCCTCAAAAGAATTATGTTTTTTGCTTTACATTAACTAGTAATTTGGAATGGTAAATTGTCACTACTCCTCCTCCACAACCAGAACTTCTGGGATTTTGACAGTTTAAATAACCAGAGGGAGTTGATTCATTTAAACCAACAAAATCCTCTTGCCATAACCAAGTCTCTGTAAGGGATATTAAATCAATCTGATGATCAATTAACAGATCATGGACTAGCAGAGACTTGGGAGTTAGAGACCTAATATTTAAAAAAAACACATTTAATTTTTAAATTATAAGGAGGAACAGAGGCCAAGCCATTAAATTTAGAGATTTCATGTTTAATTTGAGTTTTACCAACTTTTTGTTTAATCACTTTGGGATGCTTATACATTATATTTTTTATTTACTTTGGAGGGAGCAGACAATGATTTTCTGATGGGGAAGACAGGGGCTAAGTTGAGGGGCGACAGATGAAGAGGAGCTGCAGAAAGACGTGTTACACTGCGACTCTGCTTCCAGGTCCCAACTCTGAGTTACCAAGGTTTTGGAAATTTGGATAAAAATTATGTCACATTGTGAGATAAAAGAGACACACCATCCAAAGTGGGATGGACGCCATCTCGTCTAATAAGACCAGGTTTTCCTCAAAATGAGTTCCAATTGTCTATGTAGCCCACATCGTTTTCAGGACACCACACAGACAGCCAGCGGTTGAAGGATGACATACGGCTAAACATGTCATCACTGGTCAGATCGGGGAGGGGCCCAGAGAATACTACAGAGGTAGACATCGTTTTGGCAAAGTTACACACCGATTCCACGTTAAGTTTTGTGACTTCCAACTGCCACAGTCAGATGTCGTTAATGCCGGCGTGGATAATAATTGTGGAGTATTTACAGTTACTTTTAGCCAGCATTCTCAAATTTGACTCCATGTCGCTTGCTCTGGCCCCGGGAATGCATTTAACTATGACCGCTGGAGTCTCTAGGTTCACATTTCTGACTACAGAGTCACCAGTGATCAGAATTTTTCCTCAGCGGGTGTGTCGCTGAGCGGGGAAAAGCAATTAGAAACATGAACAGGTTGGTGGTGAACCAAGGGCTTGCAACTATGCTTCCTTCTCACCGTCACCCACCCATTCTCTCCTGGCTGCTCAGGAGAAGTGGAAGCCGGGGGGACGGTTACAGGCCCTAAGCTAGGGTGCAGTCTGTCATAATTAACTGGCGCTGATGCTGGTGCTGACGCCGCTGCGGAGCCGGGATTCCAAATCGTACAACCTCACCTCGAGCACCTCAAAAAGACATTTATTACATTTTGTGGAAGTTGTGTTCAATGACGAGACTTGAGTTTATTCCTCAGGTTCGGCTTTATTGCAGAACACAATCATCCAACATTCTCAAATAGCAAGAAGAGGCAGAATCATGTCACATCACATTCTTATACCTCCGGGGGATTAAGAACTCAAGTCACATGGTGCTTCTGCAAACATTTAATCACAATGCAAGTCTCTGAAGATTCACCATTGTCTCTTATTCTCCGATGTTCCAGGGATCCCCCCAGGGCCTCCTCTCTGAGACAAGGGTCCGACTTCACACCTCCTCGACATCTCCTGTCGGCCCCCGTCGATCCAGACTCTTTGTTCCTCCAGACGTGAAGCCCCAATCCACATAAGCCATACATTTGTGGGCGATATGAACCAGACATATGTGCCACACTCTTGTGGGAAATATGAACCAAACATATGTGCCACATGACCCCCCCCCCCCAAACGTCTGCATGGGACAAACATACTCGTAAATGCATAACATAAAAGACATTACCACATAACCAACAATCAATCCCCCAATCTCTTAGGTCTTAACTTCCTGCCGAATCTGCTGTAAGCCGGCTTCGCTGCGTCTGCAGCGCCTCCTCGCACCTGGGGATTAGATTTGTTAGCACATCTCTGTGGGAGCTCTGGAGCATGCCTTCTCGGTGGCCTGCCCCGGCGGGGGGCTTTCGCCAACTGCACGTGTTCATCAGCCAGAACAAAAGCGGGCTTGAGTCTGTTTATGCAAATTAGCTCCCTTCTGCCCCCCAGATCTAGCAAGAAATGCTTCTCATTTTTTTCCAGCACCCTGAACGGTCCATCATAAGGCGGACACAGCCCTGGGAGTTGTGCATCATGTCTAACAAAAACAAACTCTGCGTTTTTTAAAGCCTCTGGCACAAAAACGCGTGGAAAGCTGTGATGCACTGGGCCAGGCAACGTGTTTGATCCTGTGCCGCTCTGCAATAGCTGAGCGGGGGGACAATTTGGCGCAGGATTTTCCGAAAGAAATTCCCACGGCAAACGGAGAGGTTGTGCGAAAACTAACTCCGCTGGGGAGGCCTGCAAATCCTCCTTAGGTGCAGAACGCAATCCCAATAAAACCCATGGCAGTTTGTCCACCCAATTTGTATCTGTGAGCGATGCTCTGAGGGCTGCTTTCAATGACCTATGAAAGCGTTCACATAAACCGTTGGCCTGCGGGTTATACGCGGTAGTGCGGTGTACCTTCACCCCTAAGCTGCGGGCCATAGACGACCACAGTTCGGAAACAAGTTGAGGGCCTCTGTCGGACGTTATGTCTGACGGAACTCCAAAACGCGCGACCCAAGTTGTTAAAAACGCGCGCGCAACCTCTTCCGCCGTTGTTGACGCCAGAGGTACCGTTTCCGGCCAACGCGTGGTGCAGTCCACCATCGTCAAAAGGTGTGTGTGCCCTTGAGACGAGGGAAGCGGGCCCACCAGATCAACATGCACATGATCGAAACGCTTAGCCGGGAAGTGAAAAGGCTCCAAAGGAGCCCTCGTGTGCTTGTGTATCTTAGCCCTCTGGCACGCTACACAAGTTGCTGCCCATTCCTTGACCTGTTTGCGCAACCCCGGCCAGACAAATTTCTCCCCCACCATCTTGATTGATGCGCGCACCCCCGGGTGCGCCAGCGAATGGACCGAGTCAAAAACGCGGCGGCGCCACGCGGCTGGAACGTCCCGTGGAGACATCGCATATTAAGGGGGGCATACCTATTTGCTGCACCCTGTGCTCCAGCCTTAACCCTGTTGGTCCAGACTGGAGCGCACGCACATCCGCGTCACCAACCTGCTCTGCAGCCATGTCTGCATAATCCAAACCTACGTGGACCGGGGCTGCGTGCGCTCCCGCGTCACTGCCCTGGCCCACAGCCACCGAGTCTGCCCCCACGTGGCCTGGCGTTGCCACAGCACGTGAGAGACAGTCTGCCACTACATTGTGTTTACCTGCGACATGCTGGATATCGGTGGTGAACTCTGATATTGCGGCTAGCTGTCTTTGCTGTCGGCCTGACCAAGGTTCTGAGATCTTGGCCATTGCAAAAGTTAACGGTTTGTGGTCCACGAAAGCGGTGAAACGCCGCCCTTCCAGCCAGAACTGGAAATGGCGGATGGCCAAGTGTAGGGCTAAAAGCTCCCTGTCAAACGCGCTGTATTTACGCTCGTGATCGCGCAAGGATTTGCTAAAGAATGCGAGCGGCTGCCAGGTCCCTGCCACACACTGTTCAATGACTGCCCCCACCGCTAGATCAGAAGCGTCGGTGGTGAGTGCCAAACGGGCTGTTGGAACCGGGTGCGCTAACAAAACGGTGCTTGCAAGGGCTGATTTGACCTGGGAGAAAGCGCGCTCCCGCTCCGGAGACCATTCGACCTTATTCATGGGTTTTTGTGTTTTTAGTGCCGTGTACAGTGGCTGCATGAGCCGCGCTGCACTCGGAAGGAACCGGTTGTAAAAATTAACCATTCCTAGGAACTCCTGCAGCGCTTTTATCATTTGAGGTCGGGGGAAATCTGTTATTGCGCGCACTTTCTCAGGCAGGGGAACCGCTCCTTCTGGCGAAACGCGATGCCCCAAAAAAACGATTTGCGCCACCCCGAACTGGCACTTCACCGGGTTAATTATCAACCCGTGCTCTGCCAGTCTCCGAAAAACCGCTGTGAGGTGGGTTTCGTGTTCGTCTTCGGACCTGCTGGCTACCAATATGTCGTCTAAATAGACGAACACGAAAGGCAGGTCGCGTAAAACTGCATCCATCATGCGTTGGAAAGTTTGCGCGGCGCCCTTTAACCCAAACGGCATGCGCAAAAACTCAAAAAGCCCAAACAGAGTTATTTCCGCGGTTTTGGGAATATCCTGCGCGCGCACGGGGACTTGATGGTAGCCGCGCACCAAGTCTATTTTAGAAAAAATGCGCACCCCCGCCAAATGAACTGAGAAATCCTGGATGTGCGGAATCGGGTAGTGGTCGTGTGCCGAGACGTTGTTCAACCTGCGGAAATCACCACAAGGTCGCCACGAGCCATCAGCCTTTGGGACCATGTGTAACGGTGAAGCCCAAGGGTTGTTTGAGCGTCTAATTATGCCCAGTTTTTCCAGGCTGGCAAACTCCTCGAGCGCTATTGCCAGTTTAGCTGAGTCCAAGCGCCGGGCTTTTGCAAAAACGGGCGGCCCAGTGGTGGTGATAAAATGCTCCACCCCGTGTTTGGCCACTGTCGCCGAAAACTTTGGGACTGTGAGTGCTGGAAAGTGAGTGAGCAGAGCATGAAACTTACCACCCGCAGCTGTGACGTTGGCGTGTGCAGTCAGCGGGGCCACCCGAGCTGTGCAGGGGATAGAATGAAAAGACAGTGCATTAACCAGATGTCTATTAGCAAGATCAACCAATAAACCATGTGAGCACAAAAAATCAGCCCCTAACATGTTAAAACTGACTGCCGCTACAATAAAGGTCCACTCAAATGAACGGCCCTGTAAGGACAGAAGCATGGTCCTCTCACCGAATGTCTTGATCGCTGAGCCATTCGCTGCTGATACTGACACCCAGGGAGCTTTAGACGGCATCAGCCGTTCCGCGTAGGTAGGCGTGACGAAACTCAGCTGGGAGCCCGTGTCCACAAGGAATTGTTTCCCCAAATGTGCATCTGTCAGGTAAAGCAGCTTGTTTTCTTCTCCGAGGGACGCAGCTGCTACCGGCCCCCGGTCTTGGCGTTTTCCTGATGCTTGAAGCGGCACGGTGGGAGACATCTGTGTGCCCTCTCCGCAAAACGGCGGTGGTAGAAGCACAGGCCGTCTTCAGCTCTGCATCGCCTGACGCCTGTCGCTGCCATCGTCGGTTCGTCTGGCGCTGCCACCACTGGCTCCAAACCATCTCCGGGCGCCGTCCTCTGCTCAGCTGCCGCGGCCGAAACTGCGCTCCGCTTGTGGGCATCGACGAGTCGCTGCGCCTCCTTGCTGAGCCCATGGTAGTCCCGCTTGGCCAATCGGGGTGAGTCTGCCAGGGTCACTCTCACTGCTGGCGGCAGAGTCCGGAGGAAAAGGTGGGCGAAAATAAATTCGCCATCCTCGGAGTCTTTCAGTCTCAGCATCTTCACCATCAGGTCCACCGGTCTGTCGTTCTCCGACTCCGTCAACGCTAGGAGCCCCTCTGCTCGCTGTTGCACCGAGGGGGTGAAATGGCTGATCAGCGCCTCCTTCAATGTGCTGTACTTGTCGGTGTCTGGTGGGTGGTTAACCAGGTCTTCCACCCTCTGGACCTTGTGACTGTCCAGCTTCGCTACCACATGGTAGAACCTCGTTTCATCCTTTGAGATTCTCCGGAGGTTGAACTGCGCCTCGACCGCGCTAAACCAGGAGTGCGGGCTGTGCTGCCAGAAATCGGGCAGCCGGAGCGTGGAGGCAGCCATCAGGCTGGCCTCTGATGAGCTCCGCTCGGGAGAATTCTCTCTGCTCATTCTTTGTCGTGGGTCACCAGTGTGGAAGTTGTGTTCAATGACAAGACTTGAGTTTATTCCTCAGGTTCGGCTTTATTGCAGAACACAATCATCCAACATTCTCAAATAGCAAGAAGAGGCAGAATCATGTCACATCACATTCTTATACCTCCGGGGGATTAAGAACTCAAGTCACATGGTGCTTCTGCAAACATTTAATCACAATGCAAGTCTCTGAAGATTCACCATTGTCTCTTATTCTCCGATGTTCCGGGGATCCCCCCAGGGCCTCCTCTCTGAGACAAGGGTCCGACTTCATACCTCCTCGACATCTCCTGTCGGCCCCCATCAATCCAGACTCTTTGTTCCTCCAGACGTGAAGCCCCAATCCACATAAGCCATACATTTGTGGGAGATATGAACCAGACATATGTGCCACACTCTTGTGGGAAATATGAACCAAACATATGTGCCACAATTTACCATTAACACTAAAAGAGGCAGAGGTGTAGCTAGACATCTGACACAGAGAGCACACCAGAGGAGAAGGGGAAGGAGAGCTAGTAGCCATAGCTAGTGGCTAACCCAAAGCTAACACAAACACCGATGAAAGCTGAACAGAAGGTTAAAGAGGTTGATTAGGTGACACTGAGTACGTACACAGGTGCAAGAGGCTTGTTAAACTGAAGTGAGAGGTGATGGTAGATGGAAAAAAGTGATTAAAATACAATTAAAGGCAATAATCCTCAGGAGAGTGAGGAGCGCTAACCACAGAGCAAACCACATCAACCGCCAGCAACACGGGAAGTGACGATACGTTACCACAGGAAGCATCTAATCCACCACAGGAAGCGTCCCATCACCGACTCCTGTCCAGCCTCGCCACCTGGAGTGTCTTCCTGGACACACCAAAGCTGATTGACGTGCCTCGATGAGCCGTCGGACAACCTGAAGCACGCTGCACCCAGCTTAGCCACAATGCACAGACACCGTCGATGATTTTCTGGGTGTCGTTTGGCCCATCTTCGCCGTGGATGTCCTTCACCCCGAATCTGAACCAAGTCCATAACCCGGAGTTGCATTTTAGTTGGCCCAGTGTGTTGCTGCTGAGCATGCGGTAGCTCCATGCTTGTTGGTCTGGCCCCATCCTCTTCTATAGACATTGTAGTGTTCACCGTTGTAGCAGCAGATGCCCCAGCCAACTGTGGCTGTGAACCGGAGGCATCCGGGGCTAGCATGGTTTTTGCTCATTGGCATGGGTACCGACCTTGAGTGAGAACTGGTCGACTTGAAAGCGAGGGCGTCCGTTAGCTCTTTGTACCATTTGCTCCCAGTGTCCGTTGGGGGTGAGTGGAGTGATTTCTCCCTTGGGTTCCTCAGTTAAGACAAACGGCACACCCTAGCGTAGTGATTCAAGCGTCCACATTTGCTACATTGTTTTCCTCTAGCCGGGCAATTCTTCATTTTATGGTGGTGCATCGTGGACCCACAACCACTGCAACTGGAGTTTCCCAGGGCAGACCTTTGGCTGGCGGCATTGACTTCCCAAAAATCTTTGTCCGAGCTATCCTCACTATCAGGGTCCGCAACATTAGCTGAGGGTAGCGGCTCTGGTGTCTTCTGTGGCTGGCTCCAATTTAGCTCTGCAGCTAGCTTATCAACGGCTTCCCACCGGAGAGCTAGTTCCATTGCTTTAGCTAACGTCAAGTCATTAGGCGCCATTAATAGCCCAGCACGCAGCTCAGCATTACACGTGTGCTCTGCTAGTTGGTTGCATACCATTTCATCTTCAAGCAGTCCAAAATGACACTCGCAGGCTAGCTGCTTCAAGTCAATGACATATTGATGGATAGGCTCACCGACTCACTGGCGTCTTTTGCAAAAACAAATTCTCCGAACAGTCACATTGTCTGGGGTGGAGAAACGTTTAGCTAGGAGCTGCACAATGTCCTCACATGAGTTCGCCATCTCAAGCATCCACAGGACCATCCGGCCCTCCATACCCAGGTTGCGAATGAGAAGCGCCTGCTTTCTCTCCTTATCGAGTTCCCCAAGGCCCAGCGCCATAACATACGTTTGATGGGCCTCCCACAAATGCGGCCATGAAACCAGTGGTTTGCCTGGAAGCTCGAGAAAAGGACGAAGTGGGGTGATGCACGCCTCCATGAGTTAATCCTCGATTGCCAAATGTTATGTGTGGAAATACCTGGGTGAAGGATGAGGTAGGATGATGGTTGGTGAACACAGTTTTATTGAACTATGTACAGGACAGCAGATACACGGTATGCACCAGTGTGGTCATCTGGCAAAAAGAGCCTGTAAGATGGACGTCGTCCGCCTTATTTAGGGTGGTGCAGTGACGTGACAGGAAGTGCACGTCACTACACCGCATTTTACAATAATGTGCTGGAATACAACACCACAGAGTGCCCTGCCAGGATAGCCAGCCAGATGAGAACCCTGCTGGACGAGAGGGTGCTGTTGGTCCTCGAGAAAATGGCTGAAGGAGGGCATGACTGAGGAGGAGGAGGAGCAGTAACGGCCCAGGACCACCATGACGCCGGCATTTGAGGGAAGACACCTCTGTGTGGAGCAGTTGGGGTGCTGCAGGCAAGATACTACAGCAAGGGGCAGAGTGAGGAGCTCTGCCTTCGCTGTAAGTATCTGGTTCTCAGATAGCAGCAATCCATGATGATGACATTGAAGATAATGACAATGAGAAAAAGGATATACTGCTGACAAGAGTCTTCCCCTGTACAGGTTTCCTGAGGGCATCGGCGTTGTTGTGGCAGAAAGAGTACGATGGCCGAAGAGTGGATCCTCCTCCTCAGCTTTTTATGGACTTTTATTTGTTTTAGCCCACTTTTAGTTTTTTAGCTTAGGTTTTTTTTAGTTAAGATAAGATAAGATAAGATAAGATAAGCCTTTATTAGTCCCACAATGGGGAAATTCCAGGATTGCAACAGCACAGGGATAGCAACACTCAGAGCAACAATCAGAAGGCAAGAAAAAACAAGAACAGCTAGTAAACATATGTACATATTACTATAAATATATATATATATATATATACTGTATATATATATATATATATATATATATATATATGCGGCAGGCCAGCTGGATGTCTTTGGGCATGATGGTGACCCTCTTAGCGAAGAAGAGACCCACCAGGTAGGCCTTGCTGGCCTCCTGCCGAGCCATGACGGCGAAGCTCAGGAAGCGCAGGTCGGTCTTGAAGTCCTGAGCGATCTCCCTCACCAGGCGCTGGATGGGCAGCTTACGGATGAGCAGCTCCGTGGATTTCTGGTAGCGACGGATCTCTCTCGGAGCCACGGGCCTGTAATGGTGAGGCTTCTTCACTCCGCCGGTGGCCGGAGCGCTTTTCCGAGCAGCCTTGGTGGCTAGCTGCTTCCTGGGGGGCTTTTTCCTCCAGTAGATTTTACGGGCGGTCTGCTTGGTTCTTGCCATCGCTCTTTATTATTCTGTCTTATATTTCTTGCACGCCGCCTAAACTCCAGCCCGGCACCCGCGTCGTTTTCGCTACAGTTCTCGGTATGTCGAGTTTCTCCGTTAGCACCGGGTGGCGGTTGAGTGCTAGCTAGCACTAGCTCTTCCTGCTGTAACGTCTCCTGCTGTAAACAGTGGCTCCATCCGCCGACTCGGGAGACCTTTGGGGCGATCTGTGTGTCCGTGATATATATATAGAGTGAAAGGTGTAGAAAGAAGAAGGAAGATTTAAAAAAAGGCTATTGCAACGGGCAGCCAACTCGTGTGGCGCCGCCGGTCCGGCGGAATCGGAACCGAAAAAAAAAAAGTTAGTATTTTATTCTATTTTAGCATAGTTTTTAGCTTTTTGTTTTAGTGGGCAGTTGTACATATTTTATTGTAAATAAATTCCTCGTTGAATATCCATATTTTAAAGTTTCCCCTTTAATTGCTACCTGTGACTCTTCACCTGGTTTTAAAGAACTTTGCAGTTTGTTTTTAATGACCATTGGCCTGCTTTTTACAAAGTTATTTCAGAATATGCTGCACTCTTGTATTTTTTTCTAGCTCATACAGAAAACCACAGTTTTACCAGTGCAAGTATGATAATTGTAAATTTCCTGAGGGAATCAATAACAAATCGTATCGGATCGATTCAGAACCTCAAGAATCGGAATCAGATCGATTCTGGAAATTATTGATGATTCTGAGCCCTAGTATATATGAATGTTGTTGTTATGTAGCTCATACTAATGAGGGTCACTTTATGAGTGTCATCTCTACATGGAATGTAGTTGCAGTTGTGATATGTTAACATTTGTTCATTTCTGCAAGCTCATCACTTGCAGAAATGAGAGAAGTTGTTTTCTATTTTTTAATTCATACATTACTTCCATCAATTAAAAAATTCACTTACCAGGTACTATCTAGTACAGTATAAAACATTTTACCTATTTGATGCATGTAATAAGTGGGTATATCTGAGTTCCATCCCAACTAGGATCTGCCCTAAAACCAGGGCATAACAGCAGCTGGAACCTGATATCTTGTGCCTTGGGAGCAGTGGGCAGCATGCCAAACTCTGGGAGCTGTGCTACATTTCACTACATGATGGATGGCATGACTCAATTTTAATGGAAAAAAACAAATCCGTTCATCAATGGCCCACCTTAATAGTACAGAGGAGATAAAAGCTTTCTCTTCAGGACAATGGCCACTATTTGAATGAGGTGATAACTGTGAACGATCCCCATCAGAAGGCTGTGACAGTTTACAGATTGCATTTATTTCTCACCCTTGTACTTCTGTAGATAGAGTGATGATGCTATTGAGTGTTTAGCTGTGGTTGTATGCTCTGTAGAGAGCTCACGCTTGCCACAGGCTTACTGAGGTTTTCATTGAAAAGGTGACTTTGGATAACAGCTGTATTCCTGGAGATAGAATCAAAGTGCTTAAGAAACAAATGGGGTGTTTAAATAAGCATTTTGAACATTAAATAAATAAAATGTTATTGGCTTTGCAGTTTATAAGAACAACCTAGTGTGTTAAAAGAATAAAACCATGCTTGCACTGTTGTCATTTAGCTGTATATTTAGCATAAGAGTACTCATTCTGCATGATCTTAGATTCATCTGGCTATAAGCCCATGTGCATGTCTTGGTATATACAGTATATATTTTTTTGGCATGATAAAAAGTATTGTAGTTTTGGATGGTCTTTTGCTGTGACTTTTTTTTTTTAAACTTTTTTTGGTGCAGAGGAAATCTAATAACTTCTCATCAAGACTGTGGTAGATGTCCATGTTGATAAATAGCCTGTATTCCATAGCAGAGTATAGTTTATTTACATTTCAAATCATGATGTTGACCACAATAAATGATGCATATCTGCTAACATTAATGAGATTAGGCAAAGGTGAGGTCCTGAGAAACTATGGGGCCGTATTACAGCGACAGGGTCAGTTGATCAGTTGTCACTGACGCAGAACGTGTTTATGGGCATTTCCAAGTTCATTTCCTTATCACAACGGCGTAAAAACAAACTTTTCGCCAGTGCATGACACAAAGAGGCTGGTCTAATCAATTAGAGGTGTGTTTTGGATAATCCAAGTTCTTGCCCAGTTAGTTACTGTATGTTAAAAAGAAAAAAAGTGAAGAATGGATTGAAAAAATCAGCTGAATGATTTAATGTGCACACGGGTGCAAGACAGACATGAATGGTTAGATTTTTGTTTTTCTTATTTCAGGCAAGAACAAAAAGGAAATGTTTTTTACCTTTACATGTTTCGACTGGCAACTGCAGTCTTCCTCAGTCGCTAGTCAAAACATGTAAAGGTAAAAAACATTTCCTTTTTGTTCTTGTCTGAAATAAGAAAAAAACCCAACTAATAATTGAAAAAGAAGAGAAAATGAACCTACCTGAGCTACAGATATGAGTGGGTTTGAAACTTAAGGAAAAGAGGATGATGCCTATTCAAACTTTCATTAACTTTCATTAACGATGGCGTGGAAGTTGCTCCCGGCTGTGGGGAGATAGAGGGCTCCCTCTCTTGTTGCTTCTGTCGACCGAGGGTCTCCAACATGTCCCTCCTGGAGGGAAGGAGGTGATCTGGAGTGGTTTCCCGTCTGCCTCCGGCCTCCGCCATGAAGTGAGCCTGCTCTTGGCAGCCTCTGCCAGGGGCTGACAGGTAGCTGTCGGGGAGCTTGCTGGGCTGGAAGGGCACACGGCCGAAGCAGATGTGGACGCACCTCGTGTTTCTCTGGGGAGTTACAGTGAAAAGTAAGATGCTGTACACTTCTTGTTCATTCATTTATTCCCCTAAAAAAATAAACACATTAATGCCCAATAAGTCCATGATGAAAACAAAAATCCTCTCCCTCCTCCCCTGTGCCGTGCATCACATTAGAACACACTGGCACACATGCTCCATGTGCTATCATTCATTCCCCTAAAAAAATCATACATTAATGCCTCATCTATAGACTCCAACGGTAAGTCCACAATTAAAATGAGAGTGTGGCTGGGATAAATAAATTTTAAAAAAGTGCATGATGATCATATAATTAAAATGACGAGCGATTATATGACTGTTGCAGCTCTCTCTATTAAAATAAGATCCCAGCATTGCTGTTTCCTCATGAGCTCTGGAGCTGCGTGATTTCAAAACATGCCATTGAAATATCATCAAGCAATGCACTTCTGACGACAGACCTCCATTGTTCTGATCAAAAGCGGATTCTCATGGAATGCACTATAACAGTAATGCGCATTCAATTGCGAGCCACCACACCTCTTTGAAATGAGGCGCCTCCTCCTAGCACATAGTGGGCGCACTGTCTACTGGTAATTTGATGGCGTGACGCAAGGCATAAAAAACAGACAATGTGCTGACAGAAACTAACAAAAAACTGGCTCACAGTGGAAAGTCTGTCAGAAAAGTGTGCGGATGACCGTTAAAATAGGGTCCATGGTGTCAGTTACAGGTTGCAAAATTTATTAAATCACATCTCTTGTCAGGGAGAATTTTTTTAAAAAAAGAAAATTATTATTCAGTCAGGTCAGAACATTGTTTTGTTTTGTTTTTGGCTAAAAGCTTTTTAATAGTTGATTGAGCACTAGCATGCTTCCCAAAAGGCAAACTTAAATGGAATGTATCCAGGGCTTGACATTAACTTTTTGCTCACCAGCCACTGTGGCTAGTGATTTTGCAAAGTTGCTAGCTACTCAGCCTTTTCACTAGCCCCAATTTTGTCATTGGAAAATTATGTTTAGTATGACCAAAGTGGACTATGGCATGCTAAAATTTACTTGAACTAAATTTACAACCTTTTTCAATGTAAATTCACCTTATACATACCTAAAAAAATAGCAAGAGAAACATTGTCTGTTTAATTATTTATGAAGAGCAGTAAATACTGTAAAATGATAGAGAAAAATATTAACAATATGAGAGTTAAGTGCAGGTAGATTTGAGTCCGTCCCAATTCTCATTTGTTCCCCTACCCATTCACCTACCCCTATGAACTGGGACAATCCTTCATGGCTGCACAACATCGTTAGTAGTTGCTGATGGAAAAAAAAGTAGTTGCTGATGGACTTAACTTAAATGGACACTACCTGTTTTCCACAGAAAAAGGAAGAATAAGAAAAAGAAAACTAAGAAAAAACACAGTACTTGTGGGAGTTGTATTTTCATAGTCTAACATTGCAAAAGATTTATTATTTTAGATGCCATTCGAGAAAACTACAACTGGCCAAAGTGGCTAGTGGGTGTGGCTGTCTAACCGGCCACTGCTGAAATCTACCAGCCATTGGCCGGTTGGTCAGTGTTAATGTCAAGGCCTGAATGTATCGCAGAATCAATTATCTATAAACTGAATTGCATAACAGAGACCAGTAGTGCTGAATATGCCTTGTAGAGGTACTCGGGAGACAGCTAACATGATGCAATGAACCAATGCCCGGGTGTATGTTAGCACAGTTTGGAATGGACTAATTACCCCCCTGCCATAATTAAAATTCTCAATGATCTTTCATTGTTATTTGCTCATAACTATATGTATCTCCTTTTATAGGCAGCACAACTGTTAATGTTTTCATGCAAAGACCATTAACGATTGAAGATTTCATGTGTTCTGGCTTATTTATTAACTATCAATTAAGCCTGCACAGACTGTTACCCTCATATATCATGCTATTTGTGTCTGTCATGTACTGAGTGGTTCATTATTTCTAACATGGACCATTGGCAGCCAGCAAGGTAATCATTGACCTCTACCTAATCTATTTTTGATTGAGGGTAACACATTTTATGATATTAATACTGCCTGCTAATGTTTAGAATACTTAATCATAGAATATATCCCAAAATATAAAATAAAGTCCACTATCTTGATTTCTATGCAAATGCCCGACTAATGAACCACTCACCCGTGTCTAATCTATTTTTCATTGAGGTTAACATTCTGGGATGTTAAAAAACCACAGGGAGCCCTGCTACTCTTGAAGTGAACTCAGTTGCTTAAGCTTCTTCACTATCAAGAGGGAGATCTCATCTTCAAAACTCCATCCAGTTAAGGAATAACAAGCCTCTTGACCGCCCCCCCCCCCCCACACACACACATGCATTGCACAAATCATTTTGGAGTTAGAAACAGGCTTATTGATGTTTCAGTGACTATCATCCTGCTTTCCTCAAGCCACCAAAACAGCACAATATTACAATGTGAAAATGAATATAACGAGAAAAAAAGCAACTTTACCAACCATTCAGTAAATAACAGCTGCATTATCCAGTTTATTGAGCATACATTTGATAGTCTCATGGCTAGGCTCAAGTAAGCTTTGGTTTTAACTTCTTAGAACAAATTTTGTTGAAGTAAAAGTCACTAAAGTTTATACAACAGCTAGAGCCAACTGAGCAATCTGGGCAATAGGGATAACTGTAGGAATAACTGAGCAATAGGGATTCCAGGAGGGACTGTATTCCCTGATGATCACACTCAGACGTTTCACTGAATATGTATCTCTCCACTTTAGCTGTGTTTCAGTAATCTTTAACTTGTGGTTAATATTGGTGGCTTCCTATAATATGCGAGAATTGTATTACTACTGTATGTTGGATACCTTAATTTCCACAGGGGGTGCTGTGAAAAGAGATGGTCCTAAAAATCAGATCTCTATGACCTGGAAGTCCCGGCCTTGTGAACATGGATATTTCACATCTGTTTACAACAAAACAGATGAGGTAGAGTTGGATTTATTGACTAGACTAGCCAACCATAATAACTTTGTGATGATGGACTCTTTGTTTCATCTGAAAATGCTGGATCTAAATTGCTAACAAGCTAACAACAAACTAGCCACCGCTGTGACTCAACATGAGGCACAAAACCTTCTCAACAGGTGAAGTGGTATGTATTTAAACACTGACTTCTGCACTGGACAATATTTCATTTGGTTATATGTGTGTGAAATGACAATAGACCTATTCCTTTCCATATTATGCTCACTGAGGTGTATAGCAGCAGTTAACTGGGTCCATTCAGAGGGGACTATTTTTCTCGGTGGAATAAAATAACTGGATAAACAAACAAAAATCACAATATTCTGCCCTGTATTGCTGTCATCAATCAACTGTGCTTGTGGAACTTATTACTGTATTAAAGCAATAATACACTTGAGGTCAAATGGTATCATGAATACATGACTCTGGGGATATATTCGGCCCTCCAATTCCGCGTTGAGAGCCTATAAACGAATCACTGTGGTCATATATTCATTGATACCTCACTCCTTCTTGCTTAATATTGCTTAAATATTTCAAGACATTATATAGTCCATTTGGGCAATAAAGTAATCAGTTGTAGGGTTTCCTCATAACAGGCATACATTCTTCAAATAATTAGTGCTGGTGAACAGGGTAATCAAATGATTAATTTAAATTACCCTTAATTGCAATTTGTAAATTAAAAAAATAAAATCAGGTGAAGCAAAGAAACAATTGTAAAATAATAATTGATAACGTATGCATCCTGTCCATTTGTGAACATCGAACTAGATTGTATTTCACATCTGTTTTATGTTTTATCATGAGGTCAGGTTATTCTGTGCCATTACTTAATGAAAGATTATTTAAAGGGTTTACATACATGTAATTAATCCATCTGATTATACCTATAAAATATTTACTAACTGTAAACTGCAATGGCCCAGTGAGGGGTGTTTATTTGATTGATAGCACCTTTAAATAATGATTCGCTGCTATTTAAAATTGAACTCTTATTTTTGAATGAATTAATTACAATAATAATGTCATCTGCTTATAAATTTACACATCCATAGGTGTACCAGAGTCAGAGAACAATTGGCTTGCCTTTGCTCCCAGTAATAACAGACACTGACATGCCTCCAGCTATGGTATTTCATCAGAAACCTGGGTGATTAAAAAGCAGAGGGGAAGCAGATTTTCAATTGTTTGGGATGTCTCAGCACAAGTTTTCTGGAGCATTGCGTGAGCCACACTTTTATGTGGAAGATAGACTGTCATCACCTTTTTTTGCTGCCAATCTTATCTCCCCAAAACATAATATTTTGAGGGAAATCGAGCTACTGTACATTACAGACTTTCATAGTCACCCATAGATTTCTGTTCTCTTTCCATACTACCCCTTATAAGTAAGGTAACTTATATTATTCCACCCACAGGTCGGTATCAATATATATATAGCAGACAGGCAGAGTGACACCACCACACATACACATCATTCCAACAAGGGTTACACATATTTGTAAACAGAACCCTCAAACAGGAGGTGTCCTCGTCAAAATTTTTTCCTGTTGTTTTCTCATTTCAGGCTTGCTGTAACTCTTGAAGTAACCTTTCCCATTCTGCGAAATCTGCAATGCAGGCTGTCTTCATTAGGGTATTTGGTGGGGTGGGCATGGTGGAGACTGCATTATTTATGATGAGGCAAACCAGCAGCAAGTGATAGGCACCAGACAGACAAGGAACAGCCCTCATAACCAGAGTGAAGCAATCAGACAGTCCCCGTGCATTTCAGTGATGCCTCATGACACCTCTTTTTGTTTTAAGCATAAAACATTGTTGTCCTTCCCTGCTGAGAGCCTCAGAGATAACAAAAACCGAGGCTTCAGGGATTGGAGGCCTGAGGGAGCCCGCAGGGATATCTGTACCAAATGTTGGTGTAAAAGTGTTGAGGCTCACTTGTCGGAAAAGAAATTAGTGTGTGGCAAATCATGATAAACATTTTCCCAGATGAACAAGGACACCTCTATCCACAACCATCTTCTGGAGGAAGCATCATTTTCCACACAAAACA
The DNA here is from genome assembly GCA_020510985.1 of Pholidichthys leucotaenia. Classification (NCBI taxonomy): domain Eukaryota; kingdom Metazoa; phylum Chordata; class Actinopteri; order Cichliformes; family Pholidichthyidae; genus Pholidichthys; species Pholidichthys leucotaenia. The sequence continues at coordinate 218,811,426 of CM035846.1, read as the reverse complement.
GTGAATCACCGGCTGAAATATGACGCCATCTCCTGGATATAGACAGATCTAATGAATTCACATTACAATGCAAATAGTACTATTCTTTTATCATCCAGTACTGAATCCTCTTTGTTTGTCTGGATTTGCATTAATCCCAAAATCCAAAGAGTGGCTGACAGACAGAGGCTTACTTGCGATGTCCATGTTATAGAAAATGAATAAAGCATGAAGGCAAATAGCTTAGGTGCACACCAGAAAAAGACAGGGATGGTTTGAGAGATATGGTAGGAGGATGGTGGGCAGGGGTTGCTGTGGGATGGAAGTTGGTGTGAAGGCCACGGCAGCCACAGGCCAGGTCTACAGAGAAAGTCTCTTTTTTTTCCTCTTCCCTCAGTATGCAAGGCAGGTGCTGAAATCCAGCCAAACCCCTTAAATATTAAACGGCAACCACCTGCAGTATTTTTCTCTCTTTCTGTTCATTAATAGACAGCAACCAAAGAAGCTGTCACATTTGTGTGTCAGAGATGGTGATGATGGCATTAGTCAGAAATATAATGCATGTTTATGACCATTCTAAAAACATTTAGCAGTTAGTTCCGACCACCAGTTTCATTGGACAATAGGGATTCCAGGAGTTACTATATTCCCTGATAATCGCACTCTAACATTTCACTGGATATGTATCACTCCACTTCAAAGGTACTCTGTTAATTACTGTCTGTCAACTCTATCAGTGGCTTCTTATAGATATTTGAGAATTGTAATACTGTGTTGGATAACTTAATTTCTACAATGAGGTGTTGTTTGAAAAGAAATCATACCTTGGTCACCCGGAAGTCCTACCCTTGTAAACATCCACAAGATATTTCACGTCTGTTAAAAAAAATGGACAAGCTGGAGTTGGATTTATTGTCTCAATTTGCAAACCACAATACTTTTGTGGTGATGGACCCTCTACTTCTTCTGAAAATGCCAATAAAAGTCAGCAAAGTGTGCCAATGCCAAATTACTAGCATGCTAAACAGCCACCACCACAATATAATGGCGACCATGAACCTACTCAACAGGTGACTGGAATGTATTATAAACACTGACTTCTTTGCTGGACAATATTTAATTTGTTTACATTTGTGTGCAATGACAATATCCTATTCTTTTCTATAATGTGCTCATTAAGGTGCTTAGCAACAATTAACTGGGTACATTTAGAAGGAACTATTTTTCTCAGCAAAGCAAAATCCCATCTTTACTTGATTCTTTTTTCTAAAGCCCATCCAGGGACAAGAGTTGCAAATTAGCTAATAGCTATACACTCTATGTGCAACACATCAGATTGATTGTCTTTGATTAATTGTCTATGTTTATTGCACTGTCCCTGTCAAATAAACTAATCTACTACTACTACTACTTGTAAACTAGAAAAGCACTCGGAGAGCGCAGACCTCCGCCAAGTACCTCAGTTCCCCCTAATATCGGGATTTTCCCCAAATATAATAGCCCTACATTTATTTTATGTATATTTTCAGATTCCTTGATCATCAAAACATACCTTTAGCATTTGGATTCACATTGATATCTTTATTAGTTTTGTAGGTATTGACAAAAAGCACATTTTCGGTAATGGCAGGTTTTCTTTCTGAATATAGCTTCCGTAGCTTTTGAAGATACAACAAATCCATTGGCACACTATTGATTCCTCAGTGTCTTGGCTATATTTTGGTAGTTGTTGTATGTTTATATCTTAATTTGTTGCCTTATCAGGTGATGAAAATTCCAAAGATCTCCTATTATTTCCTGTTCTGGATCACAGTATCCGGATTTTTTGCAGGATCCAGATGAGTCTTTGATATTTTGTAGAACCTATTGGGATCTTATCCTGTATTTTTTTGGCAAGCGTCCTGACCATTTATTGTAGAGTTATATACACATATGCTAAAAATGGCCCGTATCTCGCAATGATAAAGAATCCTGTTTAAAAAATTCCTGGATCCAGACGGTGAATCCGAATCACTCCCAAAATATAAACATTTCTTCCTTGTCCCATTTCAAACTTGTCCTGAAAATTTGGTCAAAAATCCGTTCATAACTTTTTGAGTTATGTTGGTAACAGACAGACAAACAAACAGACAACACCCCCGGGTAAAATATAACCTCCTTGGCGGAGGTAAATATACTATAATGAATACAGTAACTGTCGTGATGTCTTCTGTCCGCTGCTTTGCGTCGGGCCTATGCTAAATCACAGCAGTTACTATATTCATTGATACCACATGCCATCTCGTGTAATACTGCTAAAACAAATACCATCTTATATATCTACTCAGACAGACGATGATGGATGAATATTGGTTTTAACCATGCTTCCCTTTCTAATATCTCTATCTTTTATCTCTTAATGGATGAATTAAAAATAAAACAGCCATTACCTCACAGTTGTAGCAACGAAAAAACCTTATTTGGGTACATTTTACTTAATTAGAAGACACTTCGCGTTATCAAATAGCTTATATGTTGATCTTTTGACTCCCTCAGTTTACTTCAATCCCCAAATTGATTTTTTTTCCCCTCTGGAGGCTCAGTACTAGCCTCATTACCTGATCAAAAGAGTTCTCTGTTCCTGTCTGGGACAGATCTGGGATTAAATTGGTACCTTTGATGACTCACTTAAAAAAATGACTAGCTTCTCTCCATAGATTACCCTCCCTGCTGCTTTCTTTTTTTCCTCCCCCTCTCTCTTTATTTCTCTGTTAAAAAGGCTTCATTTTGAGATGTCAGAATTTTGGGGGACCATCATCATAATCTTGATAATTCTGTTTTTTTTCAGTTAGGCAGTGAGATCTTGTGTAGACAGTGAAAATGAATGCACTGTAAGAAAGTGTATTTAAAGCAATTTGTTACTCAATTCAGAAACAGTCTTACATGCAAATTGCTACAACCAATAAGGAGATGCAGTTCTATTAATCCTTGCATCAGATTAAAAACCACAGGCTTAAAATAAAAAAGTAATTCCAGAATGCAAGTCCAAGTTGGTAGCAGTAGGACACAGTCCAAGGACGGATATTTTTTTCACACATAAGGAGTTGTTCAGAACTCTTTATAAGAACTCCTTTTACAAAGATATAGAGTGATGATAATCAAGTCAGTGGCAGTAATGCATCTATAAGCTGGTTGCCAACCGCCAATCAAATCTAAAAGAAGAATGCAGCTTCATCTGAAAACGACTGCTCCTATTTTAGAAATACATAGGTATGGGTTTTAGTTCAGTTTGAATGATGCTGCTTGTGATGAAAAAAAAATCCACATGTAAAGGAATTGTCTAACATTTTGCACAACATCGTTATCAAATGTCTTTCAGGTAAAAACTTTAGCCTTGGTCAAATTCTTTGAACCAGCAGATAAATTTCTGTACATAAGCCTAAAATTTTGTGCTCAACCCCTGCCTTAAATCAGGTTTATTTTTGCAGTTTTTAGCAGTTAGGGCATCACTTTTTGTTGCATGCATGATGGGTGATAAGACCTTAAACCAGGGGTGGGCAGTGGGGGGCCATTCCACTCAGGCTTTCTGCTCCACCCAGTGTCTTCAGCAGGTGTTTTCAATTATTAGCAATCCTTGAAGCTGATCAGAGCAAACATCTGCTGAAAACACTGGGTGGAACAGAAAATCTGCAGTGGAATGGCCCTCCGTGGCATAAGATTGCCCACCCATACGGCTTAAATAAACAATTTTACTTATCTGTGATATAGAAATGTTGTATTAATTGATGGGATTGTGCCACTCCCCAATATAGCACACTTGGTGGTCAAAAAAAATAACTATATAATGATTGACATCTCTCCTTAAGCTTCTGCAGCCATGCAATGCAGTGCTGCTTCTGAGTGGACAATGGCTGCATTCATGAGTGGTCTGTCCCAGATTTCAAAATCAATCCAATATGGTGGCTCTGTTGTAAACTTTCTCTCATATTTTGACAGCAAAGAAGTGAGAAATACAGTGGGGCAAAGAAGTATTTAGTCAGCCATCAATTGTGCAAGTTCTCCCACTTAAAAGATGGAGAGGAGTCTCCAATTTTCATCATAGGTATACTTCAACTATGAGTGATAAAATGAGAAAAAAAAAAATCCAGAAAATCATATTGTCTGATTTTTAAAGAATTATTTACAAATTAGGGTGGAAAATAAGTATTTGGTCCAATAACAAAAGTTCATCTCAATACTTTGTATTATACCCTTTGTTGGCAATGACAGAGGTCAAACGTTTTCTGTATAGTCTTCACAATGGTTTCACACACTGTTGCTGGTATTTTGACCCATTCCTCCATGCAGATCTCCTCTAGAGCAGTGATGTTTTGGGGCTGTCGCTGGGGCACCCGGACTTTCTACTCCCTCCAAAGATTTTTATGGGGTTGAGATCTGGAGACTGGCTAGGCCACTCCAGGACCTTGAAATGCTTTACGAAGCCACTCCTTTGTTGCCCAGGGCGATGTGTTTGGGATCATTGATCATGCTGAAAGACCCAGCCACGTTTCCTCTTCAACGCCCTTGCTGATGGAAGGAGGTTTTCACTCAAAATCTCATGATACATGGCCCCATTCATTCTTTCCTTTACACAGATCAGTTGTCCCTGGTCCCATTTGCAGAAAAACAGCCCCAAATCATGATGTTTTCACTCCCATGCTTCACAGGAGGTATGGTGTTCTTTGGATGCAACTCAGCATTCTTTCTCCTCCAAACATGACAAGTTGAGTTTTTACCAAAAAGTTCTATTTTGGTTTCTTCTGACCATATGACATTCGTCCCATTCCTCTTCTGAATCATCCAAATGCTCTCTAGCAAACTTCAGACGGGCCTGGACATGTACTGGCTTAAGCAGGGGGACACGTCTGGCACTGCAGGATTGAGTCCCTGGCGGTGTAGTGTGTTACTGATGGTAGCCTTTGTTACTTTGGTCCCAGCTCTCTGCAGGTCATACACTAGGTCCCCCCGTGTGGTTCTGGGATTTTTGCTCACCATTCTCGTGATCATTTTGACCCCACGGGGTGAGATCTTGCCGTGGAGCCCCAGATCGAGGGAGATTATCAGTGGTCTTGTATGTCTTCTATTTTCTAATAATTGCTCCCACAGTTGATTTCTTCACACCAAGCTGCTTACCTATTGCAGATTCAGTCTTCCCAGCCTGGGTGCAGGTCTACAATTTTGTTTCTGGTGTCCTTTGACAGCTCTTTGGTCTTGGCCATAGTGGAGTTTGGGAATCTCACTGTTGAGGTTGTGACAGGTGTCTTTTATACTTATAATGAGTTCAAACATGTGCCATTATTACAGGTAACGAGTGGATGACAGAGGAGCCTCTTAAAGAAGAAGTTACAGGTCTGTGAGAGCCAGAAATCTTGCTTGTTTGTAGGTGACCAAATACTTATTTTCCACCATATTTGCAAATAAATTCTTTAAAAATCAGACAATGTGATTTTCTGGATTTTTTTTTCTCATTTTGTCTCTCATAGTTGAAGTATACCTTATGATGAAAATTGGAGACCTCTCTCATCTTTTAAGTGAGAGAACTTGCACAATGGTGGGCTGACTAAGTACTTTTTTGCCCCACTGTACTTCTGAAACATTTGATTAGAAAAACCAAGCTTGTTAGTTTCTGAATCTGTTTTTGTTTGACATCACAACCACTACTTTTTTTTTTTCTCAAAGAGGTGATTCTTTTTTATTTAAGTTTTTGTAAAGGGTATACAGGTCGTACAGCAATGCTTTGTTTACATTTTCATCACATGTTCCCTTATTTTCTGATATCTGACAACATTGGAAGAATAATTCTTACAACACCCCCTTTTTTTTTTAAAGTGAAAGAAAAAGTGAAATTAAAGAGAAAAAAAACAAAAAAAAAAAACAAAAAAACCCCCAAACAAACCAGCAAAAAAACAAACAAAAAGAAAAAGTAAGTAAATAAGGTAAAAGAGCATCTGAGTAGCGTTGGAACAAAGAGCGGAACCATTATTGAAATGGTATTTGTCAAAGATCAGATCTAGTGGAAGACACATATGCGATCCAGGGTTGCCAAAAGTTCATGAACCCATCCATGTCCTGTCTCAGTGCGAATGTCAACTTTTCCATCGAGTAAATGTCTTGGATCACGTTAATCCCAATCTTCAGGTGTAGGACAGTCCTTCAGCATCCATTTTTTAGTTAGAGCTTTTTTGCTTGCCAATATTAAAAACATTGAATATGTATTTGTCTCCTCGTCTTTCCAGTGAGTCCGGTAGTAAACCCAAATACAAAGTTACAAAAGAAAAGGGAACTGTTATTTTGAATATTTTTCCCCAATATTGTCTGTACATTGGTCCAATATTAGGTGGATAACTGGGCATGACCAAAACACATGAAAATGATTTGCAGTCTTTTCCACCACACAAGCGCCAACAGTTCAATCCCTTATGGGTAAATTTGTTTTTGTGCAGGTGTTCTGAAAAATCTTACCAAGTTTTTCCATCCCTAATTCTCTCCACTGCAGGGATGAGGTACTTTTCCATTGCTGTTTATTTAGCTTTTCCCCTATTTCCAGTTGTAAAGTGAAATTCCCTCTTTTTCCCATCTCTCTTTTATATAAGATGTGTTGTCTCCTTTTAAGTCTTGAAAGACCTTGGTATATTTTAGAAATGTATCTGATCCCTGGGGATCCCTTTATATGCCATTAAGAAGACCTTCAGAACACCTGACTGGGCCCTTTCCAAAACCTCCTTTATAAGTATATTGTTTATGTGGTTCTAAGCTGGAAGAACCTGTAAAGGTCTTGATTTATTAGGCCTTGTTTTTTCAAATCTATCAAAACTTCTTAAGATTTGCCCTTTAAAAAAATCGTAATATTTTATCAGCCCTTTCTCCTTCCACTTTTTAAATCTGGTGTCTGTTTTATTAGGAGTAAAGTCCTGATCATAGGCAATCCATTGCAGAAGTCGATAGGCTCTTTAGTTTGATTCTCTCTTACTATCTTAAACCAAATTTTTAGCGGGGTCTCTATCCACGGGTTAGTGTTATTCAAAGCTTAGGTAAGGCATTGTTCCCTATTATCACCTGTAGGGGGATGTCACTTGTTATTTCGCATTCGATCTCCTTCCATTTGTGCAGTGTAGACTGGGTTACATATCTTACTAAAGTTTTAATTTGTGCGGCTTTAAAGTAGTCCCTGATATTTGGCAGCGCGAGCCCACCTTTGTCTTTGTTTAGCTGTAGGGTTCTATATCTGATTCTAGGTCTCTTGCCCTGCCATATGAATCTTGAGATCCTTCTGTCCAGCTCCTGCCATGTTTTTTTTGGGAGGTTCTACCGGTATTGTTTGGAAAAGGTATAGAAGACGTGGAAGTATATTCATTTTGACTGCTTCAATTCTTTGTGCAGTACCCAAGAATGGTATCATATTCCATCTTGCTAGGTCAGATTTTATTTTTGTCACCAGTGGATCATAGTTTAGTGATATAATTTTGTTGAGTTGTTTCGGGATATTGACCCCCAGATATTTCATAGATTCCGACTCCCAGTTAGTTTTGAGTTTGCTTAGTGAATAATGATTTGGGTCATAGTTGAATGTTAAAACTTGGGTTTTATGCATGTTTAATTTGTACCCCGATAAATCTCCATACTCTGAAAAAACTGAGGTTAGTTCTGGTAAAGAAGTGTCCGGCTGCCCTAGGTATATTAAAATGTCATCAGCTAAGAGTGCTATTTTATGTCCTCTGTGACCAAGTGTAATACCTTGAATTTTTTGATTTTGTCTTATCCATTGGCTCAGAGGTTCTATGAAGATTGCAAAGAGCCATGGAGACAGGGGGCAGCCCTGACGACATCCTCTTTCCAGTTCAAAAGATGATGATAAATTACCGTTAATCCCTATTTTACGCTGTTGGGTTTTTTATATAATGCCTGTATAGTTCTAATGAAGTTGTTATGAAAATTGAAACTGGATAAGATTCTATATAGAAAAGACCATTCAACCGAATCGAATGCTTTTTCAAGCATCTAATCCCAATATGACTGCATTTAAGTTATATTTTTTTATATGATGAATTATGTGTAAAGTGAATGTTGTCTTGTGTCTGTCTTTGTCTTATAAAACCTGTTTGGTCTAAATGAATTAGGTCTGTCAGTATATCTTCTAACCTTTTGCAAGGATAATGGTAAAAAGCTTATAGTCCTGATTTAGTACACTGATTGGTCTGTAGTTGGAGCACTCTAGGTTTATCCTTTTCCGGTTTAGGTATAACTGCAATGACCCCTTCTCTCCAGGAGGGGGGGATTTCCCCTGTGTGGAGGACATAATTAAATGTTTTCAGGAGGAGAGGAGATAGTTTGCTGTTTAAAGGTTTTGTACCACTCTGCTGTATAGCCATCAGCTCCTGGGGATTTGTTAGCTTTAAGTTTCATAATTGCTTTTTCCAATTCTTTAGGATGTATTGCTGACAGTAGTGTTTTATTTTGTGACTCCGTAAGTTGGGGAAGGTTTAATGTGTTTAGGAATGCCTCGGATGCGTTTTTATGTTTTTTGTGGGACTATAAGTTCTTATAGTAATTCTCGAAGCTTTTAAGAATATCCTGAATTCTGAATTTTATTTCCTTTGATACTGGTCTCTGATTTTGTAGATTGCTCTTTCTGTTTGATGTTTCCTCAATTTATAGGCTAGCAATTTTGCCGATTACTGCCTGCTTCATAGTATTTTTGTTTCAAAAATGTAAGTTTCTTCTGGATTTCTATTGTGTAGATCTCATTTATTTGGTTTTTAATTTCCTTAATCTTGAGCGAGTCAATAGAGTGAGTGTTGCCTTTGTGTTCTTTTTCTAGGTTCCTAAGGTTCTGACTCTAATGTGGATAGTTTTTCTTGTCTAGTTTCTTTTGGGTTGCCAGTTTTGCAATAATCTTTCCTCTTATTACAGCTTTGCATGCATCCCACAGTATAAAGGGGATACTTCTCCATTATCGTTATCTTCCAAATATCTGAGAATATCTGATTCCAATTCATCTTTCAATGGTCCTTTCAGGACATGTTGAATTTAACCTCCAAGAAAATGTATTAATTTGTGTATTTTTGGATATTTAAGTCCATGTAGATCGGACTGTGGTCAGAGAGATCCATCAGTCCTATTTTACATGTTTTTACTCTTCCAATGTCTCTATTAAACATAAAAAAATAGTCAATCCTTGAGTAGGATGAATGTGGAGTTGAGTAAAATGAATAGTCTTTTACACTGGGGTTGAGTTCCCTCCACACGTCACAGATTCCCATTTCTTTTAGTAGCAATCCGAGTCTTCCTGTTTTGGGTGTTATTTTGATGTGGAGAATTACCAGAAGCATCCCAGTATGGATTCAGTCTAAGATTGAAGTCCCCACCACATATCACTAAACCTTGAGCTTTAGTTATCATTAGGTCGAATACATTTTTATAAAATTTCCAGTTAGCCCCTGGGGGAGCATACACATTCAGCAGGGTGATATCTTCTCCCTCTAGCCGCCCAGTTACCAAACTGTATCTCCCTTCTTTATCTTTGTGTTCTGATTTTTTTTCAAATGTAATTTTGGTTGATATCAATGTCGCTACTCCCCTCCTCCTCCCTGACTTATATGAAGATGAAGAAATCATTTTAAAACCCTTGTCTACTGAGTTTATTGTGTTCCACGTCTGTTAGGTGGGTTTCTTGTAAAAATATTATTCCTGCTTTGTCTTTTTTCATTTTGCCTAGAATCTTGGATCTTTTAACTGGATTCAGGATTCCTTTTACATTATATGAAATTATTTTGGTTATACCCTGTTTCTCCATTGTGTTGTTTTGTTTAGTATAACTGTGTGGTGGCCCTCATTTGTGCTACTCAGAAACTGAAAGAACATTAAAAACAAGAAAAACATTAAGAACATAGTGTATAAAACTTTAAAACAAAAAGCTGTCAGAAGAACTTCCTGAGCTGAGGTCTTTTTAAAGACCCTGGAAGAGCCTTGATGGAGTGAAGGCCCTGAGGGAAATTCCTCAAACTCTGTTACGTGTTGAGGGCCCTCTCTTACCACTGTAAGCTGCCCCATGCTTTTAACGTGAGTTTCAGAACCCAATCCAAACTTGTAATGATTTTTTTTTCCTATTATGCCTAAACCCTGTGAAATTGTGTGCACCCTCCCACCCCCATCACATCAAACATTCACGCAAAAACAGTATTTGTTAGTATGAGGAGAACATGTGGATTATTGTCACATTTCTATTTCAACAATTTTTTTTTTTTTATTACAAAGACTTATTTGTTTCAAATATTATGACTGTTCCATGAAATGTTTTACCACATGCTGAATACGCATCTCCTTTAATGTTTGTTACCTTGTATGAGGGGGGTTGGATGTGCGGATTGATTCAAGAGAAAGAAAAAAAAAAAAAAAAAGGTCGCTATTCCAACCTGAAAACGGATAGTTTATCCGCAACGCTCTGGCGCTGGGTTTCCCGCTGCTGGTCCGTGGATTTTGAAGGTCTTTGTGTTGCCCATGTTTGCGCTTTGATCTTCTCACTCGGGTCTGCTGCAGGTTTAAATACCGTTACCGGGAGCCCTCTTTTCGCCATGTCAGCTGTTGCTTCTTCCGCCGAATTATAGAGACACGTTTCATCGCCGTAGAAGACCCTTAACTTCGCAGGAAATGGAGTCTGAAAGCGCAATTTCTTCTCTCTTAACACCTTTTTCGCGTCATTGTATTCCCTGCGCTTTTTTAAGGACCTCCGGGGCGTAATCTGTGTCCACGTAGACTTTTTCTCTCCTGGTGCATAAATCCTTTTTTCTGCCAGGCCAGTCTTACAACCTCTTGTTTTATTTTGAAATTGGAAAATCTTACCAACACCGAACGTGGGGGCGCTTCCGCCGCCGGCCTAGCGCTAATGAACGATGTGCCTTTTCTATCTTCAAGTCGGTGGTTTGTGAATATCCAATTTCTCTCTTAGTAAGGATTCCACGCATTCTGCCATTGAGTTAAAACCGTTTTCGGCTCCTTCTATCAGACCTGAATTCTTATATTGTCTCTTCTCTCTCTTCCTTCTTGGTTGGCTAGCTTAGCCTCTATAGATGCTTGTCTTTTGCGTAGGTCCAGCACAGAATCTTCGAGCACTTTTTATTCGTTCCTCTGTTTCCAAGATTCGGTTCTCGGCCTGGTCCACTCTGCTGTTTGTCCTTTTCAATTCTTCTCTGAATCCCAAAATTCGGCCGTAACTTCTCGGCGAAATCGTCGTAGCTCCTCAAATAGTGATTTCAGGCTAACCTTTTTGTTAGCTATCACCAGTTCCTCGTCTTCTGAACGGAGATCTTCCAGTTCAGATTCTCCGGCCGATACGTGTCCTGGCCTGGAGAATTTCAGTTTCTCTGTTTTCCTTTAGACATGATGATTTTGTCTTTTGATTTTCACTCCTCCAAAAATCCGTTAAGTTTGATTTTCAAGGTGTTATCCTGGATTGGGTCTGAGAGCTTCAGTGTTAAGCTGCAGTCGCCATGGCATCCAGACCGGAAGTCCAACAACCACTACTTTTAACATGTAATGTGAGTTCCCTGTAGCTTTTGTCTTGCACCTATCACATCTCATTTTCATAAAGTTGATGGGATTCACCTTTATGCAAATTAGGTGTTGGAAACTACCAAAATGAATTCTACAGTATTTTTTAAAGACACTGAAGAGGGAAAAGTACCACAGATCTTATGGATATGTCCTGTGAGTGGTGCTGCCATGTTGCCTTGCTGCTTGTGGTTCAAATGCTCCAATGTACCATAATTGCACTGTAATTCAAGTAAGTGTTACTCATGTGATTCCTTTCTTACCTTGATCACTACTATATGTCTTTAGCCATCTCTTGTTCTCGCTCTTCAGCTGAAGTTTCTGCTATCACAGTAAATCCAGGTTCCATTTTATGCTTGCTGTTAAAATGTTTGCCACTCTGCATGCAGTTTCTGAACCACAGGGAGTGCAATAAAGCTAAACCCAGAGTTCAACCTAAATGCCACTGTGTGGAAGATGTGTTCAATGATGAGACATGAGTGTATTTCTCAGGTTCGGCTTTATTGCAGAACACAATCATCCAACATTCTCAAAAGCAAGAAGAGGCAGAATAATATTACAGCTCACTCTTATACCTCCGGGGGATTAAGAACTCAAGTCACATGGTGCTTCTGCAAACATTCAATCACAATGCAAGTCTCTGAAGATTCACCATTGTCTCTTATTCTCCGGTGTCCCGGGAAACCCCCCAGGGCCTCCTCTGAGACAAGGGCCCGACTTCACACCTCCTCGCCATCACCTGTCGGCCCCCGTCGATCCAATCTCCTGTTCCTCCAGACGTGAAGCCTCAATCCACATAAGCCATACATTTGTGGGAGATATGAACCAGACATATGTGCCACACTCTTGTGGGAAATATGAACCAAACATATGTGCCACAACTGTTGTCCAAAAGTACTTTTGGGAAATGTCATTAACATCATACACCATTTCCACAGAATCAACAGAATTTTTTTTCCATCCATCCATCCATCCATCTTCTACCGCTTTTCCGGAGGTCCGGGTCGCGGAGGCAGCAGTTCAAGCAGAGAAGCCCAGACTTCCCTCTCCCCGGCCACCTGCTCCAGCTCTTCAGAGGGGATACCAAGGTGTTCCCAGACCAGCTGAGAGACATAGTCTCTCCACCGAGTCCTGGGTCTGCCCCGGGGTCTCCTCCCAGTGGGACGTGCCTGAAACACCTCAAGTGGGAGGCGTCCAGGGGGCATCCTAATCAGATGCCCATACCACCTCAACTGACTCCTTTCAATGTGGAGGAGCAGCGGTTCTACTCTGAGCCTCTCCCGGATGACTGAGCTCCTCACCCTATCTCTGAGGGTGAGTCCAGCAATCCTACGGAGAAAGCTCATTTCAGCCGCTTGTATCCGCGATCTCGTTCTTTCGGCCATTACCCAAAGCTCGTGACCATAGGTGAGAGTAGGAACGTAGATTGACTGGTAAAACGACAGCTTTGCCTTAGAACTAAGCTCCCTCTTCACCACAACAGACCGGTACAACGTCCGCATCACTGCAGATGCTGCTCCAATCCGTCTGTCGATCTCTCGCTCCATTTTCCCCTCACTCGTGAACAAGACCCCAAGATACTTAAACTCCTCCACTTGGGGCAGGAGCCTGTCCCCAACCCCGAGAGGACAATCCACCTTTCTCCGGCTGAGGAAAAAGAATTTTTGAGAATTTTTTTTCCTGCTGATAATTTAAACAAACAAACAAGCAGCACTTAAAGCACCACTATGCAAGATTTTCACCTTAAAATGTTTCCAAAATCATTTTGATGATACACCAATCTTTGACCAGGTGAATGCTACTTCCATCACACCCTGAGCCTTTCCTGTTTCTTGTAGGAAAACTGAAACATTTTATAGCCTGAGTCTCTGCTAATCAGAGAACAAGATTTTAGTGTGATCAAGCTGACCAAGCCTAAATAGTGGTGTGTAAACAGTGGATCACACCCAGGATTTCCTGGACCAGCATCATGCATTTTACCTTTGTCGTCAAGAGGCATGCCACTTGGGAAGCCAAGTAGGAATGTCTTTGTTGACACTGTCACATTAGCCACTGGTTAACAAAGGACCCTGTGAATAGCTATTGAAACTCAGGCTGTAAAATGGAACAGTTGCAGTCTATGTTAAGAGTTCGTAACAGGAACTGGAATTACTCCTTTAAACTTCATGGGTTCAAACCTACACATTTACTGGTGCTGCCACCAATCAATGGGATTTTGCTACCTTGAGTCTGAGCTGCAGCCGATCCCTATGCTTGCCTACTATATGCTTACAGAAGTTCCAAATGTAAACCATCATTAACACCTAAACATAAAAAAACAAGATTACAGTTTGCTGAAGAGATGCAGTCATAGACTGTAGATGATTGGATGGAAGTGATACTCAGTGATGAATCATGCATTTATGTCAGTCAAGGAGATGATGCTGGAACTTGTGTTTAATAACTTTCCAATGAAGCGTATAAAGATGACTGCCTCAAGAAAGCAAGCAGATTTCCACAGTCATTGATGATATGGGGTTGTATGAGGGATGGCTGAAAAGTTCATAGTGGTCAAATTTGACCAGATGTGGTTTATTTTTCAACATAGTCTCCCCTTTGGTCCACACACTTCTTCTATCGGTGGTCAAATTTGGCCACTATGAACTTTTCAGCCCCCCCCCCCCACCTGATATTTCAGGTAAAGGACCAGGGGAGATGGGAGTCATTACCTCTACTTAAAACAAACAAACAAACAAACAAACAAACAAAAACTTTACAATATGTGAACGCCGTGACAAAAAATGTTCACCGCTGAGTGTTTTTGCATCCAGCTGCTCAGATGTAACTTCTACTATTATTTTGGACCCATAAAAATTTTTTAAAGTATTTTTTAAAAAGTATACTGTTTTTTTTTTAAGACTATAAAGACTTTTATTCTGCAACTTTCTAAAGATTTTACTGATGTATTTTTTTAATATTTCTTTTCATGAAAATATTGTCTAGTTACCTTTAAGCCAGGGGAATGGGTTCAGGTGTGCCTAACTACAGTAGAAGCAGAGTATAACTGGGTCACTGGAGTGAACTCAGTTGGGTAGAGGAGTTGGGCTTCTCCCTTATCCAATCGGTTGCTTCATCAGTTTATAAAACCGGCTATGTGTTTTCACTAGGTGCCAGACTGTAGATTTTGATATTGAACTCTACCCACAGAAACACTTTCTGAATTTAAAGCATAAATAGTTGAAACTAATAGTTTTTTTTTTTTTTTGAATGCAAAAGATGCAATAGACTTACACAATGGTCCTCTCCGGCATACAACTAGGAACATACCAGTCGCTATGGAGGGTGAGAATATGTATGGGCACATAATCATACCATGTAGGATAACTAAATAGACGGTTATGCTGTTTCATCCCACCTAGCAACAATGCTCTGCACTGTGTGTGTTTTTATATTTACATATTTATTCCATCTAGCTACAATGCTCTGCACTGGGTGTGTTTATATTTATATATCTATATATTTATTCCATCTAGCTACAATGCTCAGCACTGGGTGTGTTTATATTTATATATCTATATATTTATTCCATCTAGCTACAATGCTCCGCACTGTGTTTTTATATATCTACATATTATTCCATCTAGCTACATTGCTCCGCACTGTGTGTGTTTATATACTTGCATATTTATTCCACCTAGCTGCAATGCTCCGTACTGTGGGTGTTTATATATTTACATATTTATTCCATCTAGCTACAATGCTCTGCACTGTGTGTTCATATATTCATATATTTATTCCATCCAGCTACAATGCTCTGCACTGTGTGTCTGTGTGTGTGTGTGTGTATATATATATTTTATAGTAATACGTACATATGTATATTAGCTGCTCTTGCTTGCTTGTTTTTTTTTTTTTTTCTTGCCTTCTGATTGTTGCTCTGAGTGTTGCTATCCCTGTGCTGTTGCAATCCTGGAATTTCCCCGTTGTGGGACTAATAAAGGCTTATCTTATCTTATCTTAAACTCCACTGTTTAGACCAAACTCAGACCTTATAGCCGACTGACTTTCTCCCCTGAACACCCCTTGGAACTGAACTGATAGTTTGTCTTTTTTCTCTCTTTATTTCTGTGACCATCTTATTAGTTTGTCCGCCCAAGTACCCCTGCCCTGGTTCTCCAGCTCCAGTATAGCTCCCATAGCCATTGGCACCCCAATTCCCCTTGTTTACCCCCGTCTCACCTGATGAATCTATGTGGATCAGCTGCTTGGCCCCATCCTGACAGAGATTTAAAAAAAATATCTTAGCTAAAGAATACATAAATTGAGCATAAATAAATCAATCCACTAAATGAGCAAAAGTGTTAAACAGAGGATTTTTAATTAAAAAAAACACAGCAAGCATATTTATAATGGGAGATAAGCAATTAAAAGAGAATGTAAGGAAATGAGCAGGCAAACAAAGTGATCAAGTATCCCAAAATTTCTAAATTTTTTCAACAGAGAAACTAATCTTTATAGAAAGATTATAATTATCTTGAACTTTTCCACTAATCAGTAGATAAATTAATGAGAGACATTACATTATTCATGTCTTACTCATGTCTCGTGACCCCTCCAAACAGAACCCCCTGGATTAAATGGCATTCAGTTGTATTATATTACAGTAAATTTACTTTGGATGTCAGAAAGGCTAGTCATGGCACCTTGCCTGAGGCGTAACGTCAGAGCCTCATCATTACCAATATGTCCCATACTGATAGCTGACTTCCTTTGTTCCTGCCTACTTGCTCACCCTGGTCAAGTTTTTGTGCACCAAATGTTAATTTGTCAAATATACAGTACATACAGGTGTATCTCAATAAATTAGAATGTCTTTGAAAAGTAAATTTATTTCAGTAATTCAGTTCAAAAATGAAATTCATTTTATAAATATATTTCATATATTTATATTTTATATATTTAATTCATTTATATATATATATATATATATATATATATATATATATATATATATTCATGTAGCAATGACCTTGAGTTCCAATCTATAAAATCATTCTTTGCTGAAGAAAAATTGTTTCAACTCAAAAGTCTGGTCATGAACTGCTTCTATCACCCAAGGACCAGAGCTGTAATACTATCCATCGGCCATAAAGTGGAAGTTAATCCCTTCTCCAGGACTTAGTCATTCTCCCTTTTCTGCTCTTTGACAAAGAAATGTTTCAATCGACAGGTTTATGGTTGATATAATCCAGACTTGGGAGTCAAGATTCTCCAGTAAACAACCAGACAGTTTCACAGTGCCACCTGGTGGACAAATCAGGAATATTTAATTTTTTCCTCTTTGCAGTGGAATTTATGCATTATGGACAAATAAATTAATTAATATTCTTTCTCTCAAGACAGTATCCGCTACTGAAGACATGGTTGAACTCTTGGGATGTGCAATGTGGTTTTTAAATGCTTTAACTGATATGATTTAATATGTGTTGCCTTATTTTCAGGAAGAAATTAATTTTCGCATGCTTACCCCAAATCAAATCAAATCAAAATCAAATCAAATCAAATCAGCCTTTATTGTCATGTTGCTGTACATACAACTGTAGTGCAGGCAAGATGGAATTACGTTTCTCTAGGCATCCATATAAATAAAAAGAACATAATTTAAGACACACTCACACACACCCCAACCCCCCCACCCCAACACAGCCATTCACACATCCCTGAGACATACTTGAAACTAACTAACTACTATCACAAATTAATTACAGTTACAATGTAGAGACAATGTATGTTCCCTTATTATTGAGTAGAATATCTTAGCCACTAAAGTTTAAGAAAGTTATGCTTTATTCAGCAACAGCTGGGTCTTGGGGGGGGGGGGGTCTCACTTCCCATATCAAATGTCTCTCCCTCTTCCTCTCTCTGCTCTTTAGGAGACCATAGCTTGACTTTAACTGACCAATAGAGCTCCAGGCTTCACTGCATCTTCTTTTTAGGTTGAGTTTATGACTTCTGTTGAACAAAACTCCATGTAATTGGTTCAGCTCAAGTTCCATGAAATTCAGTGAGACTCTGCCACACCCCAAAAAAACTTTCCTTTGTTCAGTTTTGGGGCGTTGGTCAAGCTGTAAGGAGCAGACGTCTTCCAAGTAAAGCCCAGAGCCTGTCATGCTCTGTGAAAATTTTTTCTCTTCTTTAAAGTTCACTTTTTCCTTATTTTAATCCTTTCCTTTAAATCACCGTGCAAGAAGATTTTGTTTGATTTTTCTAAGCTTAAACCAACTCATTTAAATGACCAACACTGGAAGAAAATGATTTGTGATGCGTTTTTGCCTCAGATTGAATTTCTGATGGGACTTTGTACAATAAACCAATTCCTTCTTCAGTACATAAGAGAAGACCTCGCCCAACTTGCTGAAGAACAGCCCAATTGTGATCTCAGGAGCACAGCCTTGTGGGAGAATCTGTCTATCAGCCTCTCCATTAACAGAATCCACAGACATCCAGCTGAATCAAGGTTGACACAAGATGGCTCTGCTGCCACCAGAGATGTGATCTGACTCTGTGGCTGACAGTCTGTTGTTTAATTTAAACTTAATTCTTCAGAATATTCCTGGTATAAGTTTTTAAACTTAATTCCATGCAAACCCCATCAGAATTTCAAAATGCATTTTGTCCTTTCATTAATTTACATTCTTTTTCAGAGTAACACCAATTTTCTATTTTTAAAAATAGTTTACTCATCATTTTCTTCATAAAATTGCATCCAATTTTCTTAACCAATGCTATTTTATGGTTTTCCAATGTCCAGTATTACATCAAGTTAAACTATGCTTTGTTTGGTTCCAAAAATGTTTGATTCACAGGTTACACTCAGTAACTCAATAACAGTCTATGATGCTCAAAATACATGTTGAGTTCTCTTGTTTTAAAGTTATCCATTTATGTCAACCTATTCTGACAATTCTTATTAAAACATTGAAAGACATATGGGAGTTATTGTTTGATTTCATGTCCATCTTCTTGGTTATCAGCAAACAAGAACTCACAAGGGTTTTTTTTGAGACTGATTCATAATTAGTACAAATAAAGAATTGTTAATAAAATTGTCCATTATCTGGACTGGTCCCCTACGAGGATATGAGAGTAATGAAAGAGAATCTTCATTCCTACTCACATTCATATTTACACCTATAAAACCCATAAATCCACTCCATTCATTACACACAGAGTGATATATTTCAAGTGTTTATTTCTTTAATTTTGATGGTTATGGCTTACAGCTCATGAAAACCCCAAATTTAGTTGCTCAAAAAATTAAAATAATGTGAAGAAGTTCAATATTGTAGACTCATCGTGTCACATTCTAATCAGCTAATTAACTTCAAACACATGCAAAGGTTTCCTGAGCCTTGAAATAGTCTCTCAGTCTGGTTCAGTTGTCTACACAATCATGGGGAAGACTGCTGACTTGACAGTTGTCAAGAAGACCGTCACTGACACCCTCCACAAGGAGGGTAAGCCATCAAAGGTCATTGCTAAAGAAGCTGGTTGTTCACAGGGTGCTGTATCCAAGTATATTAATGGAAAATTGAGTGGAAGGAAAAAGTGTGGCAGAAAAAGATGCACTATGGTGCATATTTAAGGCACACATATGGCATGCTTGTATGGTACGCTCTCTCCCCCCACATGCTTCCAGTAGGCATGTCGGTGCAGACCCTGCAGATCAAACATCCATAAGAACAATGCCCCAGCAGGGACCTCGGCTAGGAGGTGGGTGCTGGAGGAAGACGGAGGTGGAAGACAATGTCCCAGCAGGAGCCCCGAGGTGGAGAGGAGAACAGGAGCGCCAGCAAGTCTCGGGGACTGTGGTTCATGTGTTTACCAAACTTATGTGGGGTGAAGGTGTGAGATACGTGATGTGGGGGTTTTGTATCTCTGGGATATAAAAGCTGTGAGGAAAGTGGGATCTGTCTCTTTTTCTGCTGAGAACTTTGATGTTAGAAGATGTGACTTCCAATAAAGCTTTCCTGAGAAAATACACTAGTCTCGTTTGTAAGGCATCTTCTACACTGGGGACCTACGACTACCTATGGCCGGTGACGGCGAGATTTCCGCACCGGACTCTTCAGGAGCCAACCGGGTTAACGCGGCTACCACGCTACAGCTGCCCGACTTCTGGCAGCATAACCCGCGCTCCTGGTTTACCACTGTGGAGGCGCAATTCCACCTTCAGGGAATCTCAGCGGATGCAACGAGGTTCTACCATGTCGTCGCGAAGCTGGACAGCCTCACAGTGCAACGGGTGGAGAGCCTGACCAACCACCCACCCCAAGACAACAAGTATAGCACATTGAAAGATGCCCTCATCCGAGCCTTCACTCCCTCGCTTGAAGAGCGGGCAGAGAAGCTCCTGGCACTGACAGAGGGAGAAGCAGACAGGCCAGCGGATCTGATGGCGAAGATGATGAGCCTGAGAGGCGAGGACGACGACAGTTTTATCTTCGCCCACCTCTTCCTCAGAATGCTCCCACCAGCAGTGAGAGTCACCCTGGCCAGCTCGCAGCCGCTCGTCAACCGTAACTACCACGAGCTGGGACAGGTGGCGCAACGGCTCGTCGACTCCCATAAATGGCGCGCAGCCACGACGGCAGCAGCAGAGATGACCGCCCCTTTGCGAGAAGGAGGGAGACCAGAGGCTGCGGCACCAGACCCACTGACGGCAGCAGCGGCGGAGACCAGGAGAAGCGGAGCTGACAATGCCCTCTGCTTCTACCATCGACGTTTCGCCGAGAAAGCCCACAGATGCGTTCCACCGTGCCGGTACCAGCGCCAGGGAAACGCCAAGACCGGGAGCCGGTAGCAGCTGCGACTCTCGGCACGAAGAATAGGCTGCTTTTCGTGACGGACGCGAATTCTGGGAAAGAATTCCTGGTGGACACGGGCTCCCAGCTGAGTTTTGTCAAGCCTACCTACGCGGACACACTGGCGCCGGCCAGCGGCCCCCTGGTGTTAGCGGCGAACGGCTCCACGATCAAAACCTATGGGGAGAAGACGCTCCTCCTGTCCCTCCACGGGCGCAACTTCGAGTGGACTTTCGTTGTTGCCGTAGTTAATAACAACATGCTAGGTGCTGACTTTTTGTGCTCAAACAGTTTGTTAGTTGATCTTACTAATAGACGTATTGTAAATGCACTGTCTTTCTACTCTATCTCCTGCACAGCTCGGGTGGCCCTGCCTTCTGCACATTCCAATGTCACAGCTGCGGGTGGTAAGTTTCATGCATTACTCAACCAGTTTCCAGCACTCACGGTCCCTACATTTTCAGCGTCAGTTGCCAAACACGGGGTCGAACATTTCATAAGTACTTCGGGCCCCCCTGTTTTTGCAAAAGCTCGGCGGTTGGACCCAGCTAAACTGGCCATCGCGCGCGAGAAATTTGCCAACTTAGAAAAGCTGGGCATAGTCCGGCGTTCGAACAGCGCCTGGTCGTCACCCCTGCACATGGTACCCAAAGCTGACGGCTCGTGGTGCCCTTGCGGCAATTTCCGCAGATTAAATAATGCTTCAGCCCACGACCGCTATCCGATTCCGCACATCCAGGATTTTTCGGCGCATTTAGCGGGGGCGCGCATCTTTTCCAAAATAGATTTGTTGCGTGGTTATCACCAAGTTCCAGTCCGTGCGCAGGACATACCCAAAACGGCAGTTATAACCCCTTTCGGGCTTTTCGAGTTTTTGCGCATGCCTTTCGGCCTCAAGGGCGCCGCGCAGACGTTCCAACGCATGATGGATGCAGTGCTGCGCGACCTCCCTTTCGTGTTCGCTTATTTGGATGATATTTTGGTAGCCAGCGCGTCCGAAGCCGAGCACGAAAGCCATCTCACAGCCATTTTTCAGAGGCTCACAGACCACGGACTAATCATTAACCCAGCGAAGTGCCAATTCGGGGTAGCGAAAATCGATTTTTTGGGACACCGCGTGTCGCCAGAAGGCGTGGTGCCGCTGCCGGATAAAGTGCGCGCGATAACGGATTTCCCCCAACCGCAGACGGTTAAGGCGCTGCAAGAATTTTTGGGGATGGTCAATTTTTATAACCGTTTCCTCCCAAACGCGGCACGGCTCATGCACCCATTGTACGCGGCATTAAAGAAGCAAAAACCCGCATCTAAGGTCGAGTGGTCCCCGGATCGGGAGCGCGCTTTTTCACAAGTCAAATCAGCCCTCGCGAACGCTGCGTTATTGGCACACCCGGTGCCGGCAGCTCGCATGGCGCTAACCACAGACGCCTCCGACGTGGCAGTGGGAGCGGTTGTCGAGCAACTGGTGGCAGGATGCTGGCAACCACTTGCGTTTTTCAGCAAAACATTGCGCGATAGCGAGCGTAAATACAGCGCGTTTGACAGGGAGCTTTTGGCCCTACATTTGGCCATCCGCCACTTCCAGTTCTGGTCGGAAGGGCGCCGTTTTACCGCATTCGTGGACCATAAACCCTTAACTTTTGCAATGGCTAAGGTTTCAGAGCCTTGGTCGGGCCGACAACAGAGGCAGCTGGCTGCAATTTCGGAGTTTACCACTGACATTCAACACGTGGCGGGTAAACACAATGTAGTGGCAGATTGCCTCTCACGTGCAGTGGCAGCGACAGGCCCCCAGGGGGCGGATTCGGTGGCGGCAGACCTAGGCCAGGCTTGCGGCGCGGAAGCGCTCACGGCTCCGGTCTGCGTCGGGTTGGATTATGCAGCCATGGCCGCTGAACAGGTTGGCGACGCGGACGTGCGCGCGCTCCAGTCTGGGCCAACAGGGCTAAGGCTGGAGCACAGGGTGCTTCATAGAGGCATGCCCTCCCTAATCTGCGATACCTCCACGGGGCGTCCCCGTCCCGTAGTCCCGGCTGCGTGGCGTGGCCGTGTTTTTGACTTAATACATTCACTGGCACACCCGGGCGTCCGCGCATCTATCAAAATGGTAGGAGAGAAGTTTGTTTGGCCGGGGCTGCGTAAACAAGTCAAAGAGTGGGCTGCAGCCTGCGCTGCGTGTCAAAGAGCAAAGGTACACAAACACACACGAGCCCCTCTAGAACCTTTTCACATCCCAGCCAAACGTTTTGATCATGTGCATATCGACTTAATAGGACCTCTTCCGCTGTCCCAGGGTTTCACACACCTTTTAACCATGGTAGACCGCACCACGCGCTGGCCAGAGGCGGTCTCTTTGGCGGCAACCACAGCGGCAGATGTCGCTCGTGCCTTTTTAACAGCTTGGGTCGCACGTTTTGGTATCCCGTCAGACATAACGTCTGACAGAGGACCCCAGTTTGTTTCCGAGCTCTGGTCGTCCATGGCACTCAGCCTGGGGGTGAAAATTCATCGCACGACCGCTTATAACCCCCAGGCCAACGGTTTGTGCGAGCGCTTCCATCGGTCATTGAAAGCAGCCCTCAGAGCGGCTCTCACGGACACAAATTGGGTTGATAAACTCCCATGGGTTTTACTGGGGTTGTGTTCAGCACCTAAAGAGGATTTGCAAGCCTCTCCGGCAGAACTCGTCTTCGCACAACCCCTCCGGTTACCGGGAGATTTCCTCCCTGAGAACCCTGCTCCGGAGCACCTCCCCGCTCGGCTGCTGCAGAGCGAAACGGGGTCACACACCCTCCCCGGTCCCGTTCATCACAGTTTTCCACGTGTTTTTGTGCCCAAAACCTTAAAAAATGCAGAGTTTGTCTTCGTTAGACACAACGCGCAGAGGTTAGGTTTAAGGCCACCTTACGATGGACCGTTCAGAGTGTTAGAAACCGGGGAAAAGCATTTTTTGCTCGATTTGGGAGACAGGAGGGACTCAGTCTGCATTAACAGACTCAAACCCGCTTTTGTGTTAGCTGACGACCCAGTCCAGTTGGCCAGTGCCCCCCGCCGTGGCAGGCCACCCGGGAGGCGCTCTGCTAAGCTTTCACGACGATGTGTTAATGATTCTACTTCACAGATGCAGCAGACAGCCACAGGCAGAGCGCGACCTGCTCACAGCAGATATGGCAGAGAGCTGAAGCCCAAGCAGTGGGATATTTGATCTGTTGTGCCAAGTTTTTTTTTTCTCTCTCTTGTTCTGTGTTGGGTGTCATGATTCTATGCATTTGAAATGTAACTTGTCCTTATTTGAACATTTGGGGGGGGTTATATGGTGCATATTTAAGGCACACATATGGCATGCTTGTATGGTACGCTCTCTCCCCCCACATGCTTCCAGTAGGCATGTCGGTGCAGACCCTGCAGATCAAACGTCCATAAGAACAATGCCCCAGCAGGGACCTCGGCTAGGAGGTGGGTGCTGGAGGAAGACGGAGGTGGAAGACAATGTCCCAGCAGGAGCCCCGAGGTGGAGAGGAGAACAGGAGCGCCAGCAAGTCTCGGGGACTGTGGTTCATGTGTTTACCAAACTTATGTGGGGTGAAGGTGTGAGATACGTGATGTGGGGGTTTTGTATCTCTGGGATATAAAAGCTGTGAGGAAAGTGGGATCTGTCTCTTTTTCTGCTGAGAACTTTGATGTTAGAAGATGTGACTTCCAATAAAGCTTTCCTGAGAAAATACACTCAGTCTCGTTTGTAAGGCATCTTCTACAGCACAAGCAATAGGGATAACCAAAGCCTCGAAAAGATTGTGAAGCAAAGCCCACTGAAGAATTTGGGATACATTCACAAGGAATGGGCTGTGGCTGAAGTCAGTGCTTCAAAAGCCACCACACACAGATGTGAAAGGGTTAATGTATAGTTAGTGCCAGAATAATAATTCTGTAGGTGATCTCCCATTATGCTCTACACATATTCCATACAAATTCTGTTTGCATGCTTATGAACAAGTATGTTATGGTATATTGATAACAGGAATGAGACAAAGGTATAGAGCCCTCTCTGTCTTTTCTCTCTCTCTTTTAAGTCAGGTCTTTAACATTAGATACACACCCAAACCCAACACCCACGCACACTGTTGATAGCACATTCTAGAATGAAGAGGCGTGTTCAGTGGATGGCCTGTTCCCGCCATAGGTAGATTAGCCAATCAGATAGTCGCGTACAAGCCCATCCCATTGTACTGGCTCGCCCAACCCGAGGGGATAATTGTAACCTGCACCCGGAAGTCGGGGTTCAGTCTGACCACGCTCCAGAGGGAGCTGCGTCACGCTGCACCCAGCGCTGCTTGCTTTACATGTGACTTCTAAATAAATGTACCATCCTTTAAATTGAAGAAATCTCCGGTTTGTTCTTGGACCTTTCAATCAAAGAATCGGGTATTTTTCTAACAATTGGTGCCGGTGACCCGGATTGAATCACGTATTCCGAGACGAGCCTGAAAAAACTACATCGGAAGGACCCTTTTTAGTCGACTGTGGCGACGCCTGAATGAAACAAAAAGGTAAGCAGAAAGCCTTTTTACGCAAATTTCTGCAGTTTGGCCATTCTAAATTTACAGTCGTCTGATTAAGGGGTATAGCCGATCTCGAAATTTATCATTTGGTTGGGAGTCGCATGTAAAGTTTAAATAATAGTTTGAAAAGTTTAAATAATAGTTTGAAAAGTTAAAGGGAGTGCACGTGTTCTATTTTCAGTCTGAGATAGAACGGCCGCGGTCAATGGACATGTATGACGGGTGCATGGTCCGCCAAATTTTGAAACGTTTTGGATTCAGTCTGAGCCAAAATGACGAGACTTAGGATGCCAGGGTGACTAATAATCACCCAGGTTCGTCTCCCAAATGAAAAGAGCCAGGTTTTAGCAACCTGATGCCGGGGGGAGCCATGGAAGTGTTCGACCCGATGCCACTCTGGGAGTGAGGCCGCGGTCATTTAATTTGCTAAACACAAGACACCGCTTGTTCTCGTAGCCGAAAAGAGGCCACGAGAGAAAGTGTCCGCTGTGATTAGAGTTAATCACGGTACCGCTTGTGCATTGGGGGATCTGCCGAGACCTCAGCGAAAGTACCCTCTGTTTGACAAAAGATTAAATGGATCGGCGAGATTGTGGGTTGCAGTCTGTACCCAGAATTGATAAGACAATAGGAGGCAACGGCCGTGCCTGTCTTCCAAATTGAAATCCAGGGTTAGCCTGATTTCGGTTGCAGCAGTGAGTTTATATAAAGATACTCTTAATACGTTATAAGAACCTCAGACTACATCATGAGTGAGTAACGTAACAAGCAGCCGCAAGAATCTTTTTTCCACTTTTAGTGAGGGTCTGCTCATAAGTATAAAATAATAGCTTACAGAATTGCATAAGATTCTTTTATTCCAACAATAGTGAATGCATTCATAAGAATAGAACTGATTTCTGTAAAATTTTGTGTCCTTAGGGGATAAACGTGTGGGTTGGGAAATACTGGGAGCTGAGAATATTTAGTAAAATTTTTTCCCACAATGATTTAACTAATGGCGGGCTCCGGACCGCATGGTCAGAACAAAGGAATGGACCCACCACCGAGTGGAGGTGAAATTGGTAAAATAGGTTACTGAGGATTATTTGAGGTAACGGCATTAAAATGAAGCGCTAAATTAAAGTTGTAAAGCTGTGGTAGTGTGTGTATAGCTGGGATTAAGGAGGCAGTGCTCCATTTTTCTTAAACTTAAAAAAAAAAAAAAAAAAAAAAAAAAAGCACATGGTTTGTGAACAATAGGCTCAGGGGCCATTTTGCACGTGTCCCATTTACTGCGCATGCGAGGGCGCCATTTTGAATCACCTTCAAGCTGTGGCACAGTGCCTCCATCGTGTGGCCAAATATAGTAAGTGCACTATTTCACGAAATTACTGCCAACAAAACTTAAAACCTTAAGAATAAATCTGGAACTTTATCTCTCTGGTTGAAAGGAAGGCTTTAAAAATTCCATGCATGGTGAAAAAACAAAGACCTCAGGGACCTGCTAAAATGCAGGTTTGCCCATAATGAGGCAAAGCATACCCGTTCGGCTTGGAGAGATGAAAGGTTTAACTTTAAATTAGGCAGAAGGAGGTTTACAATAAAACTGGAGAATAAGGAGATTTATTCCTCAACAAAACTAGGAAATCCTAGGTGGACACTATATAAAGGTGAGAGAATTTAAATGAAAAATTGCAGGTTGGTGCAGATAAGTAAAAATATAAATGAATTAAATTATAAATACAAAATAATTGAATAAATACAATAAACTAAAATGAATGAATGAAGTAAATGGGAGTTATTGTTGTGGAGATGAGAGTGGGCAGAATATGGAAAAGGAAATTTGTTTTTGAAGAAAATTGAAAACTGATGAAATGTTAAAGTTTTGTGCAGGACGCAAGACAAAAATTATGGAGAAACGATTGGAGGAAGAAAAAACGTAAGAATAAGAGACTTATGCTGCAACGGTGAGAACAAATGCAAAATAATCAATAAACATGATATAACAGAAAAGGACAAAGATACGCTGTTTAATAGCTTGTTTCTCTCCATTAAATTTGAGACAGTGTTGGCTGTGGACGACCCCTCTCCCAGCAGCTGCCTCCTCCTTCACGCCATCAGTGACCCCCCTCCTCCCTCCACTTCGCTGTCCCACTCCAGCAATCAAAGAAAGCAACACAATGGATCAAAAGAGGAACAATTGAGCACACCAGCAGAGTGAGTCCTCACACATCTGATATTGTATAGTATTCCAGCCGCTGAGGCTGGTAGAAAATTAAGGTTGTTGTTCTCTATTTGTGAAATGTGGGGTGATTCATCACTCGATTGATCAACCAGTTGAGACTGATTAACACCTATATGAAATGTCTCTAGCCTGTAAGCCCGGCTCCCTGGGGTCGGCGCTATCCTAGACAAGGGCTAGATGGTTGACAAAGGTCCCAATCACAGATCAAAAGAAAGGAAGGGAGAAATTTGCCAGATGGGTCAAACAAATGCAGGACAGAGGAATGTTCGAAGGATGTGAAAACAGCCCCCCCACCAGGGAGACCTAGCTATACAGTATTGTTGCCTTCCATATCAGAGATGTGCCAAGACCACATACTGAGCAGACACAATACATGACCAATCTTCAAAAAAGCCATACCCATGCCCCATCTAAGTTGACCTGTCAGTATCGGCTGCATGACCACAGGAGGTCAGAATAGTCAGAGGCCCCCATGGGACTAATACTTCCTATGTTAAGCAATTTGGCCACTGAGCTCAAACACCCACAAGGGCCCCCGAGGGGTCCCCCCAAATTAGCAACACAACAGGTATCCTTCCCTACAGGATGTTGAAAAAGAACCGGCTTTGATATTAAGCCGTTCTGTTTCAAGGGGGGAGAGGTCAAGATGAGAGGTCAAGACAGGAACAGATAGAAAAGTTACTAGTCCACTAAGGTTTGAAGGCTCCATTAAAGGAATAGAACAATGTATCAAGGAAGAGGAATCCAACGGGGTCAAATTAAACAATGGCTCCTCTGATTGCACAATTCAACATAAGTTATCCAAAAAGCGTGATGGCTGAAGCTGCAGCTTATATTGCTCACCCATGCTCCATCTAAGAAACATCTAATAAAACAAAGGCTAGCAACTAAGACCAAAATCTGAAAATTTCTTGACGCTTGAAAGGTCATTATTCCACAGAATATCAGGCAGTGGGAATTTTTGCTACAAGAAAACTAGCCACCTAGTGACCAAGAGAAATGAGGCAGGTTTAGGGCTCCTTAATATTTAAGGGCCAATACATATTTGGAGGTTCCCAGACCCTCCTAACTGTATTTTTTGCACATCTCTACAAATCTGGTGAAATCTAATAACATTGTTAAAGGCTTGCAATAGACATTTTAACTTAACATAAGATTTGAGCATGGAGGTGCAAAATATGATAAAAATGCTGATTTACAATCACAAGTTAAGACAAGGGTTGAAAATTTATGCAAAAAGGTATAAGGGTAAAGCTGCAAGGTTTGGAGGAAATTGCACAATTGAGGAAATTTGCCAAATATTACAAAATGTCACAAATTCCTGAAAAGGAACTTGCAAATTTACAAGGAAAAGATCTAAAATTTGTTAGGAGAAAATAACTATTAAGAGAAAAGGTTGCAAAGTTAGAAGGGAAGTGTTTAAATTTGAGAAAAGCTGTAAGCTTACATGAAAGCCACATTAAAATAAGATGAGCCTTTATTGGTCCCACAACGGGGAGATTCTAGGATTGCAATGGCACAGGGATAACAACACTTAGAACAATAATTTAAAAGATAAGAAAATAAGAGCAGTGAATATACATATGTACACATAAATATAAATACACGGTGCGGAGCATTACAGATTTCCTTACACTTTGTATGGAGATGGGGGATGGCAGCGTAACAAGGGTTATGGTTTTGGATCATCCAGAGATGAGTAAAAAGCATTATGGAAGACGATGAATTAAAACAAACACAACCAGAGTAGACTACAGAAACAAGAAGATAATTTGGGGTAAAAAACAGCAAACACTCGGCCGAATAGACTCAAGAATGAAGCATATACATACATATAGCTGTGTGCACACCAGCCCTATCCAAGGGATCATCATAGAGCACGCACAGAGCGGAGGTGGAGCATGAACAAGGCTTTAATGTCCTGTGCACATAGATCTGCAGCTCTGACACACACAAGACAACCAGTGTAGCTTGACAAACAAACCAGCGGTTCACACCCGCATGGTTTGTGTGTCACATGGTTGAGTCCTGATTTAAATGTTATTTAGAATTGTTTTGGAGGCTAATGAAAGCTCTATATTTTTGTATCTAAAATTGTTATAGTTTTGTAGGCATAGTGTTAGTTCATCTGGAGGTTATCTGTTCAGAAGAAAAAAGACAGAAGACTCCACCACACCAAGATACAGTTGACTCTGGTATACTTAAGTTTTCATAGTAATCAGCAGACGTCTTAGGTTAATACATTCCTTGAAAGGCAGATGTTCAGACCCAGCGGCATTATTTAATTCCAAAACAAATTCAAAAGGTCAGTAATTAAAAGGCATCCAAGGCCAGGGTATAAATCAAGAGATGAGTGTTGTCACAAAACAGAATTTTGAATGGAGCCATGTTGGTTTATTTATAAAGCTGACTTTTCAGAATGAAACCGATCACTTTTATGTGCAGGATCTTGCATGGAGCATTAGCTGTGGACAGTAGTCAGTAGTATGAACGACGGAACAGTGAACAGAAGGAAGTTCCAATACTGAAAGAGATTATAGATGTGAGATGTTTCATCAGCTAGTCCAGGGAAAGGTGAAGTCTTGTACACAGATGGATAGTGGTTGGAAAAGAATTGAGTGAGTGTTTCTGATGGGAAAAAGTACTTGGGGGAAGAGAAGAAGAACGGTGGATTTAGCAAGTGTAGAAAATATTTCTGATGTTGAGATGGAAATGGAAAAAGAAATTAAAGCAGAGCATGTCTAACCAAAGAAAATAAAGATCCACGTAAGATTTGCAGCTGTAGCTTTAAAAACCAACCAAACAGAAAACCAACAATAAATAAATTAAATTTTTGGCTAAGAGTGTCAGGAAGAAGGCACAAATGCAGGCAACCATCTTAGATGTTTCCAAGTACTTAAAGCAGCAATGAGACATTAGGTGTCCATTCTTTCAGTGCATTTCCTTAATTGTGAATATTAACATTAGTTATGTTCCTCCCCAACAGAGGGTATGCATTTGATGTTACTCACCACATAATGGTGTGATATGTGATATATGATACATCATATTTCAGGAATATGACAGTAATGAGGAATGTGATTTTTCCTGATTCGGCGGTGGCCAAGCTGGGTCAGGGTAAACTACATTCACTCCACACTTTACCAAGGAATATATAAAATGAGGCATTCAAGGGAAAAATTTGAATCAAATTCTAATTAGGCAAAACGTCCACCTTTCGCTTGACTGAAAGTGTGACACAGCTTTTAATCATTTATTTAAATTCAACTGGACAAACTGATCTTATTTATCAATGCTGAAGCATATCAAAATGCACAGGTGGTTATTTTGTTTTCCTTAAATGAAATTTGTAAAGTAGTTAAGCTGTGACTATTGAAACCTTATTGAACAGAACTCTTGGAAGACAAAGGTCCGCAAGGTTCAATTACAGTAGTGCAGATAGTATCTGTTGGCATGGTGGAGAGTTAATCTTATTATCCCATCTTGTATTAATTAGGAAAACTAAACGAAGACTTTGAAGCAGTTCCTTTCTTGACTCAATGTTGGAAATCTAGATAAGAAGGGAAAAGAAAATTTGGAGAAAAACTGAACTTATTTATGGAATGGCTGACACAAGGGGAGCCTGAGGCTCCCCATGAATCTGTTTCTCTTATAAAAGGAGGCCAAGAGGACAAGGGGGGAGGACAGTGAGGAGGAGGAGAGAGAGCACGCCCCACAATGGCCGCTGCTGGCAGGAGAGGCGTCCACCTCCACCACTGAAAACTGGACTGCATACTTAAAGACTAGAACAGATAAGTGGACTCACTTCTACACGTATGCAGAAAATTAGCAAAAATTAAATTATTGCATGTAAAGTAAGAATTCTGGGTAATGACATACAGGACTCTGAGTCAGAAAAATAACGATCAAATTCTGCAAATGACAAGCTACCAGTAGAACACCTATCAACATCTGTAAAAGTAGCATTGTACCCAGTGTACTATAGGCAATTGAATGGATCTGATCCAAATTGTGAACTACCATCATTTGTAAATCCATCCTCTAGATTGGTCATAAAATTAGACTGATAAACAAGGAAATGTGTGGAAGCATCCATTGTCCTAATTGAAGAGGATAAGAGGCATTTCAACCAATGGGGGGTTCCACACATCCCGCTGGTTAGACCCAAACACATGGATTGGAAAATGTTGGACATATTGTCATCTCTAGTGCAGAATAGAGCCATCCATGGAAAACCAATACCTGACCTTAACATAGAATATTCTCCCAAAATAAAACCATAAGCATCAGCACAAAAGGCGGCACAAAGATGCCCAGAAATCTCCTATATGACCAATCTTTTCTCATTAACAAATGAGGGGATGAGGAAAATTTGAATCAAATTCCAAATTGGTTATGGTAAAGGGATAACCAAATGCAGATCTAATAAAAGGAGCAGAGTACGACACTATAGGCCATATATTCAGAAGCCCAGAAGGGCGTTAACAAATGCAATTTTCCACAGTGGGAGTCGTCAGCAAGTCTTAGACCAACTGCTGGGTCGAGAGGAAGAGCTGAGGACCCCAAGACGAAAGATGATGACGAGGAAGACCATTCTGCCATCACAGATTATTTGTAAACACAGTGTGCTAATGATAATACATAAGTCATACATAGCTCACCACACGGATGTAGGGGTGTGAGACTTATAGGGTTCTTGCGTTATTTATCTCCATCATGCTAATTACGGTAAGGTAATCTGAATAAGGGAGAAGGTTAGAAGCTCTGAATGCCTGAATACAGCAATGCATGAATAAGGATGTCTCCTAACGTTGAATAATATTGTTTACTACCTACCCACTGAACATATAGGTCCCATCACCCAACACACACACCACAACACAAACACCACATGCAGATTTCACATAGCCAACAATCACACACTCAAGGCTACTGGGAGATAACTTACAACAACACATAGATAACTACAGTTGTAGTGAATAAGGATAAAACTTTACAAGCTCCATGCATTGTGATGGCAACCCCTCAGACCATTATTGGTCCTGCCCCAGCTGAGCCCTTTGTGTCGACACTTGACCAAAGGTGTAGGGTAGAGGGAAAATGCACGCCGGAGAGCACCAGACCATCACGACGTGTGCCCGTGACATTGAAAAGGTCGTAGGGCGAGTGACTGTATGACTTCAGTCCCCAGAAGAAGAATGGACTGGTACCCGAGCGCATCCACCGCACCTCCAGCATCCAGGGTGGAGCCAGGAGCTCGAGCCTTACCAACACCAGCGTGTCCACCTCTTTCCAGCGACAGGGGGGTGGCATCCCTGGGACAGCATCACTGAGCTGTTCACTGGCTGGACTGGATGTTACATACCCTCTGCTGCACCCACCAGACCGTCCTGTAGACCTCATGGGATGAGGTGTGCCTCTGAGAGCGGGGACACAGTTGTTTCGTTCCTGTGTCACCAAGATGGAACTGTACTCCACAGCTGCAGATATGGGAAGCAGACACAGGGGAAGGTCAAACCTCTGTCGCAACCGTGTGATGAGTGCAGCTGAATGATGTGAGCCCTGGCAAGGGTCAACCGGTGGACAAAGGTTTTGTGGACTGATTCTATTCGACCCTATGACCCCTACATGGTCCACTCCACTGGACAAAGAACAATGATCATGAGGAGACCTCGAGGAGGGTACAGGACCTGGTGACAGTTCACCTCTTAGACATCGCTGCACCGTGCTAAGGTGTCCACAAGGGGGGAGGCACGGGTAGCAGAACCAATGGTGCAAGCCTCTTGGGTTGACACACAATGCAGGGACCTGCCTTATTCACCATCTGTTAATTGCTAGAGTCTCTCACACCATAAATGGTTGACATGATAAAATCATGTCAAAGGGGGGATTGAAAGGGTTAATGTATAGTTAGTGCCAGAATAATAATTCTGTAGGTGATCTCCCATTATGCTCTACACATATTCCATACAAATTCTGTTTGCATGCTTATGAACAAGTATGTTATGGTATATTGATAACAGGAATGAGACAAAGGTATAGAGCCCTCTCTGTCTTTTCTCTCTCTCTTTTAAGTCAGGTCTTTAACATTAGATACACACCCAAACCCAACACCCACGCACACTGTTGATAGCACATTCTAGAATGAAGAGGCGTGTTCAGTGGATGGCCTGTTCCCGCCATAGGTAGATTAGCCAATCAGATAGTCGCGTACAAGCCCATCCCATTGTACTGGCTCGCCCAACCCGAGGGGATAATTGTAACCTGCACCCGGAAGTCGGGGTTCAGTCTGACCACGCTCCAGAGGGAGCTGCGTCACGCTGCACCCAGCGCTGCTTGCTTTACATGTGACTTCTAAATAAATGTACCATCCTTTAAATTGAAGAAATCTCCGGTTTGTTCTTGGACCTTTCAATCAAAGAATCGGGTATTTTTCTAACAGATGTATCGAGTACATGAGTTACAACTGTTGCGTTCCTTGTGTCAAGCCACTCCTGAATCAGAGACAGCATCAGAAGCATCTTACCTGGGCTAGGAAGAAAACTGACTGGACTGTTGCTCAGTGGTCCAAAGTCCTCTTTTCAGATGAGTAAATTTTGTACTTCATTTGGAAATCAAGGTCCCAGAGTCTGGAGGAAGAATGGTGAGATACAGAATCCAAGTTACGTGAGGTCCAGTGTGAATTTTCCACAGTCACTGATGATTTGGGGATCCATGTCATCTGCTGGCATTGGCCCACTGTGTTTTATCAAGTCCAAAGTCCGAGCAGCCATCTACCAGAAAATTTTAGAACACTTCACACTTCCCACTGCTGACAAACTTTATGGAGATGCTGATTTAATTTTCCCGCAGGACTTGGCATCTGCCCATATTGCCAAAAGTACCCATACCTGTTTTAACCCCTTAGACTCTGGTCAATTTCCCTAAAAACGCCAAAAAATAACGTACCCAAAGTAAATCAAAAGCTGTTCTTCAACCCTTTGCAGCATCTTCATGGGGCTGGTCTCATTTAAAAGAAAACTCATTGAATTTTTTTGCAAAAGTCATAATCTCTCTAAGTGCTCCTGCCACTGAGTAACAGTCATCTAAACATACTGAACTTGAAGAAAATAAATTTCGCCTGGGTGTTTTTTTGGACACAAATGCTTGCAAATAACACACAGCTGTCAGATCCGGGCTGGAAAATGCAACAGAAATGAAGAACCAAGTGTTATCCAGCTGAGGTCAAAATTTTGTAACAATACCACAAAAAATGAATGTATTACACAGCTTTTTTCTTAGGTTGTTCCCAGGCGTTTTTGAACTGTGCCAAATTGTGCCAAATGGCACAGTTTGGAAAAACGTCTGTAACTTTTGAATGATTCAATATAGAAGCTTCATCTTGGGCTCTAATGAAAGGTGAAGGGCTGTGTGTGTGTGTGTGTGTGTGGGGGGGGTTGTTTATTCATTCATGAATGAATGAATGAACAAACAAGCCCCCACACACAAAGAAGCATGCCACGTAAAAAATGTGTGGCTTTTTTTTACAAGAAAAAATAACCTACAGTGCAATGAAAATTATACTAAAATAGTGGCCGTGCGCCGCGGTCTACTACGCACAGTTGTACTAAAATATCTGCAATAATATCTGCAATCCGCTACAGAAGAGTAGCGGGGGGGGGGCGTTCACGGTCCGGACGCGGTCCGGACGCGGCGGTCCTTCTTGCTAGGTTTTCAGTCAATGGTTCTTCAAGGTTTCAGAAACCCAATTCAAGGCTCTTATTAGTCGAATGAGAGGTCAATCACATCTAAACCAATCAAAGCACTCCTTTGGCTTTCTGTTCGCGGCTGTGTCTATAGTGGAAGAACGGAAATGCAGCTTTTTTTTTCAGTGCGCACTAGGACACACAGTGTGCATCCTAGGGCGCCCTCGTATGCCCTAGGATGCAGAGACGTGACTGTCCGCGGTACACCGGAGTGCAAGAGGTTAATAACCATGGTATTACTGTGCTTGATTGTCCAGCAAACTCTCCTGACCTAAACCCCGTAGAGAATCTATGGGGTATTAGAGGAAGGGGTATAAGAGGAAGATGACAGACACTAGACCCAACAATGCAGATGAGCTGAAGGCTGCTATCAAAGCAACCTGGGCTTCCATAACACCTCACAGTGCTATGGGCTGATCGCCTCCATGCCACGCTGCACTGATGCAGTAATTCATGCAAAAGGCACCCTGACCAAGTACTGAGTGTGTACATGGCCATAGTTTTCACACAATCAACATTTCTATTAAAAATAAGTTCTTAAATTTAATTTTATGCAATATTTTAATTTTTTGAGAAACTGAATTTGGGATTTTCGTGAGCTGTAACTCATAATCATCAAAATGAAAAGAAATAAACATTTGAAATACATCACTCTGTGTAATGAATGTATATGTTTCATTTTTTTGAATTGAATTACTGAAAAATAAAATCAACATTTCAATAACATTCTAATTTATTGAGATGCACCTGTAGAACCGGACTTTTTATATGAATCCAAAGGGATAATTCCTCAGATCCTCCAGTATTTGGCACCTCTGCCTCTCTGAAGTGTGGTGAATATTGTGTGGATCCTTTTTAATGTTCTCAGTTAATTCTATGGGGAAATTTTCTAAGCTGGTCACCACCATTCATGACAGATGGAAAACCTTTCCACTGGGATTTTGATGCCCTTGACTTACTCTGGTTCTTTATTTATTTTAAAGCCAAGGTATCAGTTATCTGTCAGGTGAGGTTTGGATTGCCTCAGAGGTTCACATGCTTTGACTACCCCTCGTCAGAGAGCAGGTCAGATTCTGTTATGACCTCTCTGTCTCAGCTGTCAGACAACAGCATGACATAACGGTGACATGCCAAATGCTCCCTAATAGTGCTTTGTCAGACCACAACCACTGTGGCCTATGAAAAAGCTTTATGACCAGTAGAGTGGTGCCACATTCACAGCTGCTGCTTAAGATTGGGGAGGGGGGGGGTCTTTTTAATTACACATTTAAGAGACAAAGTTTCAGGGACAATTGATGGATTGTTATGTTAAAGGAGCTATTGTTTGAGGGGATTTGACGTACATTGGTAAGAATTTTTTTTCTAGCCCCAAAAAGGGAGAATCCAGGGTAGTGTAAATTATAAGAATACTTTCTCCCTATTGTTTAAAAGTATCCCTATGTAAATTTATCCACACTTATGCAAATACACAGAGGCTGCCTGAATATTATTATTATTGTATTTCATGTAGCATGTAGTGTTGTTATGGGATAGTTAATATTACAAACATTTTTATTTCAAATAGTAACAACACCCAATCTCTTTTCATATATAATATTACTGTATATTACTGATATATAACAATTCTGTTTTCTGTTAGTTATGGTGACATTATCATGCCTATTTCTGTAAGTTCCAGACAAATGGCTAATAGTTGGGAGGGAAGGCTATTTATATTCTGTAGACATTGCATTGGACGATAAGCCAAGATAAGAGGAAAGAAGGGGAGCTTTCTAAAGGGAAATCCCTGTAAGGAGAGGGCCTTTAGCCTTGGTTTTGAATTAGTTTTTAATGTTCACTTAGAGATAGTGTATTCGCATTCATGTTATTTGTAACCAGGACATTTAATAATGCTTTATCATGCATCTCTTACTATGTGTAACATAGTTACTGTGTTTCTTTAAATACCCTAGTACTGTATGTCATTCATTTATTAGATCACTGTCATGAATGGCCCCTCTGGGGCAAAGAGACAGACCCACGCACTGACTGCAGTTGTGACATTTATTAACAGAAAATCCCAAAACAGTGCAGGAAACAAAAAATACAAACACAGGTAACTTACAGAAAAAGGCACTCCAGAGCCAGAATTGCTATGGAAGAGATGAGGAGGATACACAGTAGAATGAAGTCCATTCAAATCAAGACTGCCGCAGTGAGTGAATAAACTGACAGTCCATAAATAAGAAACACATCAATGAGCAGCAGGTGTGGGTGGATGAACAGGCAAGTGACCTAATTACACAACTACTCACAGCTGAGATGGCTGAGAAACAGGCTGTGAGCAGCTGGTGGGAGTGTCTGGAGAAAAGCAGGGCACAAGTGTCAAAAAAACAAAACAAATACAGAAACTGACAAAATAATAATAACAGACATACAATATTCATTCATTCATCTTCTTCCGCTTAATCCTTTTCAGGTCACGGGGGGCTGGAGCCTATCCCAGCATCTTTGGGCGAGAGGCAGGGTACACCCTGGACAGATCGCCAGTCCATCCCAGGGCCAAGACAGAGAAACAGACAACCAATCACTTTCACATTCATACCTAAGGACAATTTAGAATCCCCAGTTTGATGCCAATTAACCTAACTTGCATGTTTTTGGCATGTGGGAGGAAACCGGAGAAATCCCTGAGTAAACCCACGCAGACACGAGGAGAACATGCAAACTCCACACAGATCACTGTCAGTCGGGGGCTGGGATCGAATCCAGGACCCCCTGGCCAAGGGTGAGTTACTGTGCTGCCGCAGTGCTAACCACTACAACATACAATATTCAGAAATAAATTAAGAGTCTGGGCTCTGTGGGAAAACTGAACCCAGACTCATGACAGAGCCCCCCCCCCCCAAGAAGTGGATTCCAGACTCCCCCAGGTAACACCCAAAAAGCCCCCCCCCCCCCCGAGAGTAAAAGGTACAGCAAAAAAACACCCAGGATGGGAGGTGGGGGAAGCAGGTTAGGGGGGAGCAAAAATATGGAGCCCACTCAGGACCAGCACCCACGCTACGCCAGGCTCCTGGGCACCTAGGTCAAAGAACTCAGCTGTTTGGGTGGCCGGCCGAAGTCCCAGGCCAGCCAGACGGCAAGGTGGTATGAGTCGGGTGGCCTGGCGGAGAGTATGGGCCACCCAACCCAGCGGCTCAGTCTATTGGGTGGCTGGCCAGAGTCCTTCAGCCACCACGACCAGAGGGGTGACCCAGGAGGTGGCTCCCCCACGGGGAGGCCTGATGAGGGAAAGAAGGGCCAAAGGGATGGGACCATGACGGTGTTTGGTGGCGGGGGAGAACCCACGACAACGTCTGGCAGCCGAGGGGCAACCATGATGGTGTCAGGCAGAGGAGGGGAGACCTTGACGCCCTCGGTGGTCCTGGGCTGAAAACAGTTGCACCCATGGGGGTCCCAGACTGGGATGTAGCTGCACCCGTGAAGGCTCCAGGCTGGAGCAAGGCAGACCCGCGGTGGGCCCGGGCTGGGCCAATGCTGCACCCTCGGTGGCCCCCGGGCTGGAGCGTAACACCCATGGTGGGCCCATACTGGAATGCAGCACTGAGGTTGGCTTCAGGCTGCGGCGCAGCACCCACAATGGTCCCCGACTAGGACACAGCACCCATGGAGACTCAGACAAGGGAGGAGGAACCCAGACGATGGCCTTGGGCAGAGGATGAGCTGCACCCATGGAGGTCCCAGGCTGGGATAGAGCACCTGCGACGACCTCCACTGCGGGGGAAGCTGGACCTATGGAGGCCTCTGGCAACAAGCCTGGGTCCACAGAGACATCTGGCTGTGCTGGAACCTCCTTGGTGACCTTGGGAGAAAGCCCAGACATTACAGACAAAGAGACATGGTCAGGGTCATCGGCAGCGGCAGAGCCCGGCGAGGTGAGCTCAGGTGCAGTTGACGGCTGCACCCAACTCTCCTCACCGAGAGCCAGGCAGGATTTCTCCAGAACAGATAAGAGAAATACAAAGGAGAGCACTTGCCTGAGCTCAAGCTTCACCACCGTCCAGGATTCCGTCGATCCAGACGATGACGACGTCTCAGGCCCAGTCCTTAGGAAGCCTGGCTCTAACTCTGTTGCAGCAGCCTCCACAACAGGCATGATGGTGACTGCAGTCTTGGTTTTCCCAGATGAAGTGGCCTATGCAGGTGGCTCGTCTGGCGTGGCAGCTGGGGGTCGGCTCACCGCTGGGACAGCAACAGGGTCCTCCAGGGCCACAGGCTTATCCCCCATCC
Organism: Pholidichthys leucotaenia; assembly: GCA_020510985.1. Taxonomy (NCBI): domain Eukaryota; kingdom Metazoa; phylum Chordata; class Actinopteri; order Cichliformes; family Pholidichthyidae; genus Pholidichthys; species Pholidichthys leucotaenia. Next base: position 218,772,239 of record CM035846.1, on the reverse strand, counting down.
GGCGGCTGAATCCTGGGGTTGGCAAACACTCAGGAGCCACAGGAGAGGACACAGAGAGGGCTGGTGAGCAATTAATTACTGCAGCAGGTGGGGAGAGCTCAGGGTACTGCATTTCCTGAACCTCTCCACCGGGAATCAGGCAAGGCATATCATCATAAATTGAAATGGAATGAAATGAAACTTCCCTGTTTTCCCATTGTTCGCTGTTGTCTGCCGCAGCGGGTGGAATGTCATCCCTCTCTGTGGCTAAGGTGAATGTGGGCTCCCCTGAGAATTGTCGAGGAACCGCCCCTGTTGTCACGGAGATGGACGTAGCCGGGGAACAAATGGAGGACCTCTCGGCAGCAAGAGAGGACGCTGAAGTAGAGCAGAGAACAGCAGCTACAGACAGGAGTGAAGCTGACTATTCAGCTGGAAGAGAAAGAGAGAAAGGCTGAGCTGCTGAGGGAGGCTTCTGCTTCGGTGTAAGGGAAATGGCTGCAGGAGAGGAGGAAGGATTCCTCTGGTGGTCCGGAGCGGGATGACATTGTTGCTGTGGAGCTGGTGGAGCAGGAACGGGTGCCGGAGACTGGTGAGGAGTCGAAACAACAGAGGCCCAGGAGCGCCTCCCCTTCAGTGTGAACCCAGGTTTCTCTGGGGAATTCCTCACCTTCCCATCATTCTCGCGTTGCAGCACAATCACCAAAGACATCCTCTCCACTCCCTCAGCGTGCTCCAACAGCGGGCAACTGCGTCCGTGAGTCCCAGATACCACAATGCGTTCTTTGGAGTGAAACCGCTGCACGTTATGGTGATTAGCCCGTCTATCTTCATAAGAGCTTGGTAGCGCTCCCACCCCAGGCGCATCGGGTAGCCCCATCCACTTACTGCGTCCATAACAGCTCCAATGAACAGGTGAGTGGAAAAAACAAAAGGGAAAAATGCACTAACTGCAGCTGCTGGGTCTTAATCCTGGTGGCAGTCTTCTGTTATGAATGGCCCCTCCGGGGCAGAGAGACAGACCCACGCGCTGACTGTAGTGGTGACATTTATTAACAGAAAATCCAAAAACAGTGCAGGGAGCAAAAAAATACAAACATAGGTAACTTACAGAAAAAGGCGAAATGAGGAGAAAAAATGAGAAAAAATGAGGAGAATGGACTTCATTCCATTCAAATCAAGACTGCCGCAGTGAGAGAATAAACTGACAGTCCATAAATAAGAGACACATCAATGAGCAGCAGGTGCGGGTGGATGAGCAGGCAGGTGACCTAATTACACAACTGCTCACAGCTGAGATGGCTGGGAAACAGGCTGTGAGCAGCTGGTGGGAGTGTCTGGAGAAGAGGAGTGCACAAGTGCCAAAAAACCAAAACATATACTGAAACTGACAAAATAATAATAACAGACATTCAATACTCAGAAATAAATTAAGAGTCTGGGCTCTGTGGGAACACTGTGCCCAAACTCATGACACTCATGTTTAGTCTGACTTAGATGAGTTCTTGTTGCCATGACCTGAGTTATGTTTGTAGCTACATTTTTTTTTTTTAAATTTGTAATACTTTGAACTTGTTTTGTACCATACACTGTTCCTTTTTAAACATCTAAAGCCACAAAATCACTTTTTGTGGAGTTGTTCTTGCCTACTGCACAGTCCTTTTTACCTGCTAAATGCTATTGTTTGAAAAGTTAGACAAATGCACAGCACAAAACTTTATTTCTGGGTATAACAAGTCTTTAGGCTGTATTGCTCAGTGGGTAACACTATTGTGTAGGAGCATGCTCAAATAACGAGGCTGAGTTTTAGTCATAAACCAGCTTTATTTGACAGAACACAAGCTCCTAGCATTCTCAAAGCAGGAAAGAGAAAGAATCATACTTCAACCCCCTTTTATACATTTCCAGCATCAGAATTCAAGTCACATGGTGTCTTCAGTCAACATACAGTTACAAAGCATCCCTTTGAAGCTTCACCATTGTCTCTCATTTCTTGATGAACCGGAATACCCTCCGGGGCGTCTTCTGTGGGACAAAGAGACAAATCTCACACTTCCTTGTTACCTCCTGTAGATTTGAGTCCTCTGTCCTTGCAGACGTGACACTCCACAATACACATTCAGTTCTGTCTCTGTGGCAGCGTGAGCCCACAATGTGTGTCGGCCACACTACCCCCCTCCCCAAACGTCGAGTAAGGCAAAATCTGCATGGCATAACAAAAAGAGAAACACAAAACACTCCATACATCGCTAATCAATCCACCAACTGCCTGGGTTTTAATCTTCTGCCGAATCTGCTGCAACTTGGCTTGGCTGCCTCTGCAACATCTCTCTGCACCTGTGGATTAAAGCTGTTAGCACCTCTCTGTGAAGACTTTGGAGAATGTCTTCTCGGTGGCCTGCCCCGGCGGGGGGGCCTCGCGAGCTGCACCTCCTCCTCAGCCAGAACAAAAGCGGGTTTGAGCCTGTTAATGCAAATCAGCTCCCTTCTGCCCCCTAAATCTAGCAGAAAATGCTTCTGCCCGGTCTCCAGCACTCGAAACGGTCCGTCGTAAAACGGCCGCAAACTTGGACGCTGGGCGTCATGTTTAACAAAAACAAACTCTGCATTTTTTAAAGCCTTGGGCACAAAAACGTGTGGGAAACTGTGATGGACCGGGCCAGGAAGCGTGTTTGTTCCTGAGCCGCTCTGCCACGGCTGAGCGGGGGGGCCATTAGGTGCGGGATTATCAGGAAGAAATTCCCCGGGCAAACGGAGCGGCTGAGCGAAAACTAATTCAGCCGGGGAAGCATGCAAATCTTCCTTAGGTGCAGAACGCAACCCTAATAACACCCATGGAAGTTTGTCTACCCAATTTGTATCCGTTAGCGACGCTCTGAGGGCTGCTTTCAATGACCTGTGAAAGCGTTCGCATAAACCATTGGCCTGGGGGTTATACGCGGTGGTGCGATGAATCTTCACCCCCAAGCTGCGGGCCATCGATGACCATAGCTCGGAAATAAATTGGGGACCCCTGTCGGACGTTATGTCCGACGGTACACCAAAACGCGCAACCCATGCTGTTAAAAATGCTCGCGCAACTTCTTCCGCTGTGGTTGATGTCAGAGGAATCGCCTCTGGCCAGCGCGTGGTGCGGTCTACCATTGTCAAAAGATGTGTGTGCCCGTGTGATAACGGAAGCGGGCCGACCAGGTCAATATGCACGTGATCAAAACGCTTAGCGGGGATGTGGAAAGGTTCTAACGGGGCCTTAGTGTGTCTGTGTATTTTAGCTCGCTGACACGCTACGCAGGCTGCTGCCCATTCCTTGACCTGTTTGCGCAACCCGGGCCAAACAAATTTCTCCCCCACCAATTTGATCGATGCGCGCACCCCCGGGTGCGCGAGAGAATGGACCAAGTCAAAAACACGGCGACGCCACGCGGTTGGCACCACAGGGCGGGGCCGTCCCGTGGAGACATCGCAGATTAGCGGGGGCATACCGTTTTGTTGCACCCTGTGCTCCAGCCTTAACCCTGTTGGTCCAGACTGGAGCGCGCGCACGTCCGCGTCGTTAACCTGCTCCGCAGCCATGGCTGCATAATCTAACCCAACACAGACCGGGGCTGCGCGCGCTCCCGCGTCGCTGCCCGGGCCCGCGGCCATGGCTACAGAGTCTGCCCCTATAGGGCTTGGTGGTGCTACTGCACGCGAGAGGCAGTCTGCTACAACATTGTGTTTACCCGCGACATGCTGAATATCAGTAGTAAACTCCGATATTGCGGCTAGTTGCCTTTGTTGCCGGCCTGACCAGGGTTCTGAAATTTTGGCCATCGCAAACGTTAGCGGTTTATGATCCACAAAAGCGGTGAAACGTCGCCCCTCTAACCAGAACTGAAAATGACGGATGGCCAAGTGTAGGGCCAAAAGCTCCCTGTCAAACGCGCTGTATTTCCGTTCACTATCGCGCAAGGTCCTGCTGAAAAACGCGAGGGGTTGCCAGGTACCTGCCACAAACTGTTCAACTACCGCCCCCACCGCTACATCGGAAGCGTCAGTGGTGAGCGCCATGCGGGCCGTTGGAACTGGGTGCGCTAACAAAACTGCATTTGCCAGGGCTGATTTGACCTGGGCAAAAGCGCGCTCCCGCTCCGGAGACCATTCGACTTTATTTGCGGGCTTTTGTTTTTTTAACACGGTGTACAATGGCTGCATGAGTCGTGCTGCGCTTGGGAGGAAACGGTTGTAAAAATTAACCATCCCTAGAAACTCCTGAAGCGCCTTAACCGTTTGAGGTTGCGGAAAATCTGTTATGGCACGCACTTTATTTGGAAGGGGAACTGCTCCCTCTGCCGAAACGCGATGTCCCAAAAAATCAATCTGCGCCACCCCAAACTGGCATTTCGCTGGGTTCACTATTAACCCGTGCTCTGCCAACCTCTGGAAAACTGCTGTGAGGTGTTTTTCATGTTCGCCTTCGGACGTGCTGGCTACCAAAATATCGTCCAAATAAACGAACACGAAAGGCAGGTCGCGTAAAACTGCATCCATCATGCGTTGGAAAGTCTGCGCGGCCCCCTTGAGGCCAAAAGGCATGCGCAAGAACTCAAAAAGGCCGAAAGGAGTTATGACCGCTGTTTTGGGTACATCGTGCGCGCGCACTGGAACCTGGTGATAGCCGCGCACCAAGTCTATTTTAGAAAAAATGCGCGCCCCCGCCAAATGAACAGAAAAATCCTGAATGTGCGGAATCAGGTAGCGGTCATGAGCTGAAACGTTGTTCAACCTGCGGAAATCGCCGCAAGGCCGCCACGAGCCGTCAGCCTTTGGGACCATGTGTAACGGCGAAGCCCAAGCGCTCTTGGAGCGTCTAACGATGCCTAGTTTTTCCAGATTAGTGAACTCCTCGCGCGCGATGGCCAGTTTAGCTGGGTCCAAACGCCGAGCCTTTGCAAAAACGGGAGGGCCTGTGGTTGTTATGAAATGTTCTACCCCATGTTTGGCCACCGTTGCTGAAAAAGTGGGGACTGTGAGTGCTGGAAACTGAGCAAGCAGAGTGTGAAACTTACCACCCGCGGCTGAGACGCTGGCATGTGCAGTTGGCGGGGCCACCCGAGCTGTGCAGGGAATAGAATGAAAAGACAGTGCATTAATCAGACGTCTATTAGCAAGATCAACCAATAAACCATGTGAGCACAAAAAATCAGCCCCTAACATGTTGAAACTGACTGCTGCTACAATAAATGTCCACTCAAATGAACGGCCTTGTAAGGACAGAAGCATGGTCCTCTCACCAAACGTTTTAATTGTGGAGCCGTTCGCTGCTGACACTGACACCCAGGGGGCTTTAGAAGGCGACAGCCGTTCCGCGTAGGTGGGCGTGACGAAGCTCAGCTGCGAGCCCGTGTCCACGAGGAACTGTTTCCCCGAGCGTGCATCCGTCAGGTAAAGCAGCCTGTTCTCATTGCCGAGAGTCGCGGCTGCTACCGGCCCTCGGTCCTGGCGTTTAAAATTGCACGGTGGGACGCACCTGTGCGCTCTCTCTGCAAAACGGCGGTGGTAGAAGCACGAGCCGTTCTCCGCTCCGCGTCGTCTGGCTCCGGTCGCCGCCGTTGTTGGTGCGTCTGGTGCCGCTGGACCCAAGCTGTCTCCGGACGCCGTTCCCGAACTAGCTGCCGCGGCCGAAACCGCGTTCTGCTTGTGGGCGTCGACCAACTTCTGCGCCTCCTTGCTCAACCCATGGTAGTCTCGCTTGGCCAATCGGGGTGACTCTGCCAGGGCCACTCTCACTGCTGGTGGCAGGGTTCGAAGGAATAGGTGGGCGAAAATGAATTCGCCATCCTCGGAGGCTTTGAGCTGCAGCATCTTCACCATCAGGTCCGCAGGTCTATCGTTTTCTGCCTCCGTCAGCGCCAGGAGCCCCTCTGCTCTTTGTTGGACTGAGGGGGTGAAATGGCTGATCAGCGCGTCTTTCAATGCGCTGTACTTGTTGCTGTCTGGTGGATGATTAACCAAATCCTCCACTCTCTGGACCGTGTCGCTGTCCAGTTTCGCTACCACGTGGTAGAATCTTGTGTCGTCGTTGGAGATTCTCCGGAGGTTGAACTGCGCCTCGATTGCGCTAAACCATGAGCGCGGGCTGTGCTGCCAGAAATCGGGCAGCCGGAGCGTGGAGGCGGCCATCAGGCTGGCTTCCACCGAGCCCGGTTCGGAAGAATTCTCATTGCTCATTCTCCGTCGTAGGTCACCAGTGTAGGAGCATGCTCAAATAACGAGGCTGAGTTTTAGTCATAAACCAGCTTTATTTGACAGAACACAAGCTCCTAGCATTCTCAAAGCAGGAAAGAGAAAGAATCATACTTCAACCCCCTTTTATACATTTCCAGCATCAGAATTCAAGTCACATGGTGTCTTCAGTCAACATACAGTTACAAAGCATCCCTTTGAAGCTTCACCATTGTCTCTCATTTCTTGATGAACCGGAATACCCTCCAGGGCGTCTTCTGTGGGACAAAGAGACAAATCTCACACTTCCTTGTTACCTCCTGTAGATTTGAGTCCTCTGTCCTTGCAGACGTGACACTCCACAATACACATTCAGTTCTGTCTCTGTGGCAGCGTGAGCCCACAATGTGTGTCGGCCACAATTGACTAATATACAATATCTCCCCAATAATTTAGTGGAGTTTGCCAGGCAAGTTTGCCGGAGTTTGCCTTTTAATAGACTTATTAAAAGGTTCTGTTTGGTTGATTCACTGAACAAGCAGAGGAAAGGGGTAAGAGGAAGGATTGTGTGTGTGTGTGTGTGTGTGTGTGTGTGTTTTAAATGACAGATAATGTAAATGAGTGAGTGTTATCCAATATTTTCTCCAGCTCATTAATACCACGTTTAATGTTCAAAAAAACAAAATCTAACTGACGATCATTATTGAGCTTGTTATTAACAGAGTAAATGACAGTCTGACTACAGATTAAAATTTACCACAATTTTAGAGTCAGTTTTCAAATAAAGCTGTCACTATTATGGCAGACAAATTTACAGGATTTATCACAGTATTAACTATCATCATAGCTGTGTAGTTCCCCAATTGATTTCCCTCAAACCACCAATTAATTTCTGGCTGGTGGCTGCTATTTCTGTTAATCCTCCGCTAGTCCTGGTCTCTGATGTCTAAAGTTATGTTCAGACCAAACGCGAAGCAAATTTTTTATGTGGTGTGAATACATGTAAAGTTAATGTAAACATATGGAAGACACACGAAGATGCGCTTTCGTGCATTCTCGTCCAAAGGATCGCGCTTGCTAGTAATAGCCTTGAGATTCTGCCATCGCTGGAGTAAAAATATCAACAATGGAAAGTAAACTAGTCTGAAAATGAGACTGACACTCACTTGCACACAGATGGACTGGGAGATCTGCAGCAGAATTGGAATGTCAGAGTTATTTACCCACGGACTCCTGCCATGGACTTGCTAACAAGGCTAGCAGGCTAGCAATGTAAGTAACTGTCATCCAGGTGAAATTCTGGAGGCAGAGACAGTTTTTTTCAAATGACACCCCCATCATATAACATAAACCTCATCATGACAGTGTTTTGTGGATTTCCACAGCAGGTTGAACACAGCTGCAGAAGTTATAAAGGCAGCTCCGCCCATCTGCAACTCGCTCAGACAGGGAATTCATGTCTATTTGCATGTTTACATTGAGCTAAAATGTAATTGTGCCTTGTGAAAAATTTGCCTGTTCGCATTTGGTCTGAACGCACCTTAGCAGGTTCATAATTATAAAGCTATGGTGCCTCATATGAATATAAACTTATGTATATTTTCCTTCACTAAGCTACTAGGCTAGGCTAAACTACTGCAGTTTTTCATTATGGCAGTGAGTCAGTAAGCTCCTAGTCCCTCCACTGACGTCACGGCCAGGGTGCTGTTTTTGACGAGGGGCTGACACTCTGCTACAAACTACAAAAAAAGTTGTTCTAAAGCTCAAACAGCCATATTTTTTGTAATAATGGTTTATTGAATCATTCCTCAACTTGGTAATTATCTGGTGTGGTTAAATGAAATGCACTTTAAGTCATTGGTCAACTACAGAATTTTTGAATTTCATTTTGATTAAAGGCTACTGTATATTCTTTACATTGCAATATTGAAAGTTTAGAATATGTTTAAACGATGAGTGAATTCTTACAATTATAAAATAATGTGGTCATACTAATAGCACAGAGAAGACCTACAGTATAACTTAGTGTTTTGAGGTGGTGTTGTACTTTATACACCTGCCTATTTTAATTTCAACCACCTACTGTTTGGCAGCTGGGATCGCTGGTGGGTGGCATTCACTGCCTTAGAGATGGTGATGTGGAAGAGACCTGTGGGCCAAGAAGAGACCTGTGGGTGTGAGAGACAGATGCCTGGGCCTACAGTGCTGTGCACAGAGTCGAACCTTGTGTGATATACTTTATGTTTCCAACAACTTTGCCGAGAGGCAAAACTATGTGGGAAGTGGCACATCTCCCTGATGGCGTGTGTAGAGAGATACCTGTGGGTATGAACGATGGGAGCTTTTGTAATTATAGTGCACTGACACCAGCCTGTGTCTGGGCTACCCTCCATCTGATGCTTAGCAGAAGAAAACGAGTGGGTGGGAGCAGCTGACAGTCTTGCTTTAAGCAAAACACTTCTGCCCTTTTGCCCTCTGCAGCACCTCTTTGAGTCTAGATCAAAGACATATAGAGATGACAATGGAAGGGGCTATTGAGTCTATACTATGGATGAAGTGTTGTAATTGCGGAGAGAAAAGAAGGTGACATAAAAAAACCTATCAAACCTTATTTCCTTTCATATGCAGTTGTGCTCGGAATTATTCAACCCACCCCCACCCCTTTTTTCATTTTCAAAATTTACAAATATTTGAACATTTACTATCCACTGCACAGGTTTTACAAACTACTTAAGCAATCTACAATATCAGCACAAGAATATTACTGTATATCTCCTGGAATACCCTGAGAACCTTGTCAGCTCTTGGCACAAAATCAGCTTAGAAGTGAAATGATTTTTTAAAAATTCATTTCAACAGTCCAATAGTTTCACTAAATTAGTTACAGAATGTAATTTGTTTTGTTTCTTTTACAGTTAGCATTTTTTCCTTATATAGACATACATATATTATTATTACTATTGTTAATTAAAAATAAAATACACAATTTAATAATTGAGAAGACCCCAACCACTCACTATAGAAAGCCTAAGTCACGCCCCTTCTACTTTTGCATAGGGGACCTTAAATCGGAAAAAAAAAATTCCATCGAAGTGAATGTCAAGAGACAAATTATCTTGTGATCCTGATTGAATTTTGCCACGAGTAACACATATGATGTTTGTCGATTTAAAAGATAATTTTCCACGTAATTAAAGTTGGTTGTTGCATAATAAAAGAGTAAGATTTAGTTTTTGTAAAACCATTTAGTGGACTTCATCTGGTTGTCTCAGACTATACACCTCACCAAACATGATTATGGCGGTTCCTCTCTCAAAGCTCACCTCCTGTTTTCTGACCAATGAAAGAAGCATCCAAAGAGGAGAAAAACAACACAAATGTATTTTAAGAGCTGGAGCTGTTCCGTCATTGCCGGTCCCAAGCCTTGATGAGAAAGTGAGGAGGATTGGAGCAGGGTTGTCAGCTCTGTCCCATAAAAACCCACCGCTACGAATGCCAGCCATAAAAAGGCTGGGCCTTCACGAGCACGGCATCAACCTCATCCCCGGTGGCACATTGGCAGGCGTAATAATGGGGCTCCCCCAAACCTGCAAGGGAGGGGTTCCTGTGATCCCCCATCCGTGCAGTCGCCATCCATTGACATCATCAGAAACCCCATTGGCATCGCCACCTGAAACATCCTAATCTTAAATGAACCCATCCACCCTCAGCTTCTTGCCTCCAAGCTCACCCGTCTCAGTGTCTCCATTGCCGGTCTTCAGGAAGTCAGGTGGACACAAGACGGTGAGACAACAGTGGGCAAATACAAGATCATATGGAGTGGAAATGACACCCACCATACCCAAGGCATGGCCATTGCCATCCACCAACAGTATGTGTCTTCCCTCACCGCCTGGAAGCCACTGGGTCCGCACTTGCTGTATGCTGGCCTGCTACACTCTTTTGGCTACCTTTCCATTTTCATGGCCTACTCCCCCATGAACGTCGCCAACGACCATGCCAAGGATGCATTCCACGCACAGCTACTCGACGAGCTACGCTGCATTTCTCGCCACAACATCACAATTATCCTAGGGGACATGAACACCACCGCGGGCTCCGACAGGAGCGGCTTGGAACACATCATCGGCCCATTCCCATCTGACATCACCAATGACAATGGTAACCGCATGCTGGAGGTGTGCGCCACGCACAGTCTGAAGATCTTGGGCACCTGGTTCCAGCATCGTCAAATCCACCGCACCACCTGGTACTGTAACACCGGTGCTATATCCAAAACCATTAACCACATCTTGGCCAGTGGGCACTGGAGAATTGCCACTGCCTGCCGTGTCTACCGCAGTGCTGAGCTGGGGCCGACCAACCATCGATTCCTCGCCACCACTGTCCGCCTGCACCTTTTCCGCAATGCCCCTCCTGGCCCTGCCCGTCACCGCCCCCCGGACAACGAGAATCTTTACACCCTTCAGTTTGCCCACTGCTACTCCATCGAGGTCACGAACCGCTTTGCTGCCCTTGACCATCCAGGAAGTCTTGAGGATGCCTGGGAGCAGATTACCACCACTCTGACTCTGGCTGCCACAATTGTCCTTGGTGATCGCTGCCAGAGGATTCAACCATGGATCTCTGATGACTCCCTGGAGCTGGTTAATTGATGCCATAAGCCAGACTCCAGGGGAAGAACAATTACCACAATCTGAATATAGAGAGATGCCACAGCCTCTGGCACGATGAAGGCGCTTGGCTCCACTCTATTGCCGACAAGCCCAACAACTGTTTCCAAGCAGGGAACCTCCAGTCTGCCTACCAGTCTATCAAGGAGCTTTGCCAAGCTGGCAAGAAATGGCAGTTGTTATCCCCCCTGCTAGCCACTGATGGCATAAGCCTCGTCACGGATCCGACGACCAAACTCCAACAATGGCGAGAGCACTACATGAACATCCTCTGCAAGCCCCCTCCTCCCACCTCAGATAAGCTGCAGCAGTATACCAATGCCGGTGTTGAAGACAACTCAATCAGCCTAGCCCCACCCTCAATCAGTGAGTTGTCAGATACCATCAAAAAGCTCCCCTCTTGGTGAGCCTCCGGCACTGATGGAGTTACATCAGAGATTATGAAAGCCACCATTACCTCTGTCATCCCTCAGCTGGAACATCTGTGCCGCTTCATCTGGGCAAAAGAACACGTCCCTGGGGACTGCAGGGACGGGGTCATTCTGTACTTCTATAAGAACAAGGATGACATTCGGAGCACAGCCAGCTATCGTCCCATTATGCTGCTGTCTGTCCCTGGCAAGGTAATCACCGCTGTCATCCTGAGTTGCATCCCCACCCTGCTCTTCGCCAAGTGCGCCGCCAGCAGGCCGGCTTCACCCCTCACTGATCCACAGTGGACTGCATCCTTGCCTTGAGTATCCTGGCATAGCAACGGAGGGAGTACCGCCAACCTCTATATGCGGCCAATGTCGACCTCAAAAGCTGCCATCGACTCCCTAGACAGGAATGCCCTCTGGCAACTTCTTCCTGGTATTGGAGTCCCATCCATTCAAGTACATCAACATTCTCTGGGATCTCTACACCAACACCACGTGCAGGGTACGCGCCGAAGGTAACATGTTGGACCCTTTTGTCACCACCTCTGGATTCCGGCAGGGATGCACCACCGCGCCAAACCTCTTCAATGTTGCGGTTGACTACTGGATCAAGAACGCAATGGAACGCTGCCCCAATCTCAGAATTGACTTCCACTCTCACTTCACAGACCTGTGCTATGCGGATGATGTGATGCTTTTTGCCATGCATATAGACGTAATTGCTGAGGCACTGGAGCTTTGAAAATGATGAAGTAACTTACATGAGTCTGTGTTTGTAGTCTTTCAATTTATGTATTTTCATTACCTTATACCTTAACAGACAGCAACCCAAGTTATTTACGTGGAAAAGGATCTTTTAAATTGACAAACATCATATGTGTAACTCAAAGCAAAATTTGATCGGGATTAAAAGATAATTTCTCTTTTGCCATTCACTTCAATGGAGATTTTCAGGTCTCATATGTGGAAGTAGAGGGGGTGTGACTTAGGTTCTCTACTATACTCGGATAGTGGGTGACAAGCCAATAAAGTTAGAAATCAGTTGCCAATAAAGGCAACACATGGGACTCAGTCACCATGTCACTGTTAGAATGTGTAAAAATACTGCAAAAAGTTCGTTGTCACTGTACCAGACTCGAGCTGGATTTTTGCCCCAGCGTCACACTAACACACTGCCAACGCAGTGATCAGCAATTTTTTTTTTCTTGTGTGCTAGTTTGAATGTTGTGTTGCATTGGCAAAACAGGTCTGCTAAGGTGCAGAGTGATGTGTGTTCATTGTGTGTTTTTGTTTATTAAATAGTGACGTACAGTGGTGTTTTAAAGTTTACCTTTTAGAATTTTCTACATTTCTGCATAAATATGAAATAAAACATAATCATATTTTCACACAAGTCCTTGAAGTAGATAAAGAGAACCCAGTTAAATAAACGAGATTAAAAAAAATATTTTTTCATTTATTTATTGAGGAAAATGATCCAATGTTACATATCTGTGAGTGGAAAAAATTTGTGAACCTTTGATTTTAGCATCTGGTTTTACCCCGTTTTTGCAGCAATAATTGCAGCTTAACATTTCCAATAACTGTTGATCAGTCCTGCACATTGGCTTGGAGGAATTTTAACCCATTCCTCCATACAGAACAGCTTCAATTCTGGGATGTTGGTGGGCTTCCTCACATGAATGGCTCACTTCAGGTCCTTCTACAACATCTCAATTGGATTAAGGTCAGGACTTTGACTCATCCATCCAAAACATTAACTTTATTCTTTAAAAATTCTTTGGTAGAGCAACTTGTGTGCTTTATAATCATTGTCTTGTTTCATGACTCATTTTCTCTTGAGATTCAGTTCATGGACAGATGTCCTGACATTTTCCTTCAGTATTTGCTGGTATAATTCAGAATTTATTATTCCATCAGTGGTGGCAAGTCATCCTGGCCCAGTTGTAGCAAAACAGGCCCAAACCATGATATTACCACCACCATAGTTCACAGATGGGATAAGGTTCTTATGCTGGACTTCAGTGTATTCCTTTCTCAAAAACATAATGCTTGTCATTGAAATGAAAAAGTTTTATTTTGATCTCATCCATCCACAAAACATTCTTCCAACAGCCTTCAGGCTTGTCCACATGATTTTTAGCAAGCTGCTATGAGCAGCAATCTTCTTTTTGGAGAGTAGTGGCTTTCTTCTGTCAGAACGTGGTGGGTTGGGCCCATGTCCTCGCCTTGGTTTATAATTTCTTGTCACTGGGACATGGGCTCAGCCCACGTCCTCGCCTTCAGTTATTATTGTGTTGTCATGTCCTTGTTTATGGTTATTCCTGCCTTAGTTTTAGTATTGCTTGGTCATTATGTTTATTAGTATTATCATGGTTTTAGTTATGTTCCACATTTAGTCAGCGCACTCCAATCATCAGCTCATGTGGTCAGCGCACTACAACTGCCTGTTCCTGAGGCCGGGGCGCATCCTCCATTGACTCCTGAGGCCAGTGTGCCTTGGTTGTCAGTTTCTGGGGTCGTTGCGCCTCTGTCGTCTGGTCCTGAGGTCAGCGTGCCTCAGCATCTGCCCTACACACCCTGTTCTCTGGTTTGGGGGTCTGCAACCACTGGCAAGCCCCACGATCCCCCTTGTCCTCTGGTCTCGGGGCCCATGAACTTTGGTAGGCCCCCTGACCCACTTTGTTTTGTGGTCTGGTGGCCTAGGAACATTGGTAGGCCGCCTGATCCACCCTAAACTCCAGTCTGGGGGCCCATGGACTTGGGTAGGCCCCTTGACCTGCCTTGTTTTCCAGTCCAGTGGTTTTGGGATACAGGAGGACCACCCGACCCGCCGTGTTTCTGTTTTGGGGGGGCTGTGAACTTTGAGAGGCCACTTGACCTGCCTTGTTTCTTGTTTTGGGTTTTGGACTTTGGTTTTCCCCTTCAACCGGGGCTTTGTTTTGGACTCTGTGGGTGGCGGAGGGCTGTTTCGGCCCACCTGGCCTTGTGCCCCCACCACCCACCCTGCACAGGTGTTTTTTCTGTTATTGTTATGGGGCCATCTGGTATTTGTCCCTTAAGGAAGGGGGGTAGTGTCAAGTAGTGGGTTGAGCTCATGTCCTCACCTTGGTTTATAGTTTATATTTTCTTGTCACTAGAACGTGGGCTCAGCCCACTTCCTCGCCTTAAGTTATTATTGTGTTGTCATGTCCTTGTTTATGGTTATTCCTGTCTTAGTTTTAGTATTGCTTGGTCATTATGTTTATTAGTATTATCATGGTTTTAGTTATGTTCCACATTTATATACAACCAGAGTGGTGGCCTAGTTGGTAGAGCATCCACCCCACACCCGGCAGGCCGGGGTTCAAATCCCGGACGGGTCATGCCAAAGACCATATAAAAGTGGAACTTCCTGCCGTCCAGCTTGGTGCTCAGCAATGATTGAACAGAGGAGGGAAATGAAGCGGCGCCTTGCATGGCAGCGACCCCTCTGATTCTATATACAGAGGGGCAAAAAAGTATTTAGTCAGCCACCAATTGTGCAAGTTCTCCCACTTAAAAGATGAGAGAGGTCTCCAATTTTCATCATCTGTATACCTCAACTATGAGAGACAAAATGAGAAAAAAAAAATCCAGAAAATCACATTGAAGGATTTTTAATGAATGAATTGGTAAATTCCTCAGTAAAATAAGTATTTGGTCACCTACAAACAAGCAAGATTTCTGGCTCTCACAGACCTGTAACTTCTTCTTTAAGAGGCTCCTCTGTCCTCCACTCGTTACCTGTATTAATGGCACCTATTTGAACTCGTTATCAGTATAAAAGACACCTGTCCACAACCTCAAACAGTCAGACTCCAAACTCCACTATGGCCAAGACCAAAGAGCTGTCAAAGGACACCAGAAACAAAATTGTAGACCTGCACCGGGCTGGGGAGACTGAATCTGCAATAGGTAAGCAGCTTGGTGTGAAGAAATCAACTGTGGGAGCAATTATTAGAAAATAGAAGACATGCAAGACCACTGATAATCTCCCTCGATCTGGGGCTCCACGCAAGATCTCACCCCGTGGGGTCAAAATGATCACGAGAACGGTGAGCAAAAATCCCAGAACCACATGGGGGGACCTAGTGAATGACCTGCAGAGAGCTGGGACCAAAGTAACAAAGGCTACATCAGAAATACACTACGCCGCCAGGGACTCAAATCCTGCAGTGCCAGACGTGTCCCCCCGCTTAAGCCAGTACATGTCCAGGCCCGTCTGAAGTTTGCTAGAGAGCATTTGGATGATCCAGAAGAGGATTGGGAGAATGTCATATGGTCAGATGAAACCAAAATAGAACTTTTTGGTAAAAACTCAACTTGTCGTGTTTGGAGGAGAAAGAACACCATACCTACTGTGAAGCATGGGGGTGGAAACATCATGCTTTGGGGCTGTTTTTCTGCAAAGGGACCAGGACGACTGATCCGTGTAAAGGAAAGAATGAATGGGGCCATGTATTGTGAAATTTTGAGTGAAAACCTCCTTCCACCAGCAAGGGCATTGAAGATGAAACGTGGCTGGGTCTTTCAGCATGACAATGATCCCAAACACACTGCCCGGGCAATGAAGGAGTGGCTTTGTAAGAAGCATTTCAAGGTCCTGGAGTGGCCTAGCCAGTCTCCAGATCTCAACCCCATAGAAAATCTTTGGAGGGAGTTGAAAGTCTGTGTTGCCCAGCGACAGCCCCAAAACATAACTGCTCTAGAGGAGATCTGCATGGAGGAATGGGCCAAAATACCAGCAACAGTGTGTGAAAACCTTGTGAAAACTTACAGAAAACATTTGACCTCTGTCATTTCCAACAAAGGGTATATAACAAAGTATTGACATGAACTTCTGTTATTGACCAAATACTTATTTTACTGAGGAATTTACCAATTAATTCATTAAAAATCCTTCAATGTGATTTTCTGGATTTTTTTTCTCTTATTTTGTCTCTCATAGTTGAGGTATACCTATGATGAAAATTGAAGACCTCTCTCATCTTTTAAGTGGGAGAACTTGCACAGTTGGTGGCTGACTAAATACTTTTTTACCCCACTGTATGTGATTAACATTGTAGATAGACGAAACATAATTCCGTTCTACTGTACATGATTGGCTGTATGGACTGAATGACAATAAAGTTGGCTTATCCTTATAGTATCCCTGCCTTGTCCTTTGTCCTGCATATTTGTTATCATTGTCATGTCTATGTATCCTCTGTCCTTGTTTACCTTTTTGTCTCAGTCCCTCTGTCTCCCATACCTGTTGACACTGTTTTCCTCATATGTCAGTTGCCAGTCATGAGTAGTGTCCTTGTTTGCCCTTGATTGTTCCCACCTGTCTTGTATTCATTGATTACCCGCTGTCTATATACAGTATGTCTGTCTCAGTCTGTGTCCTGCACGGGGATTGTTAGTCATGTTACGTGAGCAACACGTTTCTAGTTTAGTCTTGTCTTGTATCTGGTCTCGCCTGTTTCTACCTTAGCCTTGATTTTTGCCATGCCTTTGTTTTGCCTTGCCAAGTCATGCTTTATTATTTTGAGCCCTCGAGCTGCATCTGGGTGACCAGCTCTCAATAAAAACTGTTTAACTTGTAATTTCACGTTTGGGTCCTGCTTTCAACCTGTGACATCTTCTTGCAATCCTGCCATGCACACCATTGTTGTTCAGTGTTCTCCTGATGGTGGATTCATGAACATTAACATTGACCAATGCCAGAGAGGTCTTCAGTTATTAAAAAGTTACGCTAGGGTCCTTTGTGACCTCACCGACTATTACAAGCCTTGCTCTTGGAGTGATCTTAGTTGGTCAACCACTCCTGGGGAGGGTAACAATGGTCTTAAATTTTCTCCATTTGTGCACAATCTGTCTTACTGTGGATTGGTGCAGTCCAAATTCTTTAGAAATTGTTTTGTAACTGTTTTCAGCCTGATGAGCATCAACAACCCTTTTTCTGAGCTCCTCAGAAATCTCTGTCCATGCTATGATACACTTCCATAGACGTGTGGACACTTTGATAGATTCTATTCAATTCAGCTTTATTTATATAGCTTTATTTCAATTCAGCTTTATTTATATAGTGCCACATCACAACAAAGGTAATCTCATAGCACTACAAAGATCTTTAAATAAAATATTCTTTAAATAAAACAGTGTCCACTCACACCTGATTGTCATCCCATTGTTTGAAAATAGCTGACTTTAATTTCCCCTTCAAGTTACCTGCTAATCCTAGAGGTTAAAAAAGTTTTGCCACTCAGATATGTAATATTAGATCATTTTCCTCAATAAATCAATGAAAAAATAAAACGTTTTAGTCTCATTTATTTAACTGGATTCTCTTTCTTTACTTCAAGGACTTGTTTGAAAATCTCATGATGTTTTAGGTCATATTTATGCAGAAATGTAGAAAATTCTAAAGGGTTCACAAACTTTCAAGCACCATTGTACAAGAGGAGATTGTGATGAAGTTGGAGCTAATAAATGTTAAAAAGCAACTTTTCATGTGATTGCTGCAACAGAGACAAAAGGGAAAACAGACAAAACTATGCATCAGACCACCATCGCTGCCGTCTGTGTAATTATTGGGGTTTGGATGAGACATACAAATGATCTGTATTTGCTATATTCGTCAATATTCTTTTGAATTCGGACCATTGTTTATCTGACAGTGAACGAGCAGGGTGGAGCAGAGATGAGAACCAGGAAATTTGATGGAGGAGACAAAGTGAACCAATCACAGCTTTTGCAGTCTGCGTCAGGCGACACAGAGGTGTATTGTGTCACTACTGCGTCAATGCCATGGCCATTGTGTTGGCCCCATGTGGGGGCATAAATCCAGCTTCAGAGTAATCTAGAACCCTCATAATTTTAAAAACATTACACTTCTTGCGATCTTACTACAGTGAAGAAGTACAACCCCAGTTCGGGTAATGTTGGGACGTTGTGTAAAATTTAAATAATAACAAAATACAAGAATGTAAAAATCCTTTTCAAACTTTATTCAACTGAATACACTATAAAGACAAGATATTTAATGCTCAAATTGATAAACTTAGTTTTAGTTTACAAATACTGTATTCACTCATTTTGAATATGATATCTGCAGTATGTTCCAAAAAAGCTGGAACAAGGGGAAGTTTATACCACTGCATTACATCACCTTTTAACAACACTCAACAAGCATTTAGGAACTGATTACACTAATTTTTTAAGCTTTGCAGGTGGAATTCTTTCCCATTTTTGCTTAATGTACAACTTCAGTTGCTTAATAATCCAGATTCTCCATTGTCATATTTTTGGCTTCATAATAATGACACATATTTTCAATGGGAGGCAGGCCTGGACTACAAGCAAGCCAGTCTAGTATCCACACTCTTTTACTATGAAGCCACACTGTTGTAACATGCAGAATGTGCCTTGTCATTGTCTTACTGAAATAAGCATGGATGGCCCTGAAAAAAGATGTTGCTTGGATGGCAGCATATGTTGCTCCCAAACCTGTATGTACTGTTCAGCAATAATGGTGCTTTTACAAATGTGCAAGTTACCCATGCCATGGGCAGTAACACACTCCCGTACCATCACAGATGCTGGCTTTTGAACTTAACGCAGATGACAATCTGGATGGTCCTTTTCCTCTTTAGTCCGGAGGACAGGGTGTCCATGATTTCCAAAAACAGTTTGAAATGTGGACTTGTCAGACCACAGCACACTTTTACACTTTGCATCTGCCCATCTCAGATGTACTTGGGCCCAGAGCAACCAGTGGCAGTTCTGGGTGTTGTTGATACTGTATATGTTTTTTATTTTGCATGGTAGAGTTTTAATTTGCACTTGTAGATGTTGCAACAAACTGTTAACTGATAATGGTTTTCAAAAGTGTTCCTGAGCCCACGTGGTAATATCCTTTACAGAATGATATCAGTTTTTAAAGCAGTGCAGCCTCAGAGATCGAAGGTCAGTGTTGGTTTCTGGCCTTGCTGCTTGTGTGCAGAAAGTTCTCCAGATTTTCTGAATCTTTTAAAGATATTATGGACTGTAGATGATGAAATCCCTAAATTCCTTGCAATTGTACACCGAGAAATGTAGTTCTTAAACTGTTGGACTATTTGCCCATGAGGTTGTTCACAAAGTGCTAAAACTCACCCCATCTTTGCTTGTAAACAACTGAGCCTTGCGGAGATGCTACTTTTATGTATATCCTGTCATGACACTCACCTGTTTCCAGTTAACATAATCATCTGTTGAATGTTCCAAAAAGGTGTTTTTGAGCATTCTTCAACTTTACCAATCTTTTTTTTTGTCCATGTCTCAGTTTTTTTGGAACATTGAATACAGTGGTGTGAGAAAGTATTTGCCCCCTTCCTGATTTCTCTTTTTTTTATTGTAACGTCGGGGCCATTTTAAGGGAGCCAGGGATTTCCCAGCATGCTTTGCCAGTTTGAAACGTTACTGTGTGTGTTAAATGTGTTACTTCTGAGTTATACTGCTGTGTCATTATAACTGCATTATAATGACCCAGCAGTGTTTAGCAGGATTAGGGCAAGATGTATCATGTGTGTGTAACCATGATTCAAACGGAGGTCTGGGAGAATGACCTCCACTCCTGTCTGTGCTGAGAAGCAGGTTGGGGGTCGGGGTGTGTGAAAAATAAATCAGGTTGATCACAGCCATCTGCTCCATTGTCTTTTTGTGTGAACCCTTGCAAACGTCACACTGGTGTCAGGAGTGGGATATGGAGCGAGATGAGGATCCAGGCGGAAGTACAGCGGCCGGAGCGATTCATCGCTCAGCCGGGAACGGAGTATAGAACTGAGACGCCGGCCCCTGGAGAGCTTCGCTGCGATGGACGGAACAGCGGCCGGAGCGATTCATCGCTCAGCCGGGAACGGAGTATAGAACTGAGACGCCGGCCCCTGGAGAGCTTCGCTGCGATGGACGGAGCAGAGCAAACCAGCCCCGTTTCCCGCCCTTTTCAGGGCAGGACGGGCTGGCGATTCCAGAGCAATTAGGAGCGGCAATCGACCGGGAGATGACGGTCCCATCCATCCAGCAGCGGGCCAAGATTCCCCGCTACAACGGCGAGAATCTGTCGGATGACCGCCTGGCCCAGGTCGAGTTGGCTGCCGCGCTGAGAGCGAGTGGAGGAGGAGCTACGGCAGATCACAGCAGCGCGTGCACGAAAGAAACAGCCGTGGCGACGCGAGGAAGGACGGCTTCCGCTGCACAGTGCCAGGGTACATGGCATGGTACCGCCCCGCACACAGCGCACGACAAACTGGCCCCTCGCCGACGCTAAATTAGAGCGAGGTGGCATGGACGGGGAAAAAGCCGCCTCCTGCAGATGCTTCCCCCGGCAGATGACGTCACAGAGGCGCAGGAGCGACGCAGCGGAGCGAGCAGGACGAAGATGCGGCCACTTTCCAGGCGCGGCAAGGGCTGGACACATGGACGCGGGCCAGCGGCCGCCTGGGACAACTGGCAGCGGTGGGAGTCGGCCGGAGCGGGCCTGGGACTCCCGCTGCCAGGGAAGGGACTGTGCGTGGTCCTACAGAGGCTGTCAGATGTGTCCATCCGCCCGCTGATGGCCAAACCGGAACCCTACCCCAACCAGATGCTCTGACCGAGACTCAGATGGCCCGTGCATGCCGCCCTGGCACCAGGCTGACTCGTGTTGGATTTCTGAAAGTGGACTTTGAATTTTCTGGGGACAGAAACCAGTCCAGGGGGGGCAGTGTAACGTCGGGGCCATTTTAAGGGAGCCAGGGATTTCCCAGCATGCTTTGCCAGTTTGAAACGTTACTGTGTGTGTTAAATGTGTTACTTCTGAGTTATACTGCTGTGTCATTATAACTGCATTATAATGGCCCAGCAGTGTTTAGCAGGATTAGGGCAAGATGTATCATGTGTGTGTAACCATGATTCAAACGGAGGTCTGGGAGAATGACCTCCACTCCTGTCTGTGCTGAGAAGCAGGTTGGGGGTCGGGGTGTGTGAAAAATAAATCAGGTTGATCACAGCCATCTGCTCCATTGTCTTTTTGTGTGAACCCTTGCAAACGTCACATTATGTTTGTCACACTTAAATGTTTCAGATCATCAAACAAATTTAAATATTAGACAAAGATAACACAAGTAAACACAAAATGCAGTTTTTAAATGAAGGTGTTCATTATTAAGGGGAAAAAATCCAAACCTACATGGCCCTGTGTGAAAAAGTGATTTCCCCCCCGCCCCGTTAAAACATAAATTAACTGTGGTTCATCACATCTTTGGAAAGCTGAGTTCAATTTCGCTATCCACACCCAGGCCTGATTACTGCTACACCTGTTCTCAATCAAGAAATCACTTAAATAGGACCTGCCTGACAAAGTGAAGTAGATCGAAGATAGAAAAAAAAAAAAAAAAAAAAAAATCCAAGATGGCGCCGCGGATGGCAGCCACTGGCTTCTGCTCTCTGATGTTTTTGATAATTTTGTGTGTTTTTTTGGACTTCTGCTCTTCTGTCCGAATCACCTATTCAAGGGAGGAACTACTTTCACTCAGACTACCTCCCAATGCAACTTCTCCGCCAGTTACTGCTGCTGATCTGAAGTTTTTTCAGTCCATCTTAGCTGTGGGAGCAGCGGCTATTGGCGCTGGCCGGAAACGAAGGCGGCGTGGTAAACGTGCCGGTGCGTTAGTCAGGCTGAAGAAACGAGGATTTCGCACGCCGCTCCCATCGATCCATCTGGCAAATATCCGCAGTTTGGCGAACAAAATGGATGAACTGCTGCTCCTGACTCACAAAAACCGGGATTTTAGCAGATCTGGCGCCCTTTGTTTCACGGAGTCCTGGCTGAGTGAACACATCCCGGACAGCGCGGTCCGTCTGGACGGATTTCAACTGTTTCGCGCTGATCGCAGCCGAGAATTTTCTGGAAAGACTAAGGGTGGTGGAATCTGCTTCTACATAAACGAAGGTTGGTGTACTGATGTCACAGTGTTGAAGAAGTTTTGTAGCCCTAACCTAGAGTCACTGTTCATAAACTGTAAACCCTTTTATTCACCGCGAGAGTTCTCCTCATTTATTCTGGTCGGAATTTATATCTCGCCTGCTGCTTGTACAATGGAGGCACTGCAGCTCCTCGCTGACCAGATAGCAGAGGTGGAGGAAAAACATCCAGACTCTCTGCTTATCATTCTGGGTGATTTCAATAGAGCTAATCTCACAAATGAGCTTCCTAAATACAGACAGCATATTAAATGTCCCACCAGGGACACAAATACACTTGACCACTGTTACACAGTTTTAAGAAATGCCTATCATGCCGTCCCCCGTGCAGCTCTGGGTTTTTCTGACCACTGCCTGCTCCATCTTATTCCAACATACAGACAGAAACTAAAAACTTCCAAGCCTGTTGTAAGGACTGTGAAGAAATGGACTGAGGAATCAAAGCTCAAGTTACAAGCCTGCTTTGGCTGCACAGATTGGAGTGTTTTTGAAGCTGCAGCCATTAACTTAAATGAACTCACTGACACTGTGACATCATACACCTGTTTCTGCGAGGACATGTGTGTGCAGACCAAGACCTTCTGCATATACAACAACAATAAACCCTGGTTCATTCCTAAACTGAAGCAGCTACGTCAGACCAAGGAGGAGGCCTACAGGACTGGTGACTGGACTCTGTACAAGCGGGCCAGAAACATGCTGACGAAGGAGACCAGGCTTGCTAAGAGGAGCTACAGTGTGAAGTTACAAAAAAACTTCTCAGCTAACAACTCTGCTTCTGTCTGGAGAGGCCTACGGAATATCACCAACTACAGGAGACCATCCCCCCACCCTGCGGAAAACCTCCAGCTGGCTAATGACCTAAACAGCTTTTACTGCAGGTTTGAAAAGAACCTACAGTTCTCACCTCCCACCCATACAAAAGGATTATCTGCAGCCCCAGGAACTCCATCCCTCCTCCACTCTGACCTCCCACCAGCACTAATGATCTGTGAAGAGGAGGTGCACCGGGTCTTTCAGAGACAAAAGATCAAGAAGGCTGCAGGACCTGATGGTGTGTCTCCGTCCTGCCTGAGAGTCTGCTCCAACGAGTTGGCCCCCATCTTCACCCGGATCTTTAACAGATCACTGGAGCTGCGTGAAGTGCCTTCCTGCTTCAAACGCTCCATCATCATTCCAGTTCCCAAGAAACCCTCTATTACAGGATTAAACGACTACAGACCTGTTGCCCTGACCTCTGTGGTCATGAAATCCTTGGAGAGATTGGTGCTGAACCACCTGAAGGTCATCACAGGCCCCCTGATGGACCCACTGCAGTTTGCCTACCGGTCAAACAGGTCAGTGGATGATGCAGTGAATATGGGACTACATTACATCCTGCAACACCTCGACTCCCCAGGGACGTATGCCAGGATCCTGTTTGTCGACTTCAGCTCAGCGTTCAACACCATCATCCCAGGCATTCTTCATCAGAAACTCCTCCAGCTCAAGGTGCCCCCCTCCACCTGCCAGTGGATCTCCAGCTTTCTGACTGACAGGTGGCAACAGGTGAAGCTAGGGAGATTTACATCCAGCTCCCGAAAAATTAGTACTGGCGCCCCCCAAGGATGTGTCCTTTCCCCACTGCTCTTCTCCCTCTACTCCAACGACTGCACCTCAGAGGACCCTTCGGTGAAGCTCCTGAAGTTTGCGGACGACACCACAGTCATCGGTTTGATCCGGGATGATGATGAGTCTGCATACAGGCGGGAGGTGGAGCAGCTGATCCTCTGGGGCAGCCAGAACCATCTTGAACTTAACCCAGCCAAAACGGTGGAGATGACTGTGGATTTCAGGCGACACCCCCCTTCATTCCCCCCACTCACCATCCTCAACAGCACAGTGTCCACTGTGGACTCCTTCAAGTTTCTGGGTACCACAATCTCCCGGAACCTGAAGTGGTCCTCCCATATTGACACTGTCCGGAAAAAGGCCCAGCAGAGGTTGTTTTTTCTGCGTCAGCTCAAGAAGTTTGATTTGCCTCAGGAGCTGCTGGTTGTCTTCTACACCGCCATCATCCAATCTGTCCTCTGCTTTTCCATCACTGTCTGGTTTGGATCTGCCACTAAACAGGACAAGACCAGACTGCAGCGGATCATTAAGTCTGCGGAGAGGATCATTGGTACCGACCTACCCTCCATTGAGAACTTATATCGGTCCATAACCAGGAAACGGGCGGGAAACATCTGTGCTGACCCATCACACCCCAGCCACAAACTGTTTGAACTTCTATCTTCTGGTCGTCGTTACAGATCACTGAAGGTCAAAACCACCCGTCACAGGAACAGTTTCTTTCCTCAAGCCATCACTCTGATGAACTCCTAACATTCACCTAGTCCTACCTGTTGCTGTACTCATGACTTTTCATCCATTATTACATTGCACATAACTCTCACACTGCTTTTTACTTCATTCACATTATATCACTGAATCTGAGTCCACATTGAAATACTGTGTGATTGTATATTTTTTCATATATTTCTGCAAAGTGTGGTTAGTCCGAGTAAATAACTGCATATATTCCTGTATATATTTGCATCCTTTTATAGAAACGTGGACAGACTGTAATTTACTGTACATACTCTGGTTGTCATTGAATCCTTATTTAAATCCTTCACCTGAACAACGAGAGCAAGTTTTTAGCCAAAGTCAAATTCCTTGTATGTGTTGTGCATACTTGGCCAATAAAGCTGATTCTGATTCTGATTCTGATTCTGATCAAAAGATCTTCAAAAGCTGGACATCATGCTGCAATCCAAAGAAATTCAGGAACAAATGAGAAACAAAGTAATTGAAATCCATCAGTCTGGAAAAGGTTATAAAGCCATTTCTGAAGCTGTGGGACTCCAGTGAACCACAGTGAGAGCCATTATCCACAAATGGCGAAAACATGGAACAATGGTGAACGTTCCCAGGAGTGGCCAGCTGACCAAAATTACCCCAAGAGTGCAGCGACGACTCACTTGCAGGCCTCACTTGCCTCAGTTAAGGTCCGTGTTCATGACTCCACCATAAGAAAGAGACTGGGCAAAAATGGCCTGCATGGCAGAGTTCCAAGATGAAAACCACTGCTGAGGAAAAAAAAACATAATGGCTCGTCTCATTTTTGCCAGAAAACATCTTGATGATCCCCAAGACTTTTGGGAAAATGTCCCATTACATCTGGTGTAAATGTAGCACAACATTCCAGAAAAGGAACATCATACCAACAGTAATATATGGTGGTGGTAGTGTGATGGTCTAGGGCTGTTTTACTGCTTCAGGACCTGGAAGACTTGCTGTGGTAGATGGAACCATGAATTTTGCTGTCGACCAAAAAATTCTGAAGGAGAATGTCTGGCCATCTGTTCGTTACCTCAAGCTGAAGTGTACTTGGATTCTGCAGCAGGACAAAGATCCAAAACACACCAGCAAGTCCACCTCTGAATGGCTTAGGAAAAACAAAATGATGACTTTGGAGTGGCCTAGTCAAAGTCCTGACCTGAATGCGATAGAGATGTTGTGGCATGACCTTTAAAAGGCGGTTCATGCTGGAAAACCCTCAAATGTGGCTTAATTACAACAATTCTGCAAAGATGAGTGGGCCAAAATTCCTCCATAGCACTGTAAAAGACTCATTGCCAGTTATCTCAAATGCTTGACTGCAGTTGTTGCTGCTAAGGGTGGCCCAACCAGTTATTAGGTTTAGGGGGCAATGACTTTTTCACACAGGCCACGTAGATTTGAATTTTTTTTCCCCTTAATAATAAACACCTTTATTTAAAAACTGCATTTTGTGTTTACTTGTGTTATCTTTGTCTAATGTTTAAATTTGTTTGACGATTTGAAACATTTAAGTGTGACAAGCATAGAAAAAATGAGAAATCAGGAAAGGGGCAAACACTTTTTCACACCACTGTATCTTGCCTTTGTATTCAATGAGTATTCAATTATAGGACGCAAATGATCTTTTTAATCATTGTATTTTGTTTTTATTTACATTTGACACAAAGTCACAACTTCACTGGAATTGGGGTTGTATGTTTTAGTATATGCAGCAATTTCTTCTCAGAGTTGAATTTCCAAGTTTATGTAAAATTTCATCACATTAAACACCAGGAACAACAGCTAGAATGAAACCAGCAACACAACACAACTCTTCCTGTGTTCAAAGAAGTGTTACAAGATCTAGCTGTCTATCTTTTTGATTGTTTCCCCTGTATCTATGCTTTTACTGCATCTTTTCACTTTCAAAATGTGTCTGAGTAATTTAAGACTTTTAGGTTTGAACATGTGTGTTTGAGTCTTGTGAAAAACTGGCAATCTGTCTAGGTTGACTGTATATTTTTTTGGTTATGACTAGAATATGCTCAGGGCTCTGAAACCTGAAGAGGTTACAGAATGGGCCAGAAGAATGTGTTTTCCATAAGTTATTTATTTTGCAGTCAAAAGTTACAGACCACTGTTTAAATGTTCAAATACAAAATTTAAAGGCCTCATTGTTCATTGATCAAAAACTTCCCTCTTACTTGTCCCCCCCTTCCTTCCTTCAGCTAAACAGGTAAATATGGCTCAGAATAGCAATGAGACCAACAGTGCTTGGCCTTGGAATTATGCCTGTCTGATGCTCACCCTTGAGACACAGTTGAACAGTTCAGCACTGAACCAGAGCAGAGCAGTGAGTATGAATATGCACTTTGACTGGGTGAGTTAAAAACCATAACCCCTTCAGCCGGGCTGTCTGACAACCTCCTGCTGTTCAGCACTTGACTTGTGACAGCTTACACAGTTTTGCTTTATTATGGATGGTATGTTTTGGTGGATCAAACCCTTAACTTACTCTAAAACGAAATGAGTAAAACTTTATTAGAGGAAGTTGTTAAGGTGGCTAAGTTTCATTTATCACCTTTGTATAAGAGCCACTGAAAGCTTTACATTTTTGGTTAACCTCTTTACAGGTGCATCTCAATAAAATAGAATATAATTGAAAATTTGATTTATTTCAGTAATTCAATTCAAAAAATGAAACTGCTATGTTATATAGATTCATTACACACAGAGTGATACATTTCAAGTATTTATTTGTTTAAATTTTAATGGTTGTGGCAAATAGCTCATGAAAACCTCAAATTCAGTTTCTCAAAAAAATTAGAATATTAAATAAAATGAATTTAAAAATATTTTTAATAGAAATGTTGGCTGACTGAAAAGTATGTCCATGCACATATTCAATATTTGGTCGGGGCTTGTTTTGCATGAATTACTGCATCATCAATGTGGCGCAGTATGAAGGCAATAAGCCTGTGGCACTGCTGAGGTGTTATGGAGGCTCAGGATGATGTTGTGGTGACCCAGCACAATGCAGACTGATACTATTTCACGCACAGCAGGGTTGGAGTAAACGGAACACAATTTGCATACAGAGGACAATGCACAGACATACAAAGAGCCAACCAGTGTCATGCAAATCATGTATATTGACAGTTACGCTAATGTGCCATGCATTCTCTCTTCCTGTATCACTGATAAAAGAGCTTGTGTGACATGCCTCAAAGACACAGCAGGACACAGCACAACACGACTCAGCTCAGCACAGTAGCGCACAGCACTACAAGTGCGTCTCATTTTGATGGAAGAAAATAAATCTCTGCAACCTTCCAGCTCGTCTCATCTCGCCTGAACCTATATCTCCACACTGGTGACCCGACGTGTCAACGTGTCATGGTGCACCCCTCGCCTGATCTTTTCCCTCCACACTGGTGACCTGACGAGAGAGAATGACCGTCTGCTCCCTCTCACCA
This sequence comes from Pholidichthys leucotaenia, assembly GCA_020510985.1. Taxonomy (NCBI): domain Eukaryota; kingdom Metazoa; phylum Chordata; class Actinopteri; order Cichliformes; family Pholidichthyidae; genus Pholidichthys; species Pholidichthys leucotaenia. The sequence continues at coordinate 218,744,138 of CM035846.1, read as the reverse complement.
TGCTGTGGACCCCAGAGGGCCAGAGAACGCCTGCAACCTCTTCATCCTCACCGGAGCGCACTCCCTGAAGCGGGCAGCGCTGGGACCGACACGCACCATGAACGGCGACACAAGCGAGCCGAAGGAAGCAGCCTGAACGGGGAAGGACATCGGCACTGACTGCCTTGATTTCTGCCAAGCTCCCCGAATCTGACTCAACTCATGGCAGCCGACTTCCCACGCACAGAAGCCCCGTACGCACACCGCAGGATTATGAGGACAGCGTAACTGCCAGCTAAGTGGTCACTGCGCCACGCGTGTGCCACGTACAGGGTCAAGCCGGCTACACAGACCGATACAGCGTCCTTCGCCGCTGCACATGCCCGAGAAACACGGCCGATTGCCAGCCTCTTTTCCTTCTTCCGGCTTCCAGAGAGAGCAGACACTTTTCTCTCCTCTCCTCCCCTTTCCCCCTCCCTGATACTGTCTCCCTGCTTGCGATGTCCTGTCTTTGTCTCGCTCTTCTTCTGCTGCATCGACCCAAATGGAAATTATGGAAATTGGAATTGTGGCTTAATGCTATTGACACCACTTTTTAACAGGAATCGGGCCAGGGGGGAGCCCAAGAATTGGAACTCGTGTTTCGACTGAAGATTGGCATGATCACAGGATTTTCTGTTTGGCCCTGGAGTTTTCCTGGTGTATTGAAATTATAGTTGGATGAGCTAATCAAAATGCGGACCCGGCATAGCTCCCTCAACAAATTCGTTCAGCTGGGGGGAGCACTGATAGCGGCAAATGGGATTAACATGGAATTTACCATCTGGCATGCACGGAAGAGAGATGGACTCTCTTGGACATGTTACCTATGTTTCGGTAGGTGGATAACATCTGGAGTCGCTGAGTGCTCTCCAGGGAATGATTCTAAAGCCTGTAAATTGTGATGCACAGAATCGCATGAGAGGTGAAATTTTTATGCTCTAAGTGAACTGTGCCTATTGACCTTGATTCGGCGCCCTGAAGACTTCATTCATTCCTCCTGGGAAGATAAGGCTCAAGGGAGTTTGGCTTCTTCTCCTTAACATAAACAACCTGGCGTACAGTAATCTAAACTCTCAAGGACAGCGTCATGTGACTGGCTTAGAAATTACCATTGGACATGCACTGAGAGTTAGATCTCTTGAGGACATGCTATCTAAGTTTCAGACACTAAAAACATAACATCCAACGTTGTTGTGAGAGGATTTTTGCTGTTCACCAGTAACTGATACACACACACTGCATACAAACATCACATGACTGATACACATATACTGACACACATACACTCACACTGTCTCTCTCAACTTGCTCTTGTCAACGTGTGTATTGTCTGCTAAATGTGCATTGAGGTTTTTTTTTCTTGTAATCATAATCTTGCTCACTGAGCGCTATTCTGATAACTGTTTTTTTCTCTCGCCTACTGTGTCATCCCCTACCCCTTCCCTCTTTACCCCCACTGTATGACTGGCGCCTTCGGGCTGCCACGGCTCTGGGATGCGCTTATAGAGCGTGCCCAATGTCAAGTCAAATTTTAGTTCTCCTGTATGTCTTGCACGTATGGTAGTATTGACAATAAAACCTTTCAATTCAATTCAATTCAGAGCTACTCATGCACCTGAAGCAGACGTGCAGCCCGCACACAGGACTTTGTATGGGTTTCTCAGCCACGGCGCACAAGGGGAATTTAGCCGATTGCTGTCCCCAATGGCTTTAGGGCTGCTTCCGCACCTAAAAGCCAGACTGCCAGGTCCCTCACACAGCTGCAGTTGTTTCACAGCCACTACGCATCCTCGGGGAATTTGGCCGCCGTCTTCCTCACATCCTTGCTGGATCGAGCCGTGAGAGGAGTCAGACTTAATTTTTTTTTTTCACAGCCACTGTGGATCACTGCCAGATTTAACGGGAAAGTCCCTCACCATTGCAGATCCACATGAAATTTTTGCGCGGCCCAGACACCTTTGACATCCCGGGCCAGCACTCACTTACTCCTACACCTCACTCCCTAAAGCCGGCCGATCGCCGTCTTGTTCCATAACGCATGAAGTGCACCGGCCTGTGCGCCCACGATCCACGGCCGTTCAACGTGCTGGAACCCGGAGCAGAGCACACTTTTTTTTTTCACCCCCCCCCCCCCCCCCCCCACGGACTGACATGCCCTCCGGCACTCCTTTACAGCAGGACAGTTCTACCGGAGTTGGAGCCCAAACGACGGGGGGGTATCACAGCCCCTTCTGAGTATTCTGGGGGGAGCCGTGTGGTGACCCAGCACAATGCAGACTGATACTATTTCACGCACAGCAGGGTTGGAGGAAATGGAACACAATTTGCATACAGAGGACAATGCACAGACGGACTAAGAGTCAACCAATGTCATGCTAATCATGTGTATTGACTGTTATGCTAATGTGCCATGCATTCTCTCTTCCTGTATCACTGATAAAAGAACTTGTGTGACATGCCTCAAAGGCACAGCAGGACACAGCACAACACGACTCAGCACAGCACAGTAGCGTACAGTGGTACAAGTGCGTCTCATTTTGATGGAGGAAAATAAATCTCTGCAACCTCCCAGCTTGTCTCATCTCGCCTGAACCTATTCCTCCACAATATATACAAATTGGCATTGATATTCCACAGTTACCTGGAGAATAAACAGGTTTGAAAATGACACTTACTGGGGGTTGATAGATGGATGGGCCAGCTGAGCTCCGTTGGTTTGGCCCTACTCACGTTCCTGACAGATCCCTGATGCGAAGGAGGTGCGGGAAGTTTCCATTAACAGATGCCTAGGAAGCATGACTATTTCCATCAGCTGTGGAGTGACATCAGCCTGTCCTGGTTTGGGTCTCCCTTCAGCTCTGCTCTGTGCTTGTTTGTGCATCACAGCCCCGCATTAACTTTTATCCTGTGATGGTCTGCTCCTCTTTTCTGTGACAGCTCCCCCCCCCCCAAAAAAACAAAAAAACATCCCGCTTTGTGTGGTGTGTGGCTGAACAAAAAACATGACACAAAAACACATGGCCCCGCCAAATAACAAGTGCAAGCGTGCACACACACAAACATACACAATTATTTTTTTTTAACTTGTTACTGATCAGTGAAGCAAAAATGGTTTGCCTGCACACCGGTTAGAGCAGGTGTGAGAGGGGCCGTTGTGTGTTCAGAGGGCCCTCGGGAGAGAAGGGAGGAGGTGGAGAATGGTGAGATTGTGCTGCAGACAAGGAGAGGAGCATCCCACCTGTAGAGGGTGCCCATTTGCCACAAATAAGCTGAGCACAATAAATCTTTCCAATAATTTTTTCCCTCATCCTAGTGGTGCCGCCTAGGGAATGCCACCCAGGACAACCGCCCATATGGCCCATATCTAAAACCACCACTGATTGTGCAGCTTTCATACTGAAAGATGGTTTACTTAACAAATCTGCCATCCTGGGTATGACATTAAACTGCATCTGGGCGAGGGGATCTGTTGGACTAGGAGGATGATGGAGTGCCTCTTAACCCTTGCTGATACTCCCAGGTGTCCCTTGGACAAGGACTAGTACCTGTTAGCCTCCCTTACCAGGGTTACAGTAAAACTCTCCAACAACTTTGTGCGTTATAATCCCCTAAGGGGACCCAGGGTTAAAGTGGTTCCGAGCACCCCCTTGCTGATCATATGAGGTGACAAATGGGGCAACTTGTTTGCCGTGAGTTGCAACCTGTGTCAGTGGAGGAAGAGATCCTGTTTCTTGAGGAATGTGTCTTGCTGCGGCTCTCACAAGTCCAACACAGTGCTTTGGCTCCTATTTCACTTAGACGGGAGGTTGGAAGGGCCCGGTCCAATCAATCGGCTTGTCAAAGTCTACTCTGGGATGCCTTTTGCCAGTACAACATCTCCTAATCCCAGAAGCCTATGGCAGAGGGTCAATCGAGTAATTTGCACTTTTGTGCTTTATTGCTCGAGTATACTGTTATATATGTAAATAGGCTGGTATGACCAAGATGGCGGCCGGGTTGGTCATGGGATAGACTGGGGTGGCTAGTGCCGGTTTCCGGTGGTGATGCCGCCCAAGGTATAAAAGAGTGGGCGGAAGAGGCTCTGCCTCATTCGCTGTGGAGCCACCTGGCCAGCAGGAGAGTGCCGTAAGCCTCTGTAAATAGTCCTTGTTTATATCCTGAATAAACCCTGTTAACCGAGGTGAGACTCACTCATCATTCCTACATTATGGACACAACATTTGGCGACGAAGTAAAAGCGGTAATGGAACGCTCTGTTGCTAGCTTTCGGCCATTCCTTGAGGCTCTGGGCGAGCCCCTCGTGCCGTGGCCTAGGTGGTTTGCTGCCTTTACCAACTATATTGTTGTCCTGGGTTTGGGAGATATGGAGAAGCTCCATGCGCGAGCTGTGTTGGTACATAATTTAGGAATGGAAGAGCAGAGGATTCTGGAAAATCTTTGAGGTGGGGACAGTTTTGACGAAGTGGTGCAGCTAATGGTGCGGTACTTTAAGGCAGCGGAGAATGTCATTGTGAGACGCATTCAGTTTCGACAGTGCCACCAGCGGTCGGGAGAGCCTGTGCGAAGATTCATGGCGGACCTCTGAGAGCTGGCGAGAGAATGCAGATTCGGGACCCTGGAGGACAAGATGATTCGGGATCAGTTGGCGGAGCACGTCTGTTGCACGGCGGCCCGGTCCAGATTGTTGACGCACCCAGGATTGATGACATTAGCTGAGGCTGTCAAGCTTGCCCAACAGTACGAGGCAGCAGAGACCATCATGAGGGGCCTTACTGAAGGGGTCTCTCTGGAGAAGAATGTGTCTTGCGCTAAGGCACTGAACCTGGACCATTGTGATGGCGAATGCGGAGAGGATGATTTTGCCTCCGTGGTCAGGATAAGGTCTGCCCCTGGTACGCCAAAATGCTATGGATGTGGGTCCACTGAGCACCGCTATAAATCCAGAGTGTGCCCGGAAAGGAAAACGTTGTGGCAAATGCGGACTTTTAAACCATTTTGCCAGGGTGTGCGAAAACTTCGTGCGCAGGAGCCGTGGGAGAGATCCACGTGCTGCGCAGAAGACTCCAACGGTTGTGAATACCGTCTCCCCGGAGACGACAGGGAGGATCGGCTGCACTGTCATGCTGGATGGAGTTGAGGTCCCGCTCCTAGTGGACACGGGAGCGGTAATTTCTGTCCTGAATCTTGAAACCATGGACAGACTGTTTCCCCACCGACAGATAAGAAGGCAACAAGTGGAGTTTTATGGCTATGGGCGGAACAGGCTGGCTACTTTGAGCTTTGTTGAGATGGAGGTCCGATATAAGGACAGTATGGCGCCCAGTGTTCGCATTAACGTTTCTGCATCCGGTGTTAACGTTATGGGTTGCAACCTATTTTACAGCCTTGGGTTCTCCATTATGAACGTCTCAGGTGAAGAATAGCCTGGATGTGGACTGTGGGGCTGACCTGTTCCTGCCGTGGAGGGTGCTGAGGTGTGGGATTCGGACTGGATGGACAATGTGACTTTGGGAGTGCACACACCGCGCCATGCGGAGACCTCTTGGGATGGACCCAATGCCATCACGAAGGCTGCCCTGGACGAGGGTGCCGGACGGCACGGCGGGACCCCTGATGAGGCTCATCAGGACGAGGTGCCAACACCGGGAGAAAACGGGGCTAGACCGCGGAGCGTGGTTATTGTAAAGCGCTCCCAGCGACAACCTGCCAAGAGGAGACCCAGGAGACCCCGCGAGTCGGAGCAGCTGGAGTCAGGGGCCAGTCGCAGGACCAGTCATCTGATAAAGAGGAAGTGGGCTCCCTCGAAGACCAAGGTTGAGGTTCGAGTACATATAGATCACAGTCCACGTGAGCAGTGGGACAACCAGAGGCGGTTCCAGGTGGAGCCCGGTCGGATGGAGGAAGATGGGCGCAGGCCTATTCGTGTCTGGAGACACCCGAGGGATCTGCGGCTGCCGGGGGTGGAGAGGAGACGGTGCAGTAGGAGCCCTGTTGTGAAGAGACGGAGATGCCTTGAGAGGGATCCATCCGGGGACTGAGGGTTTTACTTTGCATGTCATTTGTAGATGCCTGTGTGTGCACTGTGTCTTAGTATATTTTGGAGAATTGGGTTTTATGTCAGATTTTATAGTCTGACTGGTGGCATCTCTGTGTGAGATTACGTTAGTGATTTCTAGAGTTTGCCTGGTTTAAGTGACTTATTTTGTTTGATTTTTCTAAGTGTTTGAGGGAATTTGATTTAATTGGATTGTTTTTATTTGAGTAGCCCCTTGTGCATTTTACTCTGTGTGCCATTGTGGGGTGGGAGTTGGGGTGGGGGGCGCCTGTAGAAAATGTCTTGTGTTTTATTGTACTGTATGTGTTATTTGCTGTTGTTAAGGGATTGTTTTCAGTTAGAAACACGGCTTATTGTTTTGTTTGTATGTTCCCTTTTCCAAGCAGCAGAATAATCCGCTCAGCTGTGTGGGGGGTGCTGGTGGTCTACCCAGCCCCTCAGCCTTAGTTGTGTGATTGGATAGGTGTTTTGTTTATTTTCTGTACATATTTTGGATTAGTGCGTGTTTCGGGTGATAAATTTGGGTGGGTTATTTGTGTGCTTGGCATTTTTTTTGAGGGGGGGAGTAATGTTATGTATGTAAATAGGGTGGTATGACCAAGATGGCAGCCGGGTTGGTCATGGGATAGACTGGGGTGGCTACTGCCGGTTTCTGGTGGTGACGCCGCCCAAGGTATAAAAGAGTGGGCGGAAGAGGCTCTGCCTCTTTCGTTGTGGAGCCACCTGGCCAGCAGGAGAGTGCCGTAAGCCTCTGTAAATAGTCCTTGTTTATATCTTGAATAAACCCTGTTAACCAAGGTGAGACTCACTCGTCATTCCTACATTATGAACACAACATATACCATCCCTGTATCCCTGGTGCATAACCAGCAGGAAGTCCGCAGCTCTGTGCTTTCCCTTGTAGGGCTCCGAGGAGGGTGGAGAGCAGGGATGATGAATCATACTCTATAAAATATGGCTACTAAACAAACCCCTGAAAAACGAATGTTGGAAGATGATGTGTGTGGCGGTTTGGGAAAACCCCCACAAACAGACTAAGGACAGACAACTCGCTACTCCTGTTTTTTTCCGCTACACTACTGTGATAATGTCACCTTTCATGCATTGTGTTCAGGCATCCTGTCCTTACTGTGACCTAGAGACTCAGATCAATATGTAGATGTGCCTGTTAACCTCTTTGTTCTGCAGCTGGAGCAAAGTCTAGCAAATCTGCCTATTGTGATGTATGTCTCACAAATGCAAATATCTCATGCCTGTTCTGCAGTCCCTTTGATCAGACAAACTGCTGTGAATCTGCTTTGATGTATTGTTTGAGTTGGGTATAAATACTGCACAGGTTCTGTAACACTTCCTCTCACTCACACTTCAACCTCTGCTGCAGACACGCACTCTGTGTCTTCTTCTCTGAGAGCCAGAGGATCCCCATCCAGCCTGCACACACTTGGGCTGGAGAGGGGATCCCGTGACGGCGGTATGATAATAAAACTCTACTTAAAACCTCCAACAACGCCGCTTTATTTCATACCGCCGCAATGTGGATGGCTCTTTCAAATGGTGATAATTGGCCAAGGCTTACTGTTTTAGAGTCGCTCTCATCAGATATGCCTCTTTCTAAGCTGTCCCATTTTGCTGTACAGAAAGGAATTTCAGGTATTGCAGGGTCAGTTAAGGATGTTAAAAAAAACTGAGGTCTGGCCAGATTTTGGTGGAATGCTTAAAGAAATCCCATTCTGAAAATTTGTTGCGGTGTAATGTGCTGGCTGGTGTTCCAATGAAGGCTTTTCCTCACCCTTCTCTAAACAGCTGCAAAGGAGTAATTTGTACTAGAGAACTCCACAATATAGAAGAGGATGAAATAGCCTGATGACTGCAACAACAAGGAGTAACACATGTGAAGAGGATATCCATTAAAAATGATGACAGAACAGTAAAAACTGGCACTTACATTCTGACGTTCAACTGGCATCAACTCCCAGAAAGAATCCAAATTAGATATCTGAGTGTAGCTGTTGATACCTTTATTCCAAACCCGTTGAGATGTTTTAACTGCCAAAAGTTTGGCCATGGCTCTGCAGGATGTAAGAATAAACCAGTCTGCTGCAAATGTGGAGAGGAAAGGCATGAGTTGGCCTGCACAACACCTCCCAAATGTAGTAACTGTTTAGGCAATCATGCATCATCATCAAAGGAATGTCCTTGTTGGATCAAGAAAAAAGAAATTCAAACTGTCAAATGTACTAAGAAAATTAGCTATCCTGAAGCACGTAAACTGGTAGAAGGTTTCCCAAAGTACAAATTCCAGCAGACTTTCTCCTCTGTTGTGAAACCTAAGATGCAGCCTGCTGAGTGTCAGACAGATCTGACCTGGTTAACTAAAGATAAGCCCTCATTATTAAGTAGTATTAAAAATTTTGGAGTCCCAGTTAAAAGTAAAACGAGCACTCAAAGCCTGACTACAATAAGTCAACCCTTAAGTCAAAGTCTAAGCAAGTCCGCAGAACAAAACCAATCATCAAAAGAAAAGAAAAATCCAGCTCCTCTACTCAGGCAAAATCAAGCCAAGAAAATAAATTGCAAAAGAATGGGAATCCAGAAAATGCAGAAATGTCTGAAGTCACGACTTGCCATAGTCGTAGCCCCTCCCCCAAAAGCAAGCATAAGGAGCATGCTTTTGTTTTACCTACCTGATGGTGGGTAGCCACATTATCCAGTGGAACTGTTGTGGCTTTAAGGCCAATTTTTCTGAAGTGCAGCGTTTAGCTGCTAGTTTTAATCCGCTTGCTTCTTGCCTTCAAGAAACTCTTCTGCTATCAATCAACCCCACGCCTCTGAAACATTATACTATGGATAATACATATGGTCCAAATGTGCATCGTCCATCTGGTGGTTCAGCAATTTTAGTAAGGAATGACCTAATTCACAGCCACTTGGCTTTATTCTCCAATTTACAAGTAGTGGCAGTTTGTCTAACTTTGCATAAAGCAATAACCTTATGCTCTGTCTCTATACCATCAGATATGATTGTGACACCGGAAAATCTTGATGCCCTTCATAATCAGTTGCCATCCCCATACATCCTTATGGGTGATTTTAATGGTCATAATCCTCTGTGGGGAGGAATTTGCTCAAATGCAAAAGGCAAGATACTGGGGGATTTTATTGCTAAAAATGATCTATGTCTTTGGAACGATGGGTCTCACACATACCTCCACCCAGGACATGGAACCTATACTGCAATTGACCTATCTATATGTGATCCTGAGCTAGTGCTGGAATTCTCGTGACGGGTCTTGGATGATCTTTGTGGAAGTGATCACTTTCCACTAATATTGGTGTCTACAGAAGTGGATGTGCAATCAAGAACTCCGTGATGACAACTCAAAAAAGCAAACTGGTCTTCCTTTGTTTCTCTGTGCAAACAGAAATTCAGCCAAAAACCTCAACCACACTGTCACTCTGTTCAGGGCTTTGCTCAAACCTTAATTACAATTGCAGATAAGACTGTCCCAAAAACATCAGCAAAGCCACATCATAGGTCCAACCCATGGTTCAGTGATGACTGCAAAAAGGCCATTGAGGCAAGGAAAAAAGCAGAGAGGGTGTTCAATAAACATCCAACAACAGAAAAGCTGACCAGATTTAAAATCTGTCGAGCTAAGCATGCAGGATCATCAATGAAGCAAAGAGACAGAGCTGGAGGGAATTTGTATCAAGCCTCACATCCAACACATCTACCAAAAAGATCTGGGATTTAATTAGAAAGATGAAGGGTAAGGAGAATGGACTTCAAATACAGCATATTAATCATCAGGGTAATCTGCTGACGACAAAATATGAAATAGCTAATCAACTAGCAAAATAGTTTGAGAAGAATTCATCTATTGGAAACTATCGCCCTGAGTTCTAAATCATACAAGCACAAGAAGAACAAAGAGAAACTTTTCTTCAGATAACTCAGAACCATACAACCAAGATTTCACTATGGAGGAACTTTTGTTCTCAGTAAGGAACTCTCATGACACTGCTGTGTGGCCAGATAAAATTCATTATCAGTTTTTAAAACATTTACCCCCCAGTGCACTATCCATTTTCTTGATGGTTTTCAACAACATCTGTAAATCAGGCAGTATTAATGAAAGCTGGAAAGAAGCAGTAGTTATACCTGTTCCAAAACCCGGGAAAGGTCATACTGATACCAAAAACTACCGTCCAATAGCTCTGACAAGTTGCCTTTGTAAAACCATGGAAAGAATGGTAAACAATCGCCTTGTGTGGGTGCTTGAATCTGAAGGCCTTTTAACTGATTATCAGTGTGGCTTCAGATGTGGTAAAAGCACTTTAGACCACCTTATCAGATTAGAGGCCTATATACGTGATGGTTTTATTAGAAAAGAACAGGTAGTTGCTGTATTTTTTGATTTGGAGCACATTGAGAGAACCAAACAACAAAGCTCCCTAATTTTTACTGACTCCAGATCCTGTCTTCAGGCACTTGGGTTTTTAAAGACTGATCACCCAATTATTGTTCGGATTTAAGAGAAACTAGGGTTTTTACAGAAACATAATTTTAATATCATCTTCTGTTGGATCCTCAGCCATGTTGGCCTGTCAGGTAACGAGCAGGCAGACAATGCTGCCAAGAGAGCCCTTACCCAAGAAGTCACTCAATGAATGCCAGATCCCAGCCTCAGACCTCAGACCTCTAATAACCTCCTATATTTTAAAGACGTGGCAGATTGAATGGGACACATGTACTACAAATAAACTGCATGATATTAAACCTGCCAAAAGCCACAGACACTTACATCACTTTCAAAACCGACATGATGAGGTAGTGTACACTAGATGCCGTATTGGCCACTCAAGGCTTACGCACAGCTTTTTATTAAAAGGTGAAGCTTCACCATCTTGTCAGTTTTGCGGAGGTTTTTTTTTATCAATAAAGCACATTTTACTTGACTGTCCTGCTCTCATGACAGCAAGACAACTTTTTTATACTCAAAAGTCACTGAAGGATATTTTTAATAAGGCACCACCAAAGAAAATTTTAGGGTTTTTAGCACATCTGCATCTGAAGCATCTTATTTAATTTTTCTATTTTATTGTATCTACATATCTCTCGCTCTATTTATTTATTCTTTCATTTATCATCCTCTCTATATATAATTTTTAACTCAATTTTCTTATTAGTTCTAATTTTGCCATGAAATAGCCATAGATGCTGACCTGGCACTAAACAAGAACACTCACTCACTCACCAAATCTGAAAAGTACGTGCACACAGAAATTTTCAGGTGTAAAACTGTGCCCATACCAGATTCTCTGCTCCTTTTCTTTTCTTTATACATACCACCTCATCGTGAAAACCAGCACATGTGCATGATCTTTTAATTCCACCTTGGTTCCTTAAACTAATGACTATGTAAAGGACTAAAAATGCCGGGGAGCCAGTGCTGACACACCGGCAGCTCCGCTTAATGCCCAGTGCTATTTGAATGAATTTATTTATTTGAATGAATTTATTTATTTCGGATAGTACATTACAGGTTAAAAGAAACTGTATAATATAACAACAAGGTCAAATTAGACAAAGACTCCTTCTACTATACAATTCCACGTGAGTTATCCGAAATGGGTGATGGCTGAAGCCGCAGCTTATATTGCCCACCCATATTCCATCCAAGAATTCAAAGGAGAAAAAGGAGAAAACAAGACAAGAGCGATTACAATTTAAAACAAGGCTAAGACAAAATATGACTGAGAGAAAAGAAAACTGAGCTAGTCTAAGTTAAGCGGTTACTATTCAAAAACAAATCTAAGACATAGTGTCACAGAGAAAAAAGAAAAACTAAGCTATAACACAACACAGGCTGGAAATGTCAATCCTTATGTGAGTTTACATGTCGTCTTGTAAATATGTTTGGAGTATTTCTTCCTTTAGTTTTTGTTTAAATTGTCCAAGCTTTGTACATGATTTTAATTCAGGTCCAAAATCGTTCCATAATCTGACACCTTGCACTGAAATACAGTGTTGCTTGGTAGTTGTTCTCACTGTAGGCTTTTGAAATATACATGTTCCTCTGAAGTGATATCGTTTCTCCCTTGTTTGGAACAACTTTTGGATATTTGCGGGCAGTGATAGATTCTTCACTTTGAACATTATTATTGCGGTTTTAAAGTCGATCAGATCTTTCAACTTGAGAGTTTTTTGTTTAAGAAAAAGTGGGTTTGTTGGTTCCCTGTAAGCTGCTTTGTTGATTATTCTAATAGCTCTCTTTTGAAGCATAAAGAGTGGATATATGTTTGTTTTATATGTATTTCCCCATACTTCATTACAATATGTCATGTATGGGAGTATTAATGAATGATACAAGGTGTATAGTGTGGGTTGATTCAGCAAATTTTTCACTCTGTGTAATATTGCAATTGATTTGGATACTTTACCTTTTATATAATTAATATGTGGCTTCCAACACAGTTTGTTATCAATTATTACTCCAAGGAATTTAGTTTCGGATACCCTTTCAATCTCTACACCATTTACACTGAGTTTGGGTACTGGGTAGTTGTGATGGTTGTTAAAGACTATAAATTTTGTCTTGCTTAAATTGAGCGTTAATTTGTTTGAATCAAACCACAGTTTCAGCTTTCCTAATTCCTTTCCGAGTGTATCCAGAAGTTGTTCCAAATTGTTTCCACTGCATAGCAGGTTAGTGTCATCAGCAAACAATATTAAGTCCATTTTTTTCTGAAACTTTACATATATCATTTATATACATATTGAATAATAATGGTCCCAAAACTGAACCCTGTGGGACTCCACAGGTGACCTTCAGTAGCTCTGAGTTTTTGTTGTTAACACATACAAACTGATATCTATTCTTTAAGTAACTTCTTAACCAGGACAGTGCTACCCCTCTGATACCACAATTTTGTAGTTTCTTTAATAATAGATTGTGATCTACTGTATCAAATGCTTTTTTAAGATCCAGGAATACTCCAACTGAATACTCTTTATTTTCAATGGCTGTTGATATTTTTTCTGTAAATTCCATTAAGGCATATGCTGTTGTCCTTTTGTGTCTGAACCCATATTGCTGCTCACACAATAAATCATTCTTCAGTATGAAGTTGTCAATTCTCTCATAGAATATTTTTTCAAGTATCTTGGAAAATTGCGGTAATAGTGAAATTGGTCTGTAGTTGGAGAGTTCCCCTCTGTCGCCTGTCTTGTAAATCGGAATTACTTTAGCTATTTTCATTGCATTGGGAAATATACCTGATTGGAGAGACAGGTTACAGATATACGTCAGTGGTTTCACTATGCATTCGATAACAGTTTTGACTAGTAGCATATCAATACCATCGCAGTCAGTAGATGTTTTACTTTTGAACGATTTAACAATTTCAATGACCTCTCTTTCGTCTGTGTTCTTTATGAAGATGGTGTCTTTTACAGCAGTGTTATTGCATATTGAATCACCTGTTGGCACCGTAGTGGGTATTTCTCGGGCCAGTTTAGGTCCAATGTTAACAAAAAAATTATTAAATTCATCTGCAGGTGAAGCTATATTCACATTCAGAGTCAATTTATTATTTTTTGGAATGTTAGTTGGGTAGCTGGTATTTCTGCTTTTATTTCCAAGGATACTGTTGATTATTGTCCATGTATTTTTAATATTGTCTTTGTTTTTTTCCAGTTCTTTACTGTAATAGTCTCTTTTACTACATCTTATTATATATGTTAACTTATTTTTGTATGTTTTATACCGCTGCTCTGCTTCTTTTGTCCTTTTCTTTATGAAAGCTTTATATAATAAATTTTTCTTTTTACACGCCTTTTGTAGTCCTTTGGTTAGCCATGGTTTGTCAGTAAATTTGTGTTTAAGCTTTTTTTTAACTAATGGGCAGTTTTTTTCATAAAGAGTGGTTACAATGTTTGTAAATGTGTCATAGGCTTCATTTACATCTGATACATAGACTTGTGTCCAGTCTTGCTTCAGCAAGTCCTCTTTAAAAGAACTGATTGCGTTTGGTGATTTGTGTCTGAACGATTTTGAGATTTTTTCTGGGTTGGGCCCCGTGTGGCCATGGATAAGTGCAAAGATTGGCAAGTGGTCGCTTATATCATTTATCAATAATCCACTTTCTATTTTCTTGTCGAGAACATTGACAAACAGGTTGTCAATAAGTGTAGCAGAGTGAGCTGTGATTCTACTGGGATGTGTTATTGTGGGATATAGACTCATGCTGTACATAGAGTTCATGAACTCTGTATTTAGCTGTATCACAGCTGTAAGATAAGATAAGATAAGATAAGATAAGCCTTTATTAGTCCCACAACGGAGAAATTCCAGGATTGCAACAGCACAGGGATAGCAACACTTAGAGCAACAATCAGAAGGCAAGAAAAAAACAAGAGCAGCGAGTATACATATGTACATATAAGCATAAATATATAGACACACGATGCGGAGCATTGCAGCTAGATGGAATAAATATATAGATATATAAACACACAGTGCGGAGCATTGTAGCTAGATGGAATAAATATATAGATATATAAACACACAGTGCGGAGCATTGCAGCTAGATGGAATAAATATATAGATATATAAACACACAGTGCGGAGCATTGTAGCTAGATGGAATAAATATATGAACATATAAACACACACAGTGTGGAGCATTGTAGCTAGATGGAATAAATATGTGACTATATAAACACACACACAGTGTGGAGTGTTGTAGCTAGATGGAATAAATATATGAATATATAAACACACACAGTGCGGAGCATTGTAGCTAGATGAAACAAATATGCAAAAACATAAACACACACAGTGCGGAGCACCGTAGCTAGATGGAATAAATATGTAAATATATAAACACACACAGTGCGGAGCACTGTAGCTAGATGGAATAAATATGTAAATATATAAACACACAGTGTGGAGCATTGTTG
The DNA here is from genome assembly GCA_020510985.1 of Pholidichthys leucotaenia. NCBI lineage: Eukaryota > Metazoa > Chordata > Actinopteri > Cichliformes > Pholidichthyidae > Pholidichthys > Pholidichthys leucotaenia. Next base: position 218,729,097 of record CM035846.1, on the reverse strand, counting down.
CTAGATGGAATAAATATATAAATATACAAACACACACAGTGTGGAGCATTGCAGCTAAATGGAATGAAACAGCATAACTGTCTTCTTAATTATCCTACATGGTATGATTATGTACCCATACATATTGTCACCCTCCGTAGCTACCGGTATTTTCCTAGTTGTATACCGGAGGGGACCATTGTGTAAGTCTATTGCGTCTTTTGCATTCAATACTATTAGTATTATTACTATTTTTTCTTTTTTTTTTTTTCTCTCGGCGCCACACCAGTAGGCTGCCTTTTGCAACAGCGGCTCGATTCCGAGTCTTTTTCCCTTCCTCTCTCTTTTGATTCGTCTTTTTTTTTCACCCCACTTATATCACGGACACACAGATCGTCCCAAATGTCTCCTGAGCCGGTGGACGGAGCCACTGTTTATAGCAGGATACAATACAGCAGGGAAGAGCTGCTAGCATTCAACCGCCACCCGGTCCCATTGGAAAAACTCGACATACCGAGAGAACTGAGGCGAAAACACCGCGGCTGCCGGGCTGGAGTAAGGCGGAGGACAAAAAATATAAGGTACAGACCCTCCTTTCCATGTGTTGTCATGGGAAATGTACGGTCGATACTGGGAAAGTTAGATGAGCTAGCGGCTATCTCCCGTTATGATAGCACATACCGGGAGTGCTCTCTCCTTTTGTTTACTGAGACGTGGCTAACTGAACTAGCAGCAGATGCTAACATTGAGCTGGAGGGTTTTCACATGATACGAGCTGACCAAACACCAGACAGTGGCAAAACTAGGGGCGGTGGAGTGATAATGTATGTTAACAACAACTGGTGCAGACCGGGACATATCACTGTTAAACAACGACACTGCAGCAAAGACATTGAGTTGCTAGCTGTTAGCATGAGGCCTACATATCTCCCGAGAGAACACTCACACGTGATCTGCATTGTTGTTTATGCAAATCCGACGGCGAACGCTGGGACAGCGCGTGACGTCATCCATTCAGTAACCAGCAGGCTGCAGACAGAACACCCAGATGCTCTTCTCCTCATCTCAGGCGATTTCAACCATGTTTCACTATCTCCCATTCTACCCACGTTCACCCAGTATGTCACATGCCACACTAGAGACAATAAAACACTGGATTTATTCTACGCAAACACTAAGGAGGCGTACACCTCATCACAACTCCCCCCACTCGGGAGATCGGATCACAACTTGGTTCATCTCCGGCCGGTGTACAAACCCCTAGTGCACAGACAACCTCCGGCCATGCACACTGTGGAGTTATGGTCTGAGGAGACAATGGACACTCTAAAGGACTGTTTTGAAGCCACCGCCTGGAAGCAGCTCTGCGATCCACATGGTGAGGACATCGATGGCCTCATTCACACCTTCACGGGCTATCTCAGCTTCTGTGTGGACAAATCCGTTCCCACCAAGACCATACGGCGTCACTCAAACAACAAACCCTGGATCAACCCTGAGATAAAAACACTTCTGAGAGAGAAGAAGAGGATCTTCAGGTCAGGGAACAGGGAGATGCTGAAGTCCGTACAGAGGGAGCTGAGGAGAAAGATCAGAGAAGGCAAGGACAGCTTCAGGAAGAAGATGGAGGACAAGCTGCAACAGAGCGACATCAGCGGGGTCTGGAGAAACCTCAAAACCATCTCGGGGCTCCAGAATACCTCCCCCCAGGCCACGGGGGACAGGGAGTGGGCGAACAACCTGAATCTGTTTTTCAATAGATTTGACCAACCGCCCTCCCCCCTGTCTGCACAACAACCACTGCTGCCTCTAAAGAAATCAAGTCCTGCTGCCCACTCCCCACTCCACCAACACCCCCCCACTCCCAACACACAGCCCCCCATCCTGACCCTGACCGAGACCCAGGTGAGGACGGAGCTGAGGAAGATCAAAGCGAGGAAGGCGCCGGGACCGGACGGCATCAGCGCAAAGCTCCTCAAGTCCTGTGCAGACCAGCTGTGTGGGATTGTGACGTATATCTTCAACATGAGCCTGAAACTGGGGAGGGTACCACAGCTGTGGAAAACATCTTGTGTGGTACCTGTACCAAAAACTTCCCACCCCAAAGACCTGAACAGCTACAGACCGGTGGCCTTGACGTCCCACTTGATGAAGACCCTGGAGAGACTGCTCCTTGCTCACCTCCGCCCCCTGGTGGAACCAGCGATGGATCCACTCCAGTTCGCCTACCAGCATGGCATTGGGGTGGAGGATGCGGTGATCTTCCTCCTTCACCGTTCTCTGTCCCACCTGGAGAAGCCCGGGAATATGGTGAGGATCATGTTCTTTGACTTCTCCAGTGCTTTCAACACCATCCAACCGATGATCCTGAAGGACAAGCTGCTGCGAGCAGGGGTGGACCAGCACCTGTCATCATGGATCCTGGACTACCTCACGAACCGGCCTCAGTTTGTAAGAACCCGGGACTGTGTGTCCGACACGATCATCAGTAGCACGGGGGCCCCCCAGGGAACGGTGCTGGCTCCCTTCCTGTTCACTCTTTATACTGCAGACTTCTCACACAACACAACACACTGCCATCTACAGAAGTTCTCTGACGACTCTGCGATCGTTGGCCTCATCTCCAATGGAGATGAAGCTGAGTACAGAGGGCTTATCCAGGACTTCGTGGACTGGTGCCATCGGAACTGCCTCCAGATCAACGCGAGGAAAACTAAGGAGCTGGTGGTGGACTGCCGCAGGCATGGGCAGCCCCTCACAGCACCAGTAAATATACAGGGAACAGACATCGAGATGGTGACATCCTATAAGTACCTGGGTGTTCATCTGAACAATAAACTAGACTGGTCACACAATACTGACGCACTCTACAAGAAGGGACAGCGCAGGCTGTTCCTGCTGAGGAGACTCAGGTCTTTTGGTGTACAAGGGGCGCTGCTGAAGTCATTCTATGACACGGTGGTGGCATCAGCCATCACTTTTGGAGTGGTCTGCTGGGGCAGTGGCATTACTGCAGCCGATAGGAAGAGACTGAACAAACTGATTAAGAAAGCTAGCTCTGTCCTGGGGCAGCGCCTTGATCCGATGGAGGAGATAGGAGAGAGAAGGACGGTGGCTAAACTGTCATCTCTGCTGGAGTCCGAGTTCCACCCTATGCAGGACATACTGGATGCACTGAGGAGCTCATTTAGCAGCAGACTACATCATCCCAGGTGCACAACCGAGAGGTTTCGTAGGTCCTTCCTACCAACGGCTGTCAGACTGTACAACCTAAGCAGGGCTGCTCGCAGAGATAGCAAAAAGACGTAACAAACTAATAGTTTTTTGAATGCAAAAGATGCAATAGACTTACACAATGGTCCCCTCCGGCATACAACTAGGAACATACCGGTTGCTATGGAGGGTGAGAATATGTATGGGCACATAATCATACCATGTAGGATAACTAAGTAGACGGTTATGCTGTTTCATTCCATCTAGCAACAATGCTCTGCACTGTGTGTGTTTATATATTTACATATTTATTCCATCTAGCTACAATGCTCCGCACTGTGTTTTTATATATCTACATATTATTCCATCTAGCTACATTGCTCCGCACTGTGTGTGTTTATATACTTGCATATTTATTCCACCTAGCTGCAATGCTCCGTACTGTGGGTGTTTATATATTTACATATTTATTCCATCTAGCTACAATGCTCTGCACTGCGTGTTCACACTGGCTTTTCCCTGCACTGTGTGTTCATATACTCATATATTTATTCCATCCAGCTACAATGCTCTGCACTGTGTGTCTCTGTGTGTGTGTGTATATATTTATTTTATAGTAATATGTACATATGTATATTAGCCGCTCTTGCTTGCTTGTTTTATTCTTGCCTTCTGATTGTTGCTCTGAGTGTTGCTATCCCTGTGCTGTTGCAATCCTGGAATTTCCCCGTTGTGGGACTAATAAAGGCTTATCTTATCTTATCTCTTATCTTAGGTTGTCACGTCTTTTTGGTATCTCAGCGAGCAGCCCTGCTTAGGTTATACAGTCTGACAGCCGTTGGTAGGAAGGACCTGCGAAACCTCTCGATTGTGCACCTAGGATGATGTAGTCTGCTGCTAAATGAGCTCCTTAGTGCATTCAGTGTGTCCTGCATAGGGTGGAACTCTGACTCCAGCAGAGATGACAGTTTAGCCACCATCCTTCTCTCTCCCATCTCCTCCACTGGGTCAAGGCGCTGCCCCAGGACAGAGCTAGCTTTCTTGATCAGTTTGTTCAGTCTCTTCCTATCGGCTGCTGTAATGCCACTGCCCCAGCAGACCACTCCAAAAGTGATGGCTGACGCCACCACCGTGTCGTAGAATGTCTTCAGCAGCGCCTATAGTTACTATAATCACGATACCGTAACTCCGTCTCATGTAATATTGCTTAATTATTCATCAGGTTTTCACTGCACACAATAAGCCAAGTTATGGAGATAACTCCCGTAATAATAACCATGTTTTTCACAGACAAATTCATAGACAAAGCATTTTAACTGAAGTGAATACATTATTTTGACATATGCTGTGAGTTCAGTTGTTTTGTAGTTTGTAGTGTATTAAGATATATTTAGAGTTTTATCGCAATACACGATATATATTGTGATATCTTGATATCACCTCCGAGCCACTCTATAAATATACGTAAATGTAAAACCTTTGCATAAAATGACACTGGCATGAAATGAGAAACAGACCCATGTATTGCATTGTTTTCAAAATATGCATACAAAAAGGGGGAGATAAAAGCAAGTTAAATTTAACCAATTTTATTGAACCAGTCAGGCAACCCCACTCATAAATTTGCAACAAATCACAATAAACTAGAAAAGCACTCGGAGAGCGCAGACCTCCGCCAAGAGCCACAGTTCCCCCCATACAGTGTTTGTGTGTACCTTTTCAGATTCCTTGACCATGAAAACATATGACTAGCAATTTGATTCACAATGATAGGATTAGTGGTTCAGTAGTTATTGACGAAAATGGCATTTTCCGTAATGGCAGTTTTCTTCTCGACGGTGATCCGGATCACCACCAAAATGTAATCATCTGTAGGATACCCCATTTCTGACAATCTGTGAAAATTTCATGAAAATCCGTCCATAACTTTTTGAGTTATCTTGCTAAAAAACAAACAAACAAACAGACAAACAAACAGACAGACAGACAAACCAACGCCGATGATCACATGTGTACCTTTTCAGATTCCTTGACCATGAAAATATATGACTAGCAATTGGATTCACAATGATAGGATTAGTGGTTCAGTAGTTATTGACGAAAATGGCATTTTCCGTAATGGCGGTTTTCTTCTCGATGGTGATCCAGATCACCACCAAAATGTAATCATCTGTAGGATACCCCATTTCTGACAATCTGTGAAAATTTCATGAAAATCCGTCCATATCTTTTTGAGTTATCTTGCTAACAAACAAACAAACAGACAAACAAACAGACAGACAGACAGACAAACCAACACCGATGATCACATAACCTCCTTGGCGGAGGTAATAATGGTAGGCATGTAATAATGTACTATGGCCTGTTATAAAACCAATAAAACAAAAACAAAATAAAAAAGGACTCAACACAATAAAAGTGCATTAAGCAAGAATTGTAGAGAAAGATATTTTAAAATCATATACATAAGTTAAAGTCCACTTTTTCCTGTTTGGTCATGTTTTAACAATAGGGGCCATGTCTTTGAGATTATAATTTGTGACTGCAGTTGTGATCGCTTTCTATTTTGCACTTTTGTTGTATGGGATAAATTTTCCAAACAAAGAAGCCATATAGTCATTTTCTTAGGGCTGGTTCCTTTAATTTTTCTGTAGGGGCTACCTCGGATGTTGACAGTGGATTTTAATGCATTCTTCTTATTATAGTGGATGAGATCTCAAGTGGTGATGCAAATAAGTGCTACTGTTACCTTTAAAGACAACAACTTTGTGACATAATTTGCACAAAACTATATTTTGTTCAGTTTCTACCTTCTGAAGTCCACTGCCAGACAACGAAGCCAATGTTTTTTCTCCTCAAAATTATTTCGTTCAAGTCTGCTTTCCACCGCAACCGGTATGTGTGTGTCAATTCATTTTTCCCCCTTTCCCTACATTCTGCTATTGTTGCCAGATTGTGCATAAAAAAACAAGCATATCCACTCCATGAAAACAGGCTCAAAAGAAGCAGTTTCTAAAGAAAAAAACCTGGCAATGACCCTGATAGGAAACACGGCACAGGGAGGGGTGATCTAGAGCGACTGAGTGCAGCTGTGTGAGAGGAGAGGAAAGAGATGTTTCAACCGGACAAATAAATGCTGACAGCTTACACTACTGTGACAATTTATGCTTGATATTCATGATAATGGCATTGAATGTATTGCGCATAGTAGACTGTATCAATATAATGAATATATTAGGTATATCACCCAGCCCTAATCCCACTGTGTGCGTGAAAATCAGTGTATGCCATGTTTTTGAGTTTGCACACCATTTATACATGAGGTCCCAGGTAATTTGAATGAATTTCCTCTCACTGATTGCTGGTAAGCACGTTGTTGGTGCACAATTTGGGAACTGGAGGCCAGCAGATACTGAGCACGCTTGGCAGCTCAGACAGCTTCAAGGACGTGGCTGAGCTGATGGCGTGCAATTTTCGCGCCCTGGAAGATGTCACCGTCCGGAGGAGTGGGTTTCAACAGCATTGCCAACAAGTGGGTGAGCATATTCAGTGGCTTATAGCCAACTTGAAACTACTAGTTAGTGTGTGTTGGTTCGGACCGTTGGAGGAGGAGTTTGTTTGTGACCTGCTGAGCGAGTGTTTGTCATGTCGACAGTTGGAGTTTCCCTTTACCACACGAGTAGGAACCCAGACAGCTATGGGAACGTGAATGAAGACTCAGGAGATGCCAATGCTGTAGATTTGAGGTCTGCCCCGGGGAAGCCCATGCATATGGGCTGCGGGTACATGAAGTGTCGTTTCAGAGCCACAGAGTGTTTGGCAAGAGTGAAGCACTGCAGCAAGTGTGGCCACTTGCATCATTTCACCAGGGTATGCCACAGATCCGAGTGAGGAAGTCCATGGCACAAAGGGGACTCTCCCACCCCCACAGTTGTCCACGCTGTGTCCCCGAGCACCGACGGACACTCGTACTGCGTGGTGGAGTTGGACGGGGTGGAGGTGCCTTTATTGATTGACACTGGAGTGGTGGGCTCCGTGTTGGGTTGGACGACTGTGAGATGTTTTTCCTACAGGATTGGGGGTGACCCGGTGCCGCTTTGTGGTTGTGGAGGAGGATGGCTGGCCATGGTGGGAACACTGAGACTGACGGCTCGGTACAAATCAGCTGAGATGTGTGACCTGAAATTCACCGTGACAGCCCGTGGAGAAAACATAATGGACTGCAACCTGCTCTATGGTCTGGGATTCGCCATTAAAAGCGGTGCTGTGGAGGAGTGGTCGGGCTGTAGATTGTGGGACCGACCGATCCTGAGAGTGGTTGACGGCACAGTGTGGGATGAGGAACTGCCTGGCACCCTGGAGGGTGTGCAAGACCAATATTGCCTAGGGTCATCACAGGAAGGTCCCTGTGCCAGAGCCCAAGTCACCCTGGATGAAGGTACTGGATGGCGGGATGTCTGTGATGACAGGTGACGTCGAGAGGCTGATTTCACCTGTTCCTTGATCTCGGCTGAAGTGGGTCGGTGAACAGGGGACCACAACAGCGATGGCGGTGGCAAATTTAGAAGAGGTCGTGGCCAGACCATCAGGCAAGGTAGAACAAAGTGCCAAGCAGAGACCCTGCAAGCCAAGAGGGACCCCTCTGGGGGTGAAGGACTGGATTCGGGAGGAGAGGCGATCATTCCATGTACGGGCTGGTCGATGGTTGGAGAAGCACCAGGGACACTCATGCGTCATGGCCAGATGGGAGGACGCTCATCTCCAGCTGCCAGACGGTTCATGGAGGCATTTGAACGAGCTGTGGTGTGCCCGGGAGGGGACAGAGGGACGTGGGCCTGGATGAGCGGAGCAGCCGGTAGTGATGAAGAGGAGGCGCATCGGGGCGACCTGCTGCGACCTGGGATGCTGGCTGCTTCCAGGGGCAGGCTGATGACAAGGTGATCCAGGGGGGCCACAGACTTGATTTCTCCAGCCATATGTATATAGGTTAACTGTTGTGCATGTGTTTGAATCGGTTATGTGTGTGTCATAAACTGATTGTTATGTGTAGGTGCTTTGTGATGCATGTGTTTAGACTTTTGCTGTTTCTATGTATGTAGTTTTGGGGATTAATTTGGGTGTTTTATTTTAGTTTAGGCAACACGGTGGTATTTTGGTTTTATATGGACTCTCATTTTGTTTAAGCGGCAGAATAATCCGCTTCGCTGTGTGGGGTAGGATGGCAGTCCACCTGTCTCCCCTAGCTTTAGTTGTTTTGATTTAGTTGTTTTGGTGTGAATGTGTTAGGCTATTTGTTATTAGTTGTTCGCTTTGTCATTTTAGTGCATGACTTGGGTCCTAAATTGGGGTGGGTCTGAATTGTGTGTGTGTGTTTTGGACTTCTGTGAATCAGAATCAGAATCAGAATCAGGGTTATTGCCATTGTTCATGTAGTACACAAACTAGGAATTTGTCTCGGTACAATGCTGCAACATTAAACATGATAAGATAAGAGAAATAAACTATTGTAATAAAGTGTAAGATAAGATTAAGTGATACTGGTCAACAGTTAAAATATATATTAGCCAGCAGCAGATACTGTGGAGAACTATATAGTGCAGTCGGTAATGCAGGAAGAAAACAGTGATGATTGACATGAGTCTGGTTGAGCTGCTGTACATGGTGCACGAGAGTCAATAAGTCACTTAGTGTTCAGCAGTCTAATGGCAGAGGGGAAGAAGCTGTTCATGTGACGGGAGGTTTTAGTCTGGATGGACCGAAGTCTTCTACCAGAGGGGAGGGGGGCAAACAGTACGTGACCAGGGTGTGAGGGATCGGCTATGATCCGGCCAGCACGCCTCCGGGTCCTGGAGATGTACAGATCCTGGAGAGATGGGAGCTTGCAGCCGATCACCTTCTCAGCAGTGCGCACGACGCGCTGCAGCCTTAGTCTGTCCCTGGCAGTGGCTCCTGCGTACCACACGGTTATGGAGGTGGTGAGGATGGACTCGATGATGGCTGTGTAGAACTGGAACTGCACTAACATCTTGGTGGGTATGTAGTGTAGTTATTTATAATATAATGTGAGGCACGGGGTGGTGGCTCTGCCTCCCGCTCATGCCACCGCCCGTGACTGTAAAAGGGCTGCAGGCAGGAGGGGCGCCCTCTTTGCCATCCTCTGCCTGGCGGCTGTGTGTTGCACCTGTGCCTATTCAGTAAACCTGTGTTCGGTTCTACACCTGGCCTCGAACTTGGCTTGATACCAGACATAACAAAGACACTGGTTGGAGATAAAACCTGCAGGGTCTTGGACTACCATGGCACATGTTTGGGGGGCACTAGAATGTTGCTCGACAGAGAGCCTCTACTCAGAGCCAGGGATCACCTAGGCCTATGAGCTTCAGTGCTAATGTTAGCTTAATGGCTTGACCTAAACAAAGTTTGGGCTTCTTTGTGAAGCTACTTAGGGATGCTGCTGATTCCACATAGTTGAGCTATGCTTTAGACCATGACCTGTAAGTATAGTAATTTTTTTTTTCAGTGGAGATGAATAACCAGAACTTGTTGTTGTTGAAACTATTAGCCTAGCATTGATATACTGCTGAAATAAGGATTCAATTCAATTCAATTCAATTCAACTTTATTTATATAGCACAATTTCACAACAACAGTCATCTCATAGCACTTTCAAATGTAGGGGAAACCCCACAATTGCAGAAAGACCCCAGCAATCAGGCGATCCCCTGTGACCAAGCGCTTGGTGATGGTGGAGAGGAAAAACTCCCTTTTAACAGGAAGAAACCTCCAGCAGAACCAGGCTCAGGGAGGGGCAGTCATCTGCTGCGACTGGCTGGGGGATGAAGGAATAGGGAAGATGAAAAGGACAGACATATAGAGAGCAAACATTAAGGGAGTGAAGCCAAGCACATTACTGGAGGTCCCCCGACAGCTGCAACCCTAGAGAGAGAGAGAGAGAGAGAGAAAGAGAGAGAGAGAGAGAGAGAGAGAGAGAGAGAGAGAGAGAGAGAGAGAGAGAGAGAGAGAGAGAGAGAGAGAGAGAGAGAGAACTGGTAAAATACAAATATAATGCAATCACTAGAGTGAAGACAAATAAAGACTGAAGGAAAAATACAAGTAACCCCAAAAATATAAATAACAAAACTACAGTGAACATAAACAGGAAAATAATTCACACTTACGAAACGATACAAGACGTGAAAACCAACCAAGGATAAAATAACAGGAATTAGAACTCAGAAAATACAACAACTATGCAAATTTGGAAAACAGCAATGAGACTGAGCATGGCAGAATCTCCCATGTTCAGATCGTGACAGTTTTACATCAGCCGTATCGCAGTACAGCAGCTGTTCAAAGTTAGGGTAGGGCAAGTGGTGTCAACATGACTGTCAGGTGGAATATTCTCAGAGTTTTAAGGTGTCAGGCAAATAAATGACATTTGTTTTGATTTAATAACTTTAATGTACTTAATGGTGTATAGTTTGCAAGAGTGTGTTGTAGGAAAATGTTGGTTTGTGACTAGGGATGAGCCAATACCACTTTTTTAAGACCGATACCAGTAACGATACTGTGACTTTGAGTATCGGCTGATACCGATCCAAACCTGATACTGTCTCTCTTATTTAAAACAACAAAAGTACAGAACATACTTTGTTAATGACTAGTTGCATTTTGTACACATATAAAAGCAGAAATCTAAAAGTCAAAGAATATATTACAAATATGACTCAGTTCAGCAATGCTGCTACTTTTTTAAAACTTTGCAACATTGGCAGCATTTCATTGTCAGCACCATGTAAACATACATTCTGAAGTTTTAAGTGCAAGTTTGTACAAAACTTTGAATCTGAGTATTTAAAGGCCAAATGTCACGTAACAAGGTACTTTAAATATCTTGAAACTAGATATAAAAGGGAACCGATCCGTTCGGGTCTTGGTGCATATGCTTTAGTAACAACGGAATATTCGTTAATTTAAAACTGCCGCGCTTGGCCTGACACGGCCCCTGGAATCGCCTGGGGAAGAAGGCGGAAGTGACGAAATCGATTGTACCCTAGTTTGATGCTTGGGGTATTTCAATTGATTGTTTATATGGAGACTGGAAGGTTGAAGTGAGCAACAAGAAAGAAAAAATTGGATATTTCACCCATACCTTAAAACGGGACTATCAGGGACAGCTGGGTAATAAGGGACACTTCTCTGGGAAATGTTTTCATACCTGTCAAGTGAGACGTTTTCGCCGTACTTCAACACCGTAAAAAGCGGCTATAAGGAACGGCGGAGCAACAAGGGACACCTCTCTGGGAAATGCCCCAAATGCAACTCGTGTTGTTATTGTCAAATATTTTAAGGATTCATGGATATTTGACAATAACAACACAACTCAGCGTCCGGCGCTAAATAAAAAAAAAAGCAGAATTCTGTATTTGTCAGGCGATCTCTGTCTGTTCCGCAACTGCTGCACAGCTCAACGTGTTAAACCATTGTCCTAATGACTTCTCATTGTAGTGAGAATAGCTCAAGCTGAGCGATCAGCCCGCCCAACAATTAGACTAATGAGTGACTCCACACTTCTCATGGTAGTGCGAATAGCTGACGCTGAGCGATCTGCCAGCACCAGCTGTGGGTGATCACACACAGGACGGGCTCCTCAACACACTCAGTTTTTTTTCCAGTATATTTTTTCTTTTGGGCGTACAGAAATGGCAATACGCCCGTTTTTGCTAAAATTGCATTTTCCCCGTATTTTCCTTAAAATATTTGACAATAACAACACGAACTACATTTAAAACATTTCCCAGAAAAGTGTCCCAAACCACTCCGCCGTCTCCCACGGCCGCGCTTGGCACCAAAATACGGCGAAAACGTCTCACTTGACAGGTATGCGCCTCCATTTTCATATTGATCTGGTCAATTTCTTGACAGCAGCGGCTCTCCTCCACTGTAATAATAATGGCTTCCGAAAAATCAATATTTATGGGGCGCCCTGGACAGACCCCCTTCGGCTTCGCAATTCTGGAGGCGATTAATGTCCAGTTCAATGACATTTTCCACTGGTTCTGCTCTCTGGTCATCGTTGGAACTGTTGTCATCAGACAAAGCATCTGATTCCGTCTCGGACGGCTCGAACCTGTAAGGTTCTATGCCTCTGTCACTGCCTGAACCACTGACAAAAAAAAAAGACAAAAAAAAAGACAAAACTAAACTAATTTGTTCACAATCGCTGTCACTTTCCGTCATGATTGTCCAATGTTGATAAGTGTGAATGTGGATAGGCAGGGCAGCCAGGGTACAACTGGTGATGTCAAAAACATGGGCGTGGTCTGGACTGGCTGTCACAAGCCAGCAAGCAAGGTGGGGCCTTCACCTGGTGTATTTTGTGCAATTATGTAAATACAGGTGGGTGATATGGTCTCCGGTATGAATATTTGGTTTAAGCTATGTGTATTTTATCTAAATTCGTTGTCATTTAGAAAAAAAAATTACGTGACATTTGGCCTTTAAGTAAACATTTAGATGAAATTTAAAGTGCCACTTTATGCATGAAGCAAAAAATGCTGTAGATCTAAAAATAACAGAACTAACCCCCTTAAGTTGTATTTTTGACATCCATTATTATTATAAGTATTTTCCTGGTCCTCAGTTTATTTAGTAATGCTTCTGATATTATTCTCTGTCCATTCTTAGTGTTTAGGTTTGCTCTTATTTTGAAGTCATTCCTGTTCCATGTCATGTCCCTTGTACCCTCTGGGATTAATAAAGTATACAAAATACAAAACAAAATAATTTGCTATTTATGTTTCTGTCACCTACCTCTAATCAACTGTAAAGACTATCCCCCAAAAGGTACGCTCCAATCTGGTTTTTACTTTCAGTTTCGTTCTTTTCTTTAGGTTTCACTTTTAGCACCCAGCCTCCTGAGTTGATAAAGCAGCGGCTGCTGCTACATGACACATGTCCTTCTGCTCGGTTCTTCACAGAATTCAGCATATTCCTTTGCCGACTCCTTTGCTGTGATACTTTTGCAAGTGTTCTATGAAGTTGGTGGTGTAAAATTGTAAATGCTGGTACCACACAGCAACACACTGAGGTAAGTCCCACAGACAGGCTCCAGTGATGTGACACTCGTTACACAGCGTGGCTGAGAACACAATTGTGCCTTCATTTTAATATTATTAATGTATTGAATTGGTAAATTACTTTTATTCCTTACGATACCGATCCAGCCATTTTGCCTGGATCGAACCCGATACTGATACGACAGATTGGATCGGCTCATCCCTACTTATGACTAGTTATCGGCCAGTCCTCAACCTTAAATGACCCAGATCGGTTTCTGGGACAAAAAATATTGATCGGGACACCCCTACTACAGACATTAAAATATGTGATATAACCTATTCCATATTAAAAAAGGCTGAGGTTGTTAATTAAATTTCAATTATTGCATGGCAGCTGACAACAAAAACACATGAAAAACTTTTTGAAGAGTTATCTATGTGTGTTGCAAAATAATAATATAGCCCCCAACAGCATCTTTATCCCTTTCTAAGACATACAGTCCACAGTAAAGTGGAAGTTGGTTCAGTGTAATGCACTGCACTGTGTAGTCTGTCACAAAGAAAAGAACTCAGTGGAGCGAAAGGAGAGAGGACCACAGAGGATGCGAAAGGGAGGACTGGGGCTAAGTGTTGTGCAGTGACAGGCGATGACCTCGTGGGAAAGGTACACACCATCTCAGTTCATGAATTGGCTCCAGATGGGAACTGGCAAGTGGAAAAAGCGGAAGAGAATTGTATTGACAAGCAATGTCTGGGAAGACCCTGAGTAAAGCCATTAGCCATGTTGCAAAATCACAAGGGAAAGCACCGTCAGTTTGAGATTTCACTTCACCTGAGTGTTGATGTGAGCTCCCTCATCTGTGTAGCACCCAAAATACTGGGACTGAACATAAATCAAGACACCAATGAGGAAAGCATGACATAGATCCAATATAGAAATTAAATTGGAATAATAATCTTGTCGTTTGATGCCTGTTGTTAGTACCTAAATGTTGGGAGGTTATCAGTGCCGCATACCACCTTCACCATGTTCTTTGAGAGTTACTTTCAAGTAGTCTTTATAGACCTTTATATGACCAGACATGCTGTTTCTCTGGTGGATTTGTTGGCTGTAAAATCAAAAGAGCCATTTCCCCCCTCAGGTAACCCTTTAACAATTTTTATGAAGTTGTTTATATGTTACAACTAGAAAAGCACTCAGAGAGTGCATACCTCTGCCAAGGCTCCTTCCATCCCTCATGGATCATGTCTAAAATGCAATGGGTTTGTGTGTGGGCCACGAGCCCGTCCTGTTGAAAATTCCAGCCAAGTCTATCCAGTAGTTTTGGAGGATTCTTGCTAACACACTGTGAGAAGACAAGAGCCTTTGTGGAGGTATGCATTCCCGGATCATCACCAAAATGTACTGGATTCCTCTCTAGCCCAAGGACCACCTCTGGTAAAAATTTCATCCAAATCCATCCAGTAGTTTTGGAGTATTCTTGCTAACACACTATGAGAAGATAAGAGCCTTAGCAGAGGTATGCATTCTTGGATCACCACCAAAATGTAATGAGTTCCTCTGTAGGCCAAGGACCACCTCTGGTGAAAATTCCATCAAAATCCTATAGTTTTTGTGTAATCCTGCTGTACAAATACAAACAAGGTTCTTGGTGGAGGTATGCACTCTCAGATCATCACCAAAATTTAATGGGTTCATCCTTGGCCCAAGGGCTACCTCTGGTGAAATTTTCATCAAAAGCCACACAGTAGTTTTTGTGTAATCCTACAAACAAACAAAAAACAAACAAACAAACAGACAGACAGACAGACAGAGAGACAAACCACCCTGAAAACATAACCTCCTTGGCGGAGGTAATTAATCAGGAATTCTAGAGTAACGATTGGTCCACCTGGCCACCATGAATTGCAAAAATCAATCTCAAAACAACCAACAACATGTTGCTGGTACTGCACGGTGCAAACATTCAGTCTGAAAATGAAATGACTTATAAGACAATATACTGTATTTGGATATTTTGATCTAAGTCTTGTGTCAATACTCCAAAAATATATTCCATAAATAGCGCATATCTCCACCAAGGTGTGCACTCTCTGATATAGGAGAGCTGTCTGTTTGTCCAGTCACCCGTCTGTTTGTTTGTCTGCCTGTTAGCAGGATTACGGAAAAACTACTGGATGGATTTTTGATGAAATTTTCACCAGAGGTAGCCCTTGTTCCAAGGATGAACCCATTAAATTTTGGGGACGATCTGAGACTTCATACCTCCACCAAGGACCTTGAAGCAGCCTTGGCAGAGGTATGCGCTCTTTCAACTTTCAAAGCTGGTTGCAAATCAGTGCATACCTCCGCCAAGGAGGTATGAGAAAAAGATGAACAAAAAATTGCAAAGTAGATGTCAGTAATTCTTTTTTGTCTTTATTTTATCTTATTTTTCAGAAAATCTGTCAATTATTAAAAGCAGAAAAACTGTAATATTTATGTGTCATTCTGTGCCTAGAAGGAGGATGTATGATTTGTTTTACCTAAAATGCTAATGAATGCTATTGACTTTTCAGTTTCCTAGCCACGACTCCAAACCTTATCTTGATCTAAGGAAATTTGCTCCATGGGAACCACTGACCTAAGATTTGGCCCCACAAAACAAAACTGGCATATTTGAAGAGTTTAGCAAGATGTTACAGCCCATTGCAATGTTGTAAAGTGAGCAACCAACTGCTGTCCCCACTTCTTGACAGCGGTGAGAGGCGCACACCCAGGAGTGCTGAGATAGGAGTCTGTTCTGATCAGCTCCACTTGGAGCAGGATATCTAGAGTGAACACTGTCAAAACCCTTTGCATCTGCACTCCTTATCTCACCCAAAGACAACCTGTGCCACAGCATATCAGTCAAAGATAGGCCTCAATAACTCTGTTGCCAAATGTGGGATAAGAGTGTGAATACATTAAAAAGTTTGTAGATGACATTTTCCTTTGCATAGCAGTAGGCAGACTTCATTTAATAACAATGGAAGTTGTGAATTGAATGTCATAAAGTGTAAGAAGGTCTTTGTAAATATTTGTGCTATTTTTATTGGTGCAAAGATTTTTTTTAAATAATAGAATTATGTGATGTCATAAACACTGGATCCAATACAGTGTTTAGAACAAATTTATTGTGCTTCCTTCATCTTTTTGCTAGTAAATTTATACATGCTTGTCTCTCACCTTATAAGGTATGTATGCGTGAATGTGCTCTTCCCCCTCCTTTATGTATCTATCACCACTATACAGTATGTGCTGACGTGTGCTTGTGTGCAACCATGTATTCACTGTCTGACTCCATAAGCCACTGGAGATGAGAGTTGTCAGAGGGTGGTTGCCCTGGTTTCCTTAGCAAGAAATATGAGCATCTCCTGCACAACCCCAGAACAAAGAGCCAACCTGCCTGATTATAGCAAATAAAAAATAACCTTCTGAATCAGTGGACTTCACCAGTAAAGTCAACCAAAGTAGATTGAATCTGATTGAGCAGAGACAAATTAATGCCTGTACCGTCCTTTTTGTTGTGTATGTTCATTACAAATCAGACGATGTGGCTTATCAAGCCTCATCTGATGGGTAGCAGTCATTTTGACAGAAGATTAAAACCGCTTAATGTTCTGGGTCTTGTGGACTGTGTAGCTCATATATCCATATCTGCATATGTATAGACACAGGGGGATGTTTTGTGATTGCATGTGTGGAATGACCTCACGTCTCAGAAGAGGACAATAGGTCTGGACCGCCTGCGGTGAACAACGAGGAGATGGAGGCGCGGCGGTGAAGACCTGAAAAGACTTCCTGACCCCCTAGGGTCAGGCGAAGGAACGGGAGGACATTGGAAGGAGACATTGGATGATTAGAAGGATATGACAAGGATGTGTGATGTTGGCTTTTGTTGTGTGATGTATAAGTATGGGGGTCTGACTGCGATCAGTCTTGTTCTGCTTTCTGCTTTTGGTGAGACATGTTGGGGATGTGAAGCCGACATTAAATCTGAATTATAAAATCACTCAGCGTCTTCATTTCACGCTCCCCACATTGGTGACCAGACGTGAGAATGGATGAAAGGCGTTCCCCCGTTGCAGACTCGTCGGAGGCGGCCCGAGCAAGCGCCGTCGCCATCAAGCTCCCAGAATTCTGGCAGAACGACCTGAACTCGTGGTTCAAGCAGGCTGAGGCACAATTCGGGCTCACAGGGGTGACGGCAGACGAAACCAAGTTCTACCACATCATCGCTAGGCTCGACGCCGCCACAGCACAATGCGTGCGGAGCGTGATACAGCAGCCGCCCGCCAGCGACAAATACGAGGAGCTGAAGGCTACTCTCATCGAGAGCTTCGTGCCCTCGGCCGAGGAAAGGGCCAAGAGTCTACTGGCGATGTATGGCCAAGGAGGGTGCAGACCGATGGCCCTGATGGAAGACATGCTTCAGCTGAGGGAGGCAGACAACGACAGCTTCCTCTTTCAGCACATCTTCCTCAGCAATCTCCCGGCGCACATGAGAGGGACTCTGACCAACATGCGTTGTAAGACCCAGCAGGATTTCTGCGCGCTGGCCCGGGAACCACAGTGGCTCCTCAACTCCTGCGGCGAGCAGATGGCCACGGCAGCAGCGGCGGACCTCGGTGCGGAAGCCCAGGGCAGCGGGGAGCTGGAGACAGCGGAGCAAATCCCGCCCACCATGGCAGCGACGCGGCCGCGACACAACAGACGAGACGACCTCTGTTACTACCACCGGCGATTCACTGAGAGGGCATACAAGTGTGTGCCACCGTGCAGTTTCAAGAGCTCGGGAAACTCCAAAGCCGGGAACCGTTAGCAGCTACGGCTCTCGGCGAGGCCAACAAGCTGCTCTATATCACTGATGAAGGCTCCGGGCGACATTTCCTCATAGACACCAGAGCTCAGGTGAGCTTCATCACCCCGACCTACGCTGACCGAGTGGCTGGACCCCGCGGCAACGGGGCAACGGCGGCGAACGGCTCGAACATCAGCACTTATGGTGAAAGGGCCTTGTCTCTGTCCTTACACGGCCGCACTTATGAGTGGACTTTTATCATAGCGGCGGTGAGTTTCAACATGTTAGGTGCTGATTTCTTATGTTCACATGGGTTGTTAGTTGATCTTGCAAACAGACGCTTAATCAATGCACTGTCATTCTCTTCTATCCCCTGTGCAGCTTGAGTGTCCCCACCACCCGTGCAGGCCAACGTTGCCACAGCAAGCGATAAGTTTGACAAACTCCTCACCCAATTTCCAGCACTCACAGTTCCCAAATTTTCGGCAACAGTAGCGAGACACGGGGTGGAGCACTTCATCTCCACAACGGGCTCCCCTGTCTTCGCTAAAGCTCGGCGCTTAGACGCGACCAAGCTCGCCATAGCACGCGACGAGTTCGCCAGCATTGAAAAACTGGGCATTATTCGGCGCTCGAAAAGCCCATGGGCTTTGCCACTGCATATGGTCCCGAAAGCTGACGGCTCCTGGAGGCCTTGCGGCGATTACCGCAGATTAAACAATGCTACAGCGCATGACCGCTACCCAATCCCTCACATCCAGGATTTTGCACTACGTCTGGCGGGTGCGCGTATTTTTTCTAAAATAGACCTGGTTCGCGGCTACCACCAAGTCCCAGTCCGACCTGAGGACGTCCCGAAAACGGCCGTAATAACCCCTTTTGGTCTTTTTGAGTTTCTGTGCATGCCGTTTGGCCTTAAAGGCGCGGCACAAACGTTTCAGCGTATGATGGACGCGGTGTTACGCGATCTTCCTTTCGTGTTTGTCTACCTCGACGATATTTTAGTCGCCAGCACGTCTGAGGAGGAACACGAAAATCACCTCACTACAGTTTTTCAGAGGTTGGAAGAACATGGGTTAATAATTAATCCAGCCAAGTGCCGTTTCGGCGTGGCGCAGATTGATTTTTTGGGACACCGCGTTTCAGAAGGGGCAGTCCCATTGCCAGATAAGGTGCGCGCAGTGGAAAATTTTCCCCGACCACAAATGGTCAGATCGCTGCAGGAATTTTGGGGAATGGTAAATTTTTACAACCGTTTCCTCCCCCGCGCAGCTCAGCTCATGCAGCCATTATATGCCGCGCTTAGAAAGCAAAAGCCCTCCAACGCAGTCGTGTGGTCCCCGGAGTGGGAACGCGCGTTCGCGGAAGTAAAAAGAGCCCTGGCTGACGCCGCGCTTTTGGCCCACCCCGACCCCTCGGCCCGCATAGCGCTTACCACAGACGCATCAAATTTGGCCATAGGGGCGGTCGTGGAGCAGCACGTTGACGGGGTTTGGTAACCACTAGCATTTTTTAGCAAATCCTTAAACGAAACCGAGCGCAAATACAGCACGTTTGACAGAGAGCTGTTAGCGCTTCATTTGGCCATTCGCCATTTCCAGTTCTGGCTGGAAGGTCGGCGTTTCACGGCTTTTGTCGACCATAAACCGTTCACTTTTGCGATGTCTAAAATCTCAGAACCTTGGTCGGGCCGGCAACAAAGGCAGCTGGCCGCAATTTCGGAATTTACCACGGACATTTGGCACGTAGCGGGCAAACTCAACGTGGTGGCAGATTGCCTCTCCCGCGCCGTGACATCGTCAGGGCACGTGGAGGCAGATCATACTACCACAGCCGCAGGCGCAAGACCAACACGGAAGTGTACGCGGCCCCAGTTCACGTAGGGATAGATTACGCAGCCATGGCAGCGGAACAGGGTAGTGACGCGGACGTGCGCGCACTCCAGTCTGGACCAACAGGGTTAAGGCTGGAGAGCAGGGGTTTGCGTGACGGTATGCCCCCCTTAATCTGTGACGTGTCAACCGGGCGACCTCGCCCGGTAGTCCCGGCCGCGTGGCGCCGCCGCGTTTTTGACTCGGTTCACTCCCTGGCGCACCCGGGAGTGCGCGCTTCGGTGAAAATGGTGACGGAGAAGTTTGTTTGGCCGGGCCTGCGCAAGCACGTAAGGGAGTGGGCAAGAACATGCATGTCTTGCCAACGTACCAAAATTCACAAGCACACAAAAGCTCCTTTAGAACCGTTCCGAATCCCGGCCAGGAGGTTTGACCATGTGCATGTCGACCTCGTGGGCCCCCTACCGTCGTCGCAGGGGTTCACACATCTTTTAACAATGGTGGACCGAACCACACGTTGGCCAGAAGCGGTCCCGCTGACGTCAACTACGGCCGCAGAGGTGGCTCGCGTTTTTTTAACGACCTGGGTAGCGCGTTTCGGAGTCCCGTCGGACATCACGTCCGATAGGGGGCCTCAGTTTGTCTCAGAGCTCTGGTCTGCGATGGCCAGCAGCTTAGGGGCGACAATCCATCGCACTACCGCGTATCATCCCCAGGCTAATGGTTTATGCGAGCGTTTTCATAGGTCTTTGAAGGCTGCCCTCAGAACGTCACTAACGGATGCAGATTGGGTTAACAAACTACCGTGGGTTTTATTGGGGTTGCGTTCTGCACCCAAGGAGGATCTAGATGCCTCCCCAGCAGAATTAGTTTTTGCACAACCTCTCAGGCTCCTCGGTGAATTCTTACCAGAACATCCAGAGCCGGGGCGCCTCCCAGCTCTGAGGCCACTAAGCAGCACGGGAGAGGACATGCTCCCGGGCCCGGTTCATCACACCTTTCCGCGGGTTTTTGTTCCCCAGGCTTTAAAAAATGCCGAGTTCATTTTTCTTAGGCACGAGGCTTTAAAGCCAACCCTCCGCCCACCATATGATGGTCCATATAGAGTGCTGGAACCTGGAGATAAGCATTTTGTGCTGGATTTGGGGGACAGAAAAGAGACAGTCAGCATTGAAAGACTCAAGCCTGCCTTCATGTTGAGTGGCGAGCCTGTACGGGTGGCGAGAGCACCTCGACGTGGTAGACCCCCCAAGGGACACGTCCCAGCCCCCCCGCAGGGATCAAATCACCACTCTGTCCCTCAAGCTGCAGATTCCTTACAAGACAACGCCGCTGGGATGCCGAGGCAGGCGTACAGCAGATTTGGAAGACGGTTGAAACCCAGACGACACACAGACTGATGTGAATGTGATAATGTGCTTTAAGATATGCTGTCGGGGTTATCATGGCAGTTTTAAGGCGGACATGGGGCATAGACTGTACTGTTACTGTTATCACTGTGTTTTAACGTGATCATGCCGTATAAATTATGCTGTTGGTGTGGTTGCTAATTTTTTTTTTTTTTTTTGTGATCAACTTGTATAGTTATGCCAGTGATGTCACCATATTCTGTGAACCTAAATATATTGTCCTTTTCTTAGACGTTTGGTGGGGGGGGCTGTAGCTCATATATCCATATCTGCATATGTATAGACACAGGGGGATGTTTTGTGATTGCATGTGTGGAATGACCTCACGTCTCAGAAGAGGACAATAGGTCTGGACCGCCTGCGGAGAACAACGAGGAGATGGAGGCGCGGCGGTGAAGACCTGAAAAGCCTTCCTGACCCCCTAGGGTCAGGCGAAGGAATGGGAGGACATTGGAAGGAGACATTGGATGATTAGAAGGATATGACAAGAATGTGTGATGTTGGCTTTTGTTGTGTGATGTATAAGTATTGGGGTCTGACTGCGATCAGTCTCTTTCTGCTTTCTGCTTTTGGTGAGACATGTTGGGGATGTGAAGCCGACATTAAATCTGAATTATAAAATCACTCAGCGTCTTCATTTCACGCTCCCCACAGACAGTACGTTTAAATGTCTCTGCTGCAACACAGTGAAATGTGGT
The DNA here is from genome assembly GCA_020510985.1 of Pholidichthys leucotaenia. NCBI lineage: Eukaryota > Metazoa > Chordata > Actinopteri > Cichliformes > Pholidichthyidae > Pholidichthys > Pholidichthys leucotaenia. The sequence goes on along the minus strand of CM035846.1, from coordinate 218,707,082 downwards.
AAACATGTTTAGAGAAGGTAGTTATGCCTTACATCAATTGAAAGCTTGGAATTTTGTCAACACTTGCGTTCCAAAATATTATGCAAATAGGATTTTAGTGTCATAAACATTCAGTTTTTTGTTTTTCAATTAAACTCATGGATAGTACTGTGTCTCAGGGCTCTTTGGATCACTGATGTCAATCTCAGACACCTGTCATAATTAGTTTGTCAGGTGATGTGGTTTATATTAATCATATATCCCATAACCTACATATGTATAAGCATATTAGAATGTTTGGTGATTACATATGTGCAACGACCTCACGCCTCAGAACAGGACAAGAGGTCTCAACTGCCAGCGAAGATCAAAGAGCATCCGAGGCGCAGCGGTGGAGACCAGATCGATTGCCCTGACTTCCCAGGGCCAGGCGGAAGAGATAGAGGACAATGGAGGAGATCGATCGCCCTGGCCACCCAGGGTCAGGTGGAGGAGTCAGAAGACAAAGGAGGGGGGATTAAGCTAATGCGGGATGTCAGCTGTGATATGCAATGTCTTTTGTTATGTGTAGGTATAAGTATGTAGGTCTGAATGTGTTCGACCTCTTATTCTGCTTCTGCATTGAGATGAGACTTGTTAGAGGAACGAAGCTGATAATAAACTTTGGTTTATAAATCACATCGCCTCGTTATTCCAAGCTCTTCTACACTGGTGACCAGACGTGAGGATGGAACAGAGACGTTCTCCCACGATTGACTCATCGGAGGCGACTCAGGCAAGCACTGGCGCCCATGCAGACAGGGGAACGGATGGAAGACATTCCCCCACGGCAGAAGAGAGGGCTCAACCGAGCACCATCCCCAGCCCCGCCGTGAGAGCAGAAGAAAGGCTCTCTCACCCGGTGGACACATCAAGGACGGCCCACACAAGCGCCGTCACCGTCAAGCTGCCAGAATTCTGGCAAGAAGACCCGAGCTCGTGGTTCCAGCAAGCTGAGGCTCAGTTTGCACTGGTGGGCATAACGGCGGACAAGACGAAGTTTTATCACATCGTCGCCAAACTCGACGCTGCCACGTCAAGATGTGCGCGGAGCATAATCCGACAGCCGCCCGCCCATGACAAATACAGAGAGCTGAAGGCGACCATCGTCGAGAACTTTGTCCCCTCAGCCGAGGAGAGAGCAGAGAAGATCCTGGCGATCTACGGCCACAGAGGATGCAAACCCAAGGCCCTCATGGAGGACATGCTGCAGCTCAAGGAAGAGGACAACGACAACTTCCTCTTCCAACACATCTTCCTCAGCACTCTGCCGCCACACATGAGAGGGACGCTGATCAACATGCGGTGCAGCACCCAGCAGGACTTCCGCGCGCTGGCCCGAGAAGCGCAGCGACTCATCAACGCCTGCGGGGAACAGGTGGCCACAGCAGCATCCGCAGATCTCAGCGCGGATGCCCAGAGCAGCGGAGAACCACAGACAACCGAGCAGAGCCCGCCCACCATGGCGGCAACACGACCAAGACGCAGCAGGCGGAACAACATCTGCTATTACCACCTCTTTTTCGCCGAGGGGGCGTACAAATGCGTTCCCCCCTGCAAGTTCAAAAGTTCGGGAAAACGCCAAAACCGAGAACCATTAATGGCTGCGGTTCTCGGTGAAAAAAATAAACTTCTTTATGTGATTGACGGACACACCGGGAGACAGTTCCTGATCGACACCGGAGCTCAACTGAGTTTTATCACCCCTTCCCACGCAGATCGGGTCATGGGTCCCTGGGGTAATGGGATGATGGCAGCCAACGGCTCGATCATCGACACTTACGGTGAAAGGAGCCTGCCTCTTTACATTCACGGCCGCAACTATAGATGGACATTTATTGTAGCGGCGGTGAGTTTTAACTTGTTGGGCGCTGATTTTTTGTGTGCATATGGGTTGTTAGTCGATCTAGCAAATAGACGCTTGGTTAATGCACTGTCATTTTATTCTATCCCCTGCTCAGCTCGAGTCTCTCCACCACCCGTGCAGGCCAGCGTCACAACAGCAGGAGGTAAGTTTGACCAACTCCTCACCCAATTTCCAGCACTCACAGTTCCAAAATTTTCAGCAACAGTAGCGAAACATGGGGGTGAACACTTCATTCCCACAACAGGCCCACCCGTGTTCGCCAAAGCTCGGCGCTTAGATGCGACCAAACTCGCCATAGCACGGGACGAGTTTGCCACCCTGGAAAAATTAGGCATTATTAGACGCTCGAAAAGCCCCTGGGCATCGCCACTCCACATTTGTCCCGAAAACCGACGGTTCTTGGAGACCGTGCGGCGATTACCGCAGATTAAACAATGCGACAGCGCATGACCGCTACCCAATTCCTCACATCCAAGATTTCTCACTACATCTGGCGGGTGCGCGCATTTTTTCGAAAATAGACCTGGTCCGCGGCTATCACCAAGTCCCCGTTCGAGCGGAAGACATTCCTAAAACGGCTGTAATAACCCCTTTCGGTCTTTTTGAATTTCTGCGGATGCCGTTTGGCCTCAAAGGCGCTGCTCAAACCTTTCAGCGGATGATGGACGTGGTATTACGCAATCTCCCTTTCGTGTTCGTCTACCTCGACGATATGCTGGTAGCCAGCTCGTCGGAGGAAGAACACGAACAACACCTCACTACGGTTTTTCAGAGACTAGAAGAGCATGGGTTAATAATCAATCCAGCCAAATGCAAATTCGGCGTGTCACAAATTGATTTTTTGGGACACAAAGTTTCACCGGAGGGAGCAGTCCCATTGCCAGACAAAGTTTGCGCAGTAAAAAATTTTCCACGACCACAAACGGTCAAATCGCTGCAAGAATTTTTGGGAATGGTTAATTTTTACAACCGTTTCTTCCCCCGCGCAGCTCAACTCATGCAGCCCCTGTATACCGCGCTCAGAAAACAAAAGCATTCCAACGCGGTCGAATGGACCCCGGAGCGCGAACGGGCCTTCGCGGAAGTAAAAAGTGCTCTAGCGAACGCCACATTGTTGGTTCACCCTGATCCCTCGGCCCGCATTGCGCTAACCACAGACGCTTCAGACCTGGCCATAGCGGCAGTTGTGGAACAACACGTTGGCGGAACCTGGCAACCTTTGGCATTTTTCAGCAAATCGTTAAACCAAACTGAGCGTAAATACAGCACTTTTGACAGGGAGCTGCTAGCGCTTCATTTATCCATCCGCCACTTCCAGTTCTGGTTAGAAGGGCGGCGTTTCACGGCTTTTGTAGACCACAAACCGCTCACCTTTGCGATGGCTAAAATTTCAGAACCATGGTCAGGCAGGCAACAAAGACAGCTGGCTGCAATTTCAGAGTTCACCACAGACATTCGACATGTGGCAGGCAAACTTAACGTGGTAGCGGACTGCCTCTCTCGCGCTGTGACATCGCCAGAGCGCAAGGAGACAGATTATACTACCTCAGCCGCAGAACTCTTCGCCAACGCGGACATGTACGCGGCCCCAATTCACGTAGGGATAGATTACTCAGCCATGGCAGAGGAGCAAGGCAGTGATGCGGATGTGCGCACACTCCTGTCTGGACCAACAGGGTTAAGGCTGGAGGAAAGGGGTTTACGCGACGGTGTACCCCCCCTAATATGCGACATCTCAACCGGCCGACCTCGCCTGGTAGTCCCAGCTGCATGGCGCCGCCGTATTTTCGACTCAATTCACTCCCTCGCGCACTCAGGTGTGCGCGCCTTGGTTAAAATGGTCGCAGAAAAGTTTGTGTGGCCCGGCCTGCGCAAAAATGTAAAGGAATGGGCAAAAACTTGCATGTCTTGTCAACGCGCCAAAATACACAAACACACAAAAGCCCCTCTAGAGCCTTTTCGAATCCCAGCTAGAAGGTTCGACCACGTTCATGCCGACCTCGTGGGACCACTACCTTTGTCTCAGGGTTTCACACACCTGTTAACAATGATAGACCGTACTACGCGCTGGCCTGAGGCGGTCCCTCTGGCGTCAACCACAGCGGCGGAAGTCGCTCGCATTTTTTTGACAAACTGGGTGGCACGTTTCGGCGTCCCATTGGACATCACGTCCGATAGGGGGCCTCAATTTGTCTCAGAGCTTTGGTCAGCCATGGCCAGCAGCTTAGGGGCGACAATTCACCGCACCACCGCTTATCACCCTCAGGCTAATGGGTTATGCGAGCGCTTTCACAGATCTTTAAAGGCCGCCCTCAGAGCCTCACTAACGGATACAAATTGGGTAAATAAACTTCCCTGGGTTTTATTGGGGTTGTGTGCTGCGCCTAAAGAGGATCTAGACGCCTCCCCAGCAGAATTAGTTTTTGCACAACCTCTCAGACTCCCAAGTGAGTTTTTACCAGAGAACCCAGAGCCTGGGCATCTTCCAACCCTGAGGCCTTTAGGCAGCAACGGACCGGACACTCTCCCCGAACCGGCACATCACTCTTTTCCACGGGTTTTTGTCCCCCAAGCATTAAAAAACGCCGAATTCGTTTTTGTTAGGCATGAAGCTTTAAAATCAACCCTCCGTCCACCATATGATGGACCATTCAGAGTGCTGGAACCTGGTGATAAGCATTTTGTGCTTGATTTAGGGGACAGAAAAGAAACAGTCAGCATTGACAGACTTAAACCTGCTTTCTTGTTGAGAGACGAACCTGCACGGGTGGCGAAGGCACCTCGGCGGGGTAGACCCCCCAAGAAAAAAGACTCAACCCCCCTGCAGGGAACAAATAACCACTCTCCTCCCCAAGCTGCAGATTCCTTACAGGAAGGTCCCGCCAGGACGCCCAAGCGGACCCACAGCAGACTCGGGAGAAGATTAAAACCCAGACGGCACAGGGACTGATGCAAATTAACCAAAAGTTGTTAACTATTTTATCAGATTGTGCCGTGACAGTTTTAAGACTGATCTGTGATATTACTACACTGTTATGGTTACCACTGAATTCTCTACAGGAGCATGGCTGCTGGAAAGTTTCTTCCTTGTCAAGAGGTTTAACAGTATAGTATGTCATAGAAATTATCTTAAACTGTGGACTTACTTTGATTGTCCTTTTCTTAGTCGTTTTTGGGGGCTGTGGTTTATATTAATCATATATCCCATAACCTACATATGTATAAGCATATTAGAATGTTTGGTGATTACATATGTGCAACGACCTCACGCCTCAGAACAGGACAAGAGGTCTCAACCGCCAGCGAAGATCAAAGAACATCCGAGGCGCAGCGGTGGAGACCAGATCGATCGCCTTGACTTCCCAGGGCCAGGTGGAAGAGACAGAGGACAATGGAGGAGATCGATCGCCCTGACCACCCAGGGTCAGGTGGAGGAGTCAGAAGACAAAGGAGGGGGGATTAAGCTAATGCGGGATGTCAGCTGTGATATGCAATGTCTTTTGTTATGTGTAGGTATAAGTATGTAGGTCTGAATGTGTTCGACCTCTTATTCTGCTTCTGCATTGAGATGAGACTTGTTAGAGGAGCGAAGCTGATAATAAACTTTGGTTTGTAAATCACATCGCCTCGTTATTCCAAGCTCTTCTACAGGTGAGCCCAATTAAAGGAAAACTCCTTAAGAAGGATGTTCCACATTGTTAAGCTTGCCACAGGTTTCAAGCAATATGAGAAAGAAAAAGGATCTCTCTGCTGCCGAAAAGCGTCAAGTAGTGCAATGCCTTGGATAAGGTATGAAAACATTAGATACTTTGCGAAAACTTAAGCGTGATCATCATACTGTCAACAAATTTGTGGCTGATTCAGAGCACAGATGGATTTCTGCAGATAAAGGCATAATGAGAAAGGTTTCTGCCAGACAAATTCATGTGATTAGAGCAGCTGCTAAAATAGCATTACAAAGCAGCAAACGGGTATTTGAAGCTGCTTGTGCCTCTGGAGTCCCATGAACCACAAGGTGTAGGGTCCTCCAGAGGCTTGCAGTTGTACATAAACCTACTATTAGGCCACCCCTAACCAATGCTCACAAGCAAAAACGGTTGCAGTGGGCTCAGAAATACAATACATCCAGAAAGTATTCACAGCACTTCACGTTTTCCACATTTTATGTTACAGCCTTATTCCAAAAGGGATTAAATTCATTTTCTCCTCAAAATTCTACACTCAATACCCCATAATGACAATTCAATTCAATTCAATTCAATTCAACTTTATTTATATAGCGCCATTTCACAACAACAGTCATCTCATAGCACTATCAACTGTAGGGAGGACCCCCACAGTTGCAGAAAGACCCCAGCAATCAGGTGATCCCCTGTGAGCAAGCACTTGGCGACGGTGGAGAGGAAAAACTCCCTTTTAACAGGAAGAAACCTCCAGCAGAACCAGGCTCAGGGAGGGGCAGTCATCTGCTGCGACTGGCTGGGGGGTGAGGGGATAGAGAAGAAGAAAAGAACAGACATGTAGAGAGCAAACAGCACGATGGGGACTCAATCTATGGGAGAGAACAAACAAATGTTAATGACCAGCAAAAAAAAAATATTTCATAGAGAGTGAGGAAAGGAGTGAGGCCCAGTGCATTACTGGAGGTCCCCCGGCTGACTAAACCTATTAGCAGCATAACTAAGGGAGGGTTCAGAAAACACATGATCCCTCCCTAATTGTAGGCTATATCAAAAAGGTAGGTTTTAGCCCTATTCTTAAAAACAGAGATCGAGTCTGACTCCCGAATCCAGATTGGCAGCTGATTCCACAGGAGAGGAGCTTGATAACTGAAGGCTCTGCCTCCCATTGTACTTTTGGAGATTCTAGGTATTACAAGTAAACCTGCATTTTGGGAGCGTAGTGCTCTGTTAGGATGATACGGTAGTATCAGATCTTTTAAATAAAAAGGAGCCTGATTGTTTAGAGCTTTGTAAGTAAGAAGAAGGATTTTAAACTTAATTCTAAACTCTATGGGAAGCCAATGAAGGGAGGCCAGAACCGGAGAGATATGATCTCTCTTTCTAGTACCTGTTAAAACTCTTGCTGCAGCATTTTGGATCAGCTGAAGACTTTTTAAAGATGTTTTAGGACAACCTGATAATAAAGAATTACAATAATCTAATCTCGAGCTAACAAAAGCGTGGATCAGCTTCTCAGCATCACTCTGAGACAAGATGCTCCTAATCTTGGCAATATTACGCAAATGATAGAAGGCAGTCTTAGAAACAAATTTAATATGTGAATTGAAGGACAAATCCTGATCAAAAATAACTCCAAGGTTCCTCACAGAGCTATTAAGAGAAAGAGTAACTGCATCCAAACTGAAAGTTTGATTTGGAAAGGAATTTCTAAGGTTTTTTTGGACCAACAAGAATGACTTCAGTCTTATCTGAATTTAATAGCAGGAAATTACAAGTCATCCAAACTTTGATTTCCTTAAGACAGGCTTCTAACTTGGCTAATTGATTAGTATCATCTGGCTTCATTGACAGGTATAATTGTGTGTCATCTGCATAACAGTGAAAATGTATACAGTGCTTTCTAATAATGTTGCCTAACGGAAGCATATATAAACTAAAAAGAGTAGGGCCAAGCACAGATCCCTGTGGAACTCCATGACTAAGCTTTGAGCTGAGAGAAAACTCATCATTTACATGAACAAACTGGAACCTATCAGATAAATAAGATCTAAACCACTGCAACGAAGTTCCATTAAGTCCAACATAGTGTTCTAATCTATCAAGTAGAATATTATGATCAATAGTATCAAAAGCTGCACTAAGATCTAAAAGGACAAGTACAGAAACTAGTCCATTATCAGATGCAATGAGGAGGTCGTTAGTGACCTTCACCAAGGCTGTTTCAGTGCTATGATGGATTCTAAACCCAGATTGAAACTCCTCAAATAAACCATTTCCCTGCAGGTGGTCAAATAATTGCATAGCAACAACTCTTTCTAAGATTTTTGAAATGAAAGGGAGATTAGAGATTGGTCTATAGTTAGCTAAAGCTCCTGGATCTAGCGTTGGCTTTTTGAGTAAGGGTTTAATTACAGCCGTTTTAAAAGCCTGCGGTACATGGCCTAAAGTTAATGAAGAATTGATTATATGAAGAATAAAGCTACCAATAAGTGGGAAGACTTCTTTAAATAACCTGGTAGGAATAGGGTCTAAAAGACAAGTTGAAGGTTTGGATGAGGAAACTATTTTGTCTAACTCACAAAGGTCGATTGGAGTAAACTCATCAAGACAGACATCAATAGAAGGAGTTGTAGTAGTTACAGTATTTAAGTTAACTGTGGGAAGTGGGACATTGTGGGACAATGTGAAAAAAGTTTTTTGGGGGGAATTTTTACAAATTTATTAAACATAAACAACTAAGAAATCACATGTACATACTGTAAGTGTTTACAACCTTTGCTCAATACTTTGCTGATGCAGCTTTGGCTGCAATTACAGCCTCAAGTCTTTTTGAATATGATGCCACAAGCTTGGCACACCTATCTTTGGGCAGTTTCCCCCATTCCTCTTTGCAGCACTTCTCAAGCTCCATCAGGTTGGATGGGAAGTGTTGGTGCACAGCTATTTTCAGATCTCTTCAGAGATGTTCAATTGGATTCAAGTCTGGGCTCTGGCTGGGCCACTCAAGGACATTCACAGAGTTGTCCTGAAGCCACTCCTTTGATATCTTGGCTGTGTGCTTAGGGCTGTTGTCCTGCTGAAAGATGAACCATCACCCCAGTCTGAGGTCAAGACCACTCTGGAGCAGGTTTTCATCCAGGATGTTTCTGTATATTGCTGCATTCATATTTCCCTCTATCCTGTCTAGTCTCCCAGTTTCTGCCACTGAAAAACATTCCCACAGCATAATGCTGCCACCACCATGCTTCGCTGTAGGGATGGTATTGGTCTGGTGATGAGCAGTGCCTGGTTTCCTCCAAACATGACGCCTAGCATTCATGCCAACGAGTTCAATCTTTGTCTCATCAGACCAGAGAACTTTTTCTCATGGTCTGAGAGTCCTTCAGGTGCCTTTTGGCAAACTCCAGGCAGGCTACCATGTGCCTTTTACTAAGGAGTGGCTTCCATCTTGCTACTCTACCATAGAGGCCTGATTGGTGGATTGCTGCAGAGATGGTTGTCGTTCTGGAAGGTTCTCCTCTCTCCACAGAGGAATGCTGGAGCTCTGACAGAGTGACCATCGGGTTTTTGGTCACCTCCCTGACTACACCCATCGCTCAGTTTAGACAGCCGGCCAGGTCTAGGAAGAGTCCTGGTGGTTCCGAACTTCTTCCATTTACAGATGATGGAGGCCACTGTGCTCATTGGGACCATCAAAGCAGCAGAAATTTTTCTGTACCCTTCCCCAGATTTGTGCCTAAAGACAATCCTGTCTCGGAGGTGCTCTGACATGCACTGTCAACTGTGGGACCTTACATAGAAAGGTGTGTGCCTTTCCAAATCATGTCCAATCAACTGAATTTACCACAGGTGGACTCCAATTAAGTTGGAGAAACATCTCAAGGATGATCAGTTGAAACAGGATGCACCTGAGCTCAATTTTGAGCTTCATGCCAAGGGCTGTGAATACTTGTGTACATGTGATTTCTTAGTTTTTTATTATGAATAAATTTGCAAAAATCTCAAAAAAAAAACCTTTTTCACATTGTCATTATGGGGTATTCTGGGTAGAATTTTGAGGAAAAAAAATGAATTTAATCCATTTTGGAATAAGAAGAAGCCAGCTGTATTGTCATTCAGTCCATGCAGTCAATCATGTACAGTAGAATGAAATTACATTTCTCCTATCTACAATGTTAATCAGATCTAGAATCAGAGGGGTTGCTGCCATGCAAGACACTGCCACAAAGAACTTTTTCTACTCTCATTTTATTATGCTGAGCACCGAGCTAGAAGGTGGAAGTACCATTTTTATGTGGTCTTTGGTATGACCTGGCCACGATTTGAACCCACAGCTTCCCGGCTGTGACCTCAACCCTACTGAGAACCTCTGGAGCATCCTCAAGCAAAAGATCTATGAGGGTGGGAGGCAGTTCACATCAAAACAGTAGCTCTGAAAGGCTATTCTGACATCTTGCAAAGAAATTCAAGCAGAAACTCTCCAAAAACTCACAAGTTCAATGGATGCAAGAATTGTGAAAGCTATATCAAAGAAGGGGTCCTATGTTAACATGTAACTTGGCCTGTTAAGATGTTTTTGATTGAAATAGCTTTTGATTTCAGTAAATATGACCTCCTAATGCTGCAAATTCAAAATGACCATTTTCAGTTCTTGGCAACCAGTAGAAGGTTTTGAAACTCTGTTGTGAACAATAATTTGGATGAGTGAATTTTGGGAGGTTTTTTTCATTTTTGAAAAAAAAAAAATAGTTATCATTGGGAGGTTCATGACTTGAAAGTTATACTGACTGTCATTTGCATCGACTATTTAGGAAAATCAGAAATAATAATTTTGAATGCAGTGTATCTGGTTATTAAAACAGATTTCAGGCAAAATCATAACACTGGATTTAAATAGAGTATCAAACGAGCTATCATCACATAGCAATGTAGCATTTACTCACCAATGAAACTTTCTTGGAGTCCTGTAATTAATGATAGTCCAACAAATATGGTCAATTTGTATTGCAAAAGGACCGTAAAGATACAGACCGTGAGCGTTCTCCATCTGGACCCCAAAGTCTTTTGATACAATTTTGGGAAAAGGGAGACTGTTTTGTTTTGGCAAAAGAAAAAAGCAGAAATGAAATGCTGTATTGGAGGCTGCCTGAATAGTTTATAGTGTGAACCCTCGGGTGCGCTCCACTCTCAGCTGTCTCACCGACATGCGCTCCATGCAGAGACTCTGTGGGTCCGACTGTTGGACCCACATCAAAATCATGGTTTGCTGCGGGCACCACACACAGAAGCCAGGATATCCACCTGGACAGATATGCTTCGTTCCCAGTCTGTATCCACAAAATGAAGTGCTATTGTGAAATTTAACGTATCTACCGTGGTGATTCTGCCTCCGATTCTGCCAGGAGGATTCCATGCTGGGATGTAGGGGTGAAGTCGCTTCACCCGGGACTGCGATCCTGTGGGCCCATGCTGGTTATGGAGGTCCTTTTTGTAGCCTCTGATATCATGTAAAAGCTCTGTGTTACTGAACATGGAAAGTTCCACCTCCCCTCTCCCTGTAATCATGGACTTAAGATAAGATAGATAAGATAAGATAAGATAAGATAAGCCTTTATTAGTCCCACAATGGGGAAATTCCAGGATTGCAACAGCACAGGGATAGCAACACTCGGAAGATATAAATAAGAGCAGTGGATATACATACATACACATCAATATATAAATATATATACAAAGTGCGGAGCATTGTAGCGAGATGGAATAAACAGCATAACCATCTACTTAGTTATCTACATAGTATGAATATGTACCCATACATATTGTCACCCTCCATAGCAACCGATACTGTCCTAGTTGTACATACTGGAGGGGACCATTGTGTAAGTCTATTGCGTCTTTTGCATTCAGTACTATTAGGTCATCACGTTTTTTTGCTATCTCTGCAAGCAGCCCTGCTTAGGTTATACGGTCTGACAGCCGTAGGTAGGAAGGACCTGCGAAACCTCTCGGTTGCGCACCTAGGATGATGTAATCTGCTGCTAAATGAACTCCTCAGTGCGTTCAGTATGTCCTGCATAGGGTGGGACTCGGACTCCAGCAGAGATGACAGTTTAGCCACCATCCTTCTCTCTCCTATCTCCTCCACTGGGTCAGGGCGCTGCCCCAGGACAGAGCTAGTTTTCTTGATCAGTTTGTTCAGTCTCTTCCTATCGGCTGCTGTAATGCCACTGCCCCAGCAGACCACTCCAAAAGTGATGGCTGATGCCACCACCGTGTCGTAGAATGTCTTCAGCAGCACCCCTTGTACACCAAAAGACCTGAGTCTCCTCACAGCCTGCGCTGTCCCTTCTTGTAGAGTGAGTCGGTATTGTGTGACCAGTCTAGTTTATTGTTCAGATGAACACCCAGGTACTTGTAGGATGTCACCATCTCGATGTCTGTTCCCTGTATGTTTACTGGTGCTGTGAGGGGTTGTCCTTGCCTGCGGCAGTCCACCACCAGCTCCTTAGTTTTCCTCGCGTTGATCTGGAGGCAGTTCCTATGGCACCAGTCCACGAAGTCCTGGATAAGTCCTCTGTACTCAGCTTCATCTCCGTTGGAGATGAGGCCGACGATTGCAGAGTCGTCAGAGAACTTCTGTAGATGGCAGTGTGTTGTGTTGTGTGAGAAGTCCGCAGTATAAAGGGTAAACAGGAAGGGAGCCAAAACCGTTCCCTGGGGGGCCCCGGTGCTACCGATGATCATGTCGGACACACAATCCCGGATTCTCACAAACTGTGGCCGGTTAGTGAGGTAGTCCAGGATCCATGATGACAGGTGCTGGTCCACCCCTGCGCACAGCGGCTTGTCCTTCAGGATCATCGGTTGGATGGTGTTGAAAGCACTGGAGAAGTCAAAGAACATGATCCTCATTGCATTCCCGGGCTTCTCCAGGTGGGACAGAGAACGGTGAAGGAGGAAGATCACTGCATCCTCCACCCCAATGCCATGCTGGTAGGTGAACTGGAGTGGATCCATCGCTGGTCCCACCAGGGGGCGGAGGTGAGCAAGGAGCAGTCTCTCCAGGGTCTTCATCATGTGGGACGTCAGGGCCACTGGTCTGTAGCTGTTCAGATCTTTGGGACGGGAGGTCTTTGGTACAGGTACTACACAGGATGTTTTCCACAACTGTGGTACCCTCCCCAGCTTCAGGCTCAGGTTGAAGATGAGCTCCACAATCCCACACAGCTGATCTGCACAGGACTTGAGGAGCTTTGCGCTGATGCCGTCCGGTCCCGACGCCTTCCTCGTCTTGATCTTTCTCAGCTCCGTCCTCACCTGGGTCTTAGTGAGGGTCATGCTGGGGGGCTGTGTGTTGGGAGTGGGGGGCTGTTGGTGGAGTGGGGTGTGGACAGCAGGACTCGATGTCTTATAGCTCCATCCATGTTGGAACAGAGTTTACTGTTGAAAAAAAAACAAAACTGTCCAAGGAATTCTGTAATATGGAATTATTTTTTTTTTGTCATTTTTAAAGGTTCACAGTGTAATTTTTTTTAACACTGAAAATATAGTATTGAGGTGGACTTTTTTGTGAAATTTTATTTATTATAATCTTTTTTAAATGCAATGCTATATAGTTTGTGTCTCCTGTAAAACTTTTTATTTTTATAATTTTAGCTGTAGATTGTAGAATTTTATAGCTATTTATTTGGAGTCAACAAACACATTTAGTGTTGTCTTGTATTATTAAATTTTAAATTACATTGTTTTTTTAATTAAGCAAAAAATTAATTTGATTTCTTTTGTTAAAAAATTAATACAGAACTAAAAGCATCTGAAAGATGAGCTTAATGAAATAATGTGTGAAAGCAAGTTAAATGATACTGGCTTGCCTGGAGACAGCTGTGGTCTTCTGAAAGAATGTCCGTGAAAGGATGACTTTTCTTAAAACCACATTTTGAGATAAATTTGTCCAGGTGACATGATACATTTCTCTTCCGTTTGTTTTATTAAAAGATATTGGAAGTAAATTCATAGGTCATAGCAAACACTTTCATTTAAAAGTACTAAGTTGTCACACAGTGGGAGGGAAAACTCCTGAACAGAAAAAAAATGCATTAGAGATACATCAAGAATTATTTTAGAATCAAATTGGAGCCTCTGAATTATAATCAAATCATCAGGTGCCTAAGATTCCCACACCTAATTTGGACCTCAGCTGGGGAGGAGGACCGACTTATCAGACCTCTTGCAGTTTTAGTTAGTGACCCCTGATCTAGATGACGACGGGAGAAACTGCCCATAAAATCGGAGCATTGTTTGAAACTCAGTCTGCGAGCGATGTCCGTATGTGGCGTACATGATTAAAAAAAACCCCTACATTTCTGGTAGAGCCAGTGTTCCGACATTTTATCATAATCAGAATGGCCATACCCTAGGTTACGACGCATGTGCATGCATGCCATGCATGTGTAGTAACAGGAAATACACTTCTGCTTAAAATTTCAGCATACGACATAACTGACGGCGCTGCACCATGACTGGCTGATCAAAAAATGTGCCATTTTCAGTGTGTCTATTTATATATATTATATATATAGTATTTCCTGCTGTTAAAAATTACTCAGTACAGCTGACAGAAGGTAAACAATAGCATATGGCCCAGCTGATGGAAGGTAAGCAATTATGTAATGTTAGTGCCATATTAGCAGTGCAACCGATTCTGACAAAGTATGCTAAACGGTTTACTGTAGGGGTATGGTATTCTGATAAAGTATGGTAAATGGAAGAACACTGGAAACAGAAGCCCAAAAGACTGGTGTGGCTGTCTAGATTTGATTGACACCTCATTCAACCCAATAGGGCCTCCATTTGTCTTTCCACAGCGTTCAAAAATCAAAGAGTGATAGCCTAGCATGAAGGACCAGCCCCATGGCTAACACTTGGTTCTACATTCCTATTGTGTTTTGCAGCCAGTATCTAACAGCTGTATTGTGGAAGATGTGTTCAATGACGAGACATGAGTGTATTTCTCAGGTTCGGCTTTATTGCAGAACACATTCATCCAACATTCTCAAAAGCAAGAAGAGGCAGAATAATATTACAGCTCACTCTTATACCTCCGGGGGATTAAGAACTCAAGTCACATGGTGCTTCTGCAAACATTCAATCACAATGCAAGTCTCTGAAGATTCACCATTGTCTTTTATTCTCCGGTGTCCCAGGAAACCCCCCAGAGCCTCCTCTGAGACAAGGGCCCGACTTCACATCTCCTCGCCATCACCTGTCGGCCCCCGTCAATCCAATCTCCTGTTCCTCCAGACGTGAAGCCTCAATCCACATAAGCCATACATTTGTGGGAGATATGAACCAGACATATGTGCCACACTCTTGTGGGAAATATGAACCAAACATATGTGCCACATGACCCCCCCCCCCCAAACGTCTGCATGGGACAAACATACTCATAAATGCATAACATAAAAGACATCGCCACATAACCAATAATCAATCCCCCAATCTCTTAGGTCTTAGCTTCCTGCCGAATCTGCTGTAGGCTGGCTTCGCTGCGTCTGCAGCGTCTCCTCGCACCTGGGGATTAGATTTGTTAGCACATCTCTGTGGGAGCTCTGGAACATGCTTTCTCGGTGGCCTGCCCCGGCGGGGGGCTTTCACCAACTGCACGCGTTCATCAGCCAGGACAAAAGCGGGCTTGAGTCTGTTTATGCAAATTAGCTCCCTTCTGCCCCCCAAATCTAGCAAAAAATGCTTCTCATTTTTTTCCAGCACCCTGAACGGTCCATCATAAGGTGGTCTCAGCCCTGGGCGTTGTGCATCATGTCTAACAAAAACAAACTCTGCGTTTTTTAAAGCCTCTGGCACAAAAACGCGTGGAAAACTGTGATGCACTGGGCCAGGCAGCGTGTTTGATCCTGTGCCGCTCTGCAGCAGCTGAGCGGGGGGGCAATTGGGCGCAGGATTTTCCGGGAGAAATTCCCCCGGCAAACGGAGAGGTTGTGTGAACACTAACTCTGCTGGGGAGGCTTGCAAATCCTCCTTAGGTGCAGAACGCAACCCCAATAAAACCCATGGCAGTTTGTCCACCCAATTTGTATCCATGAGCAATGCTCTGAGGGCTGCTTTCAATGACCTATGAAAGCGTTCACATAAACCGCTGGCCTGCGGGTTATACGCGGTAGTGCGGTGTACCTTCACCCCTAAGCTGCGGGCCATAGACGACCAGAGTTCGGAAACAAATTGAGGACCTCTGTCTGACGTTATATCCGACGGAACTCCAAAACGCGTGACCCAAGCTGTTAAAAACGCACGTGCAACCTCTTCCACCATTGTTGACGCCAGAGGTACCGCTTCTGGCCAACGCGTGGTGCGGTCCACCATCGTCAAAAGGTGTGTGTGCCCTTGAGACGAGGGAAGCGGGCCCACCAGATCAACATGCACGTGATCGAACCGCTTAGCCGGGATGTGAAAAGGCTCCAAAGGAGCCCTCGTGTGCTTGTGTATCTTAGCCCTCTGGCACGCTACACAAGCTGCTGCCCATTCCTTGACCTGTTTGCGCAACCCCGGCCAGACAAATTTCTCCCCCACCATCTTGACCGATGCGCGCACCCCCGGGTGCGTCAGCGAATGGACCGAGTCAAAAACGTGGCGGCGCCACGCGGCTGGAACCATGGGACGAGGCCGACCCGTGGAGACATTGCATATTAAGGGGGGCATACCTATTTGCTGTACCCTGTGCTCCAGCCTTAACCCTGTTGGTCCAGACTGGAGCCCGCGCACATCCCCGTCACCAACCTGCTCCACAGCCATGTCTGCATAATCCAAACCTACGTGGACCGGGGCTGCGCGCGCTCCCGCGTCACTGCCCTGGCCCACAGCCACCGAGTCTGCCCCCACGTGGCCTGGCGTTGCCACAGCACGTGAGAGACAGTCCGCCACTACATTGTGTTTGCCTGCTACATGCTGGATATCGGTGGTGAACCCCGATATTGCGGCTAGCTGTCTTTGTTGTTGGCCTGACCAAGGTTCTGAGATCTTGGCCATCGCAAAAGTTAACGGTTTGTGGTCCACAAAAGCGGTGAAACGCCGCCGTTCCAGCCAGAACTGGAAATGGTGGATGGCCAAGTGTAGGGCTAAAAGCTCCCTGTCAAACGCGCTGTATTTACGCTCGTTATCGCGCAGGGATTTGCTAAAGAACGCGAGAGGCTGCCAGGTCCCTGCCACACACTGTTCAATGACTGCCCCCACCGCTAGGTCCGAAGCGTCGGTGGTGAGCGCCAAACGGGATGTTGGAACCGGGTGCGCTAACAAAACGGCGCTTGCAAGGGCTGATTTGACCTGGGAGAAAGCGCGCTCCCGCTCCGGAGACCATTCAACCTTATTAGTGGGTTTTTGTTTTTTTAGTGCCGCGTACAGTGGCTGCATAAGCCGCGCTGCGCTCGGAAGAAACCGGTTGTAAAAATTAACCATTCCTAGAAACTCCTGCAGCGCTTTTATCGTTTGAGGTCGGGGGAAATCTGTTATTGCGCGCACTTTCTCAGGAAGGGGAACCGCTCCCTGTGGTGAAACGCGGTGCCCCAAAAAATCGATTTACGCCACCCCGAACTGGCACTTCGCTGGGTTAATTATCAACCCGTGCTCTGCCAGTCTCCGAAAAACCGCTGTGAGGTGGGTTTCATGTTTGTCCTCGGACATGCTGGCTACCAATATGTCGTCTAAATAGACGAACACGAAAGGCAGGTCGCGTAAAACAGCATCCATCATGCGTTGGAAAGTTTGCGCGGCGCCCTTTAATCCAAACGGCATGCGCAAAAACTCAAAAAGCCCAAACGGAGTTATTACCGCGGTTTTGGGAATATCCTGCGCGCGCACGGGGACTTGGTGGTAGCCGCGCACCAAGTCTATTTTAGAAAAAATGCGCGCCCCCGCCAAATGAACTGAGAAATCCTGGATGTGCGGAATCGGGTAGCGGTCGTGTGCTGAGATGTTGTTCAACCTGCGGAAATCGCCACAAGGTCGCCACGAGCCATCAGCCTTTGGGACCATGTGTAACGGTGAAGCCCAGGGGCTGTTCGAGCATCTAATTATGCCCAGTTTTTCCAGGTTGGCAAATTCCTCGCGCGCTATGGCCAGTTTAGCTGAGTCCAAGGGCCGGGCTTTTGCAAAAACGGGCGGCCCAGTGGTGGTAATAAAATGTTCCACCCCGTGTTTGGCCACTGTCGCCGAAAACTTTGGAACTGTGAGTGCTGGAAAGTGAGTGAGCAGAGCATGAAACTTACCACCCGCAGCTGTGATGTTGGCGTGTGCAGTCGGCGGGGCCACCCGAGCTGTGCAGGGGATAGAATGAAAAGAAAGTGCATTAACCAGACGTCTATTAGCAAGATCAACCAATAAACCATGTGAGCACAAAAAATCAGCCCCTAACATGTTAAAACTGACTGCTGCTACAATAAAGGTCCACTCGAATGAACGGCCCTGTAAGGACAGACGCATGGTCCTCTCACCGAATGTCTTAATCGCTGAGCCATTCGCTGCTGATACTGACACCCAGGGAGCTTTGGACGGCATCAGCCGCGTAGGTAGGCGTGACGAAACTCAGCTGGGAGCCCGTGTCCACGAGGAATTGTTTCCCCAAGTGTGCATCTGTCAGGTAAAGTAGCTTATTTTCTTCTCCGAGGGATGCAGCTGCTACCGGCCCCCCGGTCTTGGCGTTTCCCTGACGCTTGAAGCGGCACGGTGGGAGACATCTGTGTGCCCTCTCCGCAAAACGGCGGTGGTAGAAACACAGGCCGACCTCAGCTCCGCGTCGCCTGACGCCTCTGGCCGCCGTCGTCCGTTCGTCTGGTGCCGCCACCTCTGGCTCCAAACCATCTCCGGGCGCCGTCCTCTGCTCAGCTGCCGCGGCCGAAACTGCGCTCCGCTTGTGGGCGTCGACGAGTCGCTGCGCCTCCTTGCCGAGGCCATGGTAGTCCCGCTTGGCCAAGCGGGGTGAGTCTGCCAGGGTCACTCTCACTGCTGGTGGCAGAGTCCGGAGGAAAAGGTGGGCAAAGATAAATTCGCCATCCTCGGAGTCTTTCAGTCTCAGCATCTTCACCATCAGGTCTGCCGGTCTGTCGTTCTCCGACTCCGTCAACTCTAGGAGCCCCTCTGCTCGCTGTTGCACCGAGGGGGTGAAATGGCTGATCAGCGCCTCCTTCAATGCGCCATACTTGTCGGTGTCCGGTGGGTGGTTAACCAGATCTTCCACCCTCTGGACCGTGTGACTGTCCAGCTTCGCCACCACATGGTAGAACCTCGTTTCATCCTTTGAGATTCTCCGGAGGTTGAACTGCGCCTCGACCGCGCTAAACCAGGAGCGCGGGCTGTGCTGCCAGAAATCGGGCAGCTGGAGCGTGGAGGCAGCCATCAGGCTGGCCTCTGATGAGCTCCGCTCGGGAGAATTCTCCCTGCTCATTCTTTGTCGTGGGTCACCAGTGTGGAAGATGTGTTCAATGACGAGACATGAGTGTATTTCTCAGGTTCGGCTTTATTGCAGAACACATTCATCCAACATTCTCAAAAGCAAGAAGAGGCAGAATAATATTACAGCTCACTCTTATACCTCCGGGGGATTAAGAACTCAAGTCACATGGTGCTTCTGCAAACATTCAATCACAATGCAAGTCTCTGAAGAGTCACCATTGTCTCTTATTCTCCGGTGTCCTGGGAAACCCCCCAGGGCCTCCTCTGAGACAAGGGCCCGACTTCACACCTCCTCGCCATCACCTGTCGGCCCCCGTCGATCCAATCTCCTGTTCCTCCAGACGTGAAGCCTCAATCCACATAAGCCATACATTTGTGGGAGATATGAACCAGACATATGTGCCACACTCTTGTGGGAAATATGAACCAAACATATGTGCCACAGTATGTTATTTTCAGACATTTGACTCTAAAAACCACCCAGGCAAACTTTTTCTTCAAATTTAGTATGCTTAGATCACTGTTACTCAGTGGCTGAAGCACTTAGAGGGAATCTGACTGTTTTGCCAAAAAAATTGAGTGTTTTCTTTTGAATGAGACCAACCCCATGAAGATACTCCAAGGGGTTGAAGAACAGTTTTTGATTTACTTTGGGTATGCTTTTTAAGGCACTTTTACAAAAATTGGCTGGAATGGTAAGGGGTTTCTTATACATATTTGTCTCAGCTTCCTGAGAGCTGTTTGTTTGCCGTACTCCTGTCTGAACTCTCTCTACCAGCTGATAGATTTTGCAGATCCAGAGGAGAGCCTCCTTGGGCTTCACTAAATGAATTAGTGAGGCCTGAGTGGCTACATTTTTAGCTTCATCCACTAGAAGCACATTATCTTGAGCTGCTGAAAGCCTAAATACCTGCTGGGCTGCTCTATGACCGTTTGGTTGCCATCAGGAGCCCACGGAGAGGTCGGAAAGTAAGAGAGACTGCACAGGATGGACAGAGTATACAAGAGGGAGTGGCTGATGACAGCTAAATCGATTAATTGAATGAGTGGACAACTCTTGCATGGATTGAGTTTCACTGCTGTGATAAAACAAAGTGCTCATTACAGTAAAAAATGAATAAAAAACAAGTTTAGCGCCCAGTCGCCGAGCAAATATACTGACTGCCTTCACTGGCTCACATCTTTTAGCCTGCACTTTTCCACCTCACATAGGCTCTGATGCACCAGGATATTCCTTTGCTACCCCTCCCAGGAGATTCACATCCTTTATCAATATTTAAGTATGTTTATGTTTAGTGGTTTAACTTTATTGCCCAAACTCAGGGTACTTTTTATTTTCTTAATTTATCTTTGTTTTTATAACGCAGCAGATTTAAGCAATGTAGATTTGAGTTATTCTGCTATTTCCTAAAAATACAGTAATTTGCCTTAATTTTCTTCAGTTTTCACTCTTGTATAAAAATAAATGGGGAAAAAAGCTTAAACAAAATGTACTCTAGGGTGCAGCTTAACTGTAAACTCAAGGCCTTCTTTTAATTTCTCTTCTTTTATGAACACCAGCAGCACCATTTTACCCTGAGTTTGCCTCACTTTGCAAACAGCATTTCATGTTTAACATGCCTGGAGTTGGCATCGGCAGCATTATTGAACTGTGCCCTGCATTGTTATCCCTGAATAACAGCTACTTAATGTTCACTTACAGTATATGAACACTAATGATTGATGATAACTCTGAAACTCTTGAAAAAAAAACCTCTCTGTCTTGCCACGTTTATCCAAAATCAAGCTGGAGCAAAATAACTAGATCAGAGCACTGCAGAGCACTGGTCTGCTTTTGTGAGTGGGATTGCCTGTTCTCTGTAGCCAGGCCATACCGAGGGAGGGAACAGAGCAAAGAAGTTGGGGAAATAGGTCAAGCACACTGATAAGGGCAGGTGTTCTTTTGAAGATGCCTTTACAGTCTCCAGGGGACCAAGAACTGTGAAAGATTTCTACTTCAATAAAAAAAGCAGCTTATGTTCAATTCAGTGCAGTGGTACAACCGTTGTGTTGGATACATTTGTTTAAAATCAAAAGTACATGTCTGAGCCTAACAGAGCACTAATGGAATTAAGAGGATATAGTGCACACTTTTGTGATGATCCACTGTGTCACTTTATTCCCCTGCTCTTTCTCAAACACAGAAAAGATAGAACATCAAGGTTTTTTTGCTCACCAGTGCTTTTCAAGTATTATTTAAAAATAGAGTCCAAGAAGTTTTTCCTCAAGATCCAGACTGAATAACCAGCTGCTACACATTATTCCTCTTCATTTTGTAACTAATGCTGCTAGTGTACCAAGGGAGCAGCTGGGGAACATGGGAAAATGATGTCAGCAGACATATACAAAGCAGAATAAGGAAATGTTTCTACTGATGCAGTATATACTAAAAATGTGACTTCATAGTTTTAATAAGATTAAATGTTTTTCAGTATAACTGTTACACATAAAACTAGCTTTACTTGTATATGTAAGATATATTAACAATTACACAACAGTTAGTTGGCACTAGCTTAGCATTTAGCACTTATGTTTTGTGTTGTCCATACCTGCTGACAACAAAATGGACAAGCTGAAGTTGGAATTAACACCCCAATAATCCAATTAGCTAAGCTTGGTGGCGCAGTGGTTAGCACTGTGGTAGCACAGCAAGAAGGTCATGGGATTGATCACACCCTTGATCATCGTGGGTCTGATCCCACCCCCTGATCATCGGTGACCCTTCTGTGTGGCGTTTGCATGGTCTTCCCATGTCTGCATGGGTTTTCTCTGGGTACTCCAGTTTCCTTCCACAGGAAAGATATGCAGGTTAGTTTAATTGGCATCAACTGGGGATTCTAAATTGTCCTTGGGTATGAATGTGAGAGAGAATGGTTGTTTGTCTGTCTGTGTTGGACCTGTAATGGACTGGCGATCTGTCCAGGGTGCACCCTGCCTCCCACCCAAAGATGCTGGGATAGGCTTCAGCCCCCCACAACCCGATGAGGATTAAGCGGTAGAAGATGAATGGATGGATGGATAGTTGGCATTAGCTTAGCATTTAGCACTTATGTTTTGTGTTGTGTATACCTGCTGACAACAAAATGGACAAGCTGAAGTTTGAATTAACACCCTAATTAGCCAATTGAAAAACCCTTGGGGTGCACCTGACATTTCACATCATTTTTTACATCAGTTACCGTCTTTATTTTACATTGGCACTGAATACTTTCATATTTACAAGAAACAGCATGGTGGGTGTGTTCAGTGGCACACAAAGCACAATGTTTTTTTTCAGAGGGGGCTGTCATGGGAAAAAAAGAGGAGCAGAGGTTCACGTTAATCTGAGGTGAAAAGGGAACCGGGATGCAGGAAGGAGCACAGAGTCGAGCTAAACAGTGATATTTTTGTAATTGTGGCACACACAGTTGTCATTTGTTGCAGCTTTGAAATTGATATAATTTGTCAGAATGACAGACAGCCTTCTGATTCATCAAGAAGTGCAGATAACCCTATTCAGACAACAGAGGCAGCCTGGTTCATACTGGGTTTGCCTGGATTGCCGGAGTACTTTTGAAGGGGCTATTTATTCTTCATTACTGATACTCACTTCTAGTGACAATACAGTTTCAGTGCTGACTGGCTATTGCAACCAAGCATCCATTGGATTTTTTGCCCCAGTTGAAAAAAATCCAACTCACGTGGACACAAATTTGTGTGGATTTGCATTGTTTTTACATTGACTTTGTATGCAATCAGGCTACGGGAAAAATTCACTGTGTTTGGTCTGAAAACACCATTACTGTTACACTATTACCCTGGTCAGAGATCTAGTCAGGAACTCTGGTACATGGCCAGTGGATGATATTCACTTGTGAATAATGACCCCAGTAGTGCTTACTGGAAGTCTTAGAAGTTTTGATATACTTTTGAAGTAATAAAAAATATCTCTCAAAATTATTTAGCAAATAGAAATAATTTTGGTAGTCCTAACTGACCTAAAACTGTAAAGGTTTAGTCTGATTTAATGTTAGACTGAGAAAAAAAAACAAAAAAAAAACAAGTTATGTGTCTTTTACTACAGTGCATGTAAACTTCTGGTTTCAACTGTATTGTTCATGGAGGGGCACAATGACTGGATTAATGATGTTATTCAGGTAGTGTTGGCTTGTCACTGTACCATTCACAAGGTGTAGGGCAGTTCTGTTGTAGGAAAAAGTTAATTTTGGACAACCTCTAGTAAACCCTCAGAAAACAGTGTGGATTAGATGCTAATGGCAAATATAAATATTCTTAATAAATGTACCTAAGAGACTAATTTAATGATTAATAGTAAATGGGAGCATTTATAGGGAATGTATCAAAGGACTGAATATGCACTGTGTAGATATGAACTGTCAGTGAAAGCAGTAGTGTTTCTACGCCAGAGGTGGCGCTCAGTAGTGATGAAACACTGTATAGTGTTAGAACACAAGAGAAGAAGAGTAGTATGTGTTCTAGTGTGTGTTCCAGAGAATGTTCGAGAGAGTGTTATGAGAAAAGATGGTGTCTAGCGATGTGCTGTGAAAGTGTGTGCCATGCCGTGTGTGCTGAGAAGTTAATAAACGGTCGCTGCAAAGTCTAACAGCTTGGCTCAATCATCCTTCCTCCCCTTCGCCCCTCCTGGGTGTAACAAAACTTGGTAGCAGAGGATGGTTCAGTCGTGTCTGAGACGGTGAGTGAGTGCAAATAAAAAAAAAAAGAGGCCGTAACGATGGAGCTGGAGCAGCTACAAGCTAAGCTAACTGAGGCCTTGGTGCTGTTACGGGCCGAACAGCTAAATGAGGTCTGTTTATTTGCAAAGATAAGCCCAGCCGAACCGTCTAAGAAGTACACGCTGATACGACTGTTAATCGAGGAGGTGGAGAAAGCCATTGAACGCGAAGAGGAGGATGTTGTCCGCGAGTTTCTGCTAAGGCTAATCGCATGTGCTAACGAAGCTAAGCTAAGTGAACCGTTGACGCAGGCAGCGACAGCGGCCGGCACGAGCCGCGAGGCGGAGGCACTCGCCAGTTTACAGAGCCAGTATGCCGCTCTGCATGAAAGCATCATTGATTCAGCTAAAAGGGCTGAAGAGGAAATAATAAGGCTGACGGATGATGAGGCTGCGCCGCCACCGGGCCGCCATTTTGTGACACAGCCTGAGGCCGCGCCGCCACAGAGCCGCCATTTTGTGATACAGCCCGCGGTCCCCACAGCGCCCCTACCGCCAGAAGTGATCATTAAACGGGAGTTTAAGATAAATGGGCAGATAGGGGAGAGGGGCCAAAAGGACAAGTTGTCTTATTCCAATCTCACTCACCAAATTGATATGGGCTTAAAGAAAAAGCACAGTGAGGCTGAGATAATTGAGGCTGTTGTCAGAGCAGTGAGTCCTGGATTGAGTTTGCGCGCTATGCTGGAGATTAAGTCAGATCTCACACTGCCACAGCTGCGCATAATCCTGCGAGGACATTATAAAGAAGATAGTTCCACTGACTTGTGTCATCGTCTGATAAATCTCACACAAGACAGTAATGAGTCACCTCAGAACTTCCTGTTTCGTGCCATTGAGCTAAAGGAAAGACTTTCAGCAGCATCCAGAGAGCCTGGCACTGAAGAGCAGTTTAGTTCTGATCTTATTCAGAGGAAGTTTCTGAGGGCGATAGAAACAGGACTGATCAGTGTTGATGTGAAATATCAACTGAAGTGTTATTTGGAGGATCCTGCCGTCACCGACGAGCTACTGATTTCAAAGATGAATGCAGCAGCCAGTCTTGAGTGGGAACGGCACCAAAAATTTAAAAGGCACACAAAAGAACCAAAAGTTCGAGAATGCCGAGTGGAAAATCTGATGGGTCAGTATGCAACCGAGAGAGAAGTAGATGGCCAAGAGCGCCCCCTACCATCGACAAAAGGAAAAATCCTTAAATCCCAAAGCACAGTGACCCGTACAGAATCTGAGCTCCTGGACATAGTCACGCAGCTGAAGAGTGACATGGAGGAGATCAAAAAGGCCATACGTGAGTCTCCCAGAGCACCTCGCGCTCAAAGAGCCAGGAGGACACGTGGCTGCAAGAGATGTCAGTCCACCAGCAATGGGGAACAATGCAACCACTGCTTCCGGTGTGGAGTTAGCGGCCACATGTCAAGGGAATGTCGAATAGGGAGGAGACTTGGAAGAGGAACAGGGCAAGTAGACACGGCGGCCAATACTGTCGCAACCACATCAGAACAAGCTAACACACAAGAACTGTATGAGCTAGTTACTGACAGTATTCGGAGGTTAGAAGCGAGGCTGGTAGCTCAGGCTGAGGTACCTCCTGTAGAAACGGTCCGTGTTAATCTACTGTCCCCTAATCGCCAATTACAGTTACTCAATTTGGTTGGAAAAAAATATGTCATCACCTGCTTCCTCGATGACAAGGAGACAAAAGCATTGTGGGACACAGGGTCACAGATTTGTTTAATGAATGACGCCTGGAGACAGGAGCACCTGCCACACACCACCGTCAGAGACTTAGCCGAGTTGGTGGGTCCAAGTATCCTGAATGGGAGGGCAGTGAACCAGACACCGATTCCATTCTCAGGGTGGGTCGAAGTCACATTTAAGCTGCCGACAGTTAGTCGCCCACCGGTGGAACTCTTAGTTCCTGTGCTAGTGGTGAAGGAGGACGGAGTGGCAGAGCCGCCTATCATTGGGTTCAACGTGATTGACCATGTCCTGAAGATGGGCACTAAACCCCCTTGTGCCATCAGTGAAGCTGTTAGCGCAGCCTTCTCATTTGACTGTAAGAAAACAGAGGTGTTTTTGAAAGTGATGCAAAGTGAGGAGGATAGGCTGGGGAAGGAATGGTAAAAGTTGGCAGTGAGTTGGTTACCATCCCTGCTGGCCAAACCAAAACAGTCAAAGGTCGTGTCAGAGCAGGCTCACTTCCAGACACACAAGACGTCTTATTTGAGCCGAGTCAGTACACCCAATTACCAGAGGGTTTGCAGATGCAAAGTGGGTTGGTGCAGTTATGGAAAGGGAGGCGATCTATGTTCAAAATACCTATAACAAACAGTACGTTCCGTGATATCCAGCTACCCGCTAAGACCATTTTGGGGGAAACGCAGAGAGTTAAAACTGCTTATCCGGCAGATATTAGACCCCCTGCTGTAAACCAAGCGACCGTCGACCCGACGACGAGTGAAACAGGAAGAAACAAAGAGACCGAGATGAACTGTGCTGTCAAAGAGACTATGGACATGTGGGACCCTCCAGTTCCCCTTGATCATCTCTCGCCCATACAGCAAGAGCAAGTATAACAGCTACTACGGGAGGAACGGCAAGCGTTTTCCCGTGATGAGTATGATGTAGGGACAATTCCCTCTTTACAGTTGAAGATCCGACTCAAAGATCACGATCCTGTTAAAAAGACTTATGTTTCTGTTCCCAAACCACTTCATAAAGAAGTAAAGGAGTATATAGAAGACCTGCTTAACAGGGGCTGGATCACCAAATCCAAGCCATCGTATTCCAGTCCAATCGTCTGTGTGCGAAAGAAAGATGGAGGTCTGCGTTTGTGCTGCGACTTTAGAGAATTGAACAAGAAGTCTATCCCAGACAGACATCCAATTCCCCGCATACAAGATATGCTAAACAGTCTAAATGGGAGTGTGTGGTTTTCAGTCCTCGACCAAGGGAAGGCGTATCATCAGGGTTTCCTGGAAGAGTCGAGTAGGCCCCTCACTGCATTTATCACTCCCTGGGGTTTATTCGAATGGGTAAGAATTCCATTTGGTTTGTCCTCAGCACCAGCAGCATTCCAAAGATCTATGGAGGAGTGCTTGTGGGGGTTGAGAGATGGTATTTGTCTGCCTTACTTCGATGATAACCTTGTTCATTCACAGACTTTTGAAGATCACTTGCGAGACCTGAGAAGCGTCCTGCACCGCTATCAAAGCCATGGGGTGAAGTTGACTCCCCGGAAATGTGAGTTATTCAAGCAGCAGGTACGTTTTCTTGGTAAAATGGTAACAGGACAGGGTTACACCATGGACTCTGCGGACATTGCCCCAGTGCAGACACTCAAACAGCAGCAACCTTCCACTGTTGGAGAGCTAAGGAAATTGCTAGGTTTTATTTCATATTACCGTAGCTATATCCCAAACTTCTCCCATATAGCGAAGCCTCTTTATGACCTTCTGGCTAACGATCACACAGATAAAGCAAAGAAAAACTCAAAGAAACATGTCAAAAAGAACGATGGTGGCCACTTACCCTCATCTCATGTGATCAGGTGGCGCCCAGAGCATCAAGCAGTAGTTTGTCAGCTTGTTGACTTTCTCACCCAACCCCCAGTGTTAGGTTACCCGAACTTTGAGGAACCCTTCATTTTGCACTGTGACGCTTCACAGGAGGGGCTTGGAGCGGTGTTATACCAGCGACAACAAGACAAACTGGTGGTGATAGCGTATGGCTCCAGGACACTGTCAAATCCAGAGAAGAACTACCACCTTCATTCAGGGAAGCTGGAGTTTCTTGCCATGAAGTGGGCCATCTGTGAGAGGTTTCGGGATTATCTGTACTATTCTCCACCATTCACTGTCTACACGGACAATAATCCCCTAACGTATGTGCTCACCACCGCAAAGTTAAATGCAACCACACAGAGGTGGGTAGCAGAACTAGCTGATTTCCAGTTTGTGATTAAGTATCACCCTGGAAAAGCAAACGGAGATGCAGACGGACTTTCACGTATGCCTCTAGATATGGAGCAGTACATGAACAGATGTACACAAAATGTTGATCCTGATGTGATGAATTGCGTGGCACAGGCAGTCAAGGTAAAGTCACAAGAAAATGAACCATGGCTCTGCCCAGTCACCATTTCTACTCTCATTAGTGAAGCAGATCAAGAAGCCAGCTCTATAGCTGAAATATCAAAGACTGATCTAAAAAGAGCTCAAGAAGAAGACTCCGTGATTGGAGAGGTGTTGCGCTATATGTTGTCAAAACAATGGCCAAGAAGTGGAAAGCAGCAGAACAGTAAAATTGCAGCTTTAGTCAGGCAGAAACACAAGCTGTACTTGGGAGATGATGGACTGCTTTATAGGAGAACGGCAACACATGACCAGCTACTCCTACCTCAGAAGTTTCACAAGCTCGTGTTCAAAGAGCTCCATGAAAACATGGGCCATTTAGGGGTAGAGAGAGTGATGAACTTGATAAGAGAGCGTTTTTATTGGGCTCACATGCAAAGAGATGTGGAGCACTACATCACGAGAGTTTGCAGTTGTTTGAAGAACAAGCGTCCCAATAAGACAACAAGGGCACCACTGACTAACATTGTCACCACGTACCCATTTGAATTAGTGTCAGTGGATTTCCTGCATTTGGAGAAGTGCAAAGGAGGATATGAGTATATACTGGTGGTAATGGACCATTTCACTCGTTTTGCCCAGTTTTACCCATGTCGTAACAAAGCTGCCCACACCGCTGCTGAGAAGATCTTTGGAGATTTTGCCCTCAAGTTTGGTTTCCCCACACGACTCCATCATGATCAGGGTAGAGAGTTCCAAAATAAACTTTTTGCAAAACTCCAAGAGTACAGTGGTGTGCAGGGGTCCCGAACAATGCCCTACCATCCCCGAGGGAATGGGCAGGTGGAACGATTTAATCGTACACTGTTGGCAATGCTCAGAAATTTGCCCGAAGCAGCCAAGGAAGACTGGAAGTCCTCTCTGGCAAAAGTGGTTCATGCCTATAATTGTACGCGTAGTGAAGCTACGGGGTACGCACCATATTTTCTGTTGTTTGGCCGTAGTCCAAAGTTGCCTATTGATCTAATGTTTGGCCTCACAACAAGAGAGCAGAGTGTTTCTCAGCAGGACTATACTGAAAAGTGGAGAGCTACAATGACTGAAGCTTACAAACTCGCTTCTAAAACAGCAAACAAAGAAGGGATGAGAAGTAAAGCACTTTATGATAAAAAGGTTCACGGTGCTGAATTACTCCCTGGATCCAGAGTATTGGTTCGAAACTTGACCGAAAAAGGTGGGCCAGGAAAACTAAGATCATTCTGGGAAGACAAGGTGTATGTCGTGACCCAAAAGAAGTACCCAGACAGCCCAGTATATGAAATCAGACCTGAAAATGGCAAGGGACGCACTCGGGTCATGCACAGAAACCTTTTGCTACCTTGTGACTTTCTTCCCATGGAAACAGTGGAGCATGCCTCTAAGAAAATGAGAGAAAGAGACTCTAAAAGACAAAGGCATGTGGACAGACAAAGCAACACGGACGATGAAGATGAAGAGGGTTGGAATGCCATAATCGGATTACGAGCTGGGAAGGATCAAGAGCAGCGTCCACTGAGAGCCGATGCACCGGAGTTCTACCTGCACGGTGACACTACTCCAGAGGATGAGGACCAGGACCCAGATGACGTCACGCAGGTGCAGCTGGCACCAGAGGTCAACAATCCGGTGGTTCCAGATCCAGCTGAGGCAGACGAGGACCAGAGTGATGAGGTGTCGGAGTCCAGTTCCAGTGACCAGGAGGGACCTGACGAGATTCCTGCTAAAACGTATCCTTCAAGAATAAGAAAACAGCCACTGAGATTGACTTATGATAAGTTAGGCCAACCTTGCACTTCATTGCACTTCATCTGTCTAGAAGCTAAAGATAACCATTGTTCAGACATGAATGTTTTGAAAAGTAACTTGGTAGTTACTGTGATGGTTGATTAAAAAATTGAAAAAAGAACAAAAAAATTTAAAAACACAAAAAGAGATTTGCAGTGTGTTACTAAGGCACAGGCACCACACCAAGGTTTATTTGGTAGGTTATGACTAGATTGAGTACCCTTACTCTCAGGAAAGATGCAGATACCCACAATGATGGATGGAGCGGTTGAAGGTTATCGTGCACAAAGACCTCTTCTGCAAATGTATTGCATGGAATAGGAGATACATGCTGTACTATGGACAATTACCAGTTACATCTTTATAGACTTTAATGAACTCTGACTCCTGTGTAGTGATACCCTACTTACATGTAATACATGATTACCAAATGTGGACTGAAAGAAGAAAAGGGAAAAAAAACTACTGTTTTTTAAGAAAGGTGTAATGTCGGGACAACATTAACTTTTTGAGGGGTGAGTGTAGGAAAAAGTTAATTTTGGACAACCTCTAGTAAACCCTCAGAAAACAGTGTGGATTAGATGCTAATGGCAAATATAAATATTCTTAATAAATGTACCTAAGAGACTAATTTAATGATTAATAGTAAATGGGAGCATTTATAGGGAATGTATTAAAGGACTGAATATGCACTGTGTAGATATGAACTGTCAGTGAAAGCAGTAGCGTTTCTACGCCAGAGGTGGCGCTCAGTAGTGATGAAACACTGTATAGTGTTAGAACACAAGAGAAGAAGAATGTGTTCTAGTGTGTGTTCCAGAGAATGTTCGAGAGAGTGTTATGAGAAAAGATGGTGTCTAGCGATGTGCTGTGAAAGTGTGTGCCGTGCCGTGTGTGCTGAGAAGTTAATAAACGGTCACTGCAAAGTCTAACAGCTTGGCTCAATCATCCTTCCTCCCCTTCGCCCCTCCTGGGTGTAACACTGTATTGACTAGACACTCTTGCCCAGACTGTAACACCATCACCACCAAAGGCTCGTGTGGTGGCAACAATGGCTGATGCATAGCGCTCTCCAGGCTCATTTCCACCAAAATAAGAGCCAGTGCTAGTTCGGCTCTGGGGCTGGTGCCAGTGCTTAACCAGTTCAACTGTAGTGCCTCATAAGAACCAGTTGGTTTTCCACCGATACGGAACTAGTCGGGGATTGTGTCAGGGCTATGTCATTACGTAGTGTGAAGCGCCTTTATCAGAATCAGAATCAGAATCAGAATCAACTTTATTGCCAAGTATGCTTACACATACAAGGAATTTTACTTATCACTAAGGTGCGGTCATGTTAAGCGCACCCTAATGACGCGGCAGCCATACAGGCACCTCATTCAGTGGGGGGTAAAGAGGGGGAGGGGGGAAGGGGGTGACACATTGGGCAGAGAGAAAAAACATAGTTATCAAAATATGGCTCGAGTGAGCAAGATTGTGATTACATAGAAAAAAAACCTCTAAGCACACTTAGCAGACAATACAGATTCACACATTAACAAAGCAAGAGAGAGACCAGTGTGTGTATGTCAGTCATGTGATATCAGTGTGAGTGCAGTGTGTGAAGTATCAGTTACTGGTGGACAAACAAAAATCCTCTCTTGGGCAACGGCTAGATGTTATGTCCTTAGTGTCCTAAAACATAGATAACATGTCCAAACAGAGTTCATCTCTCTTCAGTTCATGCCAGATGGTAAAATTCCATGTTAGTCACATGGCTGTCCTTGGAGAGTTCAGATTGTTGCACATCAGCAATTGTTTGGGTTAGAGAAGCCAAGCCAAAAACTTCCTTCTGCCTTATCTTTTCTCCTGGAGGAATGATTCTCAAGGATGCCGAATCAAGGCCTGATAGGCACAGTTCACTTAGAGCATAGAAATTTCACCTCTCATGCGATTCTGTGCATCACAATTTGCATGTACATTTCCATATACATTTCCAGGCTTTAAAATCATTTCCTGGAGAGCACCCAGCGACTCCGAGATGTTACCCATCTTCCTATTCAGTTCACCATTAGCCACTATCAGAGCCCTCCCCAACTGGTCGAATTGTTGAAGGAGCTTCGCCGGGTCCGCATTTTGATTAGCTCTTTCCAACTTCCTTAGTTTTCGATACACCAGGAAAACTCCGAAGCCAAACAGCAGAAATCCTGTGATCATAAGGCCAAACAGGTAGATGGCTTCCACATCTTCGATCGAAAGGTCTCACAGACACATAAGTTTCCAATTGTTTGTGTCTCTCACATAACCCGCAGCCGTAGTGCCTGCAGGACAGTTGGGCTCCCTCGGGCCCGATTTTCTGTTTGAAAAGGTGGTGTCAATTGCATTTAAAGCCCAGCTTACCAAATCCATAATTTTCTGTTTGGATCGAGATTCAGCCAGAAGAAGAGCGAGACACAGACAGGACACAGCAAGCTGGGATCAGTGAAGGGAGGAGAGGAGAGGAGAAGAAATGCGTCTGCTCTCTCTGCAACCCCGCAGAACAACACAGAAGAAGAAGTAGCAGCGCTAGCTTGTCAACGGCTTGTCAACAGCTTGTCAACATGTAGGAGTTTGTTGTCTCTTTGGGAGTGCTGCTTTTATTATTCCAAACCTGTAATACCATCCAAAACAGTTTTATTCTTAATGGCAGAGGACGGCGACTACGTTTAAAGAGACCGGTAATTATCAATATTTCAGTTATCAGCCGTTGTTAGATTAAGTCTGTAGCACGAGCATTGACTACACTTTTAAACATAATATTTATGTCAGTTCTGTAATAGGTGGTATTACGGCGCATTACGAGGTGGAGGTCGCCTGTTATGTCATGCCAAAAAGTGATCAGCTGCCCAAAAAATGATCGCCATGGGCAATATTGTCATGGGTTTATATTAGCCATTAAATATTTATTTCAACAGATAAACAGAACTTAGTTAGGTATAACAAGATATATTTAACACTTATGATGCATTTTGAACCCGAAACAAACTTGATCTAGGATTAAAAGCAATTAAAATAATGCAGTCACAAGGTTACATGGAAAAATGCATAGATTTACTGCATATATACATGAAGATACTGTATAAATATATACTGCTCAAAAAAAATAAAAGGAACACTTTTTAATCTGAGTAAGTTTTGGAGTGTTTTGAATTCAGCCGTCTGTAGGTTGTAGGTTGATAATTTTCATTTCCATCAAAAGATGTGGCATCTTTTCATTCTTAACACATTATCTAGTCCATATCAGTGTAGATATTCAGCTTATTTTTTCCCATTAAAATCTGATGTGTTTTCAAAGTGTTCCTTTTATTTTTTTGGGCAGTATATATTCTATGTACCTCCAAACAACGATGTTTTTGCACATAAATATTGCAATCAGATAAATTCTATATGTTGTTTTCCAAACTGCAACACTTTGGCCAACACTATAATTTTTCAGATGTGATAAAACCTCAAAACATTTAGACACATTGTAGGTGGACTGAGACCAGGCAGTCCAACTTTAACAAGCGGGCACTCCTAGCTCCTGTAGACAGTGATCACTTTTTGGCATGACACTGGATTTCATCACCCAGCCGACGTGGCTGATGAAACCCTTTTCGGACACAGGCAGACTTACCCCTGAACAATGTAACTACAACTACCAGATGAGCCGTGCACGTTCAGTTGTGGAAATGGCTTTCGGCTGCTTGAAACAAAGGAACAAAGCATATTTTGCACTGGATATCTAACAAAGTATTTTGTAAGACGCTAAGATTTTTGTTCTAGTTTCTCAAACGCGCATTTCTTTATGGCGAGGAGAAACATTTGTGGTAAAAACATTGTTAGCTTGTTAGCATAGCTAACCGAAAATACTATAGGCACAAGAGTGACTAAAATATCTGCACTTTGGCCGTTACATATTAATACAAGCGATATATATTTATCAGCAGAGATGGCCTGTTCATTTCTTTATGGCGAGGACAAAC
Organism: Pholidichthys leucotaenia; assembly: GCA_020510985.1. Lineage (NCBI taxonomy): Eukaryota > Metazoa > Chordata > Actinopteri > Cichliformes > Pholidichthyidae > Pholidichthys > Pholidichthys leucotaenia. The sequence goes on along the minus strand of CM035846.1, from coordinate 218,673,405 downwards.
GTTTGGTTGCAGTAAAGGCACTGTTAACTTGTTAGCATAGCTAACCAAAAATACTATAGTTACAAGAGTGAGTAAAAAAATATCTGCACTTTGTTCGTTACATATCAATACGGGTGGATATATATGTATATATATATCCCTTCCTTCTCCCTTTCGAACAGTGTATACTGTTACTTTATTGCATTTGTCATTTGTTTGTTTTTGTTATACTTTTTTGTTCGAAATAAAGTATCTCTCTCTCTCTCTCTCTCTCTCTCTCTCTCTCTCTCTCTCTCTCTCTCTCTCTCTCTCTATATATATATATATATATATATATATATATATATATATATATATATATATATATACATATATTCGTTAACTTTTGGCATTTTAAAGACAATACACTTACCAGTGTGTTTTGAGCAGTTTGTTGTACGGACTCAACCATGGCAGTTAAGATGGTCTAGCTGGCTGGCTTGTCCCCCAAAACAGTTCATCAGATGAGCGGCCTCCTCCAGCTTATCTTGTACTTCTGCTCATGTCCACAGAGCCAAGAAATGCGTCTCCTCTTCGCTCCAAATCTGTTTGGTTTTGGAATCCGTCGCTTGCTCCGCTGTTTCGGAAGCAACATGGCGGTCAGCAATGTTGTGAAGCTGGTCGGTCAACCACGCCCATGGTTGTGGACGTAACCAATGTAAACTGGTGCTGCCGCTGGCCCAGCTAGGAGTTAGAGCCACGATAGCCCACTTTTGAGAGCCTGGGAATGGTGCTTCAGGTGGTGGAAAACCAAAGAACTGGTGCCAATCAGGCTCTGGCTCCAGTTAAGCACTGGAACCGTTTTGGTGGAAAAGACCTATCCTTGATCTCTCTGACATGGTTGGCGGCCATCATTTCTGCTCATCATGAATTGACTTTCATCAGAGAACAGCACTGAGGCCCACTTGGCCCTTGTCCAGCAAAACTGCTCCCTGGCCCATGCAAGACAATGACGCCTGTGCCTAGTGGTGTGGTCAGGTACCCTTGCAGGTCATCTAGCACACAGACCTCGCTGATGTAAATGGTTTTGAATGGTCTGACATGACACTTGGGTGCCTTTCACCTCCCTTAAAGGGCCTATATCATGCAAAATCGACTTTTCTGAGCTTTTAAGCATGTTATAATGTTAATTCCTCACCAAAAACACCCCCAAAGTGGTATTTTGCTCCATTCACGCATCTCTGAGTATTCCTCCTCAACCCTGCTCTCTGAGCTGCTGCTCCGCCCTGTCCCTGATAATGATTGGGTCCCCACGTTCATACGTATGAACGTGAGTGAGCCGCCCACTCCAGGAAGTGCCTGTGCTGCCAGCACCGCCCCCAGGCTAACGCACACACCCACTTTCTCCGTGCAGCTAACGGAGCGGTGATCGGCAAAACTCTTTCACTTCCTGTAAACGTCTTCGAGGTCGCTGTGGTATCTTGTACACCTCAAATTCCCGATCGGACTCTGGGTCAAGAGTGTAAGGCTCCACAACATGCTCATCCATCTTTTCTAAAGTTTACTGTAGATGTTGTTTTTGTGGGCAGAACCCAGCGACACGCTGCAGCAGCCGGCTCAGGGGTTATGTATATACACACACACATATATATACGGAGTGTCAGGGAGGGATAGTACTTCTGACGGGGCAACAGTCGCACCTCTGGGTGGTCGGTTGGCTTTGGTTCCCACTTGGCACTCAACTCTCACCTGTGGCTCCAAGTAGCTGTTTGCACGCAACAGCGGCCACACCCCAGTAAACCACTTCGACTGGAGGCGAAACCAGGTGAGGGTAGCAATCGGGTTTGAAGCTGTAGCCACAATCCCACACACAGGTGGCCCAAGGCATAGGGTCGCTCTCTACTGGACCGAAGCAGCAGTGGAGTTCGGCAACCCCCTGGGTGTCTGAGCAGCCCTCTTTAGGATTCGCTCTGCTCACCTCCATGGCCTGAGGAAGGGGCTAGAAAAAGTGCTCTAAACATAGCCTGCTTCACTACACCATGGCCAGCAAGCTGCAGCTGGCGGGGATCCCACCCGAGCGGTCGAAACGCTCAGAAGAAATCAACTAAGGTGACATCACTCACCATTGGCACTTGGGATGTGCGAACACTCATGGACAGCTCCGAAGCGGGCAGACCTGAGAGTCGGACAGCACTCGTCGCAAGAGAACTCAGCAGGTAAAGCATTCACATTGCAGCTCTGAGCGAGACCAGGTTTGCTGACGAAGGTCAGCTGACAGAAGTCAAAGCCGGCTACATCTTTTTCTGGAGTGGTCGAGGCAGCGAAGATTGCTGTGAAGCAGGAGTGGGTTTCGCGATCAGATCCAATCTGATCAGCAAGCTTACCAGCCTCCCCAAAGGAACCAACAACTGCCTCATGACCCTGTGGCTCCCCCTCCAAGAAAAATGCCATGCCACGTTCATCAGTGCAAATGCCCCCACCATGATGAACCCAGATGAGATCAAACACAAGTTTTACGAGGACCTAGAGACTCTCATTGAACGCGTACCAAAGGAGGACAAACTCATTGTTCTTGGAGACTTTAACGCCAGAGTTAATACAGACTACCAGACATGGGAGGGAGTCCTTGGGAGAAATGGAGTGGGAAAGTGCAACAGCAATGGTCTTCTCCTGTTGAAGACGTGCGCCTCTCATGACCTTCAGATCACTAATATCGTCCACCGCTAATTGCAACAAAACCTCCTGGATGCATCCACGAAGCAAGCATTAGCATCTGATCGATTACATCATTATGAGAAGGAGAGAAAGGCAGGATGTTCAATTCAATTCAATTCAATTCAATTCAACTTTATTTATATAGCACCATATCACAACAATAGTCATCTCATAGCACTTTCAAATGTAGGGGAAACCCCACAATTGCAGAAAGACCCCAGCAATCAGGCGATCCCCTGTGAGCAAGCACTTGGCGACGGTGGCGAGGAAAAACTCCCTTTTAACAGGAAGAAACCTCTAGCAGAACCAGAATCAGGGAGGGGCAGTCATCTGCTGCGACTGGCTGGGGGGTGAGGGGATAGAGAAGATGAAAAGAAGAGACATAAAGAGAACAAACATTAAAGGAGTGAAGCCAGGTACATTATTGGAGGTCACCTGGCAGTCTAAATCTATTAACAGCAAAACAAAGGGAGGGTTAAGAGACACATGATCCCTCCCTTATCGTAGGCTATATTAAAGAGGAGGTTTTTACCCTATTCTTAAAAACAGAGATTGAGTCTGACTCCCGAACCAAGATTGGTAACTGGTTCCACAGGAAAGGAGCTTGATAGCTGAAGGCTCTGCCTCCCATTGTACTTTTGGAGATTCTAGGTATTACAAGTAATCCAGCATTTTGGGAGCGTAGTGAGTGCTCTGTTAGGATGATAGGGTAATATCAGATCTTTTAAATAAAAAGGGGCCTGATTATTAAGAGCTTTATAAGTGAGAAGAAGGATTTTAAAGTTAATTCTAAACTCTATGGGAAGCCAGTGAAGGGAGGCCAGAACCGGAGAGATATGATCTCTCTTTCTAGTACCTGTTAAAACTCTTGCAGCAGGATTTTGGATCAACTGAAGATTTTTTAAAGATATTTTAGGACAACCTGATAATAATGAGTTACAGTAATCTAATCTAGAGATAACAAAAGTGTGGATCAGTTTCTCATCATCACTCTGAGACAAGATGCTCCTAATCTTGGCAATATTACGCAAATGATAGAAGGCAGTCTTAGAAACAAATTTAATATGTGAATTGAAAAACAGATTTTGATCAAAAATAACTCCAAGGTTCCTCACAGAACTATTCAGAGAAAGAGTAACTGCATCCAAACTACGAGTTTGATTTGGAAAGGTATTTTTAAGGTTCTTTTGGACCAACAAGAATGACTTCAGTCTTATCTGAGTTTAATAGCAGAAAATTACAAGTCATCCAATCTTTGATTTCCTTAAGACAGGCTTCTAACTTGACTAATTGATTACTATCAATTAACCTAATAGTAATTATCAATTAACCTAACCTGCATGCCAAAAACATGCAGGTTAGGTTAATTGGAGACTCTAAAGTGGCCCTCGGTGTGAATGTGTGTGTGAATGGTTAAGGGATAGCGCCGTATTGTGGCTGCTTCATCCAACACCACCAGCCTGATCAAGAAGGCCCATCAGCGCCTCTTCTTCTTGAGGACATTGAAGAAGAACCATCTGTCAACTGACATCCTAGGCAACTTCTACCGCTGCTTGATAGAGAGCACCCTGACCAACTGTATCACACTCTGGTATGGGAGCTGCTCTGTAGCTGACCGCAAGGCGCTGCAGCGGGTGGTGAAAACCGCCCAACGCATCACAGGGACTCCACTTCCAGCTATTGAGGACGTCTACAGGAAAAGATGTCTGCGCCGGGCACGCAGCATTCTTAGGGACTCCAACCATCCTGCTCATGGACTGTTCCAGCTTCTCCCCTCCAGAAGACATTTCAGAAGCCTTCGGACTAGAACCAGCAGGTTTAGGAACAGTTTCTTTCCAACAGCTGTCACGTTATTGAACTTAGTTCCCCGCTGACTCTCTTACAATCATCTTTTACCATCCTCACCTGTACATAACTGCATAACTACATAACTACATCTAACTTATTGCACATTATTTGCACATAACAGTACTTTTAACTTTCTGCACTGCTGCATATATTTGCATATATTTGCTTAAATTGCACATACTGTTAATTACCGTATATACTGCACTGCTGTCCTTTGCACTTCTGATTGGATGCTAAACTGTGTTTCGTTACCTTGTATTCATACATGTGTAATGACAATAAAGTTGAATCTAATCTAATCTAATCTAATTATTGACATGAACAAACTGAATCAGACAAATAAGATCTAAACCACTGCAGCGAAGTTCCATTAAGTCTAACATAGTGTTCTATTCTATCAAGTAGAATATCGTGGTCGATAGTATCAAAGGCTGCACTAAGATCTAAAAGGACAAGTACAGAAACAAGTCCATTATCAGATGCGATAAGGAGGTCATGAGTGACCTCCACTTAGGCTGTTTCAGTACTATGATGGATTCTGAACCCAGATTGAAACTCTTTAAATAAACCATTTCCCTGCAAGTGGTCAAATTGCATAGCAACAACTTCTTTCTAAGATTTTTGAAATGAAAGGCAGATTCGAGATTGATCAATAGTTAGCTAAAACTCCTGGATCCAGCGTTGGCTTTTTGAGTAAGCGTTTAACTACGACAATTTTAAAAGCCTGCGGTACATGACCTAAAGTTAAAGAAGAACTGATGATTTGAAGAATACTGCCACCAATAAATGGGAAGACTTTTTTAAATAACCTGGTAGGAATAGGGTTTAAAAGACAAGTTGAAGGCTTGGATGAGGAGATTATTTTATCTAACTGTAAAAGGTCAATGGGAGTAAACTTATCCAAACAGATACCAATTGAAGAAGTTGTAGTAGTTGCTGTACTTAAGTTTACGGTGGGAAGAATCTGACTGATTTTATCTCTAATAGATAAAATTTTATGATTGAAAAAGTTCAAAAAGTCCTGACTAGTAAGCTCTAGGGGGATGCTAGGATTGACAGAGTCCTGACTCTTTGTCAGCCTGGCTACAGTGCTGAAAAGAAATCTGGGATTATTCTTATTCTCTTCTGTTAATGCAGAGTAATAACTTGTTCTAGCTTTTCTACAAGATTTTTTTTTTTTTAATAAATTAAGAGATTATTTCTCCAAGCTAAATAGATTTCATCTAAATTAGTGGAATGCCATTTTCTTTCTAATTGACGAGTCTTCTGTTTTAAGCTAGGACTTTCTGTGTTAAACCAAGGGGTTAGAAATCTCTGAATGACTTTTTCTTTTTTAAAGGGGCCAACAAGTCTCGAGTCTGATGCAGAGAGGCTGTAACACTATCTACCATGCTATCAATTACGGAAGGAGCAAGCTCTCCATCTTTTATTTACGTTGTGTTGATACATGGCATAGAGAAGACAATCTGTATAAATTTGGTAATAACATCATCTGAAAGACATTTGCTGTAGCAGTATTTTTCTTTAGGAGTCAGATAGTCAGGAATAGTGAAATCAAAGGCTAACAGGACAATGGTCTGACAGTACAGGATTATGAGGAGACACTACCAGATTTTCTATTTCTATGCCATAAGTCAGAACAAGGTCCAATGTGTGGTGGAGATAATGGGTAGAATTTTCTACTTTCTGGGAAAACCCCATAGAGTCTAATATTGAATTGAATGCCTTATTAAGACAGTCACTATCTACATTAACATGTATATTAAAATCCCCTACTATAATTATTCTATCTGATTTCAGCACTAAATCAGCTAAGAATTTGGCAAATTCGGATAAAATCTCTGAGTAGGCTGAGGGAGGACGGTAAACTATGGCAAAGAAAACTGGCTTTAAGCTAAGATTGCTAACATGCCCCATACTGAGGACCAGGCCCTCAAAGGAATTAAAACATGTTTTTTTGCTTTACATTAACTAGTTATTTAGAATGGTAAATTGCCGCTGCTCCACCTCCATGACCAGAACTTCTGGGATTATGATAGTTTAGATAACCAGAGGGAGTTGATTCATTTAAACCAACATAATCATCTTGCCCTAGCCAAGTCTCTGTAAGGGATATTAAATCAATCTGATGATTAATTAACAGATCATGGACTAGCAGAGACTTGGGGGTTAGAGACCTAATATTTAACAAACTGCATTTAATTTTTAAATTATGAGGAGGAAGAGAGGTCAAATCATTAAATTTAGAGACTTGATGTTTAATTTGAGTTTTACCAAGTTTTTGTTTAATCACATTGGGATATTTATATGTTATATTTTTATTAACTTTGGGGGGAGTAAACAAAGGTTCTCTGAAGGGGAAGACAGGGGCTAAGTTGAGGGGTGGCGGATGAGGAGGAGCTGCAGAAAAGCATGTATTTATCAAGTTATGTTGTATTTGTTTTGGGTTAAAATATTTTGGGTAACGGGAGACAGACACAATCTCTATGGGGTTATAAATTGAAGACTGATCTAAACAGTGAGGATAATTTGGATCAATAGGATTAATATGAGAAACGGAAACAAAGAAGGGCTGGTTGGCAGACCCAGGAACTTCGGGGTGAGTTAACACACCAGATTTCAGTCACTGTTCTAAAAACCGCTGAATGGAATAGAACAGATTGTTCCTTAAAACATGTGCACCAAGTCTATTTGGATGGATGCCATCTGGCCTCATAAATGATGGGCGGTTCCAAAACAGGTTGAAATTGTCTCCAAACCAATGTTAAAAGTAGGACATATAGAACACAACCAGGTATTAAGGCTGAGAGTTCTGCTAAAATAATTGCAACCTTGTCTGAAAGGCGCCAATGGCCCAGAAATAAACACACGTCTGCCACAGTTCATAAGAGTGGACAGAAGGCTCTTGAAGTCACTCTTTAAGATCTCCAACTCTTCATCTGGGATGTTGTTGCATCCAACATGTATAATGGCAGTTTTAGCGCGAGGGTATTCATTTAATAGGTCAGGGGTAAGAGCCTCAATGTCTGACACTTTAGCCCCGGGAAAAAAAATTAGTGACACAGTACCTGCTTCTGACGTTTCTCATAATCGAATCACCAATTACCAGTGTCGTCTGGGGGGGCTTTGCCGGTGGCTTCTGAAATGGTGGATAATTTTGCCATTGTTGTGATGGTGGGGTGATGCACTCTCTTCTTTTTGGAGCTGATGTATAGTTTGGCACACCTAAAGTAATTTTAATCCGGGGTTTGCAGATTTGGGCTGCTGCTGAAGGAGGAGGGGTGGCCATGGGAGGATGATCGACGTCCAGGTGGGGAAAATCTTCCAGGGAAAGGATGTCGAATCTGTTTTCCAGCAACAGGGGAAGAGAGGAGGCGAGGCCATGTCTGGTCAATCCCTGATGTTTGCTAGTTGGCTCAACAAAGGTCCAGGGCGCGCATTGAGGATGTGAAAAACCACCCGGGGCTTTAGGTTTAGCTCTGAGCTGAAGCCAGTGTTTATTGCTGGGGTCCTGGACAGCTGAGGAGACCAGTGCAGGGGTGGAAGAGGATGGCGATGTGCTAAATTCACCCAGGTAAGTAGTCGTCTCTGCTAGCTGCGAGTCTGTTGCTGGGGCTGATGTCCGCCCAAGAATTATAGTATCTAGGTGGTCTTCAGCCTCCCGAATCTTATAGAGGTTGGAGATTCTCAATTCCAACTCAGAAACCTTCTTAAGGAGGGACACACAGCTGACACACGTCGGGGATGGAGTCATGACGTTCCAGGCGAGAAGTGGATAGCTAGCTAGGTATACACTCCAGGCTGGAGATTGACCACTTTGCAACACCATCTGTTGTCTGTTGGCATTTGGTGAGATCTGAGGATCCTGCTTTCCTCACATAACCCTCCATGCATTTGTAGTGATATCTGGCATTTATTTTGAAGCAGTCCTTTGGTGGGGTCTTGGTCAGTTTTTTTTTTTTTTTTAAGAGTTCTTAGAGTGTTTTTTTTTTTTTTTTTTTTTTTTTAGAGTGTTAGAGTGACAAAGGTGATGTATGGCACAGACTGCTGGACGGATCACAGACTCATTCTCTCAAAGCTCAACATGCACATTCAGCCCAAACAGTGTCCACAGGGGAAAAGCAAACAAGCGACTCATTGTCAACAAGCTGGAACAGCACTCTGTGTGACAGAACCTCAGTGAGGACCTGGACAGCAAGCTTAGCTAGCTCAACCTCGGAGCGTATGGAGCAGAAGAAGACTGGGCAGCTTTCAGAGACATGGTGTACAATACCTCATTCACTTATCTGGACCAGAACACGCACAACCACCAAGACTGATTCGATGAAAACAATGAGGACATCCAAAAGCTGCTTGACAAGAAGCATGAAGTCCACAGAGTGTACCAGCAAGACAGCAGATCTGCCTTGAAGAAGGCAACCTTCAACTCCATCAAAGGAAAGGTGCAGGCAAAGCTCAGAGAGATGCAGGACTTCTGGCTCAGCAAAAAGGCAGATGAAATACAGCAGTACGCTGACAGCAACAACTCCAAACATGTCTATGATGTCCTTAAGACCATCTACTGTCCTCAGTCTTCTGGAACATCACCACTGCTCAGTACTAACGGGTCCACGCTCCTCACCGACAAGAACACAATCCTGGAAAGATGGGCCGAACATTTCAGCAGCATCCTGAACAGATCTCCGTCCATCAATGCAGAAGCCATCACTCGCATGCCCCAGGTAGAAGTGAACATGTCTCTGGCAGAATCTCCAATGGAATCAGAAGTCCAAAAAGCAATCAAACTCCTTTTGAATGGCAAAGCACCAGGCTCTGACTCCACCCCAGCTGAAATCTACAAGGCAGGAGGACCAGTTTTAACACAGAAACTCACCGAGCTCTTTCAGACCATGTGGCAGCAGGAAGTTATCCCCCAGGAGCTCAAGGACGCCTCCATTGTCCATCTCTACAAGAGAAAAGGAAACAGGCAGTCCTGTGACAACCACCGTGGGATCTCTCTCCTTGCCATCACTGGCAAGATCCTCGCAAGAGTCCTTCTCAACCGCCTCATTCAGCACACGGAAGGCGGTCACCTGCCAGAGAGCCAGTGTGGCTTCAGAGAGGGTCGTGGAACTGCTGACATGATCTTCCCCGCATGCCAACTTCAGGAGAAGTAGAACAGAGACCGCTACACAACATTTGTAGATCTGACCAAGGCTTTTGAAACCGTCAGTCGTGAGGGGCTGTGGATGATCATGGTGGAGTTCGGCTGCCCGGACAAGTTCATCAGCATGGTGCACCAGTTCCATGACGGCATGCTTGCTCGAGTACTGGATGATGGAGACTCCTCCGAAGCTTTCCCAGTCACCAACGGGGTCAAGCAGGACTGTGTACTCGCGCCCACACTTTTCAGCATGATGTTCACAGCCATGCTGTCTGATGCCTTCTGTGACGATGAAGAAAGTGCCATCACAATCAGGTACAGGATGGATGGCAAGGGTTTCAACCTGCAGAGGCTCCAAGCCAAAACCAAGGTGGAAGGGTACTCAGTGCGTGACTTCCTGTTCGCAGACAACTGCACACTCAACATCACTACAGAGGCCCAGTTGCAGCAGAGCATGAACTGCTTCTCCACTGCTTGCGACAACTTTGGGCTCACAATCAGTACAAAGAAAATCGAAGTCCTGCACCAACCCTCACCGGAGAAGACTAACGTGGAACTAGCCATCACTGTCAATGGGGAGACCCTCAAGACTGTCGGCAAGTTCACGTACCTCGGCAGTACACTCTCCAGGTCTGTCAGCATTGACGACGAGGTTGATTTGTGCATTGCCAAGGCAAGCTCAGCATTTGGACGGCTACTTGCAACAGTGTGGGAAAGGAGAGGCATCAGGCTGACCACAAAACTGAAGGTGTACAAGGCAGTTGTCCTGCCTTCCCTACTGTATGCCTCTGAGACCAGGACAGTCTATAAGCGCCATGCCAGAAAGCTAAACCGCTTCCACCTAAACTGCCTCACAAAGCTCCTGAAGATCACCTGGCAGGACAAAATGCCTGACACAGAGGTCCTCTCCCAAGCTGAGCTGCCTAGCATCCACACCCTGCTCAAGAGAGCCCAGATTAGGTGGGCTGGCCACCTTGTTCGTATGCCTGACTCACACCTACCAAAAAGACTTTTCTACGGTGAACTAGCAAAGGGCAAGTGCTCACAAGGTGGTCAGAAGAAGTATTACAAATACACTCTTAAGGCCTCCCTGAAGAGCTTTGACATCAGTCCTGACACCTAGGCGACCATAGCACTAGACCGACCAGACTGGCGTAGCCATACCAGCAAAGGTGCTGCTTCCTTTGAGCTGAACAGGATTGCCAAGGCCCAGAGAAAACGTGAGCTTTGCAAGTCCAGAGCCACCCCTATATCTTCTGCCTGCATAGAGCCCCTGTGCCCGACCTGTGGCAGAGCCTTCCGTGCCCGCATCGGACTGATCACCCACAGCCGGACACACCGCACCCAGTCCTCTTCCCTGTGATGTCCTTGGTAACTGTCGAGAATGACGGATGAACAACAGCATATATATACAGTGGTGTGAAAAAGTGTTTGCCCCTTCCTGATTTTTCAATTTTTTGTATGTTTGTCATGCATAAATGTTTCAGATCATCAAACAAATTTAAATAGTAGACAAAGATAACACAAGTAAACACAAAATTCAGTTTTTAAATGAGGTTGTTTATTATTAAGGGGAAAAAATCCAAACCTACATGGCCCTGTATGAATAACTCATTGCCCCCTAAGCCTAATAACTGGTTGTGCCACCCTTAGCGGCAACAACTGCAATCAAGCATTTGCAATAACTGGCAGTGAGTCTTTTATAGCACTGTGGAGGAATTTTGGCCCACTCATCTTTGCAGAATTGTTGTAATTCAGCCACATTGGAGGGTTTTCCAGCATGAACCACCTTTTTAAGGTCATGCCACAGCATCTTAATTGGATTCAGGTCAGGACTTTGACGAGGCCACTCCAAAGTCTCAATTTTATTTTTCTTAAGCCATTCAGAGGTGGACTTACTGATGTGTTTTGGATCATTGTCCTGCTGCAGAACCCAAGTGCTGCAGCAGGACAATGAAGGCCATATATATATATATATATATATATATATATACTGTATATATATATATGCTAGAAATCTCTGTCTTTGTGTGTGTCTTTGTGTCTGTTCCTCACATATCTCTCAAACCATTCGTCAGACTGACCTCTGATTTTATAAGTGCTTTGCTGAAGTTATGAAGGTGTGCATCCCTGAGTATGGTGATGTTCAGTCAAAATATGTAATTTTTATCAGTAAAAGTTTAGTCATCACTCATGCACTCAGTCATCGCTCTTTTCTTCATGTCCAGGCTTCTAGAAGTGTGTGCGGGGTTGACGACTGACTCCGTGCTGATTGGATAATATGCAGCATCATGACCAGTCGCCACAGCGCTCTGTGAACAAAACAAGGAAGTGAAAAGCAACAAATCTGACTAGATGCTTAAAACAATATACCATAATGTTGCCGTGATTGTGTAGGTCTAAAGGATAATTCGGCATATGTGGAGAACACGAGGTGGTAGAGTACACTGGGAGGAGCGCCAGTGGGGACTGGAGGATTTGGCAAAGAACAACGGTCTGTCCAACACAGGACAGAAGCAATGGCTGGACCAGCGGACTGCTGTCCTTCGTGGGAAGGCAAGCCCAGTTTGCCAGGTCAGTGGTAGATGGGAGTCCCGACTGCTGTTTCATGTGCTACCAGTGTCCTTTGCAGAACCACAAGTCCCTGATGGTGCTCCTTCCAGAGTGCTCACATGAGTATCTAAAAATTAAAAACTTAATAATACCACTATGATTGTGCAGCGGAATGGCCAGATCAATTGCATATCATATGCGGCCACATATGCACACTTTGACTAAAGGACAACCATCACCAAACAGTACACAAAAATGCCCAGATAATGAAATAAATAATTTTTAGTTAAATAAATGGGCAACACTTTTGTACTTAATTCAATTGATTACAGTTGTAAAAAGCTTTTAATAACCAAATATTGTGACAATATTGCGGTGCAGTGGTGCAGTGGTTAGCACTGTGGCAGCACAGCAACTCACCCTTGGCCATAGGATCCCGGGTTCGTTCCCAGCCCCTGACCAACAGTGATCTGTGTGGAGCTTGCATGTTCTCCCCGTGTCTGTGTGGGTTTACTCCGGGATTTCTCCGGTTTCCTCCCACAGGCCAAAAACATGCAGATTAGGTTAATTGGAGACTCTAAAGTGGCCCTAGGTGTGAATGTGTGTGTGAATGGTGAAGGGATAGTGCCGTATCGTGGCTGCTTCATCCATCCAGATGAATGTCCTGAATTTCCCCTCTGGAGATCAATAAAGTACACAAAATCAAATCAATATAAAAGGATGCACTAGAATGGGTCTCAAATATTTGTAAACATGTCCTGTTATAGTACTGCATGAGTTTATTGATGATGCACAGGGAGCATCGTCACTAAAGTTGCCTCCAGTCCATGACGATGCACTGGGGGCAACTGGTACCCCCAGTTGCTCCTGGTGGGTCAGGCCAGCGCTGCTGTATGGCAGCTATGCCGCCAGCAATATGTGAGTGTGTGTGTGTGTGAATGGGTGGATAGCAGGATCTGTAAAGCGCTTTGGTCATCCAGAAATGAGAAGAAAAAAAAAGCAGCGGGGCCCCCAAGCCTGGAGGAGGAGTGGGCTGCTGACTTTATCCAAAGTTTTGTGGATGAAGCTCTCGCCACCCAAAAAAAACCTGGGAGAGTTTGAATGGAGCGGTGGGAATCCTGGAGGCACACCCCGGTCTGTGGAAATATGCCCAATACATGGAACTGTTGTCCACGGTTTCTGCACTGCAACAATTGTTTCCCGGGCTGACGATGGGGCCATCACCAGCAGAGCCGAAATCAACACGGAGACACCCTCCACAGCAGACACCCTTCACCCCTCCCTGCTCACCAGCTTCGCCTTCAGCTCCTGCATCGCCAGCTCCGAGACGACTTCATCCCACTCCGGATCACCTTAGAAATGCCTCCACCTCCCAGTCAGCAGCCTCTCCTTCACTGAGGGAGAAGACCTCCGCAGCAATGCTTTCTTTGTCATTTTCCCCTCTGGCTGCCTTGCCAGCACCTACTTTTCCCACAGCTGCTGCCTCTCCCTTCTCCTCGGCGTCCTTTCTCGCTGCTGAGGGTTTGGCCATTTCTCCTCCGGCTCCGCCCGTCTCTGTGCCTGCAGGGGAAGCTCCTCTGTGATCCTCTGAGGGGCCTGCTTCCACCGTAGACACAGAGAGGGATGACTACACGCCAGCTGCAGCAGAAAACATCACAACCCGGGAACACAGGCAAGTGTCATTTCATTCCCCTTCATTTTATAATGATATGCCTTGTCTGATTCCTGGTAGTGAGGCTTAGGGTATGCAGTCCCCTGAGCTCTCACCACCTGCTGCTGCTTCCAGTTTCTCACCTGCCCACTCTGTGTCTCCTCCTCTCGCCCCTGAGTGTCCGCCGGCCCCAGAACTCAACCACCGGACGTTGGAGGAGCCCATGACCCTGGAGGACCTAGTACCAGTGCCAGTGGTGAGCCGACCTCCAGCTCCCACGCCAGATGAGCCATCAGCATGGGTCACTTCACCTGGGGGTCACCAAGACTGCACCAACCACCATGCCTGCTGCAGGGGCCGCTGCAGCAGAGTCGGCACTGGACCTCCAGAGGGCCGAGCCCAGAGAACCATCGCCTGGATTGACAGAGTCTTGGACGGTGGTGGAGCTAAAGATCAGGCAAGTGCTCTCCTTTGTTTTCCTCATATCTGTTTTGGAGAGGTCTTTTCTGGCTCTTGGTGAGGGGAGCCGGGTGCAGCCATCAGCTGTGCCTGAGCTGACCTTGTCGGGCTCCGCCGCTGCCGGTGACCCTGACCCTGTTCCTCTGCATGTTTTTTCTCAGCCTTCTCCCAGGGTCGCCGGGGAAGATTCACCTGTGCCAGATGTCTCTGTCGGTCCAGGCTCACCATCTGAGATCGTTGTGGGTCCAGCTCCCCCCGCTGAGGTCATCGCGGCCGTGCTGTCCCAGCCCGGGACCTCCGTGAGTGCTGCTTCGGCCCAGTCTGGGTCCTCTGTGGGTGCAGCTCCTCTCCTGTCTGGGTCTCTGTGGGTGCTGTATCCCAGTCGGGGACCATTGTGGGTGCTACACCCCAGCTTGAGTCCAACTTGGGTGCTGCGTTCCAGTGGGGGCTTGCTATGGGCATTACTCCCCAGCCCAGGGGCCACTGTGGGTGCAGACATGGCCCAGTCTGGGTCCACCGAGGGTGCAGCCATGGCCCAGTCCAGGTCCACCGAGGGTACGGCTCCACTCCAGCCCGGAGCCACCGCGGATGCGGCTCCGCTCCAGCCTGGAGCCACCCTGGGTGCAGCTCCGCTCTAGCCCGGAGCTATTGCGGGTGCAGCTTCGCTCCAGCCTGGAGCCACCGTGGGTGCAGCGTTGTCCCAATCTGGGACCACTGAGGGTGCTGCTGGCCTGACCAAGGGCGTCAAGCTCCCTCCCCCTTCGCCAGACACCGTCGTGGTCCCCTCTCCGTCTTTGCCAGATGCTGTCACGGTTCCTCCTCTGCTGCCAGATGGTGTTGTGGTTCCTCCTCCGCTGCCAGACACTATTGTGGTTCCTCCTCTACTGCCTGACGTCATTGTGGTTCCCTCGACTCCCCTCACCTGCTCACTATTTGCCCTTCCCATCAAGCGGCCGCCTCCTGGGTCACTTCTTCTGTTCAGGTGGCTGAAAAACTCTGGCAGGCCACCCGACAGACTGTACTGCAGGGTTGGGTGGTTCATGTTCTCTGGGAGGCCACCCAACTTGTACTATCACACTATCTGGCGGGTCTGGGACTCTGGTCACCCGCCTGAACTGTTCAGTTCCTCAGTCCAGGGGGCTTTGGGGGTTGAGGGTCTGACTGGTGTGGGTCCTGAGCGGGGTTTTGTTTCGTTCCTTCCTGGCCTGTTCACCCGCCCCCACCCTGGGTGAGTTATTGTTATGCCTTGCTGGGGGAAGGGGGGCAGGTTTTTTCTTTTTCTTTTGATGTTCCCCTGGAGTTCTGGGTTCTACCCCTTGAGAGGGGGGCTCTGTTATGAGCCGAGTGCTGGAGTTTTCCGTCAGACTCGGTCTCATGACTTCTGTCTAATCACTCATCTATTGCATCAAACACATAAACCCTTTTGGGTTTATGTGTTTTTTGTTTTGCTTGCCATTTTCCTGTTTGTGTTAGTGTCATATTTTTATTCTGTATTTATTTATATTCATTTAGTATGTTTTTTCATTCTGTATATCCCCAGTTTTGTTTTGTTTGTTTTTTTACTGTTGACAGCTGTCAGGGACATGAAGCTGTGGGCATGCCCTGTCAGCCATCAGTTTTGGTTTGCTTCCCTCTCATTGCCGCAGCTGATCCCAATTATACATCTTCGCTTTCTCCTGCCCGTTCAGGTATCCACACCTGTGGTTCATCATGTTAATGGGTTTTGATCCTTATTTAAGGGCCTTATTTTCATTCTGTCATTGCCACTGTCTTGATTGTTGGACATTCTCCTTATCTCCGCCAGAGTCCTACCTCGCTCTGGCTTGTATTCTCGTTTTTCTCCCTCATTGTATTTTTGTATTTTTGAACACTTGTTGAACTTTTTTGTTGTTTCTGTAATAAATTGCCCTGACTCCCAGTTGGCATGTGGGTCTCATTTCTCTGCCCCGACGGGCCATTCATGACAGTAACTTCCATATACCATTTACAGTTTTAATGATCAGACTCAGATTAAATGACATTACATTCAACGGACTTGTTGGTAAAGTGAAATGATCACATATCAAGCATCACATTCAACTTGTAACTGATTATTGAGCAAAAGAGTGTAATCACATTGGTGGAACCAATAAAACCTTAGTATGAATTTGTAATTGTGATGAAAATGGAGACTGAAATAACTGTAACCAAAATATGAAGAAAATTGGATGCAAATTTTATGAAGAAAATTATAAAAGGTGATTATATGAAAAAGAAATTCTAGGTTACTCTGAAAATTAAAAATGGAAGTTATTGAAAAGGAGGATTTTATTTTTCCTTCAGCTTTATGGTTCCTGTCATAGCTTATGGACAACCTTTTAACATGAAAAATTGGTTATATTCAATTAGAATTAGACATCACATTTAGCCCAATGAACAACTGTGTCTTCAGAGTTCAGCGATGATCTTGAATGCCAGGAGATGGCAAAAGGGGGAAGACTGCCTTTCCAATCATTGCAGTGGTTCTTACAGACTCAGCATCAGGCCGATAGTGGAGCTGGAAGAAGAATGAGCGGCTGGCCCCTGGGCAGATGAAGTCTTCTCCTAGGCAACAGGTCCTTCCCTGGCCTGAAGCTTTGGGATGTCCACTGGCCGACAAGAACCACTTGCTGAAAGAAAAATGGATGTAAAACAGTTCAACCTATGAAATCCTAGTTCTTCAGATGTTGTGGGGATTGGTGAAAACAGCTTCCAGTGTGAGGAAAAATCAGTCCACTTTAAAACACGGTGAGTTAAGGAAAATCAATAGAAAAAGTTTAACAGAATAAATAGAAAAAAAACGTCTGTGAACATGGAGTTTAACTCCATATAAAAGAGAAGTTTGAGCTCAAAACAGAAGAAAAAGTATTTTTCCCAGATGGTTAAAGGAAAGAGAGTTCAATGCAAGACACACAGACAACTTAGACAAACTTTCAGAAAGAATAACTGGCTGAACTAGGGTGTTCCTCACTTAAACTGAGTAGTTTTTTTTTAGGAGAAAAACTTGACTGACATGAAAGGGAACCAATTGTCTCCCATCGCGAGAGAATCGAATGAACTCTGGTCAAATAAGAAAGCAGTGCTTTGTCTGTAACCAACCAAGAGAATGAAAGGGGGCATTGTCCAACAGAGACTGGCTGGTGATTGGCTGAGCCAGTCAGATGACTTGAGTAAGCTTTTCCAATAGGATGAAACACATCTTGATTAAAATAAAAATTCCCTTTATGTGTGTAAGCTAAACTAACTTCAGTGATTCATGACTAATTTTCATTCTTGCTACATTGAACATGTACTTTCATAAACTTGGCTTTCTATAATGAACATGCATTAGAATAAAGTTGATTTAAGCATTTTCAAACATGCAGTACATTTAAACCAGTGATTAATCACTGGTTTAAATGGTTTAAATCACTGGTTTAAATGTACTGCATGTCTAGTTTGCACATTTCAAACCAGAATGGTATGTCAGAGTCCCACTTGATTTTCCAGGGTGTCCTGAAAAAGAAAATAATCTGAGAATTGAGAGTTTTTGTTATAAGGAGGTCATTTCATTCATCAACCCCAGTTCAGCTTGCAGAAGCAACAGCAAACATATTCCAGAGTTGTCCACCAGGGGTTAATGTTGGGCTGTGGATAATTCCTAGAGACCTGTGGAATGTTTTCCAGGATATCTGGAAGGTTTCAAACAGTTCTTGAAGCATAAGACTTCCTGGCTGGGGAGGAAGTTCCGGGATTTATGATTGCAGACTAATCCATTCCTGGCATGAAATGGGATCCTTATCATCCCTTTTACCGTGGAATGTGTTTTCAACTGTGGTTCTTAGGTGACGAAACAATTCTTGACCAGACTTTTGGGTGAAACAATTTCTTTAAGGTGAAGAGTGGTATTATAGATTGGAGCCAAAGGGATTGATGCTACATATCCCCCCTCTGTATCAATGGTGAGCTTTGGTCAGCGTTGGTACACATCCTTGGTGGCTGGTTCCAGCTGGCGACGCTTGACCCAACTGCTGCTAATGGTTCTGATGTCCATAAGCCTTCAGCTTGTAAACAGTATCTATTGCTGAGTATAGATCTTTGAGTTTGGTTTACAGAAAAAAAAAAACTTCTCGGAATCTTCAAAAATAATTTGAATATGGACGAATATAAAAATTGTAAAGTTGTCAAAAATATACTAAAACACTGTATATGCATGTAAAGACTCAAAAGTTCTCTTTACAAAAGTACAAAAAGACAATTCTGGGTACCAAGGTACAAAAATAAAAAGTATGTAACTCTTTACACACCTGAGGTAATTTTTTTTTGGCTAAGTAATATTGAGATAACTCAAGGAGGTTCAAATTGGATTGCTTTAGCTGAACTAAACCATGGTTCCACAGATGTCTGAGTCATAGGGTGTTCGGGGCCTTTATTCTGGAAAACTGAGCGAACACGGAATGTCATCATTGTTCTTTGAATGGCACGAGGAGTAAATTTGTGACCACTGAAAAAGGGCCAAAATAGGGTGGAAACATGCTCATTGCTAAAGTGTTAACTGGAAAGCTAATGTTCCTAGCTACATCTGAGAGTAGCATAGACACCAGCTGTGTGTGAGCATAGTCAACCTTTAACATGAAGAGCAAAAAGTTCAAGAACTTGTTGAGTTTGACTGAAGCTTCGGAGCAAACATTCAAATCCAACACAGTATCTTGCAAAGTATTGGTAATGGTTTATGGTTCAACTACCTGGTGTTATAGTGTAGCAGTGTTAACCAAGTTAACAGTGGACATGGCTAATAAAGGGCCTTTTCCACTAGCACGCTTTAGCGCGACACGGGATGGCTCAGCACGCTTTGTACGCTTTTCCACAAGCCCCAACACGGTTCAACAGCCACGATTCTCAGCCCCGCTCCAGGGCAGGGTACAGCAGTGCTGAGCTGTGCCATGTTGTGACGTTAACAGACTGGTCGCCGCTGATTGGTCAGGTCGTAACCGGCGCTGATTGGTCAGGTTGTAACCGCCCCTCTCCTCCTCCTCATCTACCAAATCTTCACGACCTTCTCAATAAAGTTTTTGAAAAAAAAAAAAAAGAATCTTCACGACCGCCTTTACTCAGCACGCAACCACTGTTGGCGGTTCCTTTTCAGTGTATTGCTGTGCTATTTTCATTTATTCTCTATCAAAAATGGCTTCGCGTGATAAGGGTGTTCCATGGACCAGTAAGGAGCTGCAGTGTCTGCTGACTGCATTGTCAGACGAACGTATTCAGCGCGAGTTAGACGGAGACGCCCGGAATGAAAAAATATACCGGGAGGTCTCGACATCGGAGTCCTTTAATGGTGAGTTTTAATTTTTTTTTATTGTGCGTTTTTTCGCAAATATATTCGGTAAGACGCTCAGTTTATTTATGCAATAAAAAAGCTGTTCATTTGTGGATGGATCGCTGCTTTATTGCAGCACACTGCGGACTAAAGCTTTTATTGTAATTATTCATGTGAACAATACGCTGAAATAAGCTTATGTATTCTTGTTAAAAACTATTGTCTTTTCTGTATATATTTCGTGCTGTATTTTATTGTGTGCATTTTCCTTGTAGAATCATCCCACGCATCCGCCGCGACAGCCCGCACGGATTATTCAACCGAGCCTTCCTGACCCACAGCTGGCAGAGACGGATTAATTCTACCGAGCCTCAGCACTCAGTGGTCGGCGTGTATAAAATGTCGATTAACCTTCATGTTGTGTTGCAAAGTTTTTTTTTATTTTAATATTTTGTATATAATAAAATGGAATTGTTTTGGAAAGTGTGGTTTGTCTGTTATAACACTGAATTATAAAACAGTATAATTACATAGAAATTCCATTGCCTAGTCTGATCAAAATGATGCTGAGGGTCAACCATTGTAAAGGTAATGTAATTTTTAACTAGACCAAAAAAGAAATCTTTTTGTAAGCTTTCTGTTCTTTTTATTGAAATATCATAAAAAATTAGCACCAAGTCAAAGGTACAAGTATATGTAAATTGAATGTTCTATCGGCATTCCAAATTCAGAGATTTACAATACTTTAGAAGGAGTGTAGCATCATCTAAATGGAAAATAATAATACTGTTGTTCCAAACGTTGACCTGAAGGTGAAAAACATGAATTTTTTTAATTCAGTACATCCAAAATGCCCTAGGATGTGGTGTTGGACAGTGTGCCACCGTCTCATTATTTAATAAGAATAAAAACAAGTTTCAGCTCATTATTTCTAGGTCATTTGGCAGTTAATTCAAAACAAAAGTGACTTGTGTTGTTGCAGCTTAATTATGAGATAAAATTAATTGTGAGATAAAACCACAGAGCGAGCAAGGCAATAATCCTTGGATCCTCCATTTTTTGTCTCGTGTAAATAAGGACTCAGTCCGGTGCATAACATCACAGGAGTGTGGCCCCGCCTCGCTGAGAATCTGCTGCTGCCCCGCAACACTGTGCAAATGGAGACAGAAGCATTCCGAGCCGTACTGAAGTGAATCGAGCCGTACCGAGGTGTGCTGGGCTAGTGGAAAACAGGCATAAGAAGCCCTAATGCTGAGGCTGTTACTGAGAATCCACCTAATGATTGTTGACTTTTTGTCTTTGCTCTGTCTTTGCTCTGCTCAGTTCTGGCTGGGTGACAGTAGGTGTGATTGCTAAGTGGAGGGCTAAACTGAAAAACAGGAGGGCCATCATCCTGGCAACCAAATATCAGTGAGTGATTTTAATTTCAACCTTCTTGTTGTTTTTCTTTTTTTTTTTCTTTTAGACACCTGGGTGGTAGATGAAAATTATTCTCAGAGGTGGAACAATTTCTTTTAGAGATTGAACTCTAAACCTTAGATATGTTACCACCTTTAGTGGGGATTTTGATGTTGTTAGCTCAAGCTAATGGTATTGGATATTTTGTGTGTACTATATGAGAATAGTAAGTTGATTGAAATTGATTAGATTTTACAGAGGCCTTTAAGATTAGTTTAAGGGATAATTTGTTTTTTAACCTTTAAACTGTCCACGTTTTCACGCAACCCTAGTGGTGCAGCGCCACAACTGCGCCTGTCAACTGAATCTTGACATCCCTTTAACTCCCTAGCTGTACCAGGACTTGTACTGATCGTGCCAGGTCAGAAGGTGGCAGGCACACGTTGGAGGACTCATGGATGACATGTAATACACCCAAAAAGAAGAATTTATTTCCTTTTCCTGTTTTCCTTCTCTAAAACCAGAAAGCAAATATGGCTGCCATGCACCATCATGTACCGTCATATAAAACTGCATTATACTCGAAAAATTGCCTGTGAATACAAACAAATTTGACATGGGATAATCATAAGAATGTCTAGATGTGGGAGAGAGCGCAAATGATGGACAGAACGGAAAATAACGACCACGATTGACAAAAATGGAACGACCACGCACAGCAGTGAGTCCCCTTCAATGCCGGTAAGTGAGGAATATCTTTGTTTCTTTACATTGTACTGGTTTTATTGTTCATATACTTTGAAAATGAGATGACAACGTACCCCTGTACAAAAAAAACGGTGTCAAAAGACTGAACCATACTTTATGCAAATATGTCCAAAGTCCACTTTTGACTGAGCTATAAAATTCAATATAACTGCCGTGGCATTATGCAAATTAGATGCGTAAATTCACTCCTATCTGAAACTTTGGATCATATTTTACATCTTTCTCATTGACAGTAGGCCATTATCTCTTGCATCTTTCAAGTTATGGCCTTGGAAATCTCACCAGAGGATCTAAACGTTTTGTTGACAAAAAATCTATACCACTCTTGACCACTGGGGTTATGTCGCCATACAGTGACTGGGACAGTTAATGGGTTAATTTACCTTTTTTCTTTTTGGAAGTTTTGGTGTAGTTCACTGATTGGTTTTGAGAGATGCAACCGAGTGTACCTGAGGCTAACAGTAAGCTAACAGTTATTCCTCGGATGCAGGCCTGATTTTAATCTTGTTTATGGACTTACTCCAACAGTGTTGTACCCGACAAGTCCCATGGGGTTTTGATAAAGTTTACTCTGATTGTGATGGGCCCATTTGACAATGGGGTCCTGGATTTGGTACTTAAGTGGCCAAAGTTTGTTGTTGACAACGTGTGGATTCATCCACCCGAGCAGGAATTTAGGAGTGATTTTACCTGCCTGTAGATTGATTTGTTGTGTTTGCAGTACAAATGCGTAGTGGAAGACCTTGTCCCCCCTTTGAGGTTTTCCATGGGTAGCTTTGTGGTCATTGTATGCTTTGCCTGGTTTGGCGGATTGGTCCAAGTGTTTTTGAAATGTGCCCTTGGGAGTGTGGTACGTCGTTTTGACACCACTGTGTTCTGCAGCTGGAAGGTCATGGGTGTTGGCAGTCATCACCCCCCTCTGGTTTCGAGTAACTATGAGCGGTGGCAATGATTGCTCATCGGAAGCAGAAATACAAGTGCCATTACGCAGCTGCAAAGAAGGCTTCAACGCAGGAAGTGTTTTTGATTTTGTCATATTACAGAAATTTGACATAGGGAGTGTGTGGATGGTCGGGTCCAACCGGTGTATGACGGTTTTGTGGACCACGGGGTCATGGGGTTGTGGTTCCAAGGTTGTCATAGCTAGAAGCGGCACTGCGGTTAAGCTCCCAGTGATCATAAAATGCTCCTTATGCGTCTCGAAAAGCCTCTGACAACTAAGTCCAACTCCTAGCCTGCCCATGTGGTTTAGTCTCTAAGCCCGGCGGAACTGCTTTTCCTAATAGGGGAAGGGGCGAGGGCGGATCTCTGGTGCCTTAAAACCAGATGTTTCGGGTAGATGGTGGCTTGTCAACCTGGGAAGGTAGCCCATCTAGGGGAAGGTAAACCCTGATTTCAAACCTCCGCTGCCTTGTGTCACACCCGGTCATGGGAAAGGCTTCAGGAGTCAACCCTGAGGAAAAATCCGGAGTTGGAGTCCCTAAGGCAGTTCTCTGTTGTGCTCAACATCGTTCTGGCAGCTCCTGCGACGGCGCTGGTGCCAAACTGTAGCAGCCCTGCTGTTCCTTTGGATTCATCAGTGACGTGGAGAGGGGGGACATGCTGCATGGGCAACATCTTGTCCTCCATATCTTCCTGCCCAGGCTTGAATCCTACCAACGCCCAACGCTGGAAGGTAGAACACCGGATCACTGGAGAGGACACTCCAGCTTTGCCTTTGGCGTAGACAAAACACGGGGAATGACAGTTACCGGTTATAAGCCACCGCTCAATTGGCGTAGAGCGTGGCGCCAGGGGTTGTTTCCGACGGTGGGAGGGATCATCAGATCTCACTGGACAGCTACTGCCCGCCTCAAGCTGGGCAGCCCCCAGCCAATAAGGTGTTGTCCCGCCACAGCTTGCTTTCCTCATTGGGTGCATGGGGATGAGGAGAAGTTCGAACGGCAGGCTGAGAACCTTCGCACCAGGCAAGACAAAAAAACAAAAGAGACCAACTCTAAAACTGGGAACTTGGAACGTCCGCACTATGATGACAGGACTCGCTGCTAACCTCAAGGACATCAACGACACCAGGAAGACTGCCATCATCAATAATGAGCTGTAGAGACTGGAAGTGGATATCGCCACTCTCCAGGAAACACGGTTGGCTGACGCAGGCACACTGAGAGAGAAGGACTACACATTCTACTGGCAGGGAAAGGGCAGTGACGAACACAGGGAACACGGAGTGGGCTTCGCAGTGAAGAACACCTTGCTGAAGATGGTGGAACCGGGCAGCAATGGCTCTGCATGACTCCTCACCCTCCGCCTCAACACCACTCAAGTCCCAGTCACCCTCGTCATTGTGTATGCCCCAACACTGACAGCCACACCAGAGGCAAAAGACGAGTTCTACGAGAGTCTCGCAACTGTCAGGATCATCCCCAACTCTGAACAACTCATTCTCCTTGGAGACTTCAATGTCAGAGTGGGTGCTGACCACGACTCCTGGCCTTCCTGTCTTGGACCATTTGGCGTGGGCAGAATGAACGACAACGGACAGCGGCTGCTCGAGTTCTGCACATATCACAATCTGTGCATCACAAACTCGTTCTTCAAGACCAAGCCCCAACACAAGGTTTCCTGGCGACATCCGCGCTCAAAGCACTGGCACCAGCTGGACTTGATCCTGACCAGGCGCACCTCACTGAAGAACGTGCTAATCACCCATTCGTTCCAGAGTGCAGATTGCGACACAGACCATTCATTGGTGTGTTGCAAGGTCAAGCTGCAGCTGAAGAAATTCCATCGTGCTAGACAGCCTGGAAAGGCACGGATTGACACCAGCAAGATGGCCCAACCAGAACTTGTTGAGCAGTTTGCCTCCACCTTTGAGAAGGAACTTGGTGTACCACAAGAAGGAGAATCTGCAAAGCAGAAGTGGGAAGAGCTGCGAAACACCATCCACCGCACAGCCTTGGCTACCTTTGGGAGGAAGACCTTGAAGTCACAGGACTGGTTTGATGCCAAGTTGACAGAGATGACCCCCGTCATTGAAGCCAAGCGCTCAGCACTTGCTGAGTACAAGAAGTACCCAAACGAGAAGAATCTCCAGATTTTCAGGGCTGCGAGAAGCAAAGTTCAGCAGACTGCTCGGCGCTGTGCCAATGAGTACTGGACTAAGCTCAGCCAAGACATTCAAACCGCTGCCATAACAGGGAACATCCGTGGTATGTATGATGG
The DNA here is from genome assembly GCA_020510985.1 of Pholidichthys leucotaenia. Lineage (NCBI taxonomy): Eukaryota > Metazoa > Chordata > Actinopteri > Cichliformes > Pholidichthyidae > Pholidichthys > Pholidichthys leucotaenia. Next base: position 218,648,373 of record CM035846.1, on the reverse strand, counting down.
CATCAAGAAAGCACTTGGTCCGGCTCAGAGCAAGACGGCCCCCCTCAAATCCTCCACTGGGGAGATGATCACAGAAAAGAACAAGCAGATGGAGAGATGGGTGGAACACTACTCCGACCTCTACTCCAGACAGAACACCGTGACACCGTCAGCCCTTGATGCCATCGACTGCCTGCCATCCATGGGTGAACTTGACGCCGAGCCAACCATCGACGAACTCATCAAGGCCATTGATAGCTTGGCCGGTGGCAAGGCACCTGGCAATGACGGCATACCCCCCGACCTGATCAAGCACTACAAGACCGCCCTACTGCTGCCATTGCATGACGTCCTCTGCCAGTGCTGGAAGGAAGGTGCCGTACCACAGGACATGAGGGACGCCAAGATCATCACCCTCTCCAAAAACAAAGGGGAGAGAAGCGACTGCAACAACTACAGGGGCATCTCCCTCCTCAGTGTTGCATGAGTTGTTCTCGTTCGTCTACAGAAGCTTGCCGAACGTGTCTACCCCGAGTCTCAGTGTGGCTTCCGTGCTGAGCAATCAACGGTAGACATGATATTCTCCATCCGCCAACTCCAGGAGAAATGCAGAGAACAGAACATGCCCCTGTACGTCGTCTTCATCGACCTCACCAAAGCATTTGATCTGGTCAGCAGAGAGGGCCTTTTCAAGATCCTGCCAAAGATAGGATGCCCACCAAAGTTGCAAAGCCTCATCGAATCATTTCACACCAACATGCAGGGGATAGTGCAGCACGACGGCAACGTCTCAAAGCCATTCAACATACACAGCGGAGTGAAACAGGGCTGTGTACTTGCGCCAACCCTCTTTGGGATTTTCTTTGCTATGCTCCTGAGGTATGCCTTCAGCACAGCAACAGAGGGAATCTACCTGCACACAAGATCTGACGGCAGGCTTTTCAACCTCGCCTGCCTGAAAGCCAGAACCAAAGTCCGCGAGGCTCTAATCAGAGACATGCTGTTCGCAGATGACGCTGCAGTCGCAACCCACACACAGCAGGAGCTTCAGACCCTGATGGACCGCTTCTCCCAGGCATGCAAGGACTTCGGGCTTACCATCAGCCTGAAGAAGGACTAACGTCTTGGTGCAAGGCACGGAAGCACCACCAACCATCACCATCGAAGACTACGAGCTGGAGGTCGTGAATCAGTTCATGTACCTGGGGTCCACGATCAGCAACAACCATTCGCTTGATACAGAGATCGACAAGAGGATTGGAAAATCAGCCTTCACACTCGCTCGCCTCACCACACGAGTGTGAGAGAATCCCAAACTCTCTGTCAAGACGAAGATGGCAGTGTACAATGCCTGCGTCATCAGCACACTGCTCTATGGGAGTGAGACGTGGACAACATATGCCCGGCAGGAAAAGAGACTGAACTCCTTCCACTTGCACTGCATTCACCACATCCTGGACATATCCTGGCAGGACAAAGTGCCCAACACAGAAGTTCTGTCCCGCGCCGGCCTTCCCTCCATGTTCACTCTACTCAGGCAGTGCAGGCTCCGCTGGCTAGGCCACATTCACCGTATGGAGGACGGCAGAATCCCCAAAGATGCCCTCTACGGAGAACTGGCGACTGGCAGGAGAGACGTTGGCCGCCTCTGCAAGAGAGACATGAAGGCCCTGGAGATCAACACAGAGCGCTGGGAGGACCTTGCAACGAACCGCTCCAAATGGAGAGGCACCCTGACCAGACAGCTCAAGGCGGGTGAAGATAGACTGACTGCTGCAGCAGATGAAAATAGGACCCGCAGGAAGAACCGCCACAGACCCAGCAGCACGGAGACCACCCACAAGTGCGGCCTGTGTGACAGGGACTGCCATTTGCGCATCGGCCTGTTCAGCCACAGGCGGTGCTGTTCCAGCAGAGTAGACGTTTAGGATTCTCTTCCATGGTCATCATAGACCGACGGAGGCCGACAAACAGTATTCACAAAAGTTGGGTCCACCAATGCATAACCCTGAGATTGCGGGGGTTCCAGGTAGCCGGTTGATGTGGCTCCAGTGACCACGCAGGCTGCAGGGGTAGATGGGGGGGATTCGGAAGGTAACACCAACGTTGCGTCAAGGGTATCAAGGGGGCAAAGTGGAGCTTTCTGCTTGGCCAGTGAGTTCCCAAGGTCATTCGCTTCCTTGTCTTGACCTTGTGTTTGAAGGTGACCTTTGACTTCTTGAGGACAGTATTCACCTTGGTTTTTGCGGTCACTTTCAATCAGTTTTGGTTGTTCCAATAGTGCTATTTGTGTGAGTGTTGGGGTGTCCAAAGTGTCAAGAACCAAGCCCTGTGATTTAATTGTTCTTGTTTGGTCAAATGGGTGAGGTTGTTGAGTTTGAGCCCATAGTTTGAGATTCTTAAAATCAATCAGTGGCTCAAAGTGGTTCAGTAAATCTTTGCCGATGAGCAATGGAATGAAGTAAAGTTTGGACACATAGACCGGATTAATCAAGGTCATGGGACCAATGGAGACTTTGATGAGTGACACGCACATCAGGGTCATTTTAGTGAGCGCATATGGTCGAATGGCTAATGAACAGGGTTCCAGTTTTAAATCCTTGTGAGTGCGGTTAGCAGCTACATGCAGTTTGTCAAAAAGGTTCTGTGACATAAGAGGGATGTCAGCGGAAGTCTCTAAAAGAGCATCCTGACACATCACATCTTCAAAGGTCAGTGGAAGTTAGAATTTTCGTTCCCCCCCCCCCCCTCATTTAAGTCGCACAGAAATTGTGGAACCGGTGGTTCAACAAGGATTTGTAAAATGTTTTTAGAGGAGTGGTCTTTGACTTGTGGTTGGGATGCCATAACTGCACTGGACTGCACTGGGTCCTTTGGTTCTTCTCCAGTTGTAAGAGGGATTCTCTTGTTGCCTTTTCTTCGTGGTTTAGAGTGTTTGTTCTGAGCTGGCATAGCTTCAATAGCTAGGATGTCAGCAGTTTCAATTTCTTTGTTGTTTTGAATCTCCTCTTGGAGGCGTTTGCGAACTTCTATATCTTCTCTACTGAAAGTAGGAGTTTCTTTCTTCTTCCAAGGTTTGTGATTGGTCTCTGCTTCTGAGCTTATGTGATGAGGTGGACAAGACCATTTGCTGTGGTCACACGTGTCCTCGTATAATATCTGTTATCTTGGGAGTCCATACCATGTTCTCATGACCTATCTGGCGGATATGGCCTACGATGGTAGTCAGGTTTTTGCAAAGTTGGTCCTGAGTGAGATCCAGAAGACCTAGTTTGGTTTTGACCTTGATGAGGTCGGCTGGAGAAATGTCTCGGTTTTTTATGTAATCGCGGTGTAGGAGATGGAATAGAGTGAGGGGCTCCTTCCAACTCCAAGGTTTTTGATGCAGCACTGATAGCTAACACAGTGGCAGGCTCATCGTGCATGTTGTGACTTTGTTGCTGTTTTTGCAACCCATAATGTGCGAACTCTCTCAGCTGACTTATTGAGCTTGACCTTGGGTTAGCTGTAACTCCACGGTGGTGACTCACAGTGGGATGGAAGTTCTGGATTAAGAGGGTCTTGAAATTGTGGTCTTCTTCCATCCCTGGTATATTTTGATATCCAAAATATACAAGAAGGAGTCACTGGTAGTAGGCCTGTGGAGGCTCTGAGTGACCCTGTTTCATGGCCAGGGCTGCTGATAGCCCTGATTGTAGGCAGTCGTCGGAGAATTCCTTTCCGATGGCTTCGTAGAGTAGCATGTAGTCTGCCCTGATATCTGTGGGCTGTCTGTCTATAAATTGTGATACTGACCTGTTAGATGTTAGTTTAATGGTTTAATGATGTTGTGGGGATTGACAAAAACAGCTTCCAGTGTGAGGAAAAAATGATCAGTCCACTTTAAAACATGGTGAGTTAAGGAAAATCAATTGAAAAAGTTTAACAGAATAAATAGAAAAAAAATGTCTGTGAACATGGAGTTTCACTCCATATAAAAAGAGAAGTTTGAGCTCAAAACAGAAGAAAAAGTATTTTTCCCAGATGTTTAATGGAAAGAGAGTTCAATGCAGGACACACAGACAACTTAGACAAACTTTCAGAAAGAACGACTGGCTGAACTAGGGTGTTCCTCACTTAAACTGAATAGTTTTTTTTAGGAGAAAAACTTGACTGACATGAAAGGGAACCAATTGTCTCCCATCACGGGAGAATCGAATGAACTCTGGTCAAATAAGAAAGCAGTGCTTTGTCTGTAACCGACCAAGAGAATGAAAGGGGGCGTTGTCCAACAGAGACTGGCTGGTGATTGGCTGAGCCAGTCAGATGACTTGAGTAAGCTTTTCCAATAGGATGAAACATATCTTGATTAAAATGAAAATTCCCCTTTACATGTATAAGCTAAACTAACTTCAGTGATTCATGACTAATTTTCATTCTTGCTACACTGAACATGCACTTTCATAAACTTGGCTTTCTATAATGAACATGCATTAGAATAAGGTTGACTTAAGCATTTTCAAACATGCAATACATTTAAACCAATAATTAATGAAACATTTCAAACCAGAATGGTATGTCAGAGTCCCACTTGATTTTCCAGGGAGTCCTGAAAAAGAAAATAATCTGAGAATTGAGAGTTTTTGTTAAAAGGAAGTCATTTCATTCATCAACCCCAGTTCAACTTGCAGAGGCAACAGAGAACATATTCTGGAGTTGTCCACCAGGGGTTAATGTTGGGCTGTGGATAATTCCTAGACACCTTTGGAATGTGTTCCAAGGTATCTGAAAGGTTTCAAACAGTTCTTGAAGCATAAAACTGCCTGGTTAGGGAGGAAGTTCCGGGATTTATGATTGCAGACTAATCCATTCCTGGCACAAAATGGGATCCTTATCGTCCCTTTTACCATGGAATGTGTTTTTAAACTGTGGTACTTAGGTGAAGGAAACAATTCTTTACCAGACTTTTGGGTGAAACAATTTCTTTAAGGTGAAGAGGGATTATATAGATGGGAGCCAAAGAGATTGACGCTACAGTGAAGATATGGTCCGAGGAGGTGGAGGACGCTCTGAAGGACTGTTTTGAATCCACTGTGTGGGAGCAGCTCTATGATCCACATGGTGAGGACATCGACGGCCTCACACACACCATCACAGATTACATCAACTTATGTGTTGAAAGCACTGTACCCACCAAGACTATATGGTGTTTCTCAAACAACAAACCCTGGATCCACCCTGAGATAAAGACACTGCTTAGGGAGAAGAAAAGGATTTTCAGGTCGGGAAACAATGAGGAGCTGAAGTCCGTACAGAGGGAGCTAAGGAGGAAGATTAGAGAGGGGAAGGATGGTTACAGGAAGAAGATGGAGGACAAACTGCAGCAGAGTGATGTCAGCGGTGTCTGGAGAGACCTCAAAACCATCTCTGGGCACCAGAATACCTCCTCTTCAGGCCGTGGAGGGTAGGGAGTTGGTGGATGACCTGAACCTGTTCTTTAACAGGTTTGACCAACTGCCTTCTTCTCTGCCTGCCCACTAATCCTGCTGCCTCCACCTTCATCTAGTCCCTCTGTCCACTTCCTCCCCTCACAGCTCCCCGCCCCCAGCACACAGCCCCCATGCCCCAGTCTGTATCTTACTAAGACCCATGTGAGAGCTGAGCTGAAGAAGATCAAGGCAAGGAAGGCTGCAGTTCCGGATGGCATCAGCTCAAGGCTCCTCAAGTCCTGTGCACACTAGCTGTGTGGGATTGTGGAGCACATCTTCAGCCTACGTAATACGTCAAATAGGTTCATTTTGTCTTATTTTAATTATTTGTCTTTTGTTCATATAAAAGACAAAAAATAAAATAGAAAGATGTCTTTATCTTCTTTACATGTTTCAACTGCACTGCAGCCTTCGTCAGAAGCTTCAGTCTTCTTCTTCTTCTTCTTCAGGGAGGCCACCGGCGCAGGCCACAGAAGCAGACCCCCACCCCCCGGCGCCCATCAGAGTGAACAATCAGCAGACCACCGCAGGTGCCCCAATATGCCACCCGGCATGCAAAGCGCCGCACAAAACCGACCCATCATCACCACCTCCATTCATCACTACCTCACTCACACTTAGACTCATATTCAGCCCCCCGTCACTTCCTTGGTTGTATGTATATATTTAGTAGCGCCCAGGGATTTTGACAACATGATAGGTCCCAGGATCCCCACCAGACTCCCACGCCCCCAGTAAGAGCAGGGCAACAGGGGTGGGGGAAGACGCCCACCCCCTCCCCCCACACAGAACATGGTGGATGGGTGTCGGTTATATGATATAATTGTGTGTAAATGTGTGGAGTACTAAAGTGCAATTAAAATTGGGGGGATAGTTATTGAAGCATCGTTAGCAGCAGAGCCCCCATCCCCCCAACCCCTCAGTGTCTAAAATGCAATTAAAATTGAGGTGAGTGCAGCCCCACCACGCAGCAAAGGTATCCCCTTCACCGACACAGTGCGGAACACCCCCACCCCAAAGCCCTAAATGTAACAAAAAAGATCAGGGTGAGGGGGAGGGCGGGAAATAAGACTGGGAGGTAGGCGGTCTAAAAGCAAGGCCGTCCCCCCCCCCCCCAGAAGCCAGCTTGCAGACTGGTTTATGAAGCCACCCACTGCCCCCAAATCCCAACCCAGGGCGAGGGCCGCCAGCGGAAACAGCCCAGGACCCACCAGCATCACGCCCCGGCGCTCCAACACCACTAACATGACGGGGCAGCCAAACATACTTCTACTCATCTTACACACACGAACATGGACAACAACAGTCACAATAGTGAACAATGGGCCAGACCCACACGGCGCCCAACACGCCAGGCGACACCCCCGAGCGCCCACGCAGGTCCACGACCACCCACCCCAGATGCACACCAACAGCTGCAGGCTGCCCTGCAACCACAGCCACCCTCGAGCAACCCAATGGAAACACGGCCATCAACCCGCGCCAGTGACCCCCCAGCCACCCCCAAGCACCAACACACACCCGCTGCCAATGACACCAGGGGCGATGTAACAAAGTGCCTCACCCCCCAACACAACAGCAGGGTGGCCGGGACAAGCAGGCCCCGAGACGCCAGCCCCTATGCCACTAGATGGACTGCCCAACCCCTGCCTCCCAACAAAGCTCTCCTACCCATACACACATCCTCCGCCCCCTAGACATCTACCCACAAGTAACCACTTCCATACACACACGTAACTTCACCCACCATCACACATACCCACCTACACAAACACACAACCCCACCTGCCCACTCAACACACACCCACTTTCACATCCACTCATACACAAGCCCACACTCACACCCACACACACCCCCACCCGCAGACCCCAGTGAACGGGGAAGGCGACCCAGGATGCGGGCACCAGCCCCAGGGTGGCACCAGGGCCCCAGGAAACACACGACCCCACCACGCAAGGATGCACCAGGGACAGCCCCCACCGCCCGGCGCACAGCCTACCCCGGTCCGGAAGGGGGGACGCCCCCCCCAGCACCAGGGGCCCAGGGCCAGACCCAGACCCCCCCCCCCCGAGGGGCGAGGCCAGCCGGCCAGGGGCCACAGCCCAACCTCCCCCCCCCCAGGGCCAGACAGACGGCCACCCTGGAACAGGCCCCCCGGACACCTGTGGTCGGGGTGCAGCCAGCCGCCAGAGGTGCCAAGGAGAGTGAGTCACCGCCCGCCACCCCTCAGATTATAGAATTAATAAGCAGGGACCAGAGAGAATTGAATTCCGCCAATTGATTATTTGAGGAGGAATAATTAATTTTAGGAAGGACCATCATTTTAATGGTTGTGACTCTTCCCATTAATGATAAAGGTAGTGTCCTCCAGCGCGTAAGATCGTCTTGTATCATTTTTAAAAGGGGGGTATGATTTAGTCGCAATAACTCTGAGAGCCTGGGGGGAATATCTATTCCTAAATATTTAACATTCCCTGATTGTATTGGAATAGTAGATGTATTTGGGAAATTGCAATTTACGGGTAAAGCTATTGATTTTACCCAGTTAATAGAGTAGTCTGATAATGATGAAAATTTCTCAATGAGCGCCACTGTCTGAAGAAGAGATCTTTCTGAGTTTTCAAGGAAAATCAATACATCATCAACATAAAGACTTATCTTATGTTCCTTTTCTCCAGTTTGAATACCTCTGATATCAACATTTTGTCGTATGGCTGCTGCTAATGGTTCAATAAAGATGGTAAAAAGTGAGGGAGAGAGTGGACACCCCTGCCTAGTACCTCTCTGGAGATTAAAGCTTCGGGAAGTCTGATCATTTGTTCGGCCAGACGCAACTGGACACCTATATAGTGTTTTAATCCAGTTTATGAAAGATGAACCAAACACAAACTTGTTTAACACCATAAAAAGAAATTTCCAGTTAACACGGTCAAAGGCTTTCTCTGCATCCAAGGACAAGATTGTAGTTTCTACATTATTGATCTTGCAGTAGTCTATTAAATTAAATAGCCTGCATGTATTATCAGCCGAGTGCCTACCCTTAATAAAACCTGTTTGATCTGGTTGTATAATAAATGGGATTATCCTTTCCAGTCTTTTGGCGAGAGCTTTGCAAATTATTTTGAGATCGACATTCATAAGTGAAATGGGACGGTAGCTGGATGGAAGCGTAGGTTCTTTTCCAGGTTTAAGGAGCAGGATAATACTAGCCAAATTCATATCCGGAGGAATTACATTATCTTCTTTGATCTGGTTCACCATTTTAAAAAAAGTAGGTGCCATCACAGGCCAAAATTCTTTATAAAATTCTACTGGAAAACCATCTGGTCCCGGGGCTTTGTTGTTTGGGATGTGCTTAAGTGCCTCCTGGAGTTCAAATACCTGAAGAGGTGCATCCAGAGCTGCAATCTGTTCATTATTTAATTGTGGTAAATTAATATTGTCCAAAAATGTATTTATCTCTGAGTCTGATGGGTTAACCTGTGATGAGTAGAGATTTTCATAAAACTTTCTGAAGGAGTTATTTATTTCTTCAGGCACATGGGTAATATTTCCAGTCATATCCTTGATAGAATGGATAGTTGTTTTTTCTTCATTCAATCTAAGCTGGTTCGCAAGATATCGCCCCGATTTATTACTGTGTTCAAAGTTCTCAAGATGCAGTCTTTGTATTAAAAACTGTGCTCTTTTGTTTGTAATTTCTTTTAATTCCAGCTTTAATTTTCTCAGATCGTTAAGTGCCTGTTCCTGTGGGGAAATGGCACAGGTTGTCTCCAGTGATTTAATCTTTTGTTCTAAGTCCAGTACCAGTGCTTTTTCTTTTTTATTCTTATATGAACAGTAAGAGATTATTTTCCCTCGCATGACCACTTTTGCTGCTTCCCAAAGAACACCTGGGGATATTCCTGGCACATCATTATATTCCAGATATGATTCCCACTCTTTATTAAAATAGTTAATAAAGTCTTTATCTTTCAGTAGTGATATATTAAATTTCCAGCTCCTAGCTTCCCTTGTAGCTTCCCTATTTACTAGTGTAAGAGAAACTGGATGGTGATCGCTAATAGCTTGATTTGAACATATTTCAGTGTTTGTGATGTCCCTCACAATAGAGTTACTGGCTAAGAAGAAATCTAGACGCGAATGTGTACTATGAACTGATGAAAAAAAAGTGTATTCCTGAAGAGTTGGGTGAAGAGATCGCCATTCATCGCAAAGACCAAAATCCTTCATGTACTGTTTGAGAGTGTCAGTAGCCAGCTATTTTCGGTAAATCCCCGATGTACTGAGCCTATTGATTGCAGGGTTTAATACCAAGTTGAAGTCCCCTCCTATTATAAGTGTGGTCTCCAAGTGCTCAGAAAGAGAAGTGAAAAAAGTGTGAAAATAGGATGGGTCGTCAACACTTGGGCCATAAACGCTTGTAATACATAGATCCAAATTTTGGACTGAGATTTTTAGTATTATAAATCTACCTTCTGGATCTATTATGGTGTTATTCATAACAAAGTGTATTCTTCTATTTACCAGTATAGCTACCCCCCTTTGTTTAGAATTAAAACTGGCTGAGTACATATGGGGGAATTCCGGGGAGGTGAGCGCATCTACAGATGACTTAGAGACGTGTCTCCTGCAATAAAACAAAGTCTGCCTGTAGATCGTTCAATCGATTAAAAACTTTTAGCCTCTTCTCCCTGGTTCCAATTCCACGTATGTTCCACGTGACAAACTTAAATGTAGACATGTTTTCACTAACTGGTTGTGTACTAAAGACTAACTAAATGTGCCTATGTGATTATATGTCTGTAATGTATGCATATACTGTATGTGTATATACTGTATATGTTGTGTGTAAAGTATACACCTATGCATATATAATTGGGTGTGCGCGCATGATGTCTCTGTGCCATTTGCCTGCAATAGCAAGCAAATGGGGTACATGTATATCAAGTTATTTCCTATAAACCAGAAGTATGAGAAAAAACAGACATGAAGGTTAGTAAGTGGTGGAAAAATGAAGACAACATACAACAATGACCTAAAAACTTCAACCCCCCCCCCCAAAAAAAAACTACAAGACAAACAAACAAACAACAACCTCAACCTCAACAACAAAGAAATAAACATTTTGACAAATGTTAACAAATTAAACTGAAATCGAGTAAGAGACCTGTGCACAATCCCACTCTTTTTCCACCTGTAGTTAAAAGAAAAAGAAATATATAAAATAGTAAATAAATTTAGAAAATAACAAATAATAAGTAATAAACAAATACAAAAAAATAACAAATAATAAAAAAATAACTCAACAAAAAAAACAAACAAAAAAATCAAAATGGGCTCTAGAATAACCAGGGTGTTATAGTTTCATCCATAAACAGCTTGCCATCTATATACAGTCTATCCACAGAAACAATAACTTGTTTACCTTCTTGGATGTTTTGTTTCCTAATGGGAAAAAGCATCCTTCTCCTTTCTAAGATTTCCTATGGAAATTAATCATTTAGACCATAATTGGTGTTTTTAAGCGGCCTGCTCTGCCTCTGTACCAAAATTTTTTGCTTAAAATGCTCAAATTTGGCAACAATAGGTCTGGGACGTATATTCTGGGAATTCTTTTGCCCTATTCGATGGACTCGGTTGAAGGTAATTGAGTTTGTGACTTTGGGGGATAGTTTCAGTTGTGATGACATAAATTCACGGACCAGCTGTTCTGGATTTTCATTATTTTTTTCAACAATTCCAGAAAAAACGAGGTTACCTCTCATGCTGCGTGACTGCAAACTGAGAACTGTCTCCTTCATTTTCCGATTTTCTCCCTCAACAACGCCAAGCCGTGTGGTTAGTGTGGTTACTGATTTTTTCAGGCTGTGGAGTTTGTAAATGAAGAGGCAGATTCATTTCAGGCGATTTATTACACACTCACATCTCTCAAGCAAAGAACAGACTGAACATTTCAGCAGGCACTCTCCTCTTAAGTTTCATGGCATTTCTCCACACACAACATGACATTTGCATCACACTGCATTCAACCCTCTTCTTCCTTGACTCCTTCCTGCTATCTCGCCAGGAACCTCCTGCCCATTGTTCACCCATGTTTATCCACTGTCTCTTGTCTGAGATGCTAAATAATCTGGCTCTGTTAAGGTGCTAAACTCCCCCCCCCCCCCAGCATCTTAGATAGAACAATAGAATAACAGTCCACATGCTGTGATAGAACAACAGAACATCAGTCCACATGCTGTTTGGGCTTCCGTCTCCTCCCGTATCTGCTGTAACTGGGGTTTACTGCCTCCGTGGCGCTGCTGTGCCGGTGGGGGGCTGCTGGGAGTGTGTCTGACTGCGGGTGGGCTGTGACTGGGGGGAGGCAACTTCGGTCTGTCCGTGTGGCTGCTCTGATGAATCGTTTCCCTGGGGGGCTCTCCGTGGGGGTCTTCCATGCCGAGGGGCCCTAGCCAACAGCACTTGCTCGTCCGCCACAACGAAAGCGAGTTTGAGTCTGTCTATGCCAATTTTTTCCCTCCTATCCCCCAAGTCTAGCAAAAAATGCTTATCCCCTGTTTCCAACACTCTGAACGGTCCATCGTAGGGTGGGCGCAATGGAGGGCGGTGGGCGTCGTGTCTGACAAACACGAACTCCGCGCTCTTCAAAGTTTTAGGCACGAAAACACACGGAAAACTGTGGTGGGCAGGGCCCGGTAGCGTGCCTGTGTTTGCGCTACGCTGCAAAAGCTGATTATCTGACAGAAATTCCCCGGGCAGCCGTAGTGGCTGCGCAAAAATGAGCTCTGCCAGGGAAGCTTCCAGATCCTCTTTCGGCACGGAGCGCAACCCCAACATAACCCACGGCAGCCTGTCTACCCAATTTGCATCCGTCAATGAAGCCCTGAGTGCTGCTTTCAGTGATCTATGAAAACGCTTGCATAACCCATTGGCCTGTGGGTTGTACGCAGTTGTGTGGTGAATTGTAACACCCAGGCTGCCGGCCATCGCGGACCAGAGTTCGGAAACAAATTGAGGGCCCCTGTCGGACGTAATGTCCGACGGGACTCCAAAACGCGCCACCCATGCTGTTAAAAAAGTGCGCGCTATGTCTGCGGACGTGGTTGCCGCCAGCGGGACCGCTTCTGGCCAGCGCGTGGTGCGGTCCACCACTGTCAGGAGGTGCGTGCACCCCTGTGATGGCAGGAGGGGGCCCACGAGGTCCACGTGAACATGGTCGAACCTCTTAGCCTGAATATGAAACAGCTCCAAGGGAGCCTTCGTGTGTCTGTGTACCTTGGCTCGTTGGCACGCCACGCAGGCTGCAGCCCACTCTTTCACTTGTTTGCGTAGGCTCGGCCACACAAACTTCTCTCCCACCATTTTGACCGACGCGCGCACTCCTGGGTGCACCAGAGTGTGAAGTGACTCAAACACGCGGCGGCGCCACGCGACCGGGACCTCCGGACGCGGGCGACCTGTGGAGACATCGCAGATTGGGGGGGCGGGCGCCATCTTGCAGCACCCTGCTCTCCAGCCTTAACCCTGTTGGTCCAGACTGGAGCGCGCACACGTCTGCATCGCTCATCTGCTCCGCGGCCATGGCTGCATAAACTATCCCCACGCAGACCGGGGCCCTCACGACGCGCGAGAGACAGTCCGCCTCCACATTCAGTTTACCCGACACATGTTGAATATCAGTAGTAAACTCTGAGATCGCGGCCAGCTGTCTCTGCTGCCGGCCCGACCACGGTTCTGGAACCTTGGCCATCGTGAATGTTAGTGGCTTGTGGTCCACGAATGCGGTGAAGCTGCGCCCTTCCAGCCAGAACTGGAAGTGGCGTATGGCCAGGTGGAGAGCCAGCAACTCTCTGTCGAATGTGCTGTATTTATGTTCGCTGTTGCGCAAAGTTCTGCTGAAAAAGGCGAGCGGCTGCCAATCCCCGGCGACGCGCTGCTCCACGACAGCCCCTATGGCCACGTCTGAAGCGTCGGTGGTGAGCACTATGCGGGCCGCCGGGTCCGGATGCGCCAGCAGTGCGGCGTTTGCCAGGGCTGCTTTAACTTCCGAGAACGCCCCCTCTTGCTCCGAGGTCCATTCGACCCTATCGCCGGGTTTCTGTTTCTTGAGCGCGGCGTACAGTGGTTGCATGAGCTGCGCCACGCGGAGAAGGAAATGGTTATAAAAGTTCACCATCCCCAAAAATTCCTGCAGCGCCCTGACGTCTGAGGCCGGGCAAAATCCGCCACAGCGCACACTTTGTCGGGCAGCGGGATCACTCCTTCCGGAGAGACGTGGTGCCCCAAAAAATCAATCTCCATCATGCCGAACTGGCATTTCACCGGGTTGATTATTAACCCGTGCTCCTCCAACCTCCGGAAAACCGTCGTGAGGTGGGTTTCGTGTTCGTCTTCGGACGCACTGGCTACCAGGATATCGTCCAGGTAGACGAACACAAATGGGAGATTGTGCAGCACTGCATCCATCATGCGCTGGAACATCTGTGCCGCTCCTTTTAACCCGAATGGCATGCACAGAAACTCGAATAGACTGAACGGAGTTATTACCGCTGTTTTGGGTATGTCCTCAGCACGCACTGGGACTTGGTGGTAACCGCGGACCAGGTCTATTTTGGAAAAAATGCGTGCTCCGGCAAGGTGAACGGAAAAATCCTGTATGTGGGGAATTGTGTAGCGGCCGTGCGCTGTGGCGGTCGCCACGAGCCCTCAGCCTTAGGGACCATGTGTAGCGGGGATGCCCATGGGCTGTTCGAGCGCCTGATGATGCCCAACCTTTCCAGGTTGGCGAACTCCTCGCGCGCTATGGCCAGTTTAGCTGCGTCCAAGTGCCGAGGTCTTGCAAAAACGGGCGGCCCGGTGGTGGTGATAAAGTGCTCCACCCCGTGTTTAGCGATGGCTGAGGAAAACGTCGGGACCGTGAGTGCTGGGAACTGAGTGTGCAGTGTGTGGAACTTACCACCTGTAGCTGTGACGTTGGCTTGTGCTGTTGGCTGGGTCACTCGAGCTATACAGGGGAGAGAGTCAAAGGACAGTGCATTAACCAGGCACCTGTTAGCAACATCAACCAGTAAACCATGTGCACACAGAAAATCAGCCCCCAGGATATGGTAATTCAGTGCTGCTATGACAAAAGTCCACTCATATGTACGGCCGTGTAGGGATAAGAGCAGAGTCCTCTCACCAAAGGTCTTAATATCCGAGCCGTTTGCTGCCAACATCTCGGGGCCGCTAGGTCCTGCCAGCCGGTCAGCGTAGGTCAGCAGGATGAAACTCTTCTGGGCTCCGGTGTCCACGAGGAAATGCCTCCCCGAGTGTGCATTCGTCAAGTAGAGCAGCTTGTTCTCTTCACCGAGGGTCGCGGCTTCTACCGACCCCAGTCTTTGGCGTTTTCCCGAGCACTTGAACTGGCATGGTGGCGCACACCTGCGTGCCTTCTCTCCGAAGTGGCGGTGGTAGAAACAGAGCGTGTCTCTCTGGCGCTCCTTGGCCCCCGCTGCTGCTACCGTCGGTGGCTCCTCGCCTTCTCTGGTCGTCTCGCTGGGCTTCGCCGCTGCCGCGTTGACTGAGATCGCCCTGGTGGTGAGGATTATCCGGTCTGCCTCCTGGGCTAGTGCACAGTAGTCGCGCGCGGCCAGCCACGGCGAATTGGCCAGAACCGCTCTCGCCACTGTCGGAAGGTTCTGGAGGAAGAGGTGGGCAAACAGAAAGTGCCCGTCGTCTGTGCCCATTAACGCCAGCATCTTCTCCATCAGGTCTATGGCCGAACCATCTCCTAACTCGGTCCGCGTCAGGAGCCTCTCCGCTCTCTCACAGTTCGAGAGCGTGTAGCGCTGGATGAGCACAGCCTTGAGCGCCTCATATTTGTTGCTGGCTGGTGGCTGATCGAGCAGGCTCGCTACCTGCTGAGCTGTGCGGGCGTCAAGCGCTGCGACCACATGGTAGAATCTGGTATCTTCTGCCGTTACTCCCTGGAGGGCGAACTGGGCCTCGGTGAGGTGGAACCAAGAGCGGGGGTTGGGCTGCCAGAAATCCGGTAGCTTGACTGAAACTGCACACGCGTGGCTGGAGGTTCCAGTCCGGGCTGTCTGTGGGGTGGCTGCCGCCTCGCTGTAGCTTCCTGACCGGGCCGGCTCTGGGGGTCTTGCCTCGTGTTCCATAATACGTCTTGGGTCACCAGTGTGGAGTGTGTAAATGAAGAGGCAGATTCATTCCAGGCGATTTATTACACACTCACATCTCTCAAGCAAAGAACAGACTGAACATTTAAGCAGGCACTCTCCTCTTAAGTTTCATGGCATTTTTCCACACACAACATGACATTTGCATCACACTGCATTCAACCCCCTTCGTCCTTGACTCCTTCCTGCTATCTCGCCAGGAACCTCCTGCCCATTGTTCACCCATGTTTATCCACTGTCTCTTGTCTGAGATGCTAAATAATCTGGCTCTCTCAAGGTGCTAAAAGGCTATTATTTTCCTCTATGAGAGAGACGAGCTGTGCTTGACTAAACTCAAGGCTCTCCTGCAAATTTTGGAATTCTTTATGAAGAAGCTCGACCAGCGCCAGTCTACCATCCATGCTGGTAAGTTTATTCTCAATAGAGAAAAGGATATCACTAACCTCGGTGCCCTGCTGTAATTTCTCGGGCGTTATTTTTGGTGAATCTGTGGGTCTTGGTCGTTTAGACTGAGAAGCAGCGGTAGAAGCAGCAGCAGAACACACACTCGCCTGCTCCATGATACAGCAACGGTAGTAGAATGCATCGATATAACTCTCTAATTCCTCCAGCTCGGTAAAAAAAAAAGAAAGACACAAACAATTATTTAATGAATTAGTTACAAAAAAAAAACCTACCTGTGGAAATGTTTGTTTTAATCTTGGTCGACAGCAGTCGCCGTTCAGATTATTGCGCAATTGTCTCTAGACGTCTCATGATCACAGCATCAACTTCCGGATCCACAGCTTCTTTTAGATTTGATTGGTGGTTGGCAACCAGCTTACCAATCAAATGAATCTTAGTGCCATTCAGCCCCTTTCATATTTGTCGAAGTCTAACGTGTGATTGCCTACATATAGGCAGACGGGTTGGAAACAACATCTCCAACTCTGTCACGCTGAGTACCGGAACCCCTCAAGGCTGTGTACTCAGTCCACTGTTGTTTACACTTCTAACACATGACTGTGTATCCAAACACGAGGGGAACCAGATTATTAAGTTTGCAGATAACACCACGGTGGTGGGACTTATTCAGAGGGATGAGGAATCAATGTACAGGGAAGAAGTGAGAGACCTGGAGGGCTGGTGCAGGGAGAACAATCTGGTGCTCCACGTGGACAAAACGAAGGAGATGATTATCGACTTCCGGCGGTCATAGCCTGAGCATGTCCCCCTCAGCATCGGCGGCCGTTTAGTGGAGAGAGTAGAGAACATCAAGTTCCTCGGAGTGCAGATCTCGCAGGACCTGACCTGGAGCAAGAATTCCTTGGAGATCAGGAAGCGGGCTCAGCAGAGACTACACTTCTTGAGGAAACTCAAACAGGCCTCTCTCCCCATCTGCATCCTCAGGACTTTCTACAGAGGTGTGGTGGAGAGTGTTCTGACGTACTGCATTGCTACATGGTACTCCAGCTGCAGTATGTCAGACAAAAAAGCCCTGCAGAGGATAGTCAAGGGGGCTGAGAGGGTAATTGGAGTCTCCCTCCCCCCTGTCCAAGAACTTTTTCAGAACCGTTGTAGGAGCAGGGCACTGAACATTGTCAAGGACCGTTCTCACCCTCTGCATAAACACTTTGAACTTCTTCCATCTGGTAAACGATTCCGGAGCATCAGAGGCAGAACCACCAGACTGATCAACAGCTTCCTCCCACAAGCTGTCAGGATGCTGAACAGCTGACCCGGAATCTCTCATACACACTACTGCACCTACGGACATTTTGTATATTATAGTTAGTTATTCTTTTTCCCCAAGTATGTCTCAGGGATGTGTGAATGGATGGGGGGGTGGGGGTGGGGGTGGAGCTATGTGGGAGTGTGTCTTAATCATGTTGCTTCTTATATGGATGCCGAGAGAAACGCAATTTCATCTTGCCTGCACTACAGTTGTATGTACAGCAATATGACAATAAAGTTTGATTTGATTTGATTTGATATAGCCTACATATGTAGAAAGTATTCCACTTTCAAACACAGCCTACATTTGGGTGTGTAATGTCTAATTGGGATACCTATTTCAGACAGGAATACTTGCGTTCTACGAGCAATGCACTAGTTATTATTTAATAGACCTATACAGGCAACATTGTCTGTAAACTTATTCCATAAACAAACATTCTCATGCCTAAAATAGTCATTACTATGTATACAAATAGTAAAGGTAAGAGGATGCAATCTTGTGGTACCTGAATGCAAATGCCAGTTACTAATAACTGCTGCTACTGCACCATACAAACTATGCATAAAAAGGTCCAATCCGATCACAAAATTCAAACCCAAACCTTCCAGTGCTGAATTGACAGTGCAAATGACTTTATTATGAACTGTTATGAAGTGTTTTATAAACTGAATTCATCTCTGCCTGACAGTAAAGAAACAAACATCCTGTCAACAAATCATCCACAGGAAAGAAGCTTTGGACCCCCTGATGTTATCACAAGCTCTTTAAACAGTCTTTTGATTAAACCCTTCCTACCTATACAGGATTCTATCTCATATATGCAGCATTCCATTTTAACAAGACAAGTTCTCAGGTGTAGCCAGAGGGATGATGTCATTGTGATGAAAGGCAAAGTGGTCATGCCTTTCATGTCGGCAATCCCTCCATTAAATAACAGATGAAAGAGCGGCTAAAGAGAAAAGAGAGTTGGTCATGCTGGATTGAAGAGACAAAGCTAATGCTTAGAACAGGATTTCAAGGACAGGTGGCATTGTATCTCTGAACTAACAATGAATCTGTCGACCTTTCTGTCATCTGTGGAAGTAGCTTTGACCTGGGTGACGGATTTTGCATTTGGCATCCTTTTGACTTTCCTGCAATGCCGACATGAAAAAGAACTCAGATACTTTGAAGTTAGGTGTCAAAACACAAGTACTCACTTGTGAATAAGTTATGATAGCATCACTTGTGGTCAATGTTGTGTTCTTGAGGATTTGTTTGGAGAAGTTAAAAACACCCTTTAGTTATTTTTGATGTTTTAAATTAAGCAATAGATACAATTTATAAATATGGTAATGATCCATTCTGTAGAGGTATTTCTTAGGTGATTTTGACAGTATATGTTACCATTTTCCCAGTTTTTACAGTATGTTAGCACCTTGGGGGAGCCAGATTATTTAGCATCTCAGACAAGAGACAGTGGATAAACATTGCTCAGGAGGTTCCTGGCGAGATAGCAGGAAGGAGTCAAGGACGAAGGGGGTTGAATGCAGTGTGATGCAAATGTCATGTTGTGTGTGGAGAAATGCCATGAAACTTAAGAGGAGAGTTCCTGCTTAAATGTTCAGTCTGTTCTGTGCTAGAGAGATGTGAAGTGTGTAATAAACTGTGTGCCATGAGCCCGACTCTTATTTCACACACTCCACACTGGTGACCCAAGACGTATTATGGAACACGAGGCAATATCCGCGGAGCCGGCCCGGTCAGAAAGCTACAGCGAGGCGGCAGCCATCCCACAGACAGCCCGGACTGGAACCTCCAGCCACGCGTGTGCGGTTTCAGTCAAGCTACCGGATTTCTGGCAGCACAACCCGCGCTCTTGGTTCCACCTCACCGAGTCCCAGTTCGCCCTCCGGGGAGTAACGGCAGACGACACCAGATTCTACCATGTGGCATGGAAGACGGGCAATTTCTGTTCGCCCACCTCTTCCTCCGGAACCTTCCGACAGTGGCGAGAGCGGTTCTAGCCAATTCGTCGTTGCTGGCCGCCCGCGACTACCGTGCGCTAGCCCAGGAGGCAGACCGGATCATCCTCACCACCAGGGCGATCACAGTCAACGCGGCAGTGGCGGAGCCCAGCGAGACGACCAGAGGAGGCGAGGAGCCACCGGCGGTAGCAGCAGCGGGGGCAAGGACACGCTCTGTTTCTGTACCTTCTCTGCTTCGGAGAGAAGGCACGCAGATGTGCGCCTCCGTGCCAATTCAGGCGCTCGGGAAACGTCAAGGCCGGGGGTCGGTAGCAGCTGCGACCCTCGGTGAAGAGAACAAGCTGCTCTACTTGACAGATGCACACTCAGGGAGGCGTTTCTTCGTGGACACCGGAGCCCAGAAGAGTTTCATCCTGCTGACCTACGCTGACCGGCTGGCAGGACCTAGCGGCCCCGAGATGTTGGCAGCAAACGGCTCGGATATTAAGACCTTTGGGGAGAGGACTCTGCTCTTATCTCTACACGGCCGTACGTATGAGTGGACTTTTGTCGTAGCAGCACTGAATTACCATATCCTGGGGGCTGATTTTCTGTGTGCACATGGTTTACAGGTTGATGTTGCTAACAGGCGCCTGGTTAATGCACTGTCCTTTGACTCTCTCCCCTGTATAGCTCGAGTGACCCAGCCAACAGTACAAGCCAACGTCACAGCTACAGGTGGTAAGTTCCATACACTGCTCACTCAGTTCCCAGCACTCACAGTCCCGATGTTTTCCGCGGCCATCGCTAAACACGGGGTGGAGCACTTTATCACCACCACCGGGCCGCCCGTTTTTGCAAGACCTCGGCGCTTGGACGCAGCTAAACTGGCCATAGCGTGCGAGGAGTTCGCCAACCTGGAAAGGTTGGGCATCATCAGGCACTCGAACAGCCCATGGGCATCCCCACTACACATGGTCCCTAAGGCTGAGGGCTCGTGGCGACCGTGCGGGGATTTCCGCAGGTTATACAACGCCACAGCACACGACCGCTACCCAATTCCCCACAAACAGGATTTTTCCGTTCACCTTGCTGGAGCATGCATTTTTTCCAAAATAGACCTGGTCTGTGGTTACCACCAAGTCCCAGTGCGCGCTGAGGACATACCCAAAACAGCGGTAATAACTCCGTTCAGTCTATTCAAGTTCCTGCGCATGCCATTCGGGTTAAAAGGAGCGGCACAGACGTTCCAGCGCATGATGGATGCAGTGCTGCACGATCTCCCATTTGTGTTCGTCTACCTGGACGATATCCTGGTAGCCAGTGCTTCCGAAGACGAACACGAAACCCACCTCACGACGGTTTTCCGGAGGTTGGAGGAGCACGGGTTAATAATCAACCCGGTGAAATGCCAGTTCGGCGTGACGGAGATTGATTTTTTGGGGCACCGCGTCTCTCCGGAAGGAGCGATCCTGCTACCCGACAAAGTGCACACCGTGGCGGATTTTGCCCGCCCTCAGACGGTCAGGGCGCTGCAGGAATTTTTGGGAATGGTGAACTTTTATAACCGTTTCCTTCCCCGCGCGGCGCAGCTCATGCAACCATTGTACGCTGCACTCAAGAAACAGAAACCCGCGGATAGGGTTGAATGGACCCCGGCGCGAGAGCCGGCATTCTCGGAAGTTAAAGCAGCCCTGGCAAATGCTGCACTGCTGGCGCATCCAGACCCGGCGGCTCGCATAGTGCTCACCACCGACGCTTCAGACGTGGCCATAGGGGCTGTCGTGGAGCAGCGCGTCGCCAGGGCTTGGCAGCCGCTCGCCTTTATCAGCAGAACTTTGCGCGACAGCGAACGTAAATACAGCACATTCGACAGACAGTTGCTGGCTCTCCACCTGGCCATATGCCACTTCCAGTTCTGGCTGGAAGGGCGCAGCTTCTCCCCGTTTATGGACCACAAGCCACTATCATTCGCGATGGCCAAGGTTTCAGAACTGTGGTCGGGCCGGCAGCAGAGACAGCTGGCCGTGATCTCAGAGTTTACTACCGATATTCAACATGTGTCGTGTAAACTGAATGTGGTGGCTGACTGCCTCTCGCGCGCCGTGGTGGCCCCGGTCTGCGTGGGGATAGATTACGCAGCCATGGCCGTGGAGCAGATGAGCGATGCAGACGTGTGCGCGCTCCAGTCTGGACCAACTGGGTTAAGGCTGGAGAGCAGGGTGCTGCAAGATGGTGCCCCCCCCCCCCACCAATCTGCGATGTCTCCACGGCTCCACGCCTCCGCGTGTTTGAGTCGGTTCACACTCTGGCGCACCCAGGAGTGTGCGCGTCGGTCAAAATGGTGGGAGAGAAGTTTATGTGGCCGAGCCTACGCAAACAAGTGAAAGAGTGGGCTGTAGCCTGCGTGGCGTGCCAACGAGCCAAGGTACACAGACACACGAAGGCTCCCTTGGAGCCGTTTCGTATCCCGGCGCCGGGCCCTGCCCACCACAGTTTTCTGTGTGTTTTCGTGCCTAAAACTTTGAAGAGCGCGGAGTTCGTGTTTGTCAGACACGACGCCCACCGCCCTCCATTGCGCCCACCCTATGATGGACCGTTCAGAGTGTTGGAAACAGGGGATAAGCATTTTTTTGCTAGACTTGGGGGGGTAGGCGGGAAAAAATTGGCATAGACAGACTCAAACCCGCTTTCATTGTGGCGGACGAGCAAGTGCTGTTGGCTAGGGCCCCTTGGCGTGGAAGAACCCCACGGAGAGCTCCCCAGGGAAACGATTCACCAGAGCAGCCACACGGACAGACCAAAGTGCCCCCCCCCCAGTCACAGCCCACCCGCAGTCAGACACACTCCCAGCAGCCCCCCACCGGCACAGCAGCACCATGGAGGCAGTAAACCCCAGTTACAGCAGATACGGGAGGAGAAGGAAGCCCAAACAGCATGTGGACTGATGTTCTAATGTTCTATCACAGCATGTGGACTGTTAGTCTATTGTTCTATCTAAGATGCTGGTGGGGGGGGTTTAGCACCTTGGGGGAGCCAGATTATTTAGCATCTCAGACAAGAGACAGTGGATAAACATGGGAGAACAATGCTCAGGAGGTTCCTGGCGAGATAGCAGGAAGGAGTCAAGGACGAAGGGGGTTGAATGCAATGTGATGCAAATGTCATTTTGTGTGTGGAGAAATGCCATGAAACTTAAGAGGAGAGTGCCTGCTGAAATGTTCAGTCTGGTCTGTGCTAGAGAGATGTGAAGTGTGTAATAAACTGTGTGCCATGAGCCCGACTCTTATTTCACACACTCCACAGTATGATAAATATTACACATCTAAATGGCAGTATATTAAGATAAGATAAGATAAGATAAGCCTTTATTAGTCCCACAACGGGGAAATTCCAGGATTGCAACAGCACAGGGATAGCAACACTCAGAGCAACAATCAGAAGGCAAAAAAAAAAACAAGCAAGCAAGAGCAGCTAATATACATATGTACATATTACTATAAAATATATATATACACACACACACACACACACACACAGTGCAGAGCATTGTAGCTGGATGGAATAAATATATGAATATATGAACACACAGTGCAGAGCATTGTAGCTAGATGGAATAAATATGTATATATTCAGAAGTCTTCAAAAAGAAAAAGGTACTTTAAAATAAAACATTTCAAGGGAAACTGCATGCACGTAGCAACTTGTCAGTTAAATAGGAGGATCCAATTAGAATCAGAAATACTCTTATTTTACATTTACTGTACTTTAACGTTAATTCAGTATAGTAGAGAAGTACAACTATACTAGAAAAGTAAACAGTCTGCCAATCTCCTTTTAGAGTGCAGTCACTGAACTTTTTAAAGTGGATTAATTGTTGATTTACATAGAAGAAGGGATGAAAAAGACTGAGTAACAGGAGTAAAGTAAAAGGATTAAAACAGAAATTGTGAATCATTACAAATGCAATGAATATACAGTACTTATTTCAAATGGGAAAATTTCCTATAATCTTCTTTTGTGTAGTCACACATTTGTAAAGTGAATGCCTTTCAAATAACAACTGCTGTTAAAATGCACACTCTGGTCGACTATTGGGGTTATTTCAAAGGTGTTTTTCCACTAAAATATGTATTTTTCTCTGAAGCATGTTACTTCATTAAGCATCTTCAGTTAATTTGGTGTAACTTTTCATATTCCATTCACAATAAATATATTCAAGTTAAAAAAAGTCCCTTCAAATAATATGCTTACTGTCATCTAATGTCCTGCCCTTTTGATATTACCAAAAAAGTGACTTGTCTTTACCTCCATATAAGGAGGAAAGGAGTTAAGCTGGGGATGCAGGGTGCCATGGAATATAATGCTTCCATGCAGGCAACCAGCATTTAAGACTTTCACTTTTCTTCTGGGTTGCTGAGTCACTCTTTTTACTCATTAACAAATTTTTGCACATGCTTAAAAGTGCATTTAGTTAGATTTTGCACTTTTTTTTAAATTAAAATAGTGGCTGAGTATTATTCAAGACTGCTGTAAAATGATTCCCTCTGACTGTCTTTCTGTTGATTCTCACTCTTTTTTAACAGAGTAAACCATCACCTACTTTTCTAGACCCTCCCCTTAAAAACTTTGGCCCACCTCTCTTGCTTGGCACTGTGTCGTCAAGTACCATCATGCTATTCATACTATACATATTGTCCAGCTAGTGTGTTTTTTGACTTGTTATAAAACATTTACCTACTCCAAATACCACTACATAGGGTCTAATAACATTGTGAATCACACCAAAACATAAATGGCGTTCACTTATACAGGTACATCTCAAAAAATTAGAATATCATGAATAAGTTCAATATTTTTTGTCATTCATTTCAGAAAGTGAAACCCATATATTATATAGATTCATTACACAGAGAGTGATACATTTCAAGTGTTTATTTATTTTAATTCTGATGATTATAGCTTACAGCCCATGAAAACCCCAAATTCAGTTTCTCAAAAAATTAGAATATTACATAAAATTAATTTTAAAAAATAGTTTTTCAACAGAAATGTTGGCCCACTGAAAAGTGCTGAAGTGCTCTGAAATTTCCTGATAGACAACTGCGCTGACTTTGGTCTTGATAAAACACAGTGGACAAACACCAGCAGATGACCTCTGTTCAGATAAAAGTCAATTTTTCATTTCATTTGTAGATCAAAGTCCCAGAGTCTGGAGAAAGAGTGGAGAGGCACAGAATCTAAGTTGCTTGAGGTTTAGTGTGAAGTTTCTGCAGTCAGTGATGATTTGAGGAACCATGTCATCTGCTGGTATTGGTCCACTGTGTTTTATCAAGACCAAAGTCCAGTGTTTTTCAACCTTTTTTAAGCCACGGCACATTTTTTACATTGACAAAATCCTGGGGCACACCACCAACCAGAATGACACAAAATGACACTCTATAGCCTAACACAGTAAAAATAATAAAATATAGTTAGCAATACAGTTTCTAAATGTATTTATACTCAGTGTGAACCCTGGGCCTGTTAAGATGAACACAAAGCTGATATTCTGGCAGGAATGGAAGAAAGACATATACGGAGCTCTTCCTCAACAGCTCTCAGTCTCTCTCTGTTTTTAGTTTTTATCACAGTCAAGCTTGAAAAGCTCAGCTCACACAGATATGTCGTGGGAAATGGGAGCGATGTTGAAATAGCTTTGTTGGCCAGAATGGGGAACTCCTTGGCAGCAGTCAACCAAAAACTGACCAAAGGAAGATCAGCAAAGTCTAGCTTTAAACCTTGATCTTGTTTCAGTTCAATGAGTTCCTGTTGCTCCTGTAAAGTCATGTCGTTTCCAACAACTGATGCTGAGCTGTATGGGTTCCTAACCCAGACAAGGCATTGTGTGAAGTCTGAAGAGAAATAAAATAACAACTTCTCCTCAAGAGCTTTCAAATGTGTGCCAATCACCTGGCACAATGCAGCAGTGTTAACATCATGCCGTTTCTCGGTGAGTGGGAACATCTCAAGGTTGCCACGTTGCACATGTTGTTGTTAACTTATAAATTTTACAGTTTACATGGATCCTGAAAAAGCTGATCTGATTAGGACGTGCATTTTCATGTGTCACAGGTTTGAATGGAATAAATCATTTTGACATGCGCAGGTCGACATTTCGACATTCAAAAAATAGTAGAAGAAGCAACTTCCGGTGTTAGCGAGCCCCGCTTCGTGTCGAAATTGACCTGTATTGTGTTATTCAGACTGTACTTTTGCTTCTGCTAGTCTCCGTAATGAAGCTACAAGTACATACTTCTGCATATGACGAAAAGAGGGAGACAGCAGGACGATACAGACCAGTTTTGTTTTACTCCGCTATGTTTTCCGCTAGCTGCTGCTAAGGCGGAAATACGTCATGTCGACGTGCGGCTGGTATACAGACATGCGCAGTAAACATATTTTCTGCCCTGTGTTCGGAATAAGTGTTTTCATGCGCACCATTCGGATTAACAATCGGCATAACCCACCCCTCTCAATCAGAATGAAATTTTGATCCGAATGAGCGTGATCGGGTTAGAATATTCAGATTGCCATGTTTACTTGAAGCATTTTTATTCCGATCAGGCTTTTAATCCAGATACTTGTGTCCATGTAAACATAGTCACTCACTCGAGTAATTAAGTTAAATTGGATAATTTCCCACGGCACACCTAATGATCTCTCACGGCACACTAGTGTGCCGCGGCACATAGGTTGAAAATCACTGCCAAAGTCAACGCAGTCATCAACCAGGAAATTTTAGAGCACTTCATGCTTCCCTCTGCTGACAACCTTTATGGAGAAGCTGATTTCATTTTGCAGCAGGACTTGGCACCCCCCCCCCCCACACTGCCAAAAGTATCAAAACCTGGTTTAATGACCATGGTAACACTGTGTTTGATTGGCCAGCAAACTCTCCTGACCTAAACCCCATGGAGAATCTATGGAGTATTGTCAAGAGGAAGATGAGAGACACCAGACCCAACAATGCAGACGAGCTGAAGGTCACTATCAAAGCAACGTGGACCTTCACAACACCTCAGCAGTGCCACAGGCTGATCACCTCCATTCCACATAACATTGATACAGTAAGTAATCCAAAAGGAGCCCCGACCAAGTATTGAGTGTGTACATGGACATACTTTTTAGTCGGCCAACATTTCTATTTGAAAACTTTTTTAAAAAACAAAATTTTATGTAATATTCTAATTTTTTGAGAAACTGTATTTGGGGTTTTCATGGGCTGTAAGCCATAATCATCAAAATTAAAATAAATAAACACTTGAAATATATCACTCTCTGTGTAATGAATCTATATAATATATGGGTTTCACTTTCTAAAATGAGTGACAAAAAATATTAAACTTTTTCATGATATCTTGATTTTTTGAGATGTACCTGTATAGTGCGTTTTCTCATCTCTAGATGACCAAAGCGCTTTACAGATCCTGCTATCCACCCATTCTCGCATACATTCACACACTGACTGTGGCAGAACTGTCATACACAGGCGCTGGCCTGACCCACCGGGATCAACTGGGGGTTCAATGTCTTGCTCAAGGACACTTTGACATGCAGACTGCAGACAGAGTGGGAATCAAACCCCTGACCTGCCAATCAGTAGTCAGCCACACTACACCTGCGCCACAGCCGCCCCTTATAACCCCATATAATTTACACTCAGTTCATATATGGCTTATTTTATTGTTAACTTGCACAGTATCCTGTGGCTAGAGTTTGTGGGCCCGGACTGCATCGCATAGTGTAGTTACTGTGTTTGCTTACGTCTCTTATCAAACATTCACCCATTCAAAATAACATTGAATATGTTCTAATGTAGCTGTAAAACACACAGAAATTTACAGCCGTGGACAAAATTGTTGGTACCCCTCTGTTAATGAAAGAAAAACCCACAATGGTCACAGAAATAACTTGAATCTGACAAAAGTGGTAATAAATAAAAAATCTATGAAAACTAACCAATGACAATCAGACAATGCTTTTGAATTGTGGTTCAACAGAATTATTTTAAAAAACAAACTCATGAAACAGGCCTGGACAAAAATGATGGTACCCCTAGAAAAGACTGAAAATAATGTGACCATAGGGACATGTTCAACCAAGATGTGTCCTCTAATTAACATCACAGGTGTCTACAAACTTGTAATCAGTCAGTTGGCCTATTTAAAAGGTGACAAGTAGTCACTGTGCTGTTTGTTGACATGGTGTGTACCACACTAAACATGGGCCAGAGGAAGCAAAGGAGAGAGTTGTCTCAGGAGATTAGAAAGAAAATTATAGACAAGCATGTTAAAGGTAAAGGCTATAAGACCATCTCCAAGCAGCTTGATGTTCCTGTGACTACAGTTGCGCATATTTTTCAGAAATTTAAGATCCACGGGACTGTAGCCAACCTCCCTGAACATGGCCGCAGGAGGAGACGGATAATACGAATGGTAACAAAAGAACCCAAAACAGCCTCTAAACACATTCATGGCAAACTCCAAGATCAAGGTACTGTATATCAGTGTCAGATCGCACCATCCGTCGTTGTTTGAGCCAAAGTGGACTTCATGGGAGACGACCAAGGAGGACACCACTGTTGAAAACAAATCATAAAAAAGCCAGACTGGAATTTGTCAAACTGCATGTTGACAAGCCACAATGCTTCTGGGAGAATGTCCTATGGACAGACGAGACAAAACTGGAACTTTTTGGCAAGGCACATCAGCTCTATGTTCACAGACACAAAAATGAAGCATACCAAGAAAAGAACACTGTCCCTACTGTGAAACATGGAAGGGGTTCTGTTATGTTCTGGGGCTGCTTTGCTGCATCTGGCACCGGGTGTCTTGAATCTGTGCAGGGTACAATGAAATCTCAAGACTATCAAGGTATTCTAGAGAGAAATGTGCTGCCCAGTGTCAGACAGCTTGGTCTCAGTTGCAGGTCATGGGTCTTGCAACCGGATAATGACCCAAAACACACAGCTAAAAACACCCAAGAATGGCTAAGAGCCAAACATTGGACTAGTCTAAAGTGGCCTTATATGAGCCCTGATCTAAATCCTATTGAACATCTGTGGAAGGAGCTGAAACATGCCGTCTGGAGAAGGCACCCTTTAAACCTGAGACAACTGGAGCAGTTTGCTCATGAAGAGTGGGCCAAAATACCTGCTGAGAGGTGCAGAAGTCTCATTGACAGTTACAGAAATCGTTTGATTGCAGTGATTGCCTCAAAAGGTTGTGCAACAAAATATTAAGTTAAGGGTACCATCATTTTTGTCCAGGCCTGTTTCATGAGTTTGTTTTTTTAAAATAATTCTGTTGAACCACAATTCAAAAACACTGTCTGATTTTCATTGGTTAATTTTCATAGAAATTTTATTTATTACCACTTCTGTCAGATTCAAGTTATTTCTGTGACCGTTGTGGGTCTTTCTTTCATTAGCAGAGGGGTACCAACAATTTTGTCCACGTCTGTATATCTGATTTCCAATTGTGATCTGGCTTATTATATTATTCAATTAAGTCATCAGTGTATCATGGCTAATGTTGTTAGCATGCCTACCCTATCCTAACAATAGTGTTGTCTCCGTTTTTTGCTCCTTCCAAGTAACAATGCATGGACTCTAATAAACCTGTGAAACAAACCAAAACAAATGTCTTTGTCCCATGTGGTTTTGTTTTCAATTAACTTGTGTGTGCATCCATCAGTTATTGCTGTCAGTGTTATTATTGGCTTTTCCTCCTCTGATTGTTGCCACCTGAGAAGGGTCTGCCTGCATTGAGCTGCTTTGCTCTTTTCGGGCCTCTGTCATCTCCTGTTTTCAGCCTGAGAGTCTCTCAAGGTTCATTTTTGGTATCCATCACACACAGGTCCCTTGGGGTGGGAGCCAGTCAGATGGTGAGAACCAACCTCTGTGCCATAGCGAGGCCGGGCCCAGCCTGTGCTGCCCCCAAGAGCAGAAGCCAGTCAAATTGTGGGAGCATGACTCTGCGTCGCAGCGAGCCTGCTCTCAAAAGCTCTTCGGATTGGGTGCCTGTTCTGCTCCACTCATTCAAGGCCATAAAGCAACAGTGGGAGGACTCTCTGGCTGGAACTGGACACCTTCGATCAGCAAAAGGCAACAGAAAAGTTGTTAGCTGCTAGCATGGATTCTGCTAGCAGAGGGAAGGTTAAAGAGGAAGTAGTGATGCTGGTGTTTGGGTGTGGCCAAGCTTCAATTTAGTTTGGCTTAGAGCAGATGCTGCAACATCCAGTGGTGGATAAATATCCTGAGATCCTTTAAGATTACAATAATAATGAAGGTTTGCCACTATAAACAATAAAAAGGAAAAAGCTAAGGTTAGAGATGAGGGGAGTGTAGCGTCATCAGCTGGATTCAAATTAAAAATCACCCTCTTTTCTTGAGGAGAAATTGTTTCAATCCAGGGCTTGGTTGTAAAACCTCCTTTCTCCCAAAAGTAAAGCAATCAGAGCTTTGAAGGCACACTACAATATTACAAGAGTTGATCCAGGCCCTACTGGTTCACCTGATACTAGAGCTTATCTGCATGACATTGACTTTTACCTACAACGGTACCCTGATACGACGGTCAACAATCACATAATTGACTGACCTCTAATTGTAAAGTGTCTAGGTTCCTTGACCTACAGACAGCAGACATCAGGGCAGACTACACAAGACTTTGTGAAGCCATTGAATGGACGCTGGACTCATATCTACTCAAGCCCGTGACTCCGTGGTCCATAAATCAGTCAAACACCTTTCGGACTCGACAATTCACATGCCGTCCACGTCAACACACTGAAATTGCTGCTGCGCAAAGGCACTCTTATTCATGCTACCAACAAAGGACAATTGCCTCTGCTCTTAGTTCATCAAAACCAGAGGGGGGAGATGACAGCCAACACCCATGACCTCCCAGCTGCAGGACACAGAGGCATCAAAACGGTGTACCACACCCCAAAAGCCACACTTCAAAAACACTTAGACTGAGCCGCCAAAGGACACAAAGTGTACTATAGCCAGAAAGCCTCCCATGGTGAACCCCAAGTAGGGAAAAAGGTTTTCTACTACTACATTTGTACCACAAATGAGACAGACCAATCTACAGGCAGGGAAACTCCCTCCTGAATTCCTGCCCAGGTGGACGGGTCCATACATTATCACAAACAAACTGTCCCGTCATGTACCAGATCCAGGATCCCACCTTCAAATGTGTCCATCACAACCAGACTAAACCTTACAAAACCCCCAGGGGTTTTGTAAAACCCTGTCAGGGGGGTGGCATATGTTTATACATTAATAAACAGTACTGCACATCTGTCACGGTCAGAGAGCGCATCTGTACACCCGATGTGGAGCTTCTGTCCGTATCGCTACACCCCTTTTATCTGCCCCACGAGTTCCCCCAACTTTTCATCACGACTGTGTACATTCACCTGAGGGCAGACGCTGACTCCGCCTCCAGCACCGTCTTTGATGTGGTACAGCGGCTGCAGTCAATTTCTCCAGAGGCTCCAAACTTTATTCTTGGGGATTTTAACCATGTTTCTTTAAAGAAGACACTTAAAAACTTTTATCAGTATGTCTCCTTCCCAACCAGGCGAAAAAAGACATTGGACCTGTGCTATGGATCCATTGAGAGGGCCTATAAATCACTCCCCCTTCCTCCTTTAGGATCCCCAGATCACAACTGTGTACATTTGCTGCCCACATATAAAACTGCTCTTAGAAGAGGCAAGGTGAAGACCAGAGACATAGATGTGTGGACAGAGGATTCAGTGCACTGCCTCTAGGAATGCTTTAACTGTACAGACTGGGAGGTGTTCACACTGTCCTGCGGGGATGATTTGGACTCTTTGGTAGACGTCACAAGCTCATACATGGCTTTCTGTAAAAATATGATCGTTCCATGTAAACGTGTCAAAATATATCCCAACAACAAGCCATGGGCTACAAAATCAGTTAAATCCTGCTTACAGAGGAAAGCACTTGCCTTTAAACAGGGGTCTGTTTCTGAGCTACAGGTTGCCACAAAAGAGCTGAAGTCCGGAATTTTAAAAGCAAAACAGAATTATAAATCAGAATTGGAAAGCAAGATGGCAACAAAGAAACTTGGTTCAGCCTGGGCCAGTATGAAAACTATTGCAGGCCTTCAGAGCACAGAGCGCAGTAATCGTGTGTTTTTAGATGGTTTTAATTCAGACACAGAGCTGGCTAATGCGCTTAACTGTTTTTATGGTAGTTTTGATTCCTCTGATTTTAGCACAGAAACCCAAGATTTGAAACAGAAACTCAAAGACAATCAGCACTTTAATATTGAGGTGCAGGATATTAAAAGGGAGTTCTGTGCTGTAAAAGTGAACAAAAGTCAGGGCCCTGATAATATATGTGGGCGCTTGATAAAGTCCTGTGCACATGAACTGAGTCCTGTATTTCATTACATTTTCAATAAGTCCTTACAGACACAACATGTGCCTAAGATCTGGAAAGATGCCGTGGTTGTTCCCGTTCCAAAATCCAGCTGTCCTAAAATGGTAAACGACTTTAGACCAGTTGCTTTGACTTCAATTTTAATGAAAATTTTTGAAAAACTGGTCAGATGTGAGGTCCTAAAGCAGACTGAACATGCATTGGATCCTTTGCAGTTTGCCTATAGGCCTCACAAAGGAGTGGAGGACGCCACTGTCACTCTGTTAAACGTGCTTTTTAAACATCTTTTTAAACATCCATTTAATGGGACACACGCCAGGCTTTTATTTGTGGACTTTTCCTCCGCCTTTAATACAATCCAACCTCATATTTTAGTTGAAAGGCTCCTGCAACAATTTGATTTGAGCAATAATCTGGTGGGTTGGATTCTGGATTTCTTAACCAACAGGATGCAGAGAGTAAGGGTCAATGGTACATTGTCTGACCTAAAGTGCTCTTCTACTGGCTCTCCTCAGGGGTGTGTGTTGTCACCAATACTCTTCATCCTGTACACAAACATGTGTCGGAGCAGACATGACAACAGACACATTATAAAGTATGCTGATGATTCAGTTATTGTCAGTCTCCTCCAGGATGGTGAGAGTGGCCACGGCCCAGTAGTTGATGATTTTGTTCACTGGTGTGAGGATTCCTACATGCAGCTGAATACGACAAAAACTAAAGATATGATTATTGACTTCAGGAGGAAAATTCCCAGGCACAAAGTCACCGTATTAAAAGGCCAGACCACTGAATGTGTACAATCCTACAAGTATCTTGGGACGATTATTGATAGTAATTTAAACTTTGAAGAGAACTGTGAAAGGGTGTGCAAAAAGGGTCAGCAACATTTGCATTGTTTAAGGAAACTTGCACGCTTCCAAACTGACCGAGCCATAATGACAATGTTTTATCGGGCTTTTATTGAATCTGCTTTATCCTTTTCTTTAGAGTCATGGTTTGGTCAGATAAAACTGAAACAGAGGAAATCCTTGGATCAGGTTGTTTGATGGTCCAGTCGTTTGCTTGGTGAGTCACAGATGAGCCTGACATCCTTGTACATTAGACAGGTACAGAGGATTGCTACCTCCATTTTATATGATGACTCCCACCCTTTGCACTGCCACTTTCAGCTTCTTCCCTCAAGACGGAGGTTTGCTGTCCCAAAAAGTAAAACCCAGCACTACAAAAACAGCCTTGTTCCTGCTGCTGTCAAAGAGTTGTACAAGTTGTAACAATATATTGCACATAATTTAGTTACCTATTTATTAACTCCATTTTATATTTACCTATTTTTGTAGGATTTTTATTTGGGTTCTAAATCTTTTATTGGGTTTTAGACCTTTGAGTTTTTAACCTCTTTGACTAGTCTTTAACTTTTTAATATGACCCTTCTCTCTTATCTCTGGTTTTTCTCTCATCTCTTTGTCTTTATATCCTGAATGATGGAGCCTTGAGTATTTTTTATCATGTTTATAGTCAGCTTCATGTGTGCCTGTGTTTGTGTTCACGTTGAATGTAATTGTGGTTTGTAAATATGGATGTCACCAGACTGCAAAACAAATCTACCTACGGGTACAAATAAAGTAACCTGAACCTGAACCCCCATGGGACTTGTCGGGGACAACATCATCGCAGTAAGTCCATAAATAAGATTAAAATTAGATTTGTGTTTGATAAATAACTGTAGCTAACCACTAACCTCAGGTACACTCGGTCGGATTTCTTTAAGCCAATAAGTTAACTGCATTAAAACTTCCAAAAAGAAAAGGGTAAAATTAAAACCCAAGTTATCCCTTAAAGCTGTTCTCAAAGGCCTCTGTAAAATTCAAATAAATTTCAATCAACTTCCTTCAAATAGTTCATACAGAACAAACAATACCATTAGCCTGAGTTAATAACATTAAAATCTCTACCAAAGGTGATAAAATACCTACATTTTTAGAGTTTCTGGGAGCCCATGGGATAGTGTGGCAGTGGAGGAAAATTCTGCAGGCAGAAAATTCCTCTGGCCCTTTTTCATCTGAGGGCCTTGGTTTGGATCCACCTGAGTCCCGGCATTGTGACCAAAGTAAGGCACAACGAATTTATGGGGGGGGGGGCTGAAAAGTTCATAGTGGTCAAATTTGACCAACATAGTCTCCCCTTTGGTCCACACACTTCTTCCATCAGCACTGCAGAACTTGGATCCCTGCAATTGAAAAATAAACCACATTTGGTCAAATTTGACCACTATGAACTTTCAGCCCCCACCCCTCATATCTTCTGCTGAGCTCAGTAAATCTGATGTCAGTCCAAATTTGATGATTCTGGAATTTCTCTTTTTAAGCTATATAAGTTTAATCACAAACTCCTATCATTTATAAAATCCCTCACTAATTTTTCGTTATTGACTTCCGTTTGTTTCTTTTATTTTTTTTTTTGCTTGTTTCTTTTTTTTCCGTTTTGTAGATTTTTCTGTTTTTGACAAATCTCCATCAGTAATCATTTTACTTAAAACTGCGCCTGTTTTATATTAACTTTGGTCTATTTCATTTCATAATTTCATAGATTTCATATTCCACCCATTTCATACTGAACCTTTTATGGTTCCACAGAAATTCACACTGTACACTCTCGTGAATTTAAATGAGATGTATTGATACCTGCTGATTATTTCACATTGCCTTAAAGTCACATGAATGTATTTTACCCATGCTGGATTTTCCTTATTAAATTGTTAAAAAGTTACATTGGAGTTTCTGTTTAATTTTTTGGGTTCTATGCAGCTGTGCTGCTGGAAACCTATTGTTTTTTGTGATGTTTCTTTTTCTTCTTATTACTCTCCACTAAAATTGCACAGGGAGCAAAAACGGTAATACGTGGAAACTTGATATTCTATAAAATTTTACAGTCTGATCAGAAACTCTCCCCACTACTCAGAGACAAAAAAAGAGAAGAAAAAAATCAAAGCACTGTGTACATAGATGATGCTATAATAAACTTTTACATTACAAATATCTTGAGAACGGCTGGGCCTAGACTAAAAATTCTTTCATCATTCTATTCACTGAAAACTTTTGCAACTCTTTTTCTTAGGTGGCAAACTCTGAAAATGAAGTTTTCTGCACTGTATTTTCAAAAATATGCAAGTGGACTCAAAATGAACTCCTCCTATGTCATTCATACATATTGCTTTAACTTAAGCAGACATAATGATTTCATTATTGATAATGAAAAGTTGTTAAAATTATCCAAAAATTTCAATCTGTTTTGATTTTCTCGGCCAATTAAGTTGTACAGTTTCTCTTTGGCATGTAGTTTTGGGTTTAATTCCAGATATACTAACTCAAATTTGATGAAACTTCAGACTCACAATCAGAGCAGTATTCCTCAGCTAACCACCAAATTTCATGCAATTCTGTTAGTGTTCAAAAAAATCATGTTTATGAAATATCTGTCAGCCATTTTGCCTCGTCAGTGGAACATTCTGTTAGTGTGTGAGGAAGTCAGTATGTAGCTCAAAGTAGCAGTGTAGTGTAGGGGTTAAGATACTTACCTGCCTTGTAGGAGCCCTGGGTTCAAATCTTTCTGGTAATGTGTCATTCCTCTGAAGTGCAACATACCTCTTCTATGCATTTTAAAACAATACATAGTGCACATTAAGTTTTAAATGCTGTACTACTGCTGCTGGGAATCCTTTCATTTGAATATTTGTCATTTGAGAAAGAGTGAACTCTAAAGCAGTTTTGTGGTGTTGTGTGCTGTTGTAGTTATGGTGAGTGTTTGGAAAGGAGGAGGTCCTGGGTTCAGATCTTGCCAGGGAGATCTTGTTCTTCTAAACAACAAATGAAATACAGCATGGCTCTTCCATACATTTTAAAGCTGCACTGTGCTAGAGTTCCACCTCAAGATAATGTTTGCAAAATTATTTTGATGGTACACCAGCATTTGACCGAGTGAATGTCACTTCATTCATAGCCTGAGAGGGCCCACATTGCCTTCAACAGCTCTTTTTTGTATCCTTACTGGGAGGACAGCAGATGTGGCTTTGGTACCAGCAGCGAATCACAGGGCACGACTTTAGCCATCAACAACAAAAAGCCGTGTGGTTGACTGTTGGAACTGGGGTCGTGGTTGCTGTGGTTGTGGCCTTTTCAGTGTTCCTACAAGGAACAAGAAAGTTACATAGGGCTGCTTCAAAAACTAATGTGTAGCAGACCTTAGGTTTTAAATGCTGTTGCTAAACAATGCAAGACCTTGAAGTCCGCACCTGCTTGGAACCCGATGATCGCCGCTAGTGGCTATACTCATTAGTTTTTTGTTTTTCTTATTTCAGACAAGAATGAAAAGGAGATGTTTTTACCTTTACATGTTTTAATTGTCCACTGCAGTCTTCCTCAGAATCATATATATTCATATATCCATGTTTACTTTCTTGAGAAAAGCTGAGAACTCACAGTTCTCACAGTGAGGCTAATTTATCTGTGGTACAATATTGAATTATTAATAAATTGGTGCTCACATTAAACCTCCCACCAACTTTTAACCTCTTACTTTCTGCCATCTCACTTAATTTTCACCACCACTAGAGGTTGCTTTTTTACAAAGATGTAACTAAGGCATAATTATTGCTGGAAAAAACACTTTATTTGGCCGTTTTGTGTTAGAGGACAGTCTCATTTATTCAGCACCACTGAGGTTTCCGCTTTCCACTTCCACTTGGACAAAGGCTTCCATTTCCGGATTGGTGGCCTAATTGATAGAGCATCTGCCTCACAACCATGAGGCTGGGGTTTCAAGTCCCTGCCGGGTCATACCAAAGACCATAACAAAAATGATACTTCCCGCCTTATAGCCTGGTGCTCAGCATAATGGAATGGGGGAAGAAGAAGTTGTAGCGGTATCTTGCATGGCAGTGACTCCTCTGATTCTACATGTGATTAATATTGTAGATGGGAGAAAAGTAATTTCGTTCTACTGTACATGATTGGCTGTATGGACTGAATGACAATACAGATGGCTTCTTCTTCATCATCAGAAAAGCCACAGACATGATGAAGTCTTAAAAAAGTTGGTTTGCTTGTGAAGATTACAACAGAATGCACATCTCTGCCAACCTGTTTCAAGATAGTCGATTTGAAAAAAAAGTGTTAAACATTGTAAGTCACTCACAAGCCATAGAATGTAAGGCCTTAAAGACGCACTCTAAAACCACCTTAAAAACCAATGTGTATTGCCCAAAATAATATATTGTGGCTTTTTACACACACACACACACACACACACACACACACACACACACACACACACACACACACACACACACACACACACACACACACACAAAAAAAACTTTCATTGCCCTAGAATGGCTTGGAAAGAGCTTGTACTGTACATCTTCAACCAGTGGTAGGGCAGTGGTGGCCTAATGGTTAAGGTGCTTTCACACCAAATGCGAACAGGCAAATTTTTTGGGTGGCGCGATTACCTTATATCTCAATGTAAATGCATGAATAAACATGAATTTAACATCTGAGTGAGATGCAGACAGGCGAAGTTGTCTTTATAACTTCTGCAGCAGTGTTCAGCCTACTGTGGAAATCCTCAAAATAACGCCATGCTTTAGGTTTACATTATCCAATGGAGGGCTCACCTGAAAAAGTTGTCCCTGTCTCCAAAACTTTATAAGATGATGAGTGTTTCTATTGCTAGCTTGCTGGCACGTCCGTGGCAGGAAACTGTGGGTAAATAACTCCGAAATCCAGATTCAGCTGAAGAGCTCCTGGTCCTCCTGTCTCCAGGTGAGTGAGTCTTATTTTCAAACTAGTTTACTCTGCAATGGTGATACTTTTACTCCGGTGACGGCAGAATCCCAAAGCTAGCATATTAGCTCAGACGTGAACATGCAAATGTGCAATTTCGCATGTACTCGCCTCTTTCCATTCACTTTGTATGGATTTGCGCCGCCCGTTCGTGTTTGGCCTGAATGCACCTTTAAGGATGTGGACTGGTGAGTGGAGGGTCGCGGGTTCGATCCCCGGTCTGGCAGGATTAGATCTGGTTGGGACAGATAACATAGCAGTGTTTGCCCCACCCTCCTTAACACCACTGTGGTGCCCTTGTGCAAGGCCCTTAACCCCAACTGCGCCAGTGGAGCTGCTCAGTGGCCACAGGTCAGTCTGTGTTTGTACTGGGCAGCTTCCTGCTGTGAATATGTAACTGTGTGAGTGTGAATAGGGAATCCTTAAAAAAAAAGAGGTTGCCTCTCAATGGAACTAGCCTGTATAAATAAAGGTTCAATAAAATATAAATAACCTACTTAAGTATGCGCAGATCTAGGAATATTCTAATTAACTCCACCCATACTCCCACCAGTAGCTGGAAGAAGACGAGGACATTGTACAAGGCTCCGAGAAGGCAATCTAACTTGAGGAAGTAAAAGTTTCCTTAGGTGAACCTCCTGAAGGATCATTCATGGTGGAGTGGAGAATCACCGTAGCCAGCCCCGTGTGGAAGCTGGAGGGCTCCCCGCCAGTCTCTGGTTACCCACTCACCCCAGATTGCCTCGCTCGGGGCTGGCGAGAGCTCACTCTCCCCGGGTCTCCCCAGCCTCCTTCGTAGTAAGCTGAGGACAGAATTCTGAAGAAAGCGAGCCAGCTGGCGGGTGCACCGGTGGGTGTTCCTGTTGCACCCTCTGCTCCACAGTTTGGGAGAGGTACGTGGTACTTTTGAGCAAAAAATAATGAACAGAGTCGCGGTCTACGTCTTCACTCCATTTTTCTTTATTCAAAGGAACATGGAAACTTCTGCACAAGCGCACAACACAGTTCTCTCTCTGGGCAAAAGCAATCGATTTGTGAATCATCGGACTTTCAACAAACTGTAAATAGTGTACACAGTATTTAAACTTTTTTAGTACTGTATTAATATTTTTAAATGTAATAATCATGTGCAAAAATAATAATGAAATATTAATCTTTTTAACTCTCATTTTTAACTGTATATATTGTCTACAATCAGCTTTTTAACTGACTTTTTAACCTATAATCTGCTTTTTAACTTGTGTATGATACGCTTTTAATTAATTTATTAATTTTTATTTTTAACCTGTCACATACTCCACCTCAAAATAGATGTCCCCAACATCAGGACATGTGAAATGTATAATAACCACTGTCACAGTGCAAAATTTTCAAAAAGTGCATAGTCAACTAATTCCAAAAAAACTTTACAGACTGGAACTCTTTTCATACATTCTGGCTTTGAGATGAACTCATTCACAGTCTCAAGCGTCCATTACACTTTAAGTGCATATCCTGTGCATACTGGGATAAACACCAACATAGTCCCCTTTTTTTTTAAGTCAGTCCCAATGAGTCAAACGACCTTAAAACTCAATCTTTCAGTGTGAGGCCAATGTAACGGCATTTACTCTACTTCAAATATACAAAATGACCACCAACCCATTAACATTGACCACAAAACTCTTGGAAGTAGAAAGGATGTACACTGTATACCCATGACATGGTCTGTTCAGGATAATAAGGCAACATCTGTATGTTATAACATGCTGGTGTACCCAATGTATCATAAGTGAATACTTTTGGTTTCCTAGCGTTACGTCTACAGTAGGTCTCTGATTCACTTCCTCACCAGGATCACTGTAGGTAGGAGAAGGAGGGTGCGGTGAAGGAAGGCTTACCTCCGCAGGTAGGTCCTCTACCTGACCAATGTCCTCCTCTGGTGACTGGTCAGCTGCTGCAGCTTCAAGCTCTGTCTTCTGCTGCACCTCTTCAAGTATGTTGTCCTCCTGCTGAGCTGGGTCTACGATCCTCTCAGGCGGTGTCGAATCAGGGCGAGTGCTCAAGTGAAGTGGCACTGGATAATACTCGTCCTCATCATCGTCGTCCTCTTCTGAGTGAATCTCCGGTGTCTCCGCTGATCTGGTAGTGGCGTATTTCTTTGAACGAGGCTGCAAAGAAGTCTCCAAGGGTAAATGATCCCATGGCAGAAGAAGATTGCAATGCAAAGTTCTAGATCTACCCTTGCCTCTCTCAGGTTTCAGTTCATAAATGGGACTATCCTGCCCAACTTGCCTTACCACGGCATGGATTGCGTCCCCCCCAGTGATCCCGCAGCTTACCAGCTCCTCCACGTGGTGAGTTGGTGTATGGGGGCCGGCGGCCGTAGCGTCTACGCACAAAGTATGGTGGGAAGCGCTGTCTGCCAGAGTAAGTGGGTCTGCGCCGTTGTTGCTGCTGGTCTCCTTCGGGGGCGTTCTCTCCATCACTCTGGTAGTTCTCTGGATAGTCTCCACGGGGAGGGCCTCTCCTCCTGGGGTAGCGCCTATAGCGGCTCCTGTCAGTGGCATACCTGCTTCCCTGGACTGCAGTGCCTCCTGGGCCGGTAACATTTGCCGCCTCTGTCCCTTTTCTCCCTCAACTACATCAAACGCCACAGTTTCGCCATCTCCAACACTGCGAAGGTATTTCCTTGGGTTGTTCTTTTTGATGGCTGTCTGGTGTACAAAAACGTCTTCTTTTGTGTCATTCCCATTGATGAAACCATATCCATTTCTGACGTTGAACCATTTGACTGTACCCAAGACTTTTGTTGTGATGACCTTTTTATTCCCCGCTGGAGTTGCGGCTGCCGGGCTGGATGGGCTACTGCCTTTCGGGCTCTCTGCTTTCCTCTCTCTTGCAGCGTTATGCTCCCTATATGCTCTACAACCTGCCTGAAAATGCTCACTACTCCCTTTACGAATACTACCACAGGTGTAGGGCTTACATTTGGCTTTGTGTATGGGCCAGTGCTCTCCTTGACACTTTTTGGAGCAGTACAAGGCACTTTTATACACTGAACAACATTTCAAACTCTGGTTTTCACCCTGTGTAACACAGCTATAACAACACTGGGACCTTTTTATGTCACTGGTCACACCATGTCCCGTTGGAGTGACCCCTTCTAGTTTAAAGAGTTACCTCTGGCTGGTTTCACTGGCTTCTGTGCTTTACAGCCTGCTCTAAAATGCTCACTGCTCCTACAGCTAAAACAGTGCTGGCAAAACTCTTCACCTGTCTGAATGCAATAATAATGTCAGATGATGTATCATCTGATATTCGGCTCGAGTTTCCACTTCGGCTGGCGGATTTTTCTCTCACCAAACATCCCAGCGGTGCCTCCAAAATGTTGCGCCCTATGCTCCACAGTTTGGGAGAGGTACGTGGTACTTTTGAGCAAAAAATAATGAACAGAGTCACGGTCTACGTCTTCACTCCATTTTGCTTTATTCAAAAGAACATGGAAACTTCTGTGCAAGCGCACAACACAGTTCTCTCTCTGGGCAAAAGCGATCAATTTGTGAATCATCAGACTTTCAGCAACCTGTAAATATTGTACACAGTACTTAAACTTTTTTAGTACTGTATTAATGTTTTTAAATGTAACAATCGTGCAAAAATAATAATGAAATACTAATCTTTTTAACTCTCATTTTTAACTGTATATATTGTCTACAATCAGCTTTTTAACTGACTTTTTAATCTGTAATCTGCTTTTTAACTTGTGTATGATACGCTTTTAATTAATTTATTAATTTTTATTTTTAACCTGTCACATACTCCACCTCAAGGCAATGGGAGTCTCCAGCTGGGTAGCGACTCTCTGCTCCACTGAGAATGATCCTTTCAAAGGTTCACCTATGATGATACTTGCCTCGGCCATTGCGCTGCACACACCAGGGCTGTCTCCCCTGACATGCAGGGTAATGCAGGCTGTAAACCCATGTCATCTCTGGTATTTTAGCAGGGACACTGAGGTTTTTCCAAATAAAATTAATCATTGCTGTCACATTTTCATGTCTGTGGGTAAGACATTTATTTAAAAAAAAAGAGAATTTCTTGCTCACACAGACAAAAACTGAACACGTGTAATCTGCTATCTTTCCCAACTTGTAAAAGCTCCTGCTGCTCCTCGGCTCCCTTTTTTTTTTTTGCTCTTCGGTTCCTCCCTCTTCCCCCAAAGCAGTGAACTCAGGTCTGTAGCCATGTTCATTGCTTAGCCTGATTGGTTAATGTTATAACCAATCAGGCTAAGCAGGAATGCTTACGTAGCTAGAAACAGTCTGTCCAAACTCGTCCATTTGAGGGGGGGGTGTTCCCTAACTGGAAATTCACAGCAGAAAAACAGACTTGGAATTGCAGTACCATTTTGCTCTGGATATGTCTTGTAAGTCAGAAAAAAACATGCTACAGACATGTTAACAACAGAAAAAAGTTGATTTTTGCCAGAGTGTCACTTTGTATATTCATTTATTGCTCTTACATTAAGGCCTTAATGAAGCATCAATATGCATATTCCTGATATATTTAAGCAATATTACATGAGACAGAGTTACGGTATCGGAGGGCATTAAGAGTATCACAGCCATAGTTAGTATAATCAAGATACCGTAATGACGTTGAGTGTAATATTGCTTTTATACAACAGTTCAGGCAGGCAAAACTTATTAAATGACAGCATTACTGGACAAAATGTTATGATTTGTTTGTTGAACCAGTTATTTTGCACAGCTGAGAAAAAAATAGTCCCTAAATCTAGCCAGTAACTGTTGCTAAACATCTCAATCACCATGAAGATGTCAATTGTCATTTCACACACGTAAACAAATTAAATATTGTCAAGTGCAAACATAATAAGTGTATATAAAACATACCTGTTAAGTTGATACTTCAGAAAATCCCAGATCAAAATGTATCCAGAAGCTAGTAATTAGCATGCTAGCGGTTTAGCACATGCTAGTGATTTAGCATATTTTGCTCACTTTTCAGATGAAACAAAGAGTCCATCACCACAAAGGTATTGTGGTTTGTTAGTCAAGACAATAAACATCTCTAGCAGTCCCTGTTTTTTTTAAACAGACGTGAAATTGCTTAATGATCTTAAAATGGCCGGGTAGATCGAAGTAAACCTTTGCAAAAGGTTGGACTTCTGGGTCAGAGATGTATAATTTCTTGTCAAACAGCCTTCACTGTGGAAATTAAGGGATCCAAAACAGTACCTGCAATTGTCAGAGAGTTGATAGAAAAATACTGTTAGTAATTAACGTTACTAACGTTAATAACGTTACCTTTGAAGCAGAGTTGATAAATATTCAGTGAAATTGGAGTGCAATTATCGCAGATTATAGTAACTCCTGGAATCCCTATTGTCCAGTCAAATTGCTCAGTTGGAAGTAACTGTTGTATAAAATAAATAAATAAATAAATAATAAATATTTTACAATAATTAAGTAATGCTTTTTAATACATGAAATTCTGATAATTGACATACCATTAGAGTAAAATGTTATATTCATTTAGTATGGCATGTCTACAGCAGTTTTAGAGCTGTCAATATAAATGAAGGACATGGATTGCATCATAGATTAAATATTCTTTGCATCTACCAACTTTGTAGCCTTGTGGAGGCATCAGTGTTAACAAGATGTTGGTGATAGGAAGACACCCAATTTACCAGTGGGATATGGTGTGGTATGACTTTTTGAATTTGTGCTTACTTGACTATCTTTGTTGACTCTCATTTATAAACAGCACAGGGTGGATGTGATTTTCATTTGTTACTATAACAACTTCTTTCAAAACTCTGCATGTAGCTCATTATATGGTTTTCAAACAAGTCATTATGTCAGGTGTACTGTATAACATTTTAGCTTGCCAACATCTACTTGTGTGTCAACCCCAGTGTCAGCTGATGTTGCTGCTTGCTACAACCCCCTGTCTCTTCATCTCAACATTTCCATCCCACCCCTTCATTAAGGGAATCATTTCTTGGGATGCTCTAATGGCTCCTAAATTGTTTATGGGGCAATTTAATTTGTGTGTAAGGAATCCTAATAAACAGCCCTGGCACACAGGCAAGTAATTATATGTTTGACTAAACAGATAATTGGATGGGCTTGAAGATAGATTAGTGGTGCTGAGGAATCATTGAAAATGCTGTAATTTAAGATATGGCAGGGAGTTTAAAGTAATGTTAATATGTACCTAAATGGAACATATGAAGTATCTTACTGGGAAAATTATATACAATATATTTTCAAATTTAGTATAATATTCTTTTTGCTCACCATTGTCTCACCAAATAACGAATATTGGACAACTTTGGGTTTGTGTTTCCATTATTAACATTTTATATCTCAATCCAATAAGATTAAGTCTCTCTGGAAATCTCACTTATTGTTTCAGTTCACAAAGGAATACTAACGTCAAACAGAGAAAGCAGTTATTTGCTATTGGGGTCAAGCACAATATCAGTGGCAATATAGCCCCAATGAGGCTGTATTGTGTGGGAAATTGAATTACTGCTCCATTTTTCATCTAGTGCATTGATTCACAATATTTGTTTTTATAAATAATATTGACCAGTCTAATAATGTGCTAATGTGTGGTCAACCTCCAGTAACATGAATAAGCACAATGACATTGTATAAAGGTCTTATGATGATGTAGTTTTAAAGCTTGAACAACAGCAGTGACCATTTTAGCCCATCAGCGGTGACATGAGACTTCCGCAGGCTTCGCTGGAAGTTTTCATCAGCGGAGCATCAAACAGCCTGAGTTTGTGTCAAACTGAAATCTCTACACGGCAGAGCCTGAATGATTTATGCATTTGTCATTTCTCATTTGTTGAAACAAGGTGTCAACATTTTTGTTCCATTGCACCAGTCAAGCCCACAGAGACAGAGAGGTAAGGATGGAGCAAATGTCCTTGAGGTGAATAGCAAAGTCAGACAGACAATTTGCTTAGTCTTTTCTCAAGTATTTTCTTAGAAAAAAGCAATGGTTGTAGACCAGTGGTTTTCAACCTTTGTCAGCTGTGACACAAAGACACCAAGTAGTGAGACCTGCTATGATGTATGGTTTGGAGATGGTGGCACTGACAAAAAAACAGAAGGCAGAGCTGGAGGTGGCAGAGTTGATGATGCTAAGATTCCCATTGGGAGTGATTGGAGGGACAGGATTAGAAATGAGTATATCAGAAGGACAGCTCCAGGTGAGTGATTTGGAGACAAAGTAGAGCAGAGATGGTTTGGACATGTGCAGAGGAGGGATAATGGATATATTGGACAAAGGATATTAAAGATGGAGCTGCCAGGCAGGAGGAAAAGAGGAAGACCACAGAGAAGATTCATGGATGTAGTGAAGGAGGACATGGAGGAG
Organism: Pholidichthys leucotaenia; assembly: GCA_020510985.1. Taxonomy (NCBI): domain Eukaryota; kingdom Metazoa; phylum Chordata; class Actinopteri; order Cichliformes; family Pholidichthyidae; genus Pholidichthys; species Pholidichthys leucotaenia. The sequence goes on along the minus strand of CM035846.1, from coordinate 218,603,374 downwards.
AGGTGTTACAGAAGAGGATGCAAGGAATAGGGTGAGATGGAGACAGATGATCCACTGTGGCGACCCTCAAAGGGAGCAGCTGAAAGGAAAAGAAGAAGGATTTGCTGTGAGAGACCCACCTCGAAACAGCTCCTGCCAATCAAAATCTGAACCTGAAGTACCTTTTTGAGAAGCCTTTGATTCACCGTTAGGAAGACTGGATGACCAAAGCATCAGAGACAGATGCTCATAACATTTTCTCAAAGGCAACACTTGAAGCCAGTTTCACAAAATTAAAGTCTTTTCAATTTTTTTTTGTATAAGCAATATATTATTTTGTGTACATCTGTTTATAAAGCAGAAAATTGCATGTAAAACTCCGTGTTTCCTATTTTTTAAAAATACATTCAAACTTTACCAGATTCTTTATCTTGTTTGCTCCATCTTCTTGTTGCTTTAAATTTAATTATTGGATAAGCATGGTTTGAAATTTTCCAAAATTTAATATTAAATTTAACCTTAAATAATTTGTCAGGCATCTGGTGACCCCCCAGAAATTATCTTTTAAAATCTGTGGGGTATGGAACCCCCAGGTTGAAAATTATTATTATAGACTACCATGTTGTGACTGATTTGGAAATCTATCCCTTGATACTGTAGCCTCATACTGTCTTTTGATAATGTACTAAAGTAATAATTTTGAGAATCTGTTAGATGAACTGGGATGCAATTAGAATCCTTTTGATTTGTTTCACATACTGTACTTTAGGAAATCATGAGCATCATGCTCTAGCAGGTGGAATTTCTAATGCTGGCTGTGGCTGTTTAATCTATGGTTCAACACTTTGACCAGATACACTTCCGCATCTCTTCAGACTGTGTGAAAACTGTTGAAAAAAAAAAAAATCACCTTTCATCCACTTTGTTAGAAAAACTTAAGATGTTGCCATCTGCACTGCACTACAAACTATTTCCCTATGTCTTTCAAGACAATAAAAGAACATGAAAAAAAGATTACACAAGGCCTGTGTTACCATCAGGGAATCATTTCAGCAAATGATTCCCCAGGGTAGACTTGAAGCCACGGTTTCTGGTCGACCAGGCTCCCTTCGGGGATGACAACGCTGGCTTGTGTCTATTGGGACTGTGAATGGATGTTCCTGTTTCAGTCCTAGGAACAAGTTGCAGTAAGGTGTGTGGCATATTCGATCTGGGTTAACAGCCCATTCCGTCTGTTTTTCTATTGTTATATTTAATTTAAGTGAGGCCTCAAATTGGACTGATTATACGTTGATCACCAATGAAACGACTGACCATGATTTTGTACTTTCCCTTCCGAGAATTATGGTATTGCTCTTGCTAAGTTGTGGTGACATCCATCCAAACCCTGGTCTTTAAAGTAAATTTGTTGCAAGCTGTACTAATATTAGGGTTTGTGTACCAATTGGGATTCGGTTGAGAAGTGTCTCACCACAGCTCACCCTCACATATTATATTCTTTCTCTCTGAAACATTATTTGTTTTGTCTTGTTCTGTTTGCTTATTTACTACTATTTTTGACATTTCAGTATACGGCATGTAAAATTATGATTTTGGTACAAATTCACTGTATGGCTACACGTTCAAAATAAAATGAATTGGAAAACAAACTTTTGAGTTCTAAATACTAAGAATTTCAAAAATAAATACACTGGAAAAAAACATTTGGAAACAGAAGCACATTTTTTGTGTTTAGGTAAAACAGAATAAATATAGTATGTGTCAAACGTAAGTCAGTGAATACTGAAACTCAAAAATATGTTTATCCATTGAGCTAAAACAAAATTTTCAGCAATTCATTGATCAACAGCTTCAGCCATAACTTGCTTCCTAGTAAATACCCTGTACCCTTTCATGCACGTTTCACTTTCAGACTTTAATTTGTTTAGTTGTGAGTGTATTCTAATGGTGAAGTGCTCATGCTTGTATATAACTCAAAGAGCTAGTTTAGCTTCTAAAACTTAGGTTTTAAACCGTCTTTTTTTCTCTCAATTTAAAGTAAGAGTTATCTGAAGTCTCCATTGTTAAATTTATTTAAAAATAATCAAACATAAAAAGCTTTCAGTAGAAACTTCTTGGACTGAGAGAAGAAGGATGTTCTCTGCAAGAAATAGCCAAGAAGTTGTAGCATCAACATCTTCTCAGGCCAATCCAGGAGATCACTTTTCCTCATTTTAGAGAAATTTCACTTTTCTTCATTTTAAAGCAACTCTCACTCAAGGTCTGGTCAAGAATGCTGTGTCTTCAACAGGACCCCAGTGTGAACAGTTTCACTTTTGTAGAGAGACTTGACAAGGATTTGCTGTTAAAGGCTTACAGACGTGGACAAAACTGTTGGTACCCCTCTGTTAATGAAAGAAAAACCCACAATAGTCACAGAAATAACTTGAATCTGACAAAAGTGGTAATAAATAAAAATTCTATGAAAATTAACCATTGAAAATCAGACAGTGCTTTTGAATTGTGGTTCAACAGAATTATTTTAAAAAACAAACTCATGAAACAGGCCTGGACAAAAATGATGGTACCCTTAACTTAATATTTTGTTGCACAACCTTTTGAGGCAATCACTGCAATCAAACGATTTCTGTAACTGTCAATGAGACTTCTGCACCTCTCAGCAGGTATTTTGGCCCACTCCTCATGAGCAAACTGCTCCAGTTGTCTCAGCTTTGAAGGGTGCCTTCTCCAGACGGCATGTTTCAGCTCCTTCCACAGATGTTCCACAGATGTTCAATAGGATTTAGATCAGGGTTCATAGAAGGCCACTTTAGAATAATCCAATGTTTCGCTCTTAACCATTCTTGGGTGTTTTTAGCTGTGTGTTTTGGGTCATTATCCTGTTGCAAGACCCATGACCTGCGACTGAGACCAAGCTGTCTGACACTGGGCAGCACATTTCTCTCTAGAATACCTTGATAGTCTTGAGATTTCATTGTACCCTGCACAGATTCAAGACACCCTGTGCCAGATGCAGCAAAGCAGCCCCAGAACATAACAGAACCCCTTCCATGTTTCACAGTAGGGACAGTGTTCTTTTCTTGGTATGCTTCATTTTTGCGTCTGTGAACATAGAGCTGATGTGCCTTGCCAAAAAGTTCCAGTTTTGTCTCGTCTGTCCATAGGACATTCTCCCAGAAGCTTTGTGGCTTGTCAACATGCAGTTTGGCAAATTCCAGTCTGGCTTTTATATGATTTGTTTTCAACAGTGGTGTCCTCCTTGGTCGTCTCCCATGAAGTCCACTTTGGCTCAAACAACGACGGATGGCGCGATCTGGCACTGATGTACCTTGACCTTGGAGTTCACCATGAATGTGTTTAGAGGTTGTTCTGGGCTGTTTTGTTACCATTCGCATTATCTGTCTCCTCCTGCGGTCACGTCCAGGGAGGTTGGCTACAGTCCCGTGGATCTTAAATTTCTGAAAAATATGTGTAACTGTAGTCACAGGAACATCAAGCTGCTTGGAGATAGTCTTATAGCCTTTACCTTTAACATGCTTGTCTATAATTTTCTTTCTAATCTCCTGAGACAACTCTCTCCATTGCTTCCTCTGGTCCAAGTTTAGTGTGGTACACACCATGTCAACAAACAGCACAGTGAGTACTTGTCACCCTTTAAATAGGCCAACTGACTGATTACAAGTTTGTAGACACCTGTGATGTTAATTAGAGGACACATCTTGGTTGAACATGTCCCTATGGTCACATTATTTTCAATCTTTTGTAGGGGTACCATCATTTTTGTTCAGGCCTGTTTCATGAGTTTGTTTTTTAAAATAATTCTGTTGAACCACAATTCAAAAGCATTGTCTGATTGTCATTGGTTAGTTTTCATAGATTTTTTATTTATTACCACTTTTGTCAGATTCAAGTTATTTCTGTGACCATTGTGGGTTTTTCTTTCATTAACAGAGGGGTACCAACAATTTTGTCCACATCTGTAAGTGGACCGTAAACTTGTGAAGTCAAGATCCCAAAATGGACAGTTCATGCTGATAGTATCCGCTCTACAGGAACTGATGCTCTTAAAAGTCATAAACGTCTTAAGCGGGCAGATATATGGCCTTCTTCCTTCTTTTAGATGGTTTCCAGAACCCTCTAGGCCCCCTCTCTGCTCACATGCCAGACACCTAAAAAATATCTACAGCTCAACAGTACCTCCTAGTGGACATCTACGGAATATGTTTCATTGTGTAATCTGACTGTCAATTCTGACTAAACATTAAGGTTTTCCTCCAGCTATCATCTGCCCGGGATTCTAAGGACACTGTGAAAATCATCACCCTTTTGATCACCGACCAGGGTTTGCAGTAATTCATTAATCCTTGATTTAACATGCATGTATTAGGAGCATGTATTAGGAATGTTTATTGTCATGAGTATTATTCAAATGAATGTTAATATTGTTAGTAATGATATAAATGCATGATCATTGAATGTTAGCCGAGTCACTTAATGTAGTTAGATTTTACATTGAGCACATAATTTCATAAGAGCTGAATGTTTATCAATCTGTCTGCCCTCACTCATGATAACCAATCACTAGGCTGCTTTCCACTGGATAATGCCCCTTTTCACAATTGACTGGCTGTTCCCAAACAAAGAGATGTTCCCTCATTGGACAAAAGCCCATTCAAACTCCTCTTTATGGAAAAGGATTTGCTTGTGCTGCAGCCGGCCCTGTTTTATGACCCAGCAGCGCACTTCAGTTAACCCTCCTGTTATGTTACGGGTCAAATTGACCCGTTTTAAAGTTTGAACATCTAGGAAAAATAGTTAAAAGTATTTTTTCAGTATGAAACTTCTTCTGCTTGCCTTAATTAGTGTAATCAACATATAATATGAACATGGTTCATCTCACATATTTGCAATCACCCCCTGCATGTTTATATCACATAGATACTGTTTGGGTCAATGTGACCCAGCAGTCAAACTGGAGGTAAAAGGGTGTCAGAAATGTCAGACTATTTCTTTCTTTGCACCTTACTGCAACATATTTCACACACACACACACACACACACACACACACACACACACACACACACACACACACACACACACACACACACACACAGGTGCAGGTGTTATGACTTTTGACGGGAACCATTTATGTTCTCATGGGAAAACTCCACCCATATTCAGTGGACACTCAACAGGGGAGGGGCAAAACACATAAAAGCTTCTCTGCATGGGAGTCCTACCAACATTACACTGTCAGGCAGACCTTTACAAAATGAGCAGCAGAAGCAAAAGGATGACAGTCCAGGAGGCTCTGGAAGCCATCTTTGATCATGACAGTGAAATAGAGGAGGATGTGTCTGAAGATGAAGACTATCTTGAGCTAAATTCTCATTCTAATGATTCTGATTTTGAACCAGATGAGGGAATAGCTATTCCTGTTCCTCCAAGCAAGACATTTATGTCAAAAAATGGTGAAATACATTGGTCTTCATCCCCAAATGTGCGTCAGGCAAAACTGTCTGCAGAAAACATAATAAAGACAGTGCCAGGGCCCACTAGGATGGCAGTGACTCGTGTGACTGACATCAAGTCAGCTTTTGAGCTGGTCATGCCAAATTAAGATAAGATAAGATAAGATAAGATAAGATAAGCCTTTATTAGTCCCACAACGGGGAAATTCCAGGATTGCAACAGCACAGGGATAGCAACACTCAGAGCAACAATCAGAAGGCAAGAAAAAAAAAAAAAACAAGCAAGCAAGAGCAGCTAATATACATATGTACATATTACTATAAATATATATATATATACACACAGACACAGTGTAGAGCATTGTAGCTGGATGGGATAAATATATGAGTATATAAGCACACAGTACGGAGCATTGCAGCTAGATGGAATAAATATGTAAATATATAAACACAGTGCGGAGCAATGTAGCTAGATGGAATAATATGTAGATACATAAACACACAGTACGGAGCATTGCAGCTAGGTGGAAAAAATATGTAAATATATAAACACACAGTGCGGAGCAATGTAGCTAGATGGAATAATATGTAGATATATAAACACACAGTGCGGCGCATTGTAACTAGATGGAATGAATATATAGATATATAAATATAAACATAAACTTAAACACACCCAGTGCGGAGCATTGTAGCTAGATGGAATAAATATGTAAATGTATAAACACACACAGTGCAGAGCATTGTTGCTAGATGGGATGAAACAGCACAACCGTCTACTTAGTTATCCTACATGGTATGATTATGTGCCCATACATATTCTCACCCCCGTAGCTACCGGTATTTTCCTAGTTGTATACCGGAGGGGACCATTGTGTAAGTCTATTATAAATTCAATTATAAATATAATAAGTCTAAATATACAATAAGTATATAAATATAATAAGTCTAAAAGGATTACAAAAAAGGATTACAAAAAAGGATTTCTAAATATAATAAGTCTAAATATATATAAGTCTATTATAAATTCAGTCAATTATAAATTCTATTATAAATTCAATACAGAAAATTATTCTGGAAATGACTAATCTAGAAGGGAGGCGTGTTTTTGGGGAGAAGTGGAAGGAGCTGGACAAAACACATTTAGATGCTTATTTGGGGCTCCTCATCCTGGCTGGGGTCTATAAATCGAAGGATGAATCAACAGCCAGTCTGTGGGATGCAGAGACAGGGAGGCCGATATTTCGAGCCACAATGTCTCTGGAGACTTTTCGCATTTTCTCTAGAGTAATCCGATTTGATAATTGAGAGACAAGGGCTGGTAGATGGGAGAGAAACAAGCTGGCAGCTATTAGGACAGTGTGGGACAAGTGGGTAGAGCAACTTCCACTACTCTATAATCCAGGCCCTAATATCACAGTAGATGAAAGGCTGGTGGCATTCAGAGGTCGCTGCCCATTTAGGCAATATATGCCTTCCAAACCAGCTAAATATGGAATGAAAATCTGGGCAGCATGTGATGCAAACACCAGCTATGCATTGAACATGCAGGTTTACACTGGAAAGCCGGTTGGAGGAGCCCCGGAGAAGAATCAGGGCACAAGGGTCATGCTCGACATGGCACAGGGTCTCAAGGGGCACAACATAACCTGTGACAATTTTTTCACAAACTACAACTTGGGTCAGGGGCTTCTGAAGAGAAAGCTCACAATGGTCTGAACTATCCGAAAGAACAGGGCTGAACTCCCTGCTGAGCTGCTGGTAATCAAGAACAGGAACCCTCAATCTTCCATGTTTGCCTTCACAGACACCACAGCCCTAGTGTCTTACTGCCCCAAAAAGGGAAAAAATGTTGTGCTCATGAGCACTCTGCACAAAAATGCTGAAATAAGCACAAGAGAGGACCAGAAACCAAGCATGATCCTGGATTACAATGCCACCAAAGGGGGGGGGGGTAGTCAACTTGGACAAAGTAACTGGGTCCTACAGCACCAAATGAATGACTGCGCGCTGGCCATTGGTCATCTTTTATAACATGATCGATGTATCGGCCTACAACGCATTTGTCATTTGGACTGAGATCTTTCCTGACTGGAATGTGTCAAAGCTGTACAAGAGGCGCATCTTTCTTGAGGAGCTGGGGAAGGCGCTTGTGACACCGCACATCCAACAGAGGGAGCACCTGCCAAGGACCCCAGCCGCTGCAGCCACGGTGAGGGAGATCCAGGAGAGGACTGCACCAAGTACACCAATGCGTGAGGTAAGTAAGTGTTTGTATGTATATATAAGTGTATGAGAGTGCGTTGTGTCTGTCTTGGGATCAGCAAAAAGACAGCATAGTAAAGTAATCATGGTCCTCTTCTTTCTAGGTTGCTGCTGAGGGGAAAAGAAAGAGGAAGAGGTGCCAGGTCTGCAGGCCATCTGATGATGTCAAGACAAGCATGACCTGTGCAAAATGTGGAAAATTCATTTGCACAAAGCACAGTGTGATGACATGTCACTCATGTGCTGTGTCAACGTAAAGGCAGACAGACACACACACCTTGTTCATATTGTGTTATTTTGTTCATTGCTTGCGGTTGTCCATCGAGTCCGATGATGACGTCCACTTCTATCGATGAGTCCTTTGATGGCTGTGTAGTCCTATCCTGGACCCACATGTCCTGTTGCAGGTAGGGCATGTAAAAGTTGTGGTAGTGGCAGCAGGGGCTGCAGGTGCATTCCTCCTCAGTCTTCTCTCCTGTCTCCTGGCTGTCCTGTCCTCCTCCATCATATGGGTCCCCTCAAGGTACTGCTGTCGCCAGGTGTTCCGGTCAGCAGCAGCCTCCTCCAGAGCCTCAGGTCTGATCCTGCACTTCTTTAAGGCCATCTTTAGCTGGTCCTTGTAGCGCTTCTTCTGCCTTCCAGAAGAGCGTCGACCATGGTGTAGCTGGCCATATAACACCCTGCGAGGCAGCCGGTTTGGAGGCATCCTCACCACATGTCCCAGCCAGCACAGCTGGTGATGGGTGATCGTTGCCTCAATACTCCTACAGCTGGTCTTAAAGAGTATCTCAGAATGAGGCACATGGTCATGCCAGGTGATTCCCAGGATGCGCTGAAGGCAGCGTATATGGAACCGTTCAAGATCCCTAATATGGCGGCTGTAAGTCACCCAAGATTCACAGCTGTAGAGGAGAGTAGTGAAACAGACTTCCTGGTAAACAGAGATCTTCGTTTGGAGATGGAGGTTCTTGTTCTGGAAGACCCGACGCTGGAGTCTCCCAAAAGAAGCTGATGCCTGCCTGATCCTGTTCTGGACCTCACTGTCAATGGTGTTGTCTACAGAGAGGATGCTCCCCAGGTACTTGAAAGATGGAACAACAGACAGCTGTTCACCAGCAACAGTGAAGGTAGGTGGAGTAGATGGGATATTGGTGCTCCATTGGCAGACGACCTCTGTTTTGATGGTGTTCAGTCCCATCCTGCTGTATGCTCTCACCGCAGCAGTAAGGACAGACTGGAGATCTTGTGGGCTATGAGATACCAGAGCACAGTCATCTGCATACTGTAGCTCAATGACTCTCACCCTTTGCAGTTTGGTGGTTGCCTGGAGCCTCCTTATATTAAAAAGGTTGCCATCTAAACAGAAGTCCACTGTTACACCGCTGCTGTCCTCAATCTCCTTGTGGAGAAGCTGGGTGACACAGAGCAGGAAGATGTTAAAAAGTACTGGTGCTAATACACACCCCTGCCTAACCCCTGTACAAACGGGGAAGGAAGGAGATTCCTGTCCTCCTATAGTCACCCGAGCAGTCATACCATCATGAAATTGGTGGAGGATATTGACAAACTTGCTGGGGCAGCCAAACTTAAGAAGAACTTCCCATAGGAGTTCTCTATGGACAGTGTTGAAAGCTTTGGAGAGATCAACAAAGGCCATGAACAGGTCCTGGTGTTGCTCCCGACATTTCTCTTGCAGCTGCCGAGCTGTGAAAATCATGTCCACCGAGCTCCTGCCCTTCCTGAAACCGCATTGCGATTCAGGCAGCACTGATTCTGTGATGTTATTGATCAGCCTGTGAAGCATCACCTTCGCCAGGACCTTACCAGCAACAGCAAGGAGCGAAATACCCCTGCTGTTGCCGCAGACAGCCTTGTCACCCTTGTTTTTATAAATGGTGACAATTGTGGCATCTCTCCATTGTTGTGGGATGTTGTCATTGGCCCAGACCTTGGTGATGTACTTGTGCAGGGTTTTTGTACACAAGTAGCCTCCTTGTTTCAACAGCTCGGCAGGGATGTTGTCATTATCAGGGGACTTGTTGTTTTTGAGAGAGCGGGTAGCTGATAGAACCTCCAGGAAGGTTGGGGGCTGATCCAGGTCTTGCATCGGAGGAAGTGTAGGCAAGTCGTTGAGAACAGTGGGGTCTGCATCTGAGTCCTGGTTAAGCAGGGTACTAAAGTGTTCAGCCCATCTCAGCAAGATGTTAGGCTGATCCTTTAGGATTCTCAGCCCATCTGCTGTTTTCAGGGGAGTGATGCAGCGATTTGGTGGGCCTTAAATCTTCTTGACAGCCCATCCATCCATCCATCCATCCATCTTCTACCGCTTTTCCGGAGGTCCGGGTCGCGGAGGCAGCAGTTCAAGCAGAGAAGCCCAGACTTCCCTCTCCCCAGCCACCTGCTCCAGCTCTTCAGAGGGGATACCAAGGCGTTCCCAGACTAGCTGGGAGACATAGTCTCTCCACCGAGTCCTGGGTCTGCCCCGGGGTCTCCTCCCAGTGGGACGTGCCTGAAACACCTCAAGTGGGAGGCGTCCAGGAGGCATCCTAATCAGATGCCCATACCACCTCAACTGACTCCTTTCAATGTGGAGGAGCAGCGGTTCTACTCTGAGCCTCTCCCGGATGACTGAGCTCCTCACCCTATCTCTGAGGGTGAGTCCAGCAATCCTACGGAGAAAGCTCATTTCAGCCGCTTGTATCCGCGATCTCGTTCTTTCGGTCATTACCCAAAGCTCGTGACCATAGGTGAGAGTAGGAACGTAGATTGACTGGTAAATCGACAGCTTTGCCTTAGAACTAAGCTCCCTCTTCACCACAACAGACCGGTACAACGTCCGCATCACTGCAGATGCTGCTCCAATCTGTCTGTCGATCTCTCGCTCCATTTTCCCCTCACTCGTGAACAAGACCCCAAGATACTTAAACTCCTCCACTTGGGGCAGGAGCCTGTCCCCAACCCGGAGAGGACAATCCACCTTTTTCCGGCTGAGGACCATGGACTCGGACTTGGAGGTGCTGATTCTCATCCCAGCCGCTTCACACTCAGCGGCAAACCGTCCCAGCAAGAGCTGTAGGTCATTGCTGGATGAAGCCAACAGGACAACATCATCTGCAAACAACAGAGATGAGATCCTGTGGTCACCAAGCATGACACCCTCCATTCCCTGGCTGCGCCTAGAAATCCTGTCCATAAAAATTATGAACAGGACCGGTGACAAAGGGCAGCCCTGGCGGAGTCCAACTCTCACTGGGAATGACTCCGACCGAGTGTTGGCAATGCGAACTAAACTCTCACAACGGTCGTACAGAGACCGAATAGCTCGTAACAACAAGCCCGATACCCCATACTCCCGAAGCACCCCCCACAAAAATCCACGAGGGACGCGGTCAAATGCCTTCTCCAAGTCCACAAAACACATGTAAACTGGTTGGGCAAACTCCCACGAACCCTCAAGAATTCTCGAGAGGGTAAAGAGCTGGTCCGATGTGCCACGGCCAGGACGAAAACCACATTGCTCCTCCTGAATCCGAGGTTCGACCAACGGCCGGACTCTCCTCTCCAGTACCTTGGCATAGACCTTCCCAGGGAGGCTGAGGAGTGTGATCCCTCTGAAGTTGGAGCACACCCTCCGGTCCCCTTTTTTGAAGAGAGGAACCACCACCCCGGTTTGCCATGCCAAAGGCACTGCCCCCGACCTCCACGCAATGTTGCAGAGGCGTGTCAACCATGACAACCCAACAACATCCAGGGCCTTGAGGTACTCGGGGCGAATCTCGTCCACCCCCGGGGCCCGGCCACCAAGGAGATTTTTAACCACCTTGGCGACCTCAGCCCCTGTGATAGGCGAGTCATCCCCCTCGTCCCCAAACCCTGCTTCCTCTGTGGAAGGCGTATCAGTGGGATTGAGGAGATCCTCGAAGTATTCCTTCCACCGCCCGACGATATCCCCAGTTGAAGTCAACAGTGTCCCATCCGCACCATACACAGTGTGGACGGGGAGCTGCTTTCCCCTCCTGAGCCGCCGAACAGTTTGCCAGAATCTCTTTGAAGCCGACCGAAAGTCTTGTTCCATGGCCTCACCGAACTCCTCCCATACCCGGGTTTTTGCTTCAGCAACCACCCGAGCTGCACTCCGCTTGGCCTGCCGGTACACCTCAGCTGCTTCGGGAGTCCCACAAGCCAACCAAGCTTGATAGGACTCCTTCTTCAGCTTAATGGCCCCCCTCACCACTGGTGTCCACCACTTGGTTCGGGGGTTGCCACCACGAGATGCACCGACCACCTTGCGGCCGCAGCTCTGGGCTGCCGCTTCAACAACAGAGGTGGAGAACATGGCCCATTCAGACTCCATGTCTCCAGACTCCCTCGGAATGTGGTTGAAGTTCTTCCGGAGGTGGGAGTTGAAGACCTCCCGGACAGGGGCCTCAGCCAGACGCTCCCAGCACACCCTCACTATACGTTTGGGTCTACCAGGTCTGAATGGCTTCCTCCCCTGCCATCGGATCCAACTCACCACCAGGTGGTGATCAGTTGACAGCTCTGCACCTCTCTTTACTCGGGTGTCCAAGACATACGGTCGCAGGTCTGATGATACGATAACAAAATCGATCATCGACCTGCGGCCTAGGGTGTCCTGGTGCCAGGTGCACATATGGACACCCTTATGCTTGAACATGGTGTTCGTTATAGACAGACTGTGGTTAGCACAGAAGTCCAATAACTGAACACCACTCGGGTTCAGATCGGGCAGGCCGTTCCTCCCAATCACCCCCCTCCAGGTTTCACTGTCGTTGCCCACGTGCGCATTGAAGTCCCCCAGTAGGACAATGGAGTCTCCAGGAGGAGCACCCTCCAGCACCCCAGTCACAGACTCCAAAAAGGGTGGGTACTCTGAAACATCATTTGGTGCATAGGCACAAATGATGGTCAGGACCCGTTTCCCAACCCGAAGGCGCAGGGAAGCAACCCTTTCGTCCACCGGGGAAAACTCCAATATAGAGGCAGCAAGGTGGGGCGATACAAGAATACCTACCCCTGCTCGTCGCCTCTCACCCGGGGCAACTCCAGAAAAGGCCAAGCTCCAGCCCCTCTCCAGGAGACTGGTTCCGGAACCGGAGCTGTGTGTTGAGGTGAGGCCGACTATATCTAGCCGGTATCGCTCAATCTCGTACACCAGCTCAGGCTCCTTCCCCACCAGAGAGGTGACATTCCACGTACCAAAAGCCAGTTTAGAAAGCTTGGGATCAGTCCGCCAAGGTCTCCGCCTTTGACTGCCACCTAATCCACATAGCACCGGACTTCCATGATCCCTCCTGCAGGTGGTGAACCTACTGGAGGGCGGACCCATGTAACTCCTTCGGGCTGAGCCCGGCCGGGTCCCATGGGTGGAAACCCGGCCACCAGACGCTAGCCTTCGAGCCCCTCCCCCAGGCCTGGCTCCAGGGTGGGGCCCCGGTAACCCCATACCGGGCGGGGTACACTGAATCCTTGATATACAATTTATCATGAGAGTCTGTTGGATCGTTCTTCGTCTGGCCCTTCACCCAGGACCAGTTTGTCTTGGGAGACCCTATCAGAGGCAAATTGCCCCGGACAACATAGCTCCTGGGATCACTGGGGCACACAAACCCCCCCACCACGATAAGGTGACGATCCATGAGGGGGCTTCTTGACAGCATTATAAAAATATATTTTTATAATGCTTCTTGACAGCATTATAAAAATTATGCATGTCATTTTTATCGGCAAAGGCCTGAATTTCATGTGCCTTTTTTGTCCACCACTCGTTCTGCATTGTCCGAGTAGCCCTTTGTACATCCCGCCGAGCTCTCTGCCACTGATGCCTGATGATAATGGATGAGGGGTTCTTTAAGGTTGCGTGATGTGCTCTGTGCTTGTCCTCCAGCAAGTCATGGATGGTGTCCGAGTTGTCATCAAAGCAGTCTTGGTGGTTCTTTCTCTTATAGCCAATTGCTTGGGCTGCAGCCTCATAAAGAGCCGAGCTGATGAAGTCCCACTTCTGGTCCAAGGTCTTCTCGGGCAGACTCAAGAAATGCTCCACTCCCCCAGTTTCTCAACCAGGGAGCGACAAAAGTCATTTCTTGCATCCAGATTTGCCAGACGGGAGCAATCAAGTTTCCTCCTTTTGGGCCCTTGTAGTCGCAAGGAGGGATGCACTTGCACGTGGACCTTGGCCACGATCAGCCGGTGATCTGTCCAGCATTCTGCACCTCTCATGGCACGGGTGATGTGGACATCACTGATGTCACTGCGCCTCACAATGATGTAGTCAATCAGGTACCAGTGTTTAGAGCGAGGGTGCATCCATGATGTTTTATATTTAGCCTTTTGCTGGACGATGGTGTTGGTTATGGTCAGGTTATGCTCAGAGCAGAGAGTGAGCAATCTCACTCCATTTGCATTAGCCTGGCCAACTCCGTGTCTGCCAAGCACTCTACTCCATATCTGGTTGTTCTGACCCACTCTGGCGTTAAAATCTCTAAGTAAGAAGATCTTGTCATTCTTGGGGATCCGACGAAGAGTTTCATCCTGTGACTGGTAGAAGGAATCCTTGGCCTCACTTTCCGATGGCAGGGTCGGTGCATAGGCACTAAGAAGTGTAGCAAAGCGATTCTTAACCAGGGGGATACGGAGTGTCATCAGTCTCTCATTAATGCCAACAGGTGTTTCACTGAGTCTTGGTAGAAGGGTGTTTTTGATGGCCAGTCCTACACCATGCAGATGTTGTTCTCCTGAGGGGTAACCCCTCCAGAAGAATGTGTAGCCCATCCCTTCCTCTGTTAAAGAGCCCTCATCTAGGAGCCTGGTCTTGCTCAGTGCAGCAATATCAATGTTGTAGCAACTCAGTTCAGCAGCAACCAGAGCTGTTCTCCTATGAGGTCTATCAGAACCTCGATCCAGGAGTGTCCTTACATTCCATGTTGCCAATTTTAGGTTGCATGTTCTCTTTTTATTGTTTCGACTGCAGAGGTGGAATGACCCAACAGGCGCGGTAACCTGTTCAGGTGAAAGATGGGTGGACAATTTTTAGACCACTTTTTCTAGGCCCCTCCCCAGTTGGGGTGAGCAGTGCTGTCCTAAATAGGGCTGCTCAATCACACAGGGGTCTGCCGAAAAAAGCTGCCACCCCAGCTGTTAGCGACCATAATAGCCCTGTGCTGCTGATGTGCAGGGTTATAGCTAGGAGCTCCCAGTAACATTCATACCTGCTCCCATCGCCACACACCCTGTCGCCGCCAGACTTCAACCAGATGTTCAGGAAGGTAAGACCCACCATGGTCAGAGGTGGACACCTGCGCATTGAATTATTTAGAGTGCCATAGGGGGCGTGCTCTTCCCAATAGCACTGTCTTCGCGATGGTGAGGTAAACCCGGTGGCGTGGGTAAGCCCATGATGACCAGTCCCTCAACATGGCTGCAGGAGGCTGCCAGGTCCTTGGTCTTTTAAGTCCCGCCTTTTGTGCACCACCAGCGCATTGCTTTTCTGTCAGGGGTTCCTCCCTTAGCCTTCACCTTAATAGATTACCCACAAGGCAGTGGGGCTATTTACCCATAGTTCGGGCAGGGGTTGACGGGCGTCAGGGCGTGTCCACACAGGGTGGGCCTATACGCCGCATCTCTGGGGCCCCCTGCTGCTCCGAGATCCCCTCCAGTTTAGCCTGGGACCACAGGGTACCCAGTTACCATGTGTGGCCACAAGGAGGCACTGCAGGGGTCTTGGTGGTGGAGAGGCTATGTACCAGCAGGAGGAGACTTACACACTCGGCTCCTCTTTTCACCCCCAATGGGGGCTAGCTGGTGGCGGTAGCTGTAAGCAGAGCAGCAAGCAGAAAGCAACATGCAACATATGCCATGCAACATGCACTATCTACAGACAACTCTATGTTACTATACTACTGCACTAGACGCTTCACACACACCCTGTGTAACCCTGACACACACACCTTGTTCATATTGTGTTATTTTGTTCATTAGTGGTTCACAAACAGTGCATGTATGTAAAACAAAATTTAAATGTTATGTTTCAGTGTTATGTTTTATATGTTGGTCTTTCAAAAGTAATAAAGTGGTGAAACATTAAAAAAAAGTTTGAACATGTTTTTTTTTATGAAAAATGAGTGAATTATCCTAATTGAACCATTACCTATTAGAGGTAAGGAACACCAATGCACTAAATATTGATAGAATCGTTAGTAATGGAATTAGTAATGAAATATTAACAATGTTTGTTAGGATTTTTTTGGTTTCGGACCTCTTTTGGATAATTAAACATGCACCGGGTCAAACTGACCCTGGAACACCATTGTTGTTCCTGACAAATGAACATAACAGGAGGGTTAAATGCGTGAGAGCCGCCCTGCATTTTGGAAGAAGTTGGAAGAAGTTAGAAGAAGTTTTAGAAGTTACAAGTAAAAAAAAAAAGACAGAGAAAAAAGATCAAGATCGGAAAAAGAACAAAAGAAAGTTTTTGTTTTCACTTCTTCAGAGTTCTTTATACTTCCTTGCAGTTTTCTTTTATCTAAATTGTTCTGTGAATTTTAAGAAGTCTTTTGTGTGTGTGAATCTTGTCAAATCCTGCGCTAGTTTTCCTTGTTTTTCTGGTTAACTGAGGAGAAACCATTCTTTTCTTACAAGCTCGCCTTAAAGAGAGTCAAACTCTCAAAATTCTTTTTTTCTTCACCTCAGAAGCCATTCTTATCCTAGTTGAATGTTTTTTTTCCTTTGATTTTTCTGACTTTTCATGCAGTTAAAGTGGACTTATAATTTTCCTATTTTAAAGTGAACATATTTTTTTTTGGACATCCTTTTCCGGCCTCATCCACGTCTGACCCCGTAAAGAAACCAGGAGCTCCTGGGTGAAACTGACTAAAACGTTCTTCCTTCAGTCTTTGGTTTTGTTCCTCGGGCTGGAGACATATTAGGATCAGTTTAGGATGGCGGTGCGCATGGACACAGCGGCCCCTCTTGGCATCAGCGAGTGTGAAAGTTTTGAGTGTTTTGATCATCCCAGACGTACATTCTGTAAAACTTACAACTGTGAGACCTTATTAAACATCAAAGTACTGCACGCTGCAAGAATTGCGGCACTCGGTTGTGACTTGGACATTCTATGACAGCATGGAATTCTGTCGGAGTTTCCGCTGGAAGCTACCCGGGAAAGGAGGAGGCGTAAGCGGAGCAAACACAAGCAAAAGCGAGGAAAAAGGGCCGGGATTCATGCTAGGCTAAAGGCTAACCCCTCCAGACCAGCAGTACTGTCGCTCCTTCTCTCTAATGTTCGCTACCTCGACAACAAGCTGGACGAGCTGCATCTGCTGAGAGAAACCCAGAGAGAGTGGAGGGACTGCTGTGTGCTTAAGTTCATGGAGACATGGCTCCACGACAACATCCCTGACGTGGCCATTCAGCTGGAAGGTATGACATCGTTCCAGTAGGACAGAGAAGCTGCGAGCTCCAGTAAGAGTTGCGTGGGGGGGCCTATGCATCTATGTTAACAAGAACTGGTGCGTTAACGCCACATTAGTATCTAAACACTGCTGTCCATTAGCAGAGTTCCTTATTGTAAATTGTCGGCCATTTTATCTGCCGAGGGAATTCACCAACGTGTTTGTAGCTGCTGTTTACATAGCGCCGAGCACTAATGCTAAAGATAATGCTAAAGAGGCACTCGGAGAGCTGCACGATGCTATTAGTGAAATTCAAATTTCACACCCGGACAGTTTTGAGGTGGTTGTGGGGGATTTTAACCACACCAGTTTAAAGACTGTGCTCCCCAAGTTTATACAATGTGTAGATTTTAAGATCAGAGGAGAGAATATGTTGGACTTGGTGTACACAAACACAGATGCTTATAAGGCAACACCTCGCCCCCACCTCAGCCTTTCTGACCACCTATTCGTGATGCTGGTGCCTGCCAACATACCTTTACTGAGCGCAGCAGGCCAGTAGTGAAACAAATCAGGATTTGGCCAGAGAGTGTAACCTCAGCACTTAAAGACTGTTTTCTGCACACAGACTGGGAGGTCTTCAAAATAGCAGCCACCCAGGAAGACAAGACAGATGTGGAGGAGTATGCTGAAACGGTCACCAGCTACATCGCAAAGTGCACAGAGGATGTCACTATAGTGAAGACTATCACTGCACGGGGTAACCATAAGCCCTGGATGACTGCAGAGGTGTGCTCGCTGCTTACAGCCAGAGATGCAGCCTTCAGAGCAAAGGACAGGATCGCCCTCCACTCAGCCAGGTCTGTGCTCTCAAAGGGAATTAAGACGGCGAAGCACGCCTATGCAGAGAAAATCCAAGGACACCTCTGTGACACTAGGAACACCAAGCGGATGTGGCAGGGAGTTCGGGTGCTGACAGACTATAAGTCTAGGCAGGGGGTTGATGATGATGATGCTTCGCTTCCAGACAGGCTCAACAACTTCTTTGCATGTTTTGAAGCATCAAACCCGACAATCAGAGGGAGGGCTGGCCCATCTCCACCATCGGTTGGGCCAGCTATCACCATCAACACAGCGGACACACGGAGGACCCTAACCAGGGTCAACCCACGTAAAGC
Source organism: Pholidichthys leucotaenia (assembly GCA_020510985.1). Lineage (NCBI taxonomy): Eukaryota > Metazoa > Chordata > Actinopteri > Cichliformes > Pholidichthyidae > Pholidichthys > Pholidichthys leucotaenia. The sequence continues at coordinate 218,585,070 of CM035846.1, read as the reverse complement.
TGCAGGTCCCGACAACATCCCGGGACGTGTGCTCCGAGACTGTGCAAGCGAGTTGGCGGATGTCCTGACTGACATTTATAACATCTCCCTGAGTCAGGCCATCGTTCCCAGATGCTTTAAGACCTCTACTATAGTACCGGTGGCAAAGAAACCAGTTGTGTCCTGTCTGAATGACTACCGTCCTGTTGCACTGACACCAATTGTGATGAAGTGTTTTGAACGGCTTGTCAAACCACACATCACAGCCTGCCTCCCTGCATCACATGACCCGCTCCAGTTTGCATATCGTTCAAACCGCTCCACGGAGGATGCTATAGTCACCACCCTGCACTCTGTCATCACCCACCTGGATCAGAAAGACACCTACGCCAGACTGATTTCAGTTCAGCATTCAACACCATTATTCCCCAGAGACTGATGGAGAAATTACTTCTTCTTGGTCTGAACACCGCCACATGTCTCTGGATCCTGGATTTCCTGACTGAGAGACCTCAGTCTGTACGGGTTGGAAATAACATCTCCAACTCTATCACGCTGAGCACCGGATCCCCTCAAGGCTGCATACTCAGTCCATTATTGTTTACACTTCTAACACATGACTATGTATCCAGACATGAGGGGAACCAGATTATTAAGTTTGCAGACGACACCACGGTAGTGGGACTTATTCAGAGGGATGAGGAATCAATGTACAGGGAAGAAGTGAGAGACCTGGAGGGCTGGTGCAGGGAGAACAATCTGGTGCTCAACGTGGACAAAACGAAGGAGATGATTATCGACTTCCGGCGGTCACAGCCTGAACATGTCCCTCTCAGCATCAGCGGCTGTTTAGTGGAGAGAGTGGAGAACATCAAGTTCCTCGGAGTGCAGATCTCGCAGGACCTGACCTGGAGCAAGAATTCCTTGGGGATCAGGAAGTGGGCCCAGCAGAGACTGCACTTCTTGAGGAAACTCAAACAGGCCTCTCTCCCCATCTGCATCCTCAGGACCTTCTACAGAGGTGTGGTGGAGAGTGTTCTGATGTACTGCATTGCTACATGGTACTCCAGCTGCAGTATGTCAGACAAAAAAGCCCTGCAGAGGATAGTTAAGGGAGCTGAGAGGGTAATTGGAGTTTCCCTCCCCTCTGTCCAAGAACTTTTTCAGAACCATTGTAGGAGCAGGGCACTGAACATTGTCAAGGATCATTCTCACCCTCTGCATAAACACTTTGAACTTCTGCCATCTGGCAAATGATTCCGGAGCATCAGAGGCAGAACCACCAGACTGATTAACAGCTTCCTTCCACAAGCTGTTAGGATGCTGAACAGTTGATCTGGAATCTCTCATACATACTACTGCACCTATGGACATTATGTATATTATTTGTATATTATAGTTCTGGTTAGTTTTCAAGTATGTCTCAGGGAAGTGTGAATGGCTGTGTTGGGGTGGGGGGTGAGGGTGTGTGTGAGTGTGTCTTAAATTATGTTCTTTTTACTTATTTGGATGCCGAGAGAAATGCAATTTCATCTTGCCTGCACTACAGTTGTATGTACAGCAATATGACAATAAAGGTTGATTTGATTTGATTTTGATTTGATATTAAATTTGGACCGGTTGCCAAAGGACTCCACGCCTGCTCCAAGACAGCCTTCATTGCTGCCTGTTCACTGTCCGTACTGTGAGCCCCCGGCTGAGTCTACACTTCTTACAGATGTGAACCATTGAAAGCCAAGCAGCAGTCGCTTTCTCCCTGGGTCCTGACCTTAAAACCCCAGCTGGCACCTACCTGCTGAACACGTGGACCTACAGCTGTTCGTAAGTGAGACTCCCATTGTTCCTATCTGCTGGGTTTAAACGTGATGTCCTAAAATTTCAATTACAATTGAACATACAGTAACCAGTATTTCATGGTACAATTAGTCCCTCAGCCGTAGGACAAAGCTATAAACTGAAGGAAAATTCTTATTCATTTTTTTTTTTTTTTTAGTAACCTTCTTTCATTTTTGTAGATTAATTCAGAAGTTCCCTTTTTGATAATCAGCTTATGGAATTTTTCCCTTTAAAATTGCGTCCTGGTTTTGTTAGATATTTCAGCCTTCCATTACAGTTGAAACAGAAAATCTGGTTTCCTCTTGGTTCCACAAAGGCTTAACTATAGATTTCAAGCTCAGAAATCCACTAACAGTTGATGTGATATTAAACACTCGTTTATCATTTGAATCTGTTTATCCATCATTTGAATTCCATGTCAGGCAACCTGAATGAGTTTAATACTTTAATAAAAGTGTAAATGAGAGAAGTTGAAGTGTTTTCCTTTTGCATATATGTTTCCTAGATCACGGCAGGAAAAGAACTCCCTTAAATTTTGAGACTGATTCATTAAGTAATTGAAGGTATGGAAATTAATTAATTGAAATTGATTTATTAACAAGTTGTTCTTTTAGAACTGGTGCCCCCTTTTTACAAGTGCTTTCCTATTTTATTTAGTGAGTGTAGGGGCGACGGTTTAACTCTGTCCCCTCGCACACCCACTATTAAATAAAATAAATAATTCCTGTACCTTATTACACTATATTTTATTAAATATCGCTACATATTCTGGTGCTGCCGTGTGAGACCTGTGTGCAACTAGGAGACGTATATGCAAAAGAAAAAATCACTGAGCCATAAGCTGTATGTTTTTTTTTGCTCAAATATTGATCCACTTTATTCGATGAACCTGTGTGTGTTGTTTGGGAGAGCTGCAGCAAGCAGGTCTGTGTCTCTCTCTCTGTGTTTGTTTTCTCCACCTCCTGCTGAGGTGTGTGCTGATAGCTGCAAGGGGAAGAGTGAGCTGATTCACCCCCACTGTGTAAGGTGAACAAAAGAGCTGTGTTAATACATGCAGGAAGTTTTAAGCAGTATTATATGCTGAATTAAGAAAAATAAAGGCCTAGAGTGACAGAAACGTGAAGAAAACCATACTGTTTACTCGTCAGTTTAACCTCCCGGCAAATTATCCTGGTGGGACGAATTAAACCAACCAGTTCTGTATTGCCCAAGTGTTCGGTGATGTCAGATTAGGCTGGACACAGCTGATCAAGTCACTGAGTAAACTGTTTGGGAAGTAGTGATTAACTATACCCGGAATTAAAAGGGTAAGATTATTTGTGCATGAATAAAGGAAAGTTGGAGATTAAAACTCTCCAGTTTTGAAAAAGCAAGGCGTGGTGTTGTCGACAGACTCGCGCCCGCATCCACATGTCACGTGCATGCTCACAGTTGCGTGCGTGACCGACAGGCTGTGCACGAAAAACTGCGCATGAGCAAAGTCAGCGTGCAGACGCCATTTTGAAGGCGCTAAGAGGGAGTCACCCTAGCCACCATTTTGAGTGAGACCAGTAGACCCGCACAGAGAGACATCACTAGTGTCTTCCCCTCTTGGGACTGCAGAGATAACTGCCTCCATCTTGTGGTCAACTATAGGAGTTGCATTTCTTGCATGAGAACACACTCAGATTAAAGCGGAAGGAATCTATTAAGCTGATTTATAATAAAATAGAGCTTCCAAATTAACTTCAACTTTGTATTTACACACATACACTACCGTTCAAAAGTTTGGGGTCACCAAGACAATTATTTTGTGTTTTCCATGAAAAGTCACACTTATTTACCACCATGAGTTGTAAAATGAATAGAAAATATAGTCAAGACATTGACAAGGTTAGAAATAATGATTTTTTTTTTTTCGACTTATTTTGTACCCGTAGGTAGATTTGTTCTGCAGTCCGGTGACAAGCCACCAGCTGCCGGTCGCTGCGTGCGCAAGCGCCCTTTAACTCCCTAACCTGCATGTTTTGGCATGTGGGAGGAAACCGGAGAAATCCCGGAGTAAACCCACGCAAACACGGGGAGAACATGCAAACTCCACACAGATCACTGTTGGCCGGGGGCAGGGATCGAACCCACGATCTCATGATCCTCGCGATCCCCCGGCCGAGGGTAAAACAGTGCTGCCGCGGTGCTAACCACTGCGCCACCGTGATTTGTATTTGAAATAATAATTTTTTCCTTCAAACTTTGCTTTCGTCAAAGAATCCTCCATTTGCAGCAATTACAGCATTGCAGACCTAACATGATTGCATAAGGGTTTTCTAATCATCCATTAGCCCTCTGACACAATGAGCAAACACATTGTACCATTAGAACACTGGAGTGATAGTTGCTGGAAATGGGCCTCTATACACCTATCTAGATATTGCACCAAAAACCAGACATTTGCAGCTAGAATAGTCATTTACCACATTAGCAATGTATAGAGTGTATTTCTGATTAGTTTAAAGTTATCTTCATTGAAAAAAAGTGCTTTTCTTTCAAAAATAAGGAAATTTCTAAGTGACCCCAAACTTTTGGACGGTAGTGTATGTTAACCACATATTTTAATCTTTAAAGTTAAAAGCATATATTTACACATCTTGGGCTAAAATTTGTAAACTTTTGAAGCTATATATCTGTGTTTTGTTTTAAATACCAGCGCGGTGGCAGAGTGGTTAGCACTGCAGCAGCACAACAACTCACCCTTGGCCGGGGGATCCTGGGTTCGATCCCAGCCCCCGACCAACAGTGATCTGTGTGGAGTTTGCATGTTGTCCCCGTGTCTGCGTGGGTTTACTCCAGGATTTCTCCGGTTTCCTCCCACATGCCAAAAACATGCAAGTTAGGTTAACTGGCATCAAAACTGGAGATTCTAAATTGTCCTTAGGTATGACTGTGAGAGTAAATGGTTGTCTGTCTCTCTGTGTTGGCCCTGCGATGGACTGGCGATCTGTCCAGGGTGTATTCTGCCTCTCGCCCAAAGATGCTGGGATAGGCTCCAGCCCCCCCGCGACCCAAAAAGGATTAAGTGGAAGAAGATGGATACCACTTTGTGCGATTTCGTTCACAGGAAGCCATTCAACTTAGGGATTTGAATAAATGACAATGTTGACTGTTGTTGTGAAATGGCGCTATATAAATAAAGTTGAATTGAATTGAATTGAATTTAAACTTAAGTTAATGTTAATCCTGTGCATGTTGGTAAAGGATTTAGTGATTTACTAAATATTTAACCAAAATTTTCCAAAATTAGGAAACCACATTCAGCAATTAACACTTGAAGGCTGCATCTTATTTACAGTCAGTGTGTTGCTTTTGATTCATGTTTCCTCCCCAGGAGAAGGAAAACATTTAACCAACTCACTGTTTCTCACCAAGATTTAAAATAAGAAGTCAAAAGGTGAAAACATTGATCAGTCTGTAAAATATTTTTTTTCATAAATCATTATTAACTTTAATCCTAAGGAAGCCTTAGTGACAATATGCAAAGACAATTGTAGCCCAGTGTTAAAAACGCAAATGGAAATATGAATATTGATGCCGCTTTTGAAGAGAAAAACACCCATTTCACAATGGGAGTAAATAATTTAAAGATGAATATTTAAATAAATATATATTCATAAAACAGTAGGGAACATTTTCTGGGGAGTTTTGATAAAGTTCCAAATGTTTTTATCTGGTATATCGAGCAACCAATGGCTGCGTCGTTTGTTTGGCAGCAACAGCCAATGGGGTCACGCCAGCCAATGGGGTCACGCGCTCCCTCGTTCGGTCTGTATGTAACCTGCAGAACGCTTTCAGTCACAGCAGACATCGACCGAGAGAGCGCGTTCCCTTACGGAGATGGTGAGCTAACGTGCTAATAGCAGTCTTTGTCTTGGATAAAACTTGAGATTGGTAAGCCTAAACTAATACCCGCAATGAGACATTGCTGTACTATCAAATTCTAATACCCCGTTAGTTAAATTTCAAGATTTGGATCCAAAGGCTGTTAACGCCGTTGAGTGCGGGAACCCCATGACGCACGTATCGATTAGCATGGTGAGTGCTATCCATTTAGTGTGTATGGGAAATGCTAATCGCTAGTTTGAAATGCTAACTGCCAATGCTAATTTTGGCTAGGTTTTTCATGAGAAAAAGCTAGTTTTCAAAGCTGTAATGGTTAGCAAAGGTCCCAATTCCATTGCCATTGATTGCTACTTAATGGTGAATGTTGAACCTGTGGTTTATATGTGTTTAATGTGTCAAATTGAGATAGTGTTGTGCTAGATGTGATGTTGGCTTGGTGCAGCACACTGCACAAATGTCCTGTTGATGTCAAGTAATATTACCCATGTAATAGCTATGGATAATAGCTTAAGTTTTTGTGTTCTGGCCTATTTTGTAGGTCAGGTTTTTTTTATTGGTTTCCTGGATCAAGAAACTGTGAATCTCCAGACCTGGATGGCGAGCCGAATTGCCCGAACCTAATCATCTGGTAAAAGTGACCCAACTGGTCACCTGGAATTGATACTAGAAGGACTGTATATATTGTAAATATATTTGGAGTATATGGACTGTATTTTCTTTTATTATTGAAACATTATTGTGATCAGCACTCTAAATCTGTTTATGTGTACACAACTTGAAAAAATATAGTTGCAAGTTCCATACACCTTCTTTGTTGTGTCATCTGTTGTTATGCCCTCCAGGCTCCTATGAACCTGTAATCTGTCTGATCTGGCCCAATTATCCCTTTTGTCCAGGTAGTAAAGTTAAGATAACTACACTGCCATAACACAACACTACCAAAAGGGTACTACACCTAAAGTAAGTAGGTGTTATTGGTGTTACACAATTCATCTGTTTTCTAATCTGTAAATATTAAAACGTTTAAAAGCTTTAAATGAAAATAGGCTTTAACAAATAAAAACAAAGCCAATTCTAACCTTAAAACAAAGTGAAAACTTATAACTTTAATGCCCTAAAACATTTAACCTTTTCTACTTTTGTTGTTTTCCTTTTGTAAATAAAATCATTACTTTCAAGTGAGATTCAACTAAAAATTCACAACCTAGTTATTGAGGACTATTCCAAAACCACACTTTGATAACTGAACTGAAAGAAGTCAATCCACTCAATTTTTTTTGTCTTGTGAAATACAAATCAAAATACAGTGTCAACAAATAAATTAACACATATTCCATATTTCTAAATAATTCCAAAATATTTACTTCCCTTCTTACAAGCCTCTAAGTTGAAACAAATTCTAAAAAGAAGCTTATAACTACCCTCACTGCAAAACAACACTCAAGGTTTTTTTTTTTTTTTTTTTTGTCTTTAATAAGAACAAAAGGTAAATAATTAAAAGAAGACAAAATGAACCTACTTGCGCTAACACTCAAGGTTAACTCTTGACTAACAACTTTAGCTATAATCAACAAATTGATTTCAAGCTAAGCATTACACAAATGGTCAAACATGTCGAATCTACTTGCCGAATTGGATGACCTTCAAGCAACATTGGAAGAGTTGGCTTCTGGCCTTATACCCGGTTTCTCCAAACAAGTTCAGGAAACTCCACCCAATGATTTGAAGCAAATCACGAAAAAACTTTTGGATGAATGCAAAACTAACCCACTGAAAAGCAAAGGAAATCCTTGGTGTGTTAGGAAAGTTTGTACTAGCATTAGTTGCAAGGTTGAGATTAGCTGAATCCCAAGTATTCTACGCTGAAAAGGAACTGGCGAAACAACAATCACCATCCTCTCTCTCCAGGAAGAGAACAAATCACTTATGAAAAAGCAGGAACAAGCTCACATAGATCAAGAAGATAGCCAAGCTACACTTGATCAGACGTTGCTAAATTTGAAACAAGCAAAGCAAGAAAAGCAACGACTGGAAGAAGACAATACCTCATTTTGGCAAGAAAACGAGGAATTGGGAACCGCCCTTCTTCACAAAGAGAACCAACTCAAGGAAGTTGAAGGTCAATTGGACGACACAAACTCCAACAAGTTGTTCTTTTAGAACTGGTGCCCCCTTTTTATGAGTGCTTTTCTAGTTTATTTAGTGAGTGTAGGGATGACGGTTTAACTCTGTCCCCTCGCACACCCACTATTAAATAAAATAAATAATTCCTGTACCTTATTACACTATATTTTATTAAATATCACTACAAAGTTAAAGGCGTCTTGCCGGTGTATAAAATAAATAAACCCTGGTAATTTATATGAATTGCCTTGCCAAAGTACCCCCCCCCCCCCACATTCTCTCTATTTTATCGCCTTGCACCCTTAAGGGTCATATCTCACTGGGCTGCAACAGCTGGTGACTAGTTGGAAAGCGGCATTCATGAGGGAATTTCCAAAATCCCTCTAAACGGGTTCACAATTTTCTCTCGTGAGTCACAGGGCTTTGTTCTCCTGTCACCAGAACTTTGAACTTGTTCAAAAAAACTTGTGTGACAACTTTTCTCTCAAAATAGTCACAGAGTCATCGCAGATGCCTTGAGCTCATCTCAAAGCTGTTTGGAACCGTTCTCAATTTACTTTCCGTGAGTCAGAAATTGCAAGAAAACTTAGACAACTTTGTGAGGGGATGGGGACCTATAAAACTAAACTGTGACTGGAGACAAAAGGCAGCTGCAGCACCGAGAGATATTCCAGCACCAGGGTATTGTCTGACAGCGGCAGCAGCCTGCAGTTCCAGCACTGGTACTTGTCGGCAGCAGAGTGGTCAGAATGGTGCAGCAAGGAGACATACAGCAGTCTGCAGTATCTCAGCTTGGTTCACATCCAAATTACAAGAATAATCTAGAGGGCACTCAGAGAGCGCATATCTCCGCCAAGGCTCCGTCCCAATGTCTAGCCATATCGCCACCCATCTGTACATTGCGAGATAAGGCCTTGGCGGTATGCATTCATGGATCACCTCCAACATTAAATGAGCTCATCTTTAGGCCAAGGGCCACCTCTGGTGAAAATTTCATCCAAATCCATTCAGTAGTTTTGGAGTATTGTTGCTAACACTCTGAGAAGATAAGAGCCTTGGCGGGGGTATGCATTTTGAGATCATCACCAAAATCTAATCATCTGTTCAGTATGCCATTACACACTTTTCCTGAAAATTTGAATGAAAGGTGCTATATAAATGCAATCCATTATTATTATTATTATTATTATTATTATTATTATTATTATTATTAGGTTCCAAGGTTGTCATAGCCAGAAGCGGCACTGGGGTTAAGCTCCCAGTGCTCATAAAATGCTCCTTATGGCGTGCGTCTCGAAAAGCCTCTGACAACTAAGTCCAACTCCTAGCCTGCCCGTGTGGTTTAGTCTCTAAGCCCGGCGGAACTGCTTTTACTAATAGGAGAAGGGGCGAGGGTGGATCTCTGGCGCCTTAAAACCAGATGCTTCGGGTAGATGGTGGCTCGTCAACCTGGGAAGTTAGCCCATCTAGGGGAAGGTAAACCCTGATTTCAAACCTCCGCTGCCTTGCGGCATACCTGGTCACGGGAAAGGCTTCGGGAGTCAACCCTGAGGAAAAATCCGGAGTCGGAGCCCCTAAGGCAGTTCTATGTTGTGCTCAACATTGTTCTGGCAGCTCCTGCAACGGCGCTGGTGCCAAACTGTAGCAGCCCTGCTGTTCCTTTGGATTCATCAGTGACGTGGAGAGGGGGGACATGCTGCATGGGCAACATCTTGTCCTCCATATCTTCCTCCCCAGGCTTGAATCCTACCAACGCCAACGCTGGAAGGTAGAACACCGGATCACTGGAGAGGACACTCCAGCTTCGCCTTTGGCGTAGAAAAAACACAGGGAATGACAGTTACCGGTTATAAGCCACCGCTCAATTGGCGTAGAGTGCGGCGCCAGTGGTTGTTCCCGATGGTGGGAGGGATCATCGGATCTCACTGGACAGCTACCGCCCGCCTCAAGCTGGGCAGGCCCAGCCAATAAGGTGTTGTCCCGCCACAGCTTGCTTTCCTCATTGGGTGCGTGGGGATGAGGAGAAGTCCGAAAAGCAGGCTGAGAACCTTTGCACCAGGCAAGACAATAAAACAAAAGAGACCAACTCTAAAACTGGGAACTTGAAACGTCCGCACTATGATGACAGGACTCGCTGCTAACCTCAAGGACATCAACGACACCAGGAAGACTGCCATCATCAATAATGAGCTGAAGAGACTGGGAGTGGATATCACCACTCTCCAGGAAACACGGTTGGCTGACGCAGGCACACTAAGAGAGAAGGACTACATGTACTACTGTCAGGGAGAGGGCAGTGACGAATACAGGGAACATGGAGTGGGCTTCGCAGTGAAGAACACCTTGCTGAAGATGGTGGAACTGGGCAGCACTGGCTCTGCACGACTCCTCACCCTCCGCCTGAACACCACTCAAGGCCCAGTCACCCTCATCAGTGTGTATGCCCCAACACTGACAGCCACACCAGAGGCAAAAGACAAGTTCTACGAGAATCTCGCAACAACTGTCAGGACCATCCCCAACTCTGAACAACTCATTCTCCTTGGAGACTTCAATGCCAGAGTGGGTGCTGACCACGACTCCTGGCCCTCCTGTCTTGGACCTGTTGGCGTGGGTAGAATGAACGACAACGGACAGCGGCTGCTCGAGTTCTGCACATATCATGATCTGTGCATCACAAACTCGTTCTTCAAGACCAAGCCCCAACACAAGGTTTCCTGGCAACATCCACGCTCAAAGCACTGGCACCAGCTGGACTTGATCCTGACCAGGCGCACCTCACTGAAGAACGTGCTAATCACCCGTTCGTTCCAGAGTGCAGATTGCGACACAGACCATTCATTGGTGTGTTGCAAGGTCAAGCTGCAGCTGAAGAAATTCCATCGTGCTAGACAGCCTGGAAAGGCATGGATTGACACCAGCAAGATGGCTCAACCAGAACTTGTTGAGCAGTTTGCCTCCACCTTTGAGAAGGAACTTGGTGTACCACAAGAAGGAGAATCTGCAAAGCAGAAGTGGGAAGAGCTGTGAAACACCATCCACCGCACAGCCTTGGCTACCTTTGGGAGGAAGACCTTGAAGTCACAGGACTGGTTTGATGCCAAGTTGACCGAGATGACCCCCGTCATTGAAGCCAAGCGCTCAGCACTTGCTGAGTACAAGAAGTACCCAAACGAGAAGAATCTCCAGATTCTCAGGGCTGCGAGAAGCAAAGTTCAGCAGACTGCTCAGCGCTGTGCCAACGCGTACTGGACTCAGCTCAGCCAAGACACTCAAACCGCTGCCATAACAGGGAACATCCGTGGTATGTACGATGGCATCAAGAAAGCACTTGGTCTGGCTCAGAGAAAGACGGCCCCCCTCAAATCCTCCACTGGGGTGATGATCACAGAAAAGAACAAGCAGATGGAGAGATGGGTGGAACACTACTCCGACCTCTACTCCAGAGAGAACACCGTGACACTGTCAGCCCTTGATGCCATCGACTGCCTGCCATCCATGGACGAACTTGACGCCGAGCCAACCATCGACGAACTCAGCAAGGCCATTGATAGCTTGGCTGCTGGCAAGGCACCCAGCAACGACGGCATACCCCCTGACCTGGTCAAGCACTGCAAGACCGCCCTACTGCTGCCATTGCATGACGTCCTCTGCCAGTGTTGGAAGGAAGGTGCCGTACCACAGGACATGAGGAACGCCAAGATCATCACCCTCTACAAAAACAAAGGGGAGAGAAGCGACTGCAACAACTACAGGGGCATCTCCCTCCTCAGCGTTGTTGGCAAAGTCTACGCACGAGTTGTTCTCGTTCGTCTACAGAAGCTTGCCGAACGTGTCTACCCCGAGTCTCAGTGTGGCTTCCGCGCTGCGCGATCGACGGTAGACATGATATTCTCCATCCGCCAACTCCAGGAGAAATGCAGAGAACAGAACATGCCCCTGTACGTCGCCTTCATCGACCTCACCAAAGCGTTCGATTTGGTCAGCAGAGAAGGCCTTTTCAAGATCCTGCCAAAGATAGGATGCCCACCAAAGTTGCAAAGCCTCATCGAATCGTTTCACACCAACATGCAGGGGATAGTGCAGCACGATGGCAACGTCTCAGAGCCATTCAACATACGCAGCGGAGTGAAACAGGGCTGTGTACTTGCGCCAACCGTCTTTGGGATTTTCTTTGCTATGCTCCTGAGGCATGCCTTCAGCACAGCAACAGAGGAAATCTACCTGCACACAAGATCTGACGGCAGGCTTTTCAACCTCGCCCGCTTGAAAGCCAGAACCAAAGTACGCGAGGCTCTAATCAGAGACATGCTGTTCGCAGACAACGCTGCAGTCGCAACCCACACACAGCAGGAGCTTCAGACCCTGATGGACCGCTTCTCCCAGGCATGCAAGGACTTCGGGCTTACCATCAGCCTGAAGAAGACTAACGTCTTGGCACAAGGCACGGAAGCACCACCAACCATCACCATCGACGACTACGAGCTGGAGGTCATGAATCAGTTCACGTACCTGGGGTCCACGATCAGCAACAACCTCTCCCTTGATACAGAGATCAACAAGAGGATTGGAAAATCAGCCTTCACACTCGCTCGCCTCACCACACGAGTGTGGGAGAATCCCAAACTCTCTGTCAAGACGAAGATGGCAGTGTACAACGCCTGCGTCATCAGCACACTGCTCTATGGGAGTGAGACGTGGACAACATACGCCCGGCAGGAAAAGAGACTGAACTCCTTCCACTTGCACTGCATTCGCCACATCCTGGACATATCCTGGCAGGACAAAGTGCCCAACACAGAAGTTCTGTCCCGCGCCGGCCTTCCCTCCATGTTCACTCTACTCAGGCAGCGCAGGCTCCGCTGGCTAGGCCACGTTCACCGTATGGAGGATGGCAGAATTCCCAAAGACGTCCTCTACGGAGAACTGGCAACTGGCAGGAGAGACGTTGGCCGCCCACAGCTGCGCTTTAGAGACGTCTGCAAGAGAGACATGAAGGCCCTGGAGATCAACACAGAGCGCTAGGAGGACCTTGCAACGGACCGCTCCAAATGGAGAGGCACCCTGACCAGACAGCTCAAGGCGGGTGAAGAGAGACTGACTGCTGCAGCAGATGAAAAAAGGACCCGCAGGAAGAACCGCCACAGACCCAGCAGCACGGAGACCACCCACAAGTGCGACCTGTGTGACAGAGACTGCCATTCACGCATCGGCCTGTTCAGCCACAGGCGGTGCTGTTCCAGCAGAGTAGACGTTTAGGATTCTCTTCCATGGTCATCATAGACCGACGGAGGCCGACGACTTGATTATTGTTATTATTATTATTATTATTATTATTATTATTATTATTATTATTATTATTAACAGACAGAGAAATCACAGCAAAAACATGACTACATAACAACAACACCAATGATAATAATAATAATAATAATAATAATAATAATAATAATAATAATAATAATAATAATAATAATAATAATAATAACAAGACTGTCATAATTGTGTTGACCATACATTGGGCTGGGCAATTCCACCTTAAATCAACATCCTGGTTTACTGAATCTTTCAGGTCAGTTCTCCATTACAGTTTACTGACAAGGTTCATAATTATTAAGCAATATTACACAACAGTGTGGTATCATACCATTTTTTTTGCAGTTATCAATTACAAATTCACATGGTATCCATATTATAAATACATATTACAAACGCTCACCTGGCACGCCAACAGATGCGGACATGTTCCTCCAAGCATTTGCTTTCAAATTTTGATCATGATATCCTGTTAGTGTCAGATCAAAGAGTACCAGGTTGTTTGATGCAGCAAAGTTTAGCTTCCACCATCCGTCATCTGCTGTTCTCGCATATTTATCCAGGTGCTGAATTTTTGAGATTAAGATTTAACATTAACCAAAACATATGCACATTTTGTCAAAATGACATTGAAACTCAGGAACAACTTTTCTACACCTGGTACTGTAAAAACTTTTTGGGACAGAGTTCACAAGTGGCTATGTTTAAAGAATGTGGTACCTGCATTTGAATATGATTCTATCAAGTTTGGTGTGTTCTTATCAAAAAAAGATGTTGAATTCCTGTGCAATAACGTTCTCATTATAGCACATTTTTTTATTCATAAATGTAGGTTCTTCAAGATTGCTTCAGCTTTTGCTGCATTTTAAATGATTTGAAAAGTGTATACAAATCAATTAGAAAAATAGAAAATGGAATAGCCTTTAAACTGTCAGATAGTCTTGCTGTATATATGAATGACCCCCCTCTCCAGAATTAGATTTTTTTCTTTCATGTTATTTTATTTATTTATTTTCCTTTGTATGCTGCTTAGAATTCTTTAAGGATATTTCTATGTGATACTCAATGCCTGTTTGTAATTTGTTCATAATTGTTCAATCCTGTTTGTAATTTGTTCAAATGTTCAATAAACGCTATTAAAAAAAAAAAAAATACTGTTCTCTTCTTCCTGTACCAGTGTCCTAGGTCCTGCCCTTCCTTAATTCTGATTGGCTGCTTAGAAAGGTCTGACATTGACGAGCGCAGCTGTACAGTAGTCTGATAAATTGGACTTTTTTCAGCTCTGTGCACCGCGACAAAAAGCGGCCACCGCTCAAAGTGTTTCAGCACCGAGGGCGCTCAGCGCTGTAAACACTGGACTATATCCACCTTATTCCTGGGGGTGCCGCTGTAGGAACAATTATGGGCGGAGCTTCTGGTTTCGGCTACAGTAGTGTTAAATCAGTCAGTAAGAGTGGAACAGCAGGGGCATTTAAAATAGCATTTTTAAAGGTTTTTCAAATTCATTTTAATGTATAGTCCACATACGTGTTTTGCACTCAAGTGGCAGCTAATTTCAGCACTTGTAGTTTTTCATTGTTTTGACGTAGTTCTGGTACTTGTTGCTGGTGTTCGTAGTTGTGCCATAGACTGTATAAATGACGAGAAGTCATAAATCATGACTCTTTCTTTGTTTGCTAGTGGCAAGTCCCGGGAAAACCCCCATGAGTGCCTGGTATCATTGGAAAGCTTAGAAATCGTATTTTCTAAAAATATATATGTTTTTGTGGAAGACGTAACTCCAGACCGATTGACTACAAGTTTTCAACCTAGTTTTCGAGTTTTCACGAGTTTTCGAGTTCACAAGTTTTTCATGAGTTTTCGCCTCTTCTCTCTAACGTCCGCTTCCTCGAAAACAAAGTGGACGAGCTACGTCTGCTGAGTGAAACCCGGAGAGAGTGGAGAGACTGCTGTGTGTTTGTTTTCACCGAGACATGGCTCCACGGCAACATTCCTGACGAGGCCATTCAACTGGAAGATATGGCGATGTTCCGTGCCGACAGGGAAATGGCGAGCTCCGGAAAGAGCCGGGGGGGTGGGCTATGCATCTATGTTAACAAGAACTGGTGCGTTAACACCACGTTAGAATCTAAACACTGCTCTCCGTTGGCGGAGTTCCTAATTGTAAATTGTCGGCCATTTTATCTGCCGAGGGAATTCAGCAACGTGTATATAGCTGGTGTTTACATTGCGCCGAGCCCTAATGCTAAAGTTAATGCGAAGAAGGCACTCGGGGTACTGCACAATGCTATTAGCGAAATCCAAACTTCACACCCAGACAGTTTTGTGGTGGTTGCGGAGGATTTTAACCACACCAGCCTAAAGACTGTGCTCCCCAAGTTTAAACAATGTGTAGACTTTAAGACCAGAGGAGAGAATATGTTGGACTTAGTGTACACAAACACAGATGCATATAAAGCGATACCCCGCCCCCATCTCGGCCGTTCTGATCACATGTCCGTGATGCTGCTGCCTGCCTACAAACCTTTATTGAAGCGCAGCAGGCCAGCAGTGAAACAAATCAGGATTTGGCCAGAGAGTGCAACCTCTGCACTGGAAGACTGTTTTCTGCACACAGACTGGGAGATCTTCAAAATAGCAGCCTCTCAGGAAGACAAGACAGATGTGGAGGAGTATGCTGATACAGTCACCAGCTACATCACAAAGTGCACAGAGGATGTCACTACAGTGAAGACCATCACTATGCGGGGTAATCATAAGCCCTGGATGACTACAGAGGTGCGCTCGCTGCTTACAGCCAGAGATGCAGCCTTCAGAGCGAAGGACAGGATCGCCCTCCACTCAGCCAGGTCTGCGCTCTCAAAGGGAATTAAGGCGGCAAAGCGCGCCTATGCGGAGAAAATCCAGGGACACCTCTGTGACACTAGGAACACCAAGCAGATGTGGCAGGGAGTTCGGACACTGACGGGCTATAAGTCTAGGCAGGGGGGTCGATGATGACGACGCTTCGCTTCCAGACAGGCTTAACGACTTCTTTGCACGTTTTGAAGCATCAAACTCGACAATCAGAGGGAGGGCTGGCCCACCCCCACCATCGGTCGGACCAGCTTTTACCATCAACACAGCGGACACACGGAGGACCCTAACCAGAGTCAACCCACGCAAAGCTGCAGGTCCGGACAACATTCTGGGACGTGTGCTCCGAGACTGCGCGAGCGAGTTGGCGGATGTCAAAACTGACATTTATAACATCTCCCTGAGTCAGGCCATCATTCCCAGATGTTTCAAGACCTCTATCATTGTACCGGTGGCAAAGAAACCAGTTGTGTCCTGTTTGAATGACTATCGTCCTGTTGCACTGACACCAATTGTGATGAAGTGTTTTGAACGGCTTGTCAAACCACATATTACAGCCTGCCTCCCTGCATCACATGACCCGCTCCAGTTTGCATATCGTTCAAACCGCTCCACGGAGGATGCTATAGTCACCACCCTACACTCTGTCATCACCCACCTGGACCAGAAAGACACCTACGCCAGACTCCTGTACATTGATTTCAGTTCAGCATTCAACACCATTATTCCCCAGAGACTGATGGAGAAATTACTCCTTCTCGGTCTGAACACCACCACATGTCTCTGGATCCTGGATTTCCTGACTGAGAGACCTCAGTCTGTCCGGGTTGGAAACAACATCTCCAGCTCTGTCACGCTGAGCACCAGATCCCCTCAAGGCTGTGTACTCAGTCCACTGTTGTTTACACTTCTAACACATGACTGTGTATCCAGGCACGAGGGGAACCATATTATTAAGTTTGCAGACAACACCACGGTGGCTGGACTTATTCAGAGGGATGAGGAATCAATGTACAGGGACGAAGTGAGAGACCTGGAGGGCTGGTGCAGGGAGAACAATCTGGTGCTCAACGTGGACAAAACGAAGGAGATGATTATCGAGTTCCGGTGGTCACAGCCTGAGCACGTCCCCCTCAGCATCGGCGGCCGTTTAGTGGAGTGAGTAGAGAACATCAAGTTCCTCAGAGTGCAGATCTCGCAGGACCTGACCTGGAGCAAGAATTCCTTGGGGATCAGGAAGCGGGCTCAGCAGAGACTGCACTTCTTGAGGAAACGCAAACAGGCCTCTCTCCCCAACTGCATCCTCAGGACCTTCTACAGAGGTATGGTGGAGAGTGTTCTGACGTACTGCATTGCTACATGGTACTCCAGCTGCAGTATGTCAGACAAAAAAGCCCTGCAGAGGATAGTCAAGGGGGCTGAGAGGGTAATTGGAGTCTCCCTCCCCTCTGTCCAAGAACTTTTTCAGAACCGTTGTAGGAGCAGGGCACTGAACATTGTCAAGGACCGTTCTCACCCTCTGCATAAACACTTTGAACTTCTTCCATCTGGTAAACGATTCCGAAGCATCAGAGGCAAAACCACCAGACTGATCAACAGCTTCCTTCCACAAGCTGTCAGGATGCTGAACAGTTGACCCGGAATCTCTCATACACACTACTGCACCTACGGACATTTTGTATATTATTTGTATATTATAGTTAGTTTTGTTTTTTTTTTCCCCAAGTATGTCTCAGGGATGTGTGAATGGATGGGGGGGTGGAGCTATGTGGGATTGTGTCTTAAATCATGCTGCTTCTATTTATATGGATGCCGAGAGAAACGCAGTTTCATCTTGCCTGCACTTCAGTTGTATGTACAGCAATATGACAATAAAGTTTGATTTGATTTGATTTGATTTGATTTAGTGAAAACATAAACAAATCGTCTTTTTCCGGGTCCATTTTTGCGCACTTCCCACAAATTAAATATAATTGTGAAAGTCTTTCGACACAGAATAATAGTTGGAGGCGGCAGACAAGCTATCAGGGGAGCTCGGTGAGACAGCACCACATTTCCAGTTTGAACCACAGTCGACAGTGCAGGCAGTAGACCCAGACAGTGACGACAGTGTGGAAGATGAGGGAAGCTACGCTTATACTGCCAAGATGAGGTCTGCCCCGGGATCGTGCGTGTGTTTGGGTTGTGGGTCCACAAAGCACTTCTACAAGGCCAGGGAGTGTCTGGCAAGAGGGAAACACTGTGGCAAGTGTGGACTGTTGCATCATTTTGCCAGGGCATGTCACAAGTTCAAGTGGGGGGATCCAAGACGTAAGGAGGACCCTCCCACTCCCAAGGTTATTCACAGTGTATCCCCGAGTACCAACGGCCGTTCCTACTGTATGGTGGAACTGGACGGGGTGATGGTGCCATTGCTGATTGACACAGGAGCGGTGAGATCCGTGTTGAATTGGGCAACTGTGAGGAGTTTTTTTTCCCCATATTATCATATTAGAGGTGATTCAGCACCGCTGTGTGGTTATGATGGAGGGAGATTGGCCACGATGGGATCGATGGGACTGATGGCTAGGTACAAGTCGGCAGAGGTGTGCAACCTGAGGTTCATCATGACTGCCAGTGGAGATAACATAACGGGATGTGATTTGTTTTATGGGATGAGCTTCGCCATCATAAGCAGCGTTGGAGAAGAGTGGTTGGGTTGTGGGACCAGCTGGTCCCGGGAACGGTGGACGGAGCTGTGTGGGATGAGAACTTGCCTGGCACTCTGGAGGAAGAGCAGAACCAGCCCCACCCAGGGCCATCGCGGGAGGGTTCTGGTGCCAGTGCCCAAGTAGACCTAGCTGAGGGAACTGGGCAGCACAGTGGGATGCCCGTGACAGCGGGTGGCGCCGAGTGGCTGGCTCCATCTGCTCCCGGATTTCAGCTGGGACGGACCGGAGAGCAGGGGATCACAACGGCAATGCCGGCAGCAGAAATGAAAGCAAGCGGGGCAGGACCGGCTGGCACGGTGAGACGGTGTGCCAAAGAGGAACACTGGAAGCTGAGTAGGGCCCCTCTGGGGGTTGCGGACGTGGTCTGGCCCCGGGAGGAGGCCCAGTCGAGAGGAGTTCGGGTCAAGCGTCGGAGAGAAGATGACCAGGGGTGGCTGCAGGTTGTGGCTGTTCGGGAGGATGCCTACCTCCAGCTATCAGATGGCTCGTGGAGGCATCCTAATGAGCTGTGACACGCCCGGGAGAAGAGGGGAGTGCTTGTGCCTGAACGTGGGTCACCCCCAGTGGTGAGGAAAAGGAGGCACACTGGAATTGAATCAACCGACAGTTATCCGGGTGGGTGGTTCTTCTCCTGGGGCAGACTGACAGTTGGACAGTATGTTTAATGCATGTGTAAGACAGAAGGACAACCGTTGTGTTCTTATTGTTCTAGTTCATGTGGATTATTTTGTGTTTTTCTGTTAATTTAGGAACACAACAGTTCTTTAGTTGGACTGTTTCTTTAGTACAGACGACAGAATAATCCGTCCTGCCGTGTGGGGGTGGGACGGTCGTCCACCTATCCTCATCTAGTTTTAGCTGTTTTGAGTGACTGTGATAGGCCCCTTTTAGGTATTTCTGTTTAGTTTTCTTAGTGTGTGATTCCGGTTCCAAATTGGGGAGGGTCTTGTGTGTGTGTTTTGGACCTTTTTGAAGGGGAGGGAGAATGTTGTGTTGGGTTTCAGGGAACTTTATTGTGTGATACGGGTAGTGGCTCCACCTTTCCGGTTCTGCCACTACCCAGCGTATAAGGGGGCAGTGAGAGAGAGGGGCAGTCTCTTGGCCTCCTCTCTGCCTGGCGGGTGCGCATGTATGGTGAGACGATGTCACTAATAAACCTGTGTCCAGTTCAACACGAAGACTTGTCCTTGGCTCCTACTACTGACATAACAACGCCCCCAATACTTTTTCTGCAGTGTTTGGCTTCTGGGTTGCAGAGGCGCGTAGCCCTATGGCGTGACCACGCATGTAACTGAGTGGACACGTCTTAAAGGGGCAGTACATAAAAAGTGCCAGATTAAAATATAAAATAATATTCAAATAATATTCAAAATCCGAATCACCACCAAAATCTAATCATCTGTTCCCCGTTCCATTACACACCTTTCCTAAAAATTTCATCAAAATCCATTCATAACTTTGTGAGTTATGTTGGTAACAGACAAACCAACCAACCAACCAACAAACAGACAAACCAACACTACTGAAAACATTACCTCCATCCTCCCTTGGCGGAGGTAATAATCACATTTTCATTATTTTTCTTCCTTCTCGTTTCTCTCTCTGAGGTGAACCTGAGGGTGGCCAGTCAGAGCAGCTGTGAAGATACAGAAGCTGGAAGCTACATAACAATACTGCATGTTCTCTTTATAGAAAAACTGCAATTCAATAATTTTTTTTGCAAGATAATTCAAGAACCTCTCTCAATACTCATTACACACAGAGTGAAACATTTCAACCCATTCTGATTTAATGTTGATGATTATGGTTATAGTTTTTTACGTTTTGATATTTTTACCTGCTATTGCATGCCGTAGTGTAAATATACACATATTAAATCAATAAAATCTTTTAATCCAGCATTTTTCTTTCTGCTCCTAATTTTATTCTTGTGCTTCTATATTTTTTCTTCTATGTGCTCCTTGACAAAAATGCCAGCATACAGCCCTGGGATGATATACACTTTCTGTGTACTGTGACAGTGACATCACAATCATACCTGCATATACAAACACCAAGCATTTCAAACCTGTGCATGGATGGCATGACACAATACCCATGCTACCATGCCACAAGCACAGAGGCATCAGCACCTGTGGTGCTTTCATTTTTCACCAGTTTTCACACATACATTTAAAGGGCCTATATCATGCTATTTTAAGCCTTTCAGAGTAAACTATATGCATATATGTGATAGTATATTACCTTTGGTACACTGGAGAATGAATTTCTTATGAAATATGAGTTAAGGCTCTTTTCCATTAGCCCCGCTTAGCCTCGATTTGAGAACACGACTCGTTTCACAACGACTCGATTCACAACGACTCGATTCACCCTTGATTGCGTTTCGACATTACTGCTGACACGCCTGGGGTGGGTGGGATTTCTTGAACAGCAAGGCGGCGCCACACTCTCGTGACGTGAAGCGCGCGACCCAAGCAAACATAACATGGCTGCTCTACAAGGCGACTCCTCGGTCTGTGGCTTTTTTCGCCGTAAATACCAAAAAGGACCGCCAGATAAGGGTACAGGCAGCGAGACGAAACACTCTGGAATAGTTCTGCAGCTTCTGGGAGAGCCGAAGACATGAGGATACAAACTAGGTCATATATGACGGTAAGCTAATGGTTGCTAATGCTAGTTTGCTGTAAGTACGTCGTGCTACACTGTAATGTCTGCAAGTTAGGTATTAAAATATGTATGCTGTGTGTGTGTGTGTGTTTCAGATGGCTCTGTTGTTGGGAAATTACCTCTTCAAACGGTCGGTCTGGCGTTCAGCACAGCCTCTCACTGTCATCAGCCTGTCACTGACGTCATCAGCCTGTCACTGATGTCAGCACAGCTTCACCAACGATCAGTGATTATAGAGCTTAAGAATGTCTGTAGAAACGTTTATTTCCTGTACAACAAATTGCTCTGCTCTGCGTGAAAATCATGGAGAGACTGTTCAGACATCATGGACGTACCTGCTTCTGCAGCAGAGTCTGAGGTGTGGTCATAGAAAAAAATGATCAGCTGACACAACTTGATCGACAGTTTAATAACTATATTAGCCACAAAATATGTATTCAAAAAGTAAACAGTACTGAGTTACGTATAATAAGATATATTTGATAGTTATGATGTATTTTAGGCCAAAACAAACTTGATCTAGGATTAAAGGCAATTAAAATAATGCAGTCACAAGGTTACATGGAAAATAATTGATTTACTAGATACATGTACTGTAGACATATATATTCTCTGCATCAACAACGTACTATACATGCATCCATGTAGTATTGCACTGGGAATTGCACTGACAATAAACCTGTGAAGTTTTTGCAGATGTCTCTTTTTTATATATGTGAAGGTTACCACCATGTGGCACAAATTAAATACTGAAAGATTGGAAAAGCTGTCTAAGAACAATCCAGCAGTTTGAGAAATCACTTTTGGTTTGGTGTAAGTCTGTCAACAAAATTATGAACCATAAAGCAGTTTGTGTTAAAATGTTAAATCCCATTAAACCTAATCCGGGGGCTTCCAATCAGGTGTCATGGGGGGCCAAGACCCTGCAGGTTCTCTTTTCTACCCAGTGTCTTCAGCAGGTGTTGTCACTGATCTGCAGTCAGTGGAAGAAGTTCAGTGGAATCTGCTGTTGAAGACACTGGCTAGAGGTAAAGCCTGCGGGGTCTTGGCCCTCCATGGCACATGATTGGACACCCCTGCCCAAACCCATTATGATGAAGAGCAGATGCTAATATGACCCAGAATTCCTCCATATACATCCAACAATACAGTCTTCAGTTAATAAAATAATTGTTTTGGTTACTTTTTTCTTAAAAATGAGCCATTATTTTCAAGGTCACCGATAAATCCTTTGTACAGTTGACTCTTTTCCCACTGGTGTCTTAACAGACAAAATGGAAAATCATGATGCAAACACTTAGGTCACTAAATTGTTTATTACAATCAGCAGCAAATTCCAGATTATTCAGAATGTGCAAAATTCAAACTGTAAAAAAGAATAAAACTGGAATGGGTCACACACGGCTGCCACGCTCCCTCACTGAGAAGCAACTGGATCGGCCCCTGGTACTGGTCCAGCAGATCTTCAGCCTGCATCTCTGTAAATATTGAGGCAAGGTCCAGTTGGGGTGGACATTTTCCCTCTTGCATAGACAAAAGACAAATGGGTGGTGGTTAGTTAAAGCAAGTGTAAAACATATTTGGGAAATACACTTGTTGCTAAAAGCCAGTGGTGGAATGTGAATTAATGAATGAATCTTTATTTCGGATTGATTAAAGGTAAAGATTAAAAGAAAATAGAATAATATAACAAAGGGGAAAAAATCTAACAAGGTCAAATTAAACAATAACTCCTCTGATTATACAGTTCAACATAGGTTATCTGAAATGGGTGATGGCTGAAGCTGCAGCTTATATTGCCCACCATATTTCATCCAAGAATTCAAAAGAAAAACAAAACAGGAGGGATTACAATTTGAATGTGACAATAAAGTACTTCATTGTTGTATTTAACCACAATTTTCATGTAGCTGCACTTCACTAGATTTTACAAGGGCTGGGTTACATTTAAAATCATCTGCTTTTACTGTGGCTTCAGCAATCAGAATGAATTAATACATTCACTTGAATGGAATATAGTACTTTAACTGATGGTGTGAATCACCGAGTATGGAGTCACTCAGTCAAAATATTAAGTTTTTATCAATAAAAGTTTGTCTTGTCTGTAAAAGTGTCTCTTCTTGCCCTGGCTTCAAGTGTGGGCGGTGTTTTGTACTAGCATTTCTAAAATATAAAAGGAAGCACTACAATGGGTCTCGAATATTTGTAATGTGTCCTGTTACTGCATGAGTTTATTGATGATAGACTATAAACTACACATATAAAGTAAATTATATTGATGACTGAACATCTCACATTCGCCAAAACATACAGTTATGAACATAACTCACAAAGGATCACACAAGTGATCTGACAAAAAAATAAATACATTAACAAGCAGTTTAATTTACAGTTGATGCGCCATATTCACACAATCAAATAAATCTCAGTTCAGTCCCTTTTATATTAAGTGGAAATTGTGCTTTTGACACTTTACCTATAAAAGCAAAGGATTTCAGTACTTTCCAGAGTAGCGAGGTAGGTTGTGAGGCGGCTGATTTCGTCTTGCCTAGACAAACGACAGAAATGGATGTTGGTTAGTTTCAAGCAAGTTCAATACATATACAGGCACATCTCAAAAATTAGAATACTATGAAAAAATTCAATATTTTTGTCACTCATTTCAGAAAGTGAAACCCATATATAGATTCATTACAGGAACAGTGATATATTGAAAGTGTTTATTTTAATATTGATGATTACGGCTACAGCCCATATTAACCAACACCTCAGCGGCCAACATTTATATTTAAAAACTATTTTTTAAAGTTAATTTTATGTAATAGTCCAATTTTTTGCAAAATAGAATTTGGGGTTTTCAGGGGCTGTAAGCCATAATCAGCAAAATTAAAATAAATAAACGCTTCAAATATATCACTGGCTGTGTAATGAATCTATATAATATACGGATTTCTCTTTCTGAAATGAGTCAGTGGTGGGATGTGACAAAAATGCTTTGTTTCCCTGACAAGCGCTGCAGGATCCACAGAATAGGTGTGTGGGTCTATTCTGACGCTTTAGAAAATTATATGAATGACTTTATAAATCACTGGTTTGAAAAAGCAATTTTAATATGACGAGATTTTGGCTCCTGTGGTCCATTTCACCAGTATCACAATATAAACAGGGAGGCTATAACCCCTGGCATGTGGAAACACATTCTAGCATTAAATTGCACACAATTTAATGCGCAGGACCAAAGTGCAATACAAAACACAAACCAGGACTTTAACCAGGATTAACATATTTCATCGTTTTGCTCTCACAAGCGAATATTTAGGAGAAAACAAGCGCGATTCAGCAGTTGGTACTAGCTAGCTACTAGCAATAAAAACATTAGCTAAAAAATGTTAGCCAGCACAGAACAGCACTGTATGGCTCAAAAAAAGTGAGCTTACCACCAACAGGATAAATAAGCAAACAGATGCACATTATTACAAATCACTCACCATCGATGGTTCTCTCACGTTCGTCTTCAGTTTGTCCTTAGTCCGGTTTCTATGCTGTGCAGCCATATAGGTCCGGGTCACTCCTCACTGTGGATCTGCCACAAAGCAGAGAAAACTCCGCACCTCTTCGTTGGACCACGGTGTAGAGTTCCACAAAACCTACAACGCTGTCTGTATTAATATCATATTTACTCCATGACCGAGTTAGTCCATGACAATATTGCAAATGGCGGTCATCAGAAGACGGTCGCTTTCGTGACGTTACGACCTGACCAATCAGCTGCGAGCAGTCTGTTGACGTCACATCACGGCCCGACTCGGCTCGAATGGACCCTGCCCTAGATCAGTTACGAAAATAGCGCCTGCTAACCGGTGCTGGGGCTAATGGAAATTGCTCAAACGCGGGCTGAGTGGTGCTGTGTTGGGCTAAGCGGGGCTAGTGGAAAAGGCCCTTTATTTTCGCGAGCCCGGAAGTAAGATGCCTCTATCTCTGAGGCTCCGCCTCTCCTTCTTGTGGCTGCCGCCCATTTCATGACGTAACCCCTGAGCTGGCTGCTGCAGCGTGTCACTGCATTCTGCCCACGAAAACAACATCTACAGTAAACTTTAGAAAAGATGGATGAGCATGTTGAACTCTTTAGCCTCCTGTTATTATTTTAGCCTATAATATTATTCTTATGTAGTGTATGGTTAATCACGTTTAATATTATGATTTTAGCCTCTGCATTCTGGTCTATTTTGACCATTTCTGACGAGTAGGCTCTTCTTTAGGAAGGCTGAACAAACTCCTAAATCTCTCACAGCCAAAGACACATTTACGTCACTTAGAAGACATTGTCTTACGTAAAAACACAAACAGTTGTTGTCACTGAGCAGATTAGGTGCGAGAGGAACTACTTCTTCACAGCGTCAATGCTTAAGTGAAAGAGTATTGCCGATCACCGCTCCGTTTGCTGCGCGGAGAAAGTGGGTGTGTGCGTTAGCCTGGGGGTGGTGCTGGTAGCACAGGCACTTCCTGGAGTGGGCAGCTCACCCACGTTCGTACGTATGAACGTGGGGACCCAGTCATTATCAGGGACAGGGCGGAGCAGCAGCTCAGAGAGCAGGGTTGAGGAGGAATACTCAGAGATGCGTGAATGGAGCAAAATACCACTTTGGGGGTGTTTTTGGTGAGGAATTAACATTATAACATGCTTAAAAGCTCAAAAAAGTCGATTTTGCATGATATAGGCCCTTTAATACCTAAAACTCTTAGAAGTGAAAAAAAAATTGCACGTTTTGCATTAACATGGTGGTATTGCGGTATTTAAAAAAGTATCTACTCCAAAATATCGACCAGCTGGTATCTAAGTGTTGATTAGTATCAATACTTGGGATGGGAGTATCGATACTCCCATCCCTACATGCAATGCCTGTCACAAAGCTGGACATTGGAGTAGAATGTGCAGGAGTAAGAAAGTGGTGAGAGGGGTGGTGGCAGAGCCAATGGAGCAGAAGCAGTCATACTTCTTCGGGACTGTGAGTGAGACAGACGGGGAAGCAGAGCAATGGGCTGTTGAGATGCTAGTGGGCTCCACACCACTGGAGCTTAAGATAGACACAGGGTGTGATGTGACCGTCATCTGTGAAGAAGCCTACCTCTTAATCACTCCACCCACTCCACTACAGCCCGTACACATTCCACTGGATAGCCCAGCTGGGGAGATTCAGTGCCTAGGTCGGATCCAGAGCACTGTCACCTATAAAGGCAGGACCTACCCACTCACAGCGTATGTTGCACGTGGGCATTCAGTGAACAACCTACTCTGCCGAAAGAAATCAGTAGAGATAAATTTGGTGAGGAGAGTGGAAGAAACAGTGTGCAAAGGAGCACATACATATGCTCAAACATATGGTGAGCATGGGACTTTAAAGACTGATCCTGTTAAGATACAGCTGAAAGATGTGTGCCTCTCCCCATGCTACCCATGCTACCCAAAGTGAAGGAGGAACTCCAGAGGATGGAAAGAAATGGTGTCATAGAGAAGGTGACACAACCCACTGAGTAGTGTGCAACAATGGTGCCAGTATTAAAGAAAGCCACAGGTAAATCTGTGTTGACTTCAAGAGACTGAATGAGGCAGTTAAGAGAGAACAATATGTCCTACCGACAACAGATGAGATTATAGCAAAACTCGGTGGAGCCACACTCTTCTCCTCACTGGACGTGGCCAGAGGGTTCTTTCAAATACCACTACACCTAGATAGCTGTAAACTCACCACCTTCATCACACTATTCAGCCAGTTCAGCTTCAAGTGGCTACCATTTTGCATAACGAGCGCACCTGAAATCTTCCAGATGAAGATGACTGAGACTCTACAGGGGTTGGACGATGTTGAGGTGTTCATGGATGATGTTCTTGTCTTCGGTGCAACAGAAGAGGAGCTTAACAGTCGACTGGAGAAAGTGATGCAGTGCATAGAGAGTGCCGGTCTGAAGCTCAACCAAGAAAAGTGTTCCTTCAAGTTGAGTGAGCTGTGGTTCCTCGGACACCTCATCAACCGATCCCCGGTCCGTCTGGACCTGGATAAAGTAGAAGCCATACAGCAGCTTTTCCCACCCACAGACGTGCATGAGTTAGAAAATAATGGGAATGGTGAACTACCTTGGAAAATATGTTCCCAACCTTGCAATTGTGGGAGAGCCTCGATATAAACTTTTGTAACACAAGAACACATGGACACGGGGATGTGCAAAACAAGCAACATTCGGAGAGATTAAAAAGCTGCTGATATCTGCACCTGTGCTGGCCTACTCTGATGCGACCAAACCCACAGCTGTGTCGACAGACACAAGCAGCTACGGGTTAGGTGGCATGCTGCTGTAACTCCATGGGGAGCAGTGGAAACCAGTGGCATACTGCTCCAGGCACCTAACAGAAGCAGAGACTCACTACGTCCAAATTCGAGAAGGAGCAGATGACTGGGGTGTGGACGTGTGAGAAATTCAACAGATATCTTGTGGGACTGGGGCAGTTTAAGCTGATAACAGACCATAAACCGCTGGTACCTCTCATTAACAAGCACAGCCTGAACAATGTTCCTATACAGTGCCACTGCCTTCTCATGAGATTCAACATAGTACCAGAGTATGCACCGGGGAAAATGTCGCTAGTCACAGACACCCTGTCATGCAGTCCATCAGCAAGCAAAGGTGACGTGAGCAACACAGACAGTGAAGTATCCTTCTATGTGGCCAGTGTAGTGGGGGCAATCCCTGCATCCAAGAGTAAGGTGGATGAAATAAAACATGCAACTGCAGTCGATGCCAAACTGATGTCCATCATGCAGCTTATAAGGTCTGGATGGCCTGAGCATTCACAGGCAGTGCTCAATGATGCAAAAGCATATTTCCAAACCAGATCAGAATCAGAATCAGAATGAACTTTATTGCCAAGCACGTTTACAAGTAAACATACAAGTAAACATACAAGGAATTTGACTTGACATTGAGCGCGCTAGATAAGCGCATCCCAATGACGTGGCAGCCATGCAAAGGCGCCTGTCATACAGTGGAGGGTAAAGAGGGGAAGGGGGGGAGGGAGGGGAAACACATTGGGGGGAGAGAAAAAACATTGTTATCAAAATAAAGCTCGTATAAAGCTTGTAAAAAGCTCGTATGAGCAAAATTGTGATTACATAGAAAAAAACCCTCTGATGCACAATTAGCAGAAAATAGATCACACATTAACAAAGCAGCAAGTTGAGAAAGACAGTGTGTGTGTATGTGAGTCAGTGTATGTGTATCAGTCATGTGATGCTGTATGCAGTGTGTAGTGTGGGTGTGTCAGTTGCTAGTGAACAGCAGAGGGCACCCCCTGGCAGTGGAATCATGTGTTCTATAAGCATGTCCAGAGTCTATCTCTCTCGTGCATGCAGGTGGCAGAAAGACACATGGTAATGCTGTCCTTGAAGAGCTCAGTCTGCTGAAACAACAGCAACTGTTGTCGATTGTTTGGGTTAAGCCAGCCGCCTCTTCCACCTTATCTTCATCGAGGAGGAATGTAAACAGGGCACCAAAAAAACAAGGTCAAATCTGCACAGTGATCTCAGAGAATAGAATTTTCCTCTCTCATGCGATTCTGTGCTTCATAATTTCCATATACAGGCTTAAAAACATTCCCTGGAGAGCACTAGCGACTCGAGATGTATTCCACCATCTGAATCAGTTACCATTCAGTTCACCATGCCGCTATTTGTGCACTCCCCAACTGGTCGAATTTGGAGAAGGAGCTTGCCTGGGTCGCATTTGAACAGCTCTCCACCTTCCTCAATTTCTGATACATCAGGAAACTCCAAAGCCAAAGTAGAAGTCCTGTGATCATAGCCAATAGATGTCTTCTGCATCTCCAGTCGAATCATACAGACACATGAGTTCCCAATGTCCATGAGTCTCCTCCTTGGGTTCCCCCTGACCCGATCTTCTTTTAAAGTGGTGACAATCACATTTAAGCCGCTTTCCAGATCCATAATTTCCGTTTGGATTAAGATTCAGCTAGAAAAAGAGCGACAAAAACACAGACAAAAACGCAACATTGCAAGCTGGGATCAGAAGGGAGGATTAGGAGGGAGAGGAGGGAGAAAGGCGTCTTCTCTCTCTGAATGCCAGAAGAAGCATAGATCAGAGCTATCTGAGTACAACAGCCTTGTACTCAGAGGAAGTCGGATCGTAATACTAAGGTTGTTAAGGACAGAGAACCTCAAAAGGATTCATGAAGGGCCCCAGTGCCTCGTAAAATGCAGGGAGCAAGCACATTCATCAGTGTGGTGGCCTGGACTTGCCACAGAGAAACACACTTGTGATGAGTTGCCAGAGGTTCAGTAAAATTAAAATAACACAACAGAAAGAGCCTCTTATATCCACATCTCTCCCAGAGTGACCCTGGAAGAGAATCGCCATGGACCTCTTCAATCACCACAGCTACCTGGCAGTATCTGATTATTACTCCAGGTTCTTAGAAATATTGCTCCTCACATCAACTACTAGTGCACGTCATTCAAGAGCTCAGAGAAGTTTTTGCCAGGTTTGGCGTCCCTGACGAGGTGGTAAGAGACAATGGATCTCAGTTCTTGAGTGCAGAGTTCAGAGAGTTCACCAGACAGTTTGACTTGAGACACTGTACCTCCAGTCAACACCACACACAAGGCAACGGCCATGCTGCAGACAGCCAAGAGAAGTCTTAAACAGCAGGGCCCAGTGATGGTTCTAATGGCCTACAGATCCACACCCTGCTCCACCAAAGGCTTCAGTCCAGCTAAGCTACTGATGGGGAGGAAGATGCGCACCACACTCCACACTCTGGAGAAAAATTTTCTGCCAAAATGGCCCGACAGGGCAGCCGTAAAAGAAAATGATAGGAGAGGCAAAGCCAAACAGGCCCACTACTACTTTAACCGCTGCCACGGAGCCAAGTCACCACCTTCTTTGCCACCAGGAAACACAGTGCTGTCCAAGTGAACCATCTGCTTCACTTCCGCCCTCCAAAGAGAGCAGACGCTTTTCTTCCCAGCTCCGGCTCCCTATCTCTCTCTCCCTCCCTAACTGACTGGATCCCAGCTTGCTATCGTCTGTCTGCGTGTCTTTACTGCTGATTTATCGAACGAAATTATGGATTTAATAAGCTGGGCTTTGAACGCAATTGACACTGTTTTTTCAACGAGGAAATCTGGCCCGGGGGAGCCGATCTGTCCTGCAGGAACTGCTGCTGCGGGTTATTTAAAGGACACAAGCAATTGGAAACTCTTGTGCCTGTGTGATCTTTCTATTGAAGATATTGAAGATTTATATCTTTTCGGAGCAATGGTCATCGGAATTCTACTGATTGGATTTGGGATTGTTCTGGTGTACCGCAAATTGAAGAAGATGGATAGAGCTTGTCAAAAAGCGGACCCGGCGAAGCTCACTCATCAAATTGACCAACTGGGCAGGACTCTGACAGCGGCCAATGGTGAACTGTACAGGAAAATGGATTACATCACGATCACGCTGAGAGCTGTTCACGAATCGATTTCAACGCCTGGCCATGAAGGATTTGGAGCACTGAATCCGTAAGAGAATAGAAAGTTTTTTCTCTGAAGTCAGTGCTATTTGACCTGTTTTTTTCGGCACCCTCAGCACTCAGTCCTCCAGATAATCAACAGTATATTTGTTTTCATAACACTGGCGGGCAGCATTTGACTCTCAAGGACAGCTGTCTGGCTCAACTATTCCATCTGCCGTGCTCAAGGACATGTGCCTTTGCTTCAGACTGTAGTCATAACATCTGCTGAGGAAGAGATTATTGTTGTCCACCTAACTGATTTGCCACTGACTGCACCCAACTCACACATACTGATCCACTTATACTGACTGATGAAGATATACACTCACTGCTCTCTTTGTGTCATTGTGTGGATTCTATTGTCTGCTAATTGTGCATTGAGAGTTTTTTTCTTGTAATCATAATATCGGTCATATATGAACTTTATTCTGATAAACAATGCTTTTTTCTCTCTCCTACTGTGTCCATCCCCCCTTCCCCCCACTGCCTTCCGTTCCCCTCCTGCTGACAGGCGCCTCCACGGCTCGCCGCGTCATTGAGAATGTCATTTATGACGTTTTCAGTGTCAAGTCAAATTCCTCGTATATTTACCTGTTATTTACTTGTAAATGTGCTTGGCAATAAATTTATTCTGATTCTGATTCAAAGTCATAGACTCTACCAGCAGGTCTTGAGTGAAAACATCACTCCGAGGTCCTTCATCAGCCGTACATACAGTAGGAAGGAGAGGTGTTGCGACATAACCGCCACCATCTTCAAGAAGGACCGCTTTGTCAACCTGCCTTAGCAGCAACAGACAAGGACTCTGGGACAGTTGACTGCCCTGACCACAACCACCATGATAGAGACTGTTCCTGTCAGTCAGAGTATGGCTACCCCTGCATCCCCTCTACCCAATCAGACTGTGATTAGATCTGGACATATGTCCAAACCCATTTGCATACTGAACCTGTAGACACTACTGTTATGTCCAGAAACCAGAATGACCAACGGAGAGTTGAGCTGTGCTGTAACACAAACTTTATTACAACAAGTTATTATTAAGACAGTACAGGCAGGTTACTGTGACTGCGCTCTATGTCGCTGAGAGTTGAGAGAGGCCTAAGACGGGTGACTCTCCCCATTTAACTGTCCGTTGTGGTGACATCACCCTAATGGCTGTGTCACCACACCGGCACTCATTAACCCCTGTAGTGCCACACTACATTCACCCCCTTTTGGAAAACCACAGACCATAACACACAGTCTAATTAACCCTCCCCAATTTGGTATCACATAAAACACAAGGCTAGGGCTAGCTGGTGGACCACCGCGTAGCCCAGCACAACTGAGTGGGTTATTCTTCTACTCTCAGCTGGCAGCCATGGCCCTAGCTAAACAGTCCTGTCTTTTTCCTTTTCTTCCATGGGGAAGGCAGTTCGGTTGGAGGGGCCTTGTAGCGAGCCTGTGGTGGACGTGCCCCTGGGGGTACTGGGTCCCCCGGACCGAGACTTTCTCCTACAAAACTCCAGTCCAGGTCCCACACTGTGTGACCTGACTCCCACGAAGCCTCGTCCTCCAGAGCCATCACTCGAACTCGACAGAGACGATTGGCATGCCATACCAAACCATCTGTCAACTGGAAGGTCACTGGTCCCAGCTGCGCAGTAATCCTCATGGGTGTCAGTGGTGCTGGAAGCCAATAATACGTCAAATAGGTTCATTTTGTCTTCTTTTAATTATTTATCTTTTGTTCATATAAAAGACAAAAAGTAAAATAGAAAGATGTCTGCTTCTGACGAAGGCTGCAGTGCAGTTGAAACATGTAAAGAAGGTAAAGACATCTTTCTATTTTACTTTTTGTCTTTTATATGAACAGAAGATAAATTAAAAAAAAAGTGCTGGAAGCCGTAATGTGGTTAACTGTGAGTCTGATTGGTCAATTTTGCGGACCTGAACCCAATCCAGTACCGCAAGTGGCATTCTATTTGGCTGCACGTGTTGCTGCGGTCACTGAAATGTCGTATCCATGTCCGTCGTGGGGCATCCGTCAGATTTCAGTGGTTGTGCTGTAACCTGGTGGGTCACGGACTCTTCATCTAGCGCTACTGCGGTTGTCCCTGGAGGCCGATGCTGGTCGTGGATCCAGATGACATCCGTTGATTCTGCTGTGTCCTGGATGATCACGGACTCTTCATCCAGTGGCTCAGCTGCGGCTCCTGTAGACTGTCACTGTGTAAGGATTTGGAAGGAGTCTGGTCCCTTCTCTCCCCTCACCTGGGAAGTCTAGTTGTTGTAATGTGTCACTATCGTCATTGTTAGGATTTACACCGGGTTGCTGTGTCCTGGGATCCTCAGTGGGCATGAGCTGCCTCTCCTGCAACTCCGCAGCAACTCCCGTGGGCTCATGCTGGGCGAGGATCTGAGGTGAGCGCAATCACTCTCCCCTCTCTGGGCAGCTTTCCTCCTGTGTGCATGGGATGGCTGTACTCTTGTCATTGTCATCCTGTTGTGTCTCGTCCCACTCATCATCATCGTCATTGGGATATGTTGCATCTCAACCATCGTAGTCGGTCAAGCAGAGTCCGTTACTGTCGCGGATGGAGAAACCCATTTGGCAGAAAATGTCACATCCTAATATGTTGTCTCCACGTGTGGTCACTTGAAACACAAAGTCAGTAACTCCTCTTGATATGTAGTGGACCGTTAGCGTGATGGTCCCTACGTTGCTAACTCTGTAGCCACCATACCCATACAGCACGTTCGGGTTCTTGCCAATCGTGTAGTTGGGGAAAAGCTTCTTCACCGTGGACCAATTCAACATCGACCTCACTGCAGCAGTGTCGAGCAGGAGCGGCAAAGTAACGTCGTCCAGTTCCACCATGCAGAATGCATACACCGTGCCTCCGGACCCTACAGTCTGGATGGTTGTCACGGGTGGGTGGCTTTATTTGGCCAGTTGGCTCGGTGGTGTTGCTGACTGGCAAACTTTGCCGAAGTGGTTAAATTTTCTGCACTTCTTACATTGTTGCCCCCTTGCTTGACAAAAACGTGCTCTCTCTTGGTGCGTTGGGGAGCCACAGCTGCCACACGTGGAGCATTTTGTAGTGGTTGTCCGGTCCACAGTGTTTGCTTTGATCTCTTCTGCTATGTCACCGGGTTCTTCCATGCTCACTGCATAAGTCAGCGATGTATGGCTTTGCTGCCACTGCTGTTGCTGTGTACCTAGCTCCGATGCGAACCCGTCGGCGGACTATAGCTGAAACGCTAGCTCGATGGTACTAGCTAGTGTCATGCCATTTGGCGCCATTAGTATCTCCGTCTACAGCCGCAGGTTGCTAGTGTGCTCAGCCAACTGGTCCCGCATCATTTCATCTTCCAACAAACCAAACCTGCATATGCTAGCTAGGTGGCGAAGGCCTGCGACCAATTGTTGTGCTGTTTTTCCAATTTTCTGTCACCGTTGGCATAACTTAATTTGCTGCACCAACATGTTGTCGGGTGTGGCAAAGTAGCTAGCTAGCAGTGCTACACCATCGGCGAACAAGTCCGTTGGTCCTAGTGTGTGGAAAATGTGTTGTCCTTCTATGCTCAGATTCTGAATTAACAGAGCTCGCTTTTTCATCTCGAAGGCATTGAGTCAGCGCAGCCAAGTAAAGGGCGGCTCACCAGGGTACTCCAGAAACGGTCTTAGTGGCCTCAGGCATGCTTCCATGATTTTAATCTTGTTGCCAAATGCTATGTCCAGAAATTAGAATGACCAATGGAAAGTTGAGCTGTGCTGGAACACAAACTTTATTACAAAAAGTGTGGCGAGAGGAATGACCGGGCCAAGCATTCAGAGCAGATGAACTTTATTCCCTCTCTCACATCTCTCAGAATCAGAAAACATTACATTCTGTAGCAGGGGCTCTCTTTTATATTACCACACTTACACGCCCCTGCTGCCTGAGGTCCTGCATCACAATTCATTCTCACATCACAATCCCTTTTGTCCCCCAGCCCCTTAATCCCCATGCTCTTCCGTCAGAGGAAATTACTGCATCTCCCTTCCTTCCAGTCTGAGATGAATACCACAGCATGGGTCCCCCATACCGCCTGCCGCCCCCCCCCCCCCCACCCCAGAGTCTCAGACTGAGTTTTAACCCTCGCGTCCTCTCGGCTTCAGCCTCCGCCCATAGCTGCTGTAACGGGGAGTTTTCGGCTCTGAGACGCTGCTGTGCCGGTGGGGGGTTCCTGGGGGTGCGTCCGTCTGTGGGTGGACAATGGGGGGGGGACATTCAGCATGCTCGTGTGACTGCTCTGATGAGTCATTTACCTGGGGAGTTCTCGGGGGGGTCTTCCGTGCCGAGGAGCTCAAGCCAACTCCACCTGCTCATCTGCCACCACAAAGGCGGAAAGAGCCTGTCTATACAGCTTTTCTCCCGGCGACCCCCAAGTCTAACACAAAATATTTGTCACCGGTTTCCAGCACTCTAAATGGGCCATCGTAGGGTGGGCGCAATGGGGGTCAGTGGGCATCATGCCTGACAAACACGAAAGCCGCGTCCTTCAAGGTTTTCAGCACAAAAGCGCAGGGAAAACAGTGGTGGGCCGGGCCAGGTAGCGTCCCTGCGTCTGCGCTATGCTGTGAACATGGGGACGGATGGGTGTACGGCGCGGGGTTCTGTGGTAAAAATTCCCCAGGGAGCCGCAGCAGCTGAGAAAAAACAAGCTCTGCTGGGGAAGCCTCCAAATCCTTTTTCAGTGTGGAATGCAACCCGAATAGAACCCACGGCAACCGGTCAACCCAATTTGCATCTGTAAGCGAAGCCCTGAGCGCTGCTTCCCTTCTCTTCCGCCCTCCAAAGAGAGCAGTCGCATTTTTTCTCTGCTCCCGTTCCTCTCCCTCCCTAACTGACTGGATCCCAGCTTGCTATTGTCTGTGTCTGCGTGTCTCTCTACTGCTGATTCATCCAACGAAAATTATGGATTTAATAAGCTGGGCTTTGAACGCAATCGACACTGTGTTTTCAACGAGGAAATCTGGCCCGGGGGAGCCGATCTGTCCTGCAGGAACTGCTGCTGCGGGTTATTTAAAGGATACAAGCAATTGGAAACTCTTGTGTCTGTGTGATCTTTCTATTGAAGATATTGAAGATTTATATCTATTCGGAGCAATGGTCACCGGAATTCTACTGATCGGCCTTGGGATTGTTCTGGTGCACCGCAAATTGAAGAAGATGGACAGAGCTTATCAAAAAGCGGACCCGGTGAAGCTCTCTCATCAATTCGACCAACTGGGCAGGACTCTGACAGCGGCCAATGGAGAACTGAACAGGAAAATGGATTACATCATGATTACGCTGAGAGCTGTTCACGACTGGATTTCAAAGTCTGGCAGTGATGGATCTGGAGCACTGAATCCGTAAGAGAATGGAAAGTTTTTTCTCTGAAGTCAGTGCTATTCGACCTGTTTTTCGGCACCCTCAGCACTCAGTCCTCCTGATGATCAACAGTATAATTGTTTTCATAACATTGGCGGACAGTATCTGACTCTCATGGACAGCTGTCTGGCTCAGACTATTCCATCTGCCGTGCTCAAGGACACGTGCCTTTGCCTTAGACACTAGTCATAACATCTGCTGAGAGAGAGACTGTTGCTGTTCTCCTAACTGATTTACACTGATTGCAACCAACACACATACAGCTGACCCATTTATACTGATGAAGACATATTCATTCACTGCTCTCTCTGTGTCATTGTGTGGATTCTATTGTCTGCTAATTGTGCATTGAGAGTTTTTTTCTTGTAATCACAATATCGGTCATATAAATGAACTTTATTTTGATAAACAATGCTTTTTTCTCTCTCCTATTGTGTCCCCTCCCCCACTCCCCCGCCTTCTATCCCCCTCCTGCTGACAGGCGCCTCTATGGCTTGCCGCGTCATTGGGAATGTCATCTATGATGTTTCCATTGTCAAGTCAAATTCCTCATATATTTACCTGTTTATTTACTTGTAAATGTGCTTGGCAATAAACTTACTCTGATTCTGATTCTGATTCTGATTCTGCTTTCAGTGACCTATGGAAACGCTCGCATAACCCATTGGCCTGTGGGTTGTACGCGGTCGTGCGATGAATTGCGATGCCCAGGCTCTAGGCCATCGTGGACCAGAGGTCAGAAACAAACTGAGGGCCCCGATCGGACGTGATGTCCAAAGGGGTGCCAAAACGTGCCACCCATGTTGTCAAAAAAGCGCATGCCATGTCTGCGGACACAGTGGAAGCTAGTGGGACTGCTTCTGGCCATCGTGTGGTGCGGTCCACCACTGTGAGGAGGTGCATGAACCCCTGCGATAGCGGGAGGGGGCCCACGAGGTCCACGTGAACGTGGTCGAACCTCTTAGCCGGGATATGAAACGGCTCCAAAGGGGCCTTTGTGTGCCTGTGCACTTTGGCTCGTTGGCACGCTACGCAGGCTGCAGCCCACTCTTTCACCTGTTTGCGCAGGCTCGGCCAGACAAACTTTGCTGCCACCATTTTGACTGACGCACACACTCCTGGGTGTGCTAGGGAGTGAACGGACTCAAAAACGAGGTGGCGCCAAGCGCGTGGGACCACTGGGCGCGGGCGTCCTGTGGAGACGTCATAGATTGGGGGGGGGGGGGCCCGACTTGCAGTACCCTGCTCTCCAGCCTTAACCCTGTTGGTCCAGACTGGAGCGCGCACACATCTGCATCGCCGATCTGCTCCGCAGCCATGGCCGTGTAATCTATCCCTACGTAGACTGGGGTCACTAAGGCATGCAATCGGCAGTCCGCCACCACATTAAGTTTACCGGCCACATGCTGAATGTTGGTCGTAAACTCCGAGATTGCAGCCAGCTGTCTCTGCTGCCAGCCCGACCATGGTTCCGAAACCTTGGCCATCGTGTACGTTAACGGTTTGTGGTCCACGAACGCAGTGAAGGTGCGCCCTTCCAGCCAGAACTGGAAGTGGCGTATGGCCAGGTGGAGAGCCAGTAACTCGCTGTCAAACGCGCTGTATTTACGCTCACTGTCGCGCAAAGCCCTGCTAAAAAAGGCGAGTGGTTGCCAAGAACCGGCGATGCATTGCTACCACGTCCGAGGTGTCGGTAGTGAGCACTATCCGAGCCGCCGGGTCCGGGTGCGTCAGTAGTGCGGCGTTTGCCAGGGCTGTTTTAACCTCTGAGAATGCCTGCTCCCGCTCAGGACTCCAGTCGACTCTGTCCGCCGGTTTCCGTTTCTTGAGTGTGGCGTACAACGGCTGCATGAGCTGGGCTGCGCGGGGGAGGAAATGGTTATAAAAGTTAACCATCCCCAAAAACTCCTGCAGCGCCCTGACCGTCTGAAGCCGGGGAAAATTCGCCACTGCGCGTATCTTGTCCGGGAAGGGTATTGCACCCTCCGGTGAGATGCGGTGTCCCAAAAAATTGATCCCCATCACGCCAAACTGGCATTTCGCCAGGTTGATTATTAACCCGTGCTCCTCTAACCTTGAGGTGAATGGAAAAATCCTGAATATGGGGGATCGGGTAGCGGTCGTGCGCTGTGGCATTGTTTAATCTGCGGAAATCACCGCAAGGTCGCCACGATCCCTCGGCCTTAGGGACCATATGTAGTGGGGGTGCCCATGGGCTGTTTGATCGTCTGATGATGCCCAGCCTTTCCAAGTTGGCAAACTCCTCATGTGCTATGGCCAGTTTAGCTGTGTCCAGGCGCCGAGGTCATGTGAAAACGGGCAGCCCGGTGGTGGTAATAAAGTGCTCCACCCCGTGTTTAGTGATGGCCGCCGAAAACGTCGGGACTGTGAGTGCTGGGAACTGGGTGAGCAGTGTGTGGATCTTACCACCTGGAGCTGTGATGTTGGCTAGCATTGTTGGCCTGGCTCCTCGAGCTGTACAGGGGAGAGAATCAAAAGACATTGCATTAATCAGGCGTCTGTTAGCAACATCGACTAGTAGTCCGTGTGCACACAAAAAATCAGCACCTAAGATTGGGAAACTGCATGCCGCTATGATGAATGTCCACTGGTACGTACGACCTTGTAGGGATACAGTCAGTGTCCTCTCACCAAAAGTCTTATTGTCTGAGCCGTTTGCGGCCGTCAGCTCGGGGCTGCTAGCTCCTGCTAGCGGGTCAGCGTAGGACGGCAGGATGAGGCTCTTTTGGGAGCCAGAGTCCACAAGGAACCGTCTCCCCGAGCGTGAGTCT
Organism: Pholidichthys leucotaenia; assembly: GCA_020510985.1. Taxonomy (NCBI): domain Eukaryota; kingdom Metazoa; phylum Chordata; class Actinopteri; order Cichliformes; family Pholidichthyidae; genus Pholidichthys; species Pholidichthys leucotaenia. The sequence continues at coordinate 218,545,940 of CM035846.1, read as the reverse complement.
GTCACGTAGAGCAGCTTGCTTTCTTCATCGGTGGTCGCAGCTGCTACCAACTGCCGGTCCCGGCGTTTCCCAAATGCTTGAATTGGCATGGTGGCAGGCATCAGCGTGCGTCCTCTCCAAAACGGCGGTGGTAGGAGCAGAGCATGTCTCTCTGGCGCTTCCTGGCCCCCGCTGCCGCTACCATTGCTGGCTCCTCGCTTCCGCTGGCCATCTCGCTGGGTTCCAACGCCGCTGCGTTTACTGTGAGGGCTCTGGTGGTGAGGATGATCCGATCTGCCTCCTGGGCTAGTGCACGGTAGTCACGTGCGGCCAGCAACGGCGAGTTGGCAAGGACCACTCTAGCCACCGTTGGGAGGTTCCGGAGGAAAAGGTGGGCAAATAGAAAATGCCCGTCATCCGTGCCCATCAACGCCAATATCTTCTCCATCAGTTCGATCGCCGACCCATCTCCTAACTCAGAGCACATCAGGAGCCTCTCCGCTCTCTCGCAGTCCGAGAGCATGTAGCGCTGGGTCAGCGCGGCCTTGAGAGCCCCGTATTTGTCGCAGGCTGGGGGCTGTTGGAGCAGGCTTGCTACTTACTGAGTCGTGTGAGCGTCCAGCGCTGCGACCACGTAGTAATATCTGGTGTCATCTGCCATCATTCCCCGGAGCGTGGAGCTCGAACTGGGCCTCGGTGTGGAGGAACCAAGACTTCGGGTCATGCAGCCAAAAGTCTGGTAGTTTGACCGAAACGGCGCACGCGTTGCTGGGGCTTCACGTCCGGGTCATCTCCAGGGTGTTTGCCTCGTGTTACATTATTCGTCAAGGGTCACCAGTGTGGAGAGAGGAATGACCGGGCCAAGCATTCAGAGCAGATGAACTTTATTCCTTCTCTCACATCTCTCAGAATCAGAAATCATTACATTCTGTAGCAGGGGCTCTCTTTTATATTACCACACTCACACGCCCCTGCTGCCTGAGGTCCTGCATCACAATTCATTCTCGCATCACAATCCCTTTTGTCCCCCAGCCCCTTAATCCCCATCCTCTTCCGTCAGAGGAAATTACTGCACCTCCCTTCCTTCCAGTCTGAGATAAATACCACAGCATGGGTCCCCCATAAAAGTTATTATTAATACAGTACAAGCAGGTTACTGTGACTGCACCCTATGTCGCTGAGGGTCAAGAGAGACCTAAGACAGCCGACTCTCCCCATTTAACTTTCCGGCGTGGTGACGTCACCCTATTGGCTGCGTCACCACGCCGGCACTCATTAACCCCTGTAGTGCCACACTATGGCCTTGAGGGGGGGGAGGCGGGGGGGCAAAAAAGGGGGGTGAAGTGAAGACATTGAAGTAATGTATGTTCACATATACAGTATGTTTGCATTCTTCACGATGTTGACAGTTAATTGAAACGCAGTGATTTTGTGAAACTGTTTCAAGTTGTATCACAGTACATTTGTTAAACCAGAAAAAGACCCATAACGGTATGTTCAAATGTATTAATTTGAATATTGTTTTGGTTTAGATTATTGTCATGATCCCGAGTGTGGTTCCGTACTGTGCTCGGGTCTCCTGATTATTGTCCTTTTTCTTGTGTATGTATTTAGTTATGTTTATAAGATAGGATAAGATCAGATAAGATAAGATAAGCCTTTATTAGTCCCACAACGGGGAAATTCCAGGATTGCAATAGCACAGGGATAGCAACACTCAGAGCAACAATCAGAAGGCAAGAGGAAAAAAAAAAAGCAAGCAAGCAAGAGCAGCTAATATACATATGTACATATTACTATAAATATATATATATATATATATATATATATATATATATATATATATATATATATATATATATATATATATATATATATATATATATATATATATATATATATATATACTGTATATATATATAATGTATATATATATATATATATATATATATATATATATACTGTATATATACTGTATATATACTGTATATATATATATATATATATATATATATATATATATATATATATATATATATATATATATATATATATATATATATATATATATATATATATATACTGTATATATACTGTATATATACTGTATATATACAGTATACAGTATATATATATACACACACAGACACACAGTGTAGAGCATTGTAGCTGGATGGGATAAATATATGAGTATATAAACACACAGTACGGAGCATTGCAGCTAGATGGAATAAATATGTAAATATATAAACACACAGTGCGGAGCAATGTAGCTAGATGGAATAATATGTAGATATATAAACACACAGTACGGAGCATTGCAGCTAGGTGGAAAAAATATGTAAATATATAAACACACAGTGCGGAGCAATGTAGCTAGATGGAATAATATGTAGATATATAAACACACAGTGCGGAGCATTGTAGCTAGATGGAATGAATATATAGATATATAAATATAAACATAAACATAAACACACCCAGTGTGGAGCATTGTAGCTAGATGGAATAAATATGTAAATGTATAAACACACACAATGCAGAGCATTGTTGCTAGATGGGATGAAACAGCACAACCGTCTACTTAGTTATCCTACATGGTATGATTATGTGCCCATACATATTCTCACCCTCCATAGCGACCGGTATTTTCCTAGTTGTATGCCGGAGGGGACCATTGTGTAAGTCTATTGCATCTTTTGCATTCAAAAAACTATTAGGTTGTTACGTCTTTTTGCTATCTCTGCGAGCAGCCCTGCTTAGGTTGTACAGTCTGACAGCCGCTGGTAGGAAGGACCTGCGAAACCTCTCGGTTGTGCACCTGGAATGATGTAGTCTGCTGCTAAATGAGCTCCTCAGTGCATTCAGTATGTCCTGCATAGGGTGGAACTCGGACTCCAGCAGAGATGACAGTTTAGCCACCGTCCTTCTCTCTCCTATCTCCTCCACCGGATCAAGGCACTGCCCCAGGACGGAGCTAGCTTTCTTGATCAGTTTGTTCAGTCTCTTCCTATCGGCTGCAGTAATGCCACTGCCCCAGCAGACCACTCCAAAAGTGATGGCTGATGCCACCACCGTGTCATAGAATGTCTTCAGCAGCGCCCCTTGTACACCAAAAGACCTGAGTCTCCTCAGTAGGAACAGCCTGCGCTGTCCCTTCTTGTAGAGTGCGTCAGTATTGTGTGACCAGTCTAGTTTATTGTTCAGATGAACACCCAGGTACTTGTAGGATGTCACCATCTCAATGTCTGTTCCCTGTATATTTACTGGTGCTGTGAGGGGTTGTCCTCGCCTGCGGCAGTCCATCACCAGCTCCTTAGTTTTCCTCGTGTTGATCTGGAGGCAGTTCCGATGGCACCAATCCACAAAGTCCTGGATAAGCCCTCTGTACTCAGCTTCATCTCCATTGGAGATGAGGCCAACGATCGCAGAGTCATCAGAGAACTTCTGTAGATGGCAGTGTGTTGTGTTGTATGAGAAGTCCGCAGTATAAAGAGTGAACAGGAAGGGAGCCAACACCGTTCCCTGGGGGGCCCCCGTGCTACTGATGATCGTGTCGGACACACAGTCCCGGGTTCTCACAAACTGAGGCCAGTTCGTGAGGTAGTCCAGGATCCATGATGACAGGTGCTGGTCCACCCCTGCGCGCAGCAGCTTGTCCTTCAGGATCATCAGTTGGATGGTGCTGAAAGCACTGGAGAAGTCAAAGAACATGATCCTCACCACATTCCCGGGCTTCTCCAGGTGGGACAGAGAACGGTGAAGGAGGAAGATCACTGCATCCTCCACCCCAATGCCATGCTGGTAGGTGAACTGGAGTGGATCCATCGCTGGTTCCACCAGGGGGCGGAGGTGAGCAAGGAGCAGTCTCTCCAGGGTCTTCATCAAGTGGGACGTCAAGGCCACCGGTCTGTAGCTGTTCAGGTCTTTGGGGTGGGAAGTTTTTGGTACAGGTACCACACAAGATGTTTTCCACAGCTGTGGTACCCTCCCCAGCTTCAGGCTCAGGTTGAAGATGTACGTCACAATCCCACACAGCTGGTCTGCACAGGACTTGAGGAGCTTTGCGCTGATGCCGTCCGGTCCCGACGCCTTCCTCTCCTTGATCTTCCTCAGCTCCGTCCTCACCTGGGTCCTGGTCAGGGTCAGGATGGGGGGCTGTGTGTTGGGAGTGGGGGGGGTGTTGGTGGAGTGGGGAGTGGGCAGCAGGACTTGATGTCTTTACAGGCAGCAGTGGTTGTTGTGCAGTCAGGGGGGAGGGCGGTTGGTCAAACCTATTGAAAAACAAATTCAGATTGTTCGCCCACTCCCTGCCCCCCGTGGCCTGGGGGGAGGTATTCTGGAGCCCAGAGATAGTTTTGAGGTTTCTCCAGACCCCGCTGATGTCGCTCTGTTGCAGCTTGTCCTCCATCTTCCTCCTGAAGCTGTCCTTGCCTTCTCTGATCTTTCTCCTCAGCTCCCTCTGTACGGACTTCAGCATCTCCCTGTTCCCCGACCTGAAGATCCTCTTCTTCTCTCTCAGAAGTGTTTTAATCTCAGGGTTGATCCAGGGTTTGTTGTTTGAGCAACATCGTATGGTCTTGGTGGGAACAGATTTGTCCGCACAGAAGCTGAGGTAGCCCGTGAAGGTGTGAATGAGGCCATCGATGTCCTCACCATGTGGATCGCAGAGCTGCTTCCAGGCGATGGCTTCAAAACAGCCCTTTAGAGTGTCCATGGCCTCCTCAGACCATAACATCACTGTGCGCATGGCCGGGGGTTGTCTGTGCACTAGGGGTTTGTACACCGGCCGGAGATGAACCAAGTTGTGATCCGATCTCCCGAGTTGGGGGAGTTGTGATGAGGTGTACACCTCCTTAGTGTTTGCGTAGAATAAGTCCAGTGTTTTATTGTCTCTAGTGTGGCATGTGACATACTGGGTAAACGTGGGTAGAACGGGAGACAGTGAAACATGGTTGAAATCGCCTGAGATGAGGAGAAGAGCATCTGGGTGTTCTGTCTGCAGCCTGCTGGCTACTGAATGGATGACGTCACGCGCTGTCCCAGCGTTCGCCGTCGGATTTGCATAAACAACAATGCAGATCACGTGTGAGTGTTCTCTCAGGAGATATGTAGGCCGCATGCTAACAGCTAGCAACTCAATGTCTTTGCTGCAGTGACGTTGTTTAACAGTGATATGTCCCGGTCTGCACCAGTTGTTGTTAACATACATTATCACTCCACCGCCCCTTGCTTTGCCACTGTCTGGTGTTCGGTCTGCCCGTATCATGTGGAAACCCTCCAGCTCAATGTTAACATCTGCTGCTAGTTCAGTTAGCCACGTCTCAGTAAACGAAAGGAGAGAGCACTCCCTGTATGCGCTATCGTAACGGCAGATAGCTGCTAGCTCATCTACCTTTCCCAGTATAGAGCGTACATTCCCCATAATGACGGATGGGAAGGTGGGTCTGTACTTTATACTCCTTGTCCGCCGTCTAACACCAGCCCGACAACCACGTCGTTTTCGCCTTATTTCTCTCGGTACGTCGAGTTTTTTCATCAGCACCGAGTGGCGATTAAGTGCAAGCAGCTGTTCCCTGCTGTACCGTCTCCTGCTGTAAACAGTGGCTCGGTCCGCCGGCTCGGGAGGCATTTTGGGGCGATCTGTGTGTCCATGATGTATAAAGTGTGTAAAGAAAGAAAGAAAAAAAACAACTCAGAATTGAGCCGCTGTTGCAAAAGGCAGCCGACTCGTGTGGCGCTGGAAGTTTTTTTTTTTTTTTATGTCTTTATGATTGTGCTTTTATTTTGATAGCGCTGTGGCAGGACTTCCTGCTGTCAAACCTGCTCACGACCTGTCACAGCTGTTTGTATTCAGTGATTATGTATACTCCACACCCGTTTGTAGTTTAAGTTTTGCTCCCTATTTAAGACTGCCAGCTAGACTCAGTCTTCGCTGCGATCTTGCCTACCTTAGACTGGAGTCCCTACGTCCAGCTCCAGTCTATCTTCAGCGTCATGTTTCGCCCTCGCTTTATTCATATGTAAGTGTTTGTGTTTGTTCTTTGTGTCTCATGTTATCTCCCAGTGAGGTCGTGTTTAGTGTACGTGTTTTGCCCCTCCTGGCTCATTACTTTGTTACTTTTGATAATAAATAATCAAACTCACTGCTGGCATTTGGTGCCTCATTCATGCCCTGAAAAGGGCATATATGACAATTATATGCCAATAAGATTGGTTGGTCTAAGTTTTCTAATAGGTTATTGAAATAACTCTCAAAAGGAGGGAGATGTTATAACCGGCAATACAGTGGTGTGAAAAAGTGTTTGCCCCATTCCTGATTTCTCATTTTTTTGTACGTTTGTCACACTTAAATGTTTCAGATCATCAAACAAATTTAAATATGAGACAAAGATAACACAAGTAAACACAAAATGCAATTTTTAAATGAAGGTGTTTATTATTAAGGGAAAAAAAAAATCCAATCCTACCTGGTTGGGCCACCCATAGCAGCAACAACTGCAATCAAGCGTTTGTGATAACTGGCAATGAGTCTTTTACAGCGCTGTGGAGGAATTTTGGCCTACTCGTCTTTGCAGAATTGTTGTAGTTCAGCCACATTGGAGGGTTTTCAAGCATGAACCACCTTTTAAAGGTCATGCTACAGCATCTCAATCGGATTCAGGTCAGGACTTTGACTAGGCCACTCCAAAGTCTTCATTTTGTTTTTCTTAAGCCATTCAGAGGTGGACTTGCTGGTGAGTTTTGGATCATTGTCCTGCTGCAGAATCCAAGTGCACTTCAGCTTGCAGTCACGGACAGTTGGCCAGACATTATGCTTCAAGATTTTTTGTTAGACAGCAGAATTCATGGTTCCATTTACCACAACAAGTCTTCCAGTACCTGAAGCAGCAAAAGAGTGCCACACAATCACACTATTACCACATTTTACTGTTGGTATGATGTTCCTTTTCTGAAATGCTGTGTTACTTTTACGCTGGATATAATGGGACACACACTTTCCAAAAACTTCAACTTTTGTCTCGTCGGTCCAGAGTATTTTCCAAAAAGTCTTGGGGATCATCAAGATGTTTTTGAAATTCTAAATGCCAGTTCGTCATTACAACATAAACGGTTTCTTCTACAGCCAGCCATATGTTTGTCCCTTCAGAGCTACTGTAAAAACATGGCCGTGCAAAACATGGCAGTGCATAGCGGCATGGGTCCAGCTCCATGTAAGCAACTTTTTCTGAGGTAACAAAAATCATACAGCTTTTTTTTTAAAGACTATACACGATTAAAAACATGTTTACACATAATTATTTTTATTTTTGATAAAAGCTTATCCAAAATTTTACACAGTGTACCTTTAATGTGTCCATTCACAGAGTGATGACTGAAATGATTTCCAGAGTTCACGGTATGTTTTACTTGCAACATTGATTACCACAAAATATACCAGAAGATATCAGTAACAACCCAACTAACCCATACATACATACAAAGAAATCAAGGCAACTGTGTTCATAAAACAAGTTATATTTAATAAAGCAGGATGACACAGGGAATACATATTGAACACATGAAGAAAAAGAGGTGCAAAAAGGCATAGAAAATCAAGAAACTAGTAGAAATCCATCAGAATTCAGCAAGCCATTCCATCACCCATCAGTGCAAATTCATTTCAGCTGGTTAAGTCCTAACTGACAGCCTTTAAAAGGTCTGTGAATATCAGATTGTCACACCACAAACACCCATTCTTCCATACAAACTGCCTTCAAATCTGGAAGGTTCCGTGGGTGTCTTCTACTAACTCTGATCTTCAGTTCATTCCATAGATTTTCAGTTGGATTCAGGTCAGGTGACTGACTGGGCCTTTCCAGCAGCTTTATTTTCCTTCTCTGGAACCAGTTGAGAGTCTCCTTGGCTGTGTGTTTGGGATCATTGTCTTGCTGAAATGTCCAACCTCGTTTCATCTTCAGCATCTTGACAGATGGCAACAGGTTCTTATCAAGGATGTCTCTGTACATTTGTCATTCATCTTTTCTTCAATTATATGAAGTCTGCCTGTACCAAGTGCTGAAAAGCACCCTCACACCATGATGAGATGTGCTGTGCAATTTCTCCTCCAAACATGCTGTGTGGTGTGACGTCCAAAATGTTCAATTTTAGTCTCATCTGACCAGACTATATTCTCCCAGTATTTAAGTAGCTTGCTCAAACGTTGTGCAGCACACTTTAAACCAGTTTCAAACATACTTTTTCTTCAGCAATGGAGTCTTGCGAGGTGAGCAGGCATAGAGCCCATGTCGACTGAGTGCATTACTTATTGCTTTCTTTGACACAGCAGTACCTGCTAACTCCAGGTCTTTCTGGAGCTCTCCACAAGTGGTCTTTGTCTCTTAGATAACTCTTCTGACTCCTCTGTCAGAAATCTTGCGAGGAGCTCCTGGTCATGGTCGGTTTATGGTAAAATGATGTTTTTTCCACTTCTGAATGATGGCTCCACAAGTGTTCACTGGAACATTGAGCTGTTTAGAAATGCACCTGTAACCAATGCCATAATTATGTTTTGCAACAATAACGTTTGGATGGTCTAGAGAGAGCTCTTTTCTTCTACCCATCATGAGTTCTTTGTGGTCTGACAATCTGATATTCACAGACCTTTTTAAATACTATTGTTAGAAAAATACTCGATTCTTTGATTGAAAGATCCAAGAACAAGCCAGAGATTTCTTCAATTTAAAGATGGAACATTTATTTAGAAGTCACAAGTAAAGCAAGCAGAGCTGCAGCATGACACAGCTCCCTCTGGAGCATTGCCACACTGACCACGACTTCCGGGTGCGACATACATTTATCTTCTCGGGTTGGCGGGTCAGATCAACCCAGTACAATAGGATGGGCTTGTACGTGACCGTCTGATTGGCCAGTTTTAACTCTGACGTGAACAGGCCATCCGCTATTCACGTTACTGATCTCTTAAAATGTACTATCAAAAGTGTGTGTGAGAATGTTGGTTTGGGTGTGTACTAATGTGATAGACCTGACTATAATGAGAGAGAGAGAGAGAGAGAGAGAGAGAGAGAGAGAGAGAGAGAGTTTTGAGTTTTAAAAAATGCCTTTATTGCACAATTCAAAAAATGTAAGAGCACCAATATCATTCCACCGTGTCTCACATTGGAAAAGTGCAAACATAAGTCATCCCCCCCCCACACAACACAAAGTATTGCCTGCAGTCCCCCTATTCCACATTGCCAGTGGCAGTAGTCCGAGTCTTCCTTGTAGTCCGTGCAAAGACGAGCCACAGGCCTCCAGTTCTTAAGCAAGGCCAAGTCCCCTTCCTCCGGCAGCAGAGATAGCGCTGCGCGCCCGCAGCCAGTTCCGTTGTACGTCCCAGAGACATTTTCCTCATCTCAGATGGATTGTATTCTTTAGACCATGAAGGATTTTTAAGCAAGTCATCTTTGCAGCAGGCTCGTCCAGATTATAGAAAGAAAACGTTGGGGCATCCATGCCCTGCAGGCGAGTAAACCGTGACCTTGTAGTCCGTGCAAAGAAGAGCCACAGGCCTCCCCTTTTCAAGCCAGGCCAAGTCCCCGTCCTCGGGCAGCAAAGATAGTGCTGCGCGCCGGCAGGAGACCGGTAAAGATCCAGTTCTGTGACAGTCAATTACAGTCAATTAGAAACGTCATAAAAGTCTGATTGAACAATATCCCAAAAATGCGTAAAACAGGCAGAGGAACGACCGCCATTTATGCCTCCTGTCGGGCGTGCTTGACCCTTGTTCCCCCTGCTGCTTTATGCAGGGCTGTCAGGTGTTTTTTGAGGCGAAAACGTTTCCTTTCATCCAGGAGGTCAAGACCAACCTGCCTTCTTAGCACATTAACAGACTTAATGAATTTATCAGTGTCACTGAAGTAGTCAGTGACTTTAATGGCCTTGTTATAGGTTTCATCCAGAAAAGCATTTATTTCTTCCAGTGAATACAAAGTCGTGTTTGTACTGCATTTTGCCTCAATAGACTCAGTGTTAGACACAGCGTCGGGATCAGATTCCATTTCCTCGTCAGCACAACTCAGCTGAGTGTTTGGTTCATCTGGCCCAGTGGATTCATCATGGGCCACATTTTCCTGGACTCCACCCACAGCAGCTGACTGTCGCTGTTCCGTCCCCTGCTCTGAAACGGTAGCAGCCTCCGGAAGCACAGCCGCTGATGTCAGACAGCGAGATTCTGACGCACCATCAGTGACATTTTGGGCGCCATCACCAGCGACGCTCCCGGCCGTAAGCTGGGCTGCGGGCGCCACAGCCGGGCTGTCCACAGACACAGCGGCAGGCTCCGGAGCAGGACCGGCGGAAGCCACTGCAACGTCGTCCGTAGTAGCGGCGGGAGCGGAGGCCGCGCCGGCACCCTCAGCTGCGGCGGAAGGCCCTGCCACGCTGTCCGCAGTAGCGGTGTGAGCGGAGGGCGCACCGCCAGCACCAGCCGCGGCCCCATCATAGCCCCCCGCCCGCTGCCTGTGCGGACAAGCAAACCGTTTATGGCCCATGTCCCTACATTCAAAACACTTCATCTGTCCTGAGCTTGCATACACCATTTAGGAGCCGTCACCGTGTTTGACCCGGAAGGACACTTCCAGAGTCGCAGTTGGCGAGTCCAAAAACATGAACACCTGTAGCCTGAGTGATTTCACATGTTTTAACTTGGTCTCCTTGCACCCCAAAGTCACAGTTCTAAACGGGCCTGCAAACTTCCCAAATCTGCGGAGCTCCGTAGCCAACTGCTCATCAGTGATGAAAGGAGGAACACCTGAGACGGTGATACGCGTTGATGGGACAGATAAGGGGGACACCTGTACATACGTATCCCCGATAACAACACCGCTTGCAATCAGGGTGTGGACATCCTCTTCAGCAGCCAGAAACACAACTACAGCTCTATTCATTCGGGACGCAAAGCAGATCGCATCATGGCCCACCTGCTCGCCCACAGCCAGAAGGACCTCCTCCACAGTAACACTGCTGTCCGGGGGAACGATCCGCACCCCCTGGCGGTTAGACGGAGAGAGAGAGAGAGAGAGAGAGAGAGAGAGAGAGAGAGAGAGAGAGAGAGAGAGAGAGAGAGAGAGCTCTGTAGCTCTGCCTAATTCCAGTTTACCAGAGTTTAGCGACACGTATTTGAGATGAGATGAGATGAGATTCAACTTTATTGTCATTACACATGTATGAAGGTAACGAAACGTGACTTGGCATTTGGGCACGCTCTGCAGAGCGCATCCAAGGCCGGGGCAGCCACTAGGCGCCAGTCAGCATAAGCATGCAAACAGAATATGTATGGAATATGTGTAGAGCATAAAGGGAGATTACCTACAGAATTATTATTTTGGCATTAACTTTCCATTAACCCTTTCACTATGAGTCGGGACTTAACCAGCTGGAACTAATTAACACTGATGGGGGATGGGATGGCTTCCTAAATTCTGATGGATTTCAGCTGGTTTCTTTGCTTTCTATGCCTTTTTGCACCTCTTTTTCTTCATGTGTTCAATACTTATTCCCTGTGTCATTCCACTTTATTAAATATAACTTGTTTTGTAAACACAGTTGCCCTGATTTCTTTGTAAGGATTACTTGGGTTATTACTGATATTTGGTGAAAATCTCAGGTCAATGGCTCCCTCAGAAATATGTTTAATGAAAAAAATGTTGACATGTTCAATACTTATTTTCCCCGCTGTAATATATTCTAGCATGTATCCAGTAAATCATACTCATCAGCCTGAAAACATTACAACATATTACTCTAATTGATTGACAGGAGATTCCAAGACTAGCAATGGCAGCCTTGTGTCACAACTCGCTCTCGCCTGTCTCCCGCTTCAGCTGCGCGCACACCTGCGCCTCATCAATCTCGGGCTATATAGCCCGCTCCTCCCAGAGCCTCGGCCTGGAGCCGTCTGCTCATCAATGCTCTTCACTCCAGCGCACACCTGCTGCCTTACAGCCTGTGCTCCTCGGATTACCCTTCTTCCTACACGTAAGCTATTCTCCACTTACCTGCTCTCCAGTTTCTCCCCTTTGCACAGGAGGATCCTCTGGCAGCGGACTTTCCTCCCACGTCCTTGCCATCACTCCCCTCTCCGCGCCGAGCGCGCATCGGGACACTGTCTTTCAGGCAGAAGACCTGCGGCTTTAGCCAATGCCAGCCACCTTACCACCTACAAGTAAGCACCAGATTGAATATTAATTCCACTGGGTGTTTGCCGGCTGTTAACCTCTGTGTGTGCTCTCCCCTTAGGGTTGCCTGGCTGTACGGTGCCTCGTTCCGCCCTCGACGCATCCCGTCTTCCAGCATCACATTACACTCTGCTCTCACACACTCAGACACCAATTATTATTTAATAAAATCACTGAATCACACTCGAGCCTGTGTGTGTGTTCCCTGTGTCTGGACTCATGTCACCTTGTTTAGTATGGGCTTAATGTACTGTATCTGTTTTTCATGTCTCTATAGATTTGATTCATATGCCTCTATATGAAATCATATACAGCTTTGGAAACAGTAAAACTTGAGTGTTAACCAACCAGCCACCATAATTTAAATGACATGTGAAGCTAAATTAGTGATTTTAGTACAGTATGTAAAGCACATTTTTTTGTAAAGCACATACATATAACTAAGAGAAAAGGCCCATTGCAATGAAAAGAGTGGACAAATAAGTTCCGGATCTATCCTGCAGTATATGTCATGACTCACTCTGGGCCGTCACCTGCTTCAGCTGTGCGCACAACTGCTTCCAATCACTCACGGGTTTTATAGCCTGCTCTGCCTGAGCCTTGGCACGGAGCCATCTGTCATTTCTCCCTGACCTTCGTCTCTCACCTGACTGTCTACGTCCAGGTCTCTAATTCGTCTTTTGGAAGACCCTTCTCGTCTAAAGTAAGCATTACTCTACTCACCTGCCTCTCAGTCTCTCCCCTGTGCACAAGTGGATTCCTCTGGTGGTGGAACCAATCCCCCGCGGCGGCGGAACGCCTTCTTCTCGCCTCACCAGGCCTCACTGCTCACTACCGGGAGTGCCTCGCAGGCGCTGTCTTCCTGGCTGGAGCCCCTCGGGCCAACCTGCGCTTCCATCGTTCCACCTGCAAGTAAGCCTCAGTCATTAATCTGCTCACGCTGTTGTGGAAAGAACTAACATCTGTGCTTTGGCTCTGTTCTAGAGTTGCCAGGCTGAACGGCGCTCTGTCTCACCCCCGGCTGCAACATCGCCACCGTCATCGCATTCACACCATGCATACACGCACCCACACACCCTCTGTTGGCACAATAAAGATTATTGAATTTCACTCGAGCCTGTGTGAGTGTGTTCCCTGGGTCCAGCAATATGTCAGTATAAGGGAATAATACAGAATACAGTATCGGTGTCATGACTGGCAATAATTGGATAGCTCACGTGCAGGGAATGACACCAAAGGAAACACACAATGACACAGTGTAACAAGTTTAGGTAGAATTTTATTAAATGCAAAGAAGGCCTCTGCAAGAGAAAAACACCACTCGCCAGGGGAACCACACAGCCTGAAACGAGAGACGAGACCAGGTGAGTTAGGAGGGAGACTAGACACGGGGAAAACAGGACTACACTCACGTGGTAGTAATAGAGAACCGGGCAGAAAAACCCAACACGTACAGCGAACTTCCCGATGAAACAGGATGGCAATGGGAAGCTGGATGAGGTGTCTGACCGGGTGATGATGACAGGGCAGGTGAGCACACAACCCTGGAGATGCACCACAAAGGAGGTAGCAACCTGTGAAAAGGTAAACAGAGGATTAATGGATTTCTTAAATATAAGGAAAGATAGATTTTTACTGCTGATGCAGGTAGTATACCCAACGAGCCAGCGCTGAGACGTTAAAGAGAAGGTCTATTTAAGCACTGGCGAGTCAGAGGAGCAGGTGTGTCTCAGGTGGAGATGGTTACCCGCGGAGTAGGTGAAGGTTGAGCCAGACGGGCGGGGGAGGAGTGCTCTCACCAGGCCATGACAATCACGACATTGTGGAGATTAAATAACCAGACCGACTTTCCGAGCAGACAAACTTTATTTCACTCTCACATCTTCCAAAATCAGAACATTGAACATTAAACATTTGTAGCAGGGACGCTCTCTTTTATATCCCAAAGCTCACACCTCCCTGCTACCTGAGGTCCTGCATTCACCATTCACTCCCCCAAGACAATTGCCCTTAACCCCCCGCCATTTGATCTCCATGCTCTCTCAGTCTGAGAGGAAAACTACTGAACTCTACACAGCATGGGTCCAAGCATGGGTCCCCCACAACATGAACATTTCACCAAATCTGACACAGGACAGCACAACATGACACTTTGAAAGTCACAAGGCTAAGGCCAGCAGAAATGACTCCAGCACAATAGTATTCTGTTCAATTCCATCCATCCATCCATCCATCCATCTTCTACCGCTTTTCCGGAGGTCCGGGTCGCAGAGGCAGCAGTTCAAGCAGAGAAGCCCAGACTTCCCTCTCCCCCGCCACCTGCTCCAGCTCTTCAGAGAGGATACCAAGGCGTTCCCAGACCAGCTGGGAGACATAGTCTCTCCACCGTGTCCTGGGTCTGCCCCGGGGTCTCCTCCCAGTGGGATGTGTCTGAAACACCTCAAGTGGGAGGTGTCCAGGAGGCATCCTAATCAGATGTCCATACCACCTCAACTGACTCCTTTCAATGCGGAGGAGCAGCGGTTCTACTCTGAGCCTCTCCCGGATGACTGAGCTCCTCACCCTATCTCTGAGGGTGAGTCCAGCAATCCTACGGAGAAAGCTCATTTCAGCCGCTTGTATCCGCGATCTCGTTCTTTCGGTCATTACCCAAAGCTCGTGATCATAGGTGAGAGTAGGAACATAGATTGACTGGTAAATCGACAGCTTTGCCTTAGAATTCAGCTCCCTCTTCACCACAACAGACCGATACAATGTCCGCATCACTGCAGATGCTGCTTCAATCCGTCTGTCGATCTCTCGCTCCATTTTCCCCTCACTCGTGAACAAGACCCCAAGATACTTAAACAGGGGGTCTGGAGGACACAGTACCCCAGCGGGGTCCGGGGCAGTGCCCCGGTGGGTGGGGGGGGGGGGCAAGGGGGGCAAATCCCCCGAAAGCTCCTGGGTTTTTATGATTTTTAAGTACCAGAACTGTGCTTAAATGATATAAAACAAACAGCTGAATGCCACTTATTACTGTATAATATTGACTTATGTTCCAAGAAGATAGCATTTCTAAAATATTCCAGCAAGCATTATCCATCACATGCTTTAACACTTGATCAAATCAAAATCAGTTAATTTTATCTATTCCATAATAGAAATAAAATTCCAACATACCATTACTTTTTATAATTTCAGCATTCATTTCAGATCACCAGTTTCAATCTCCATTGAGACTTGAGCAGTTCATTTTGCACAATCACTGATGTAGCCAAGTCTTAGAAATATTCAAAAGTTATGAGTCAATGTCCACTGTGCACTGTCAATTTCAAACTGTTTGGAATCATAAAAGGGGATGGTTAACTTTTATTACCGTTTCATCCCCCGCGCAGCCCAGCTCAAACAGCCGTTGTACACCACCAGTAATATATACTCACCGGCCACTTTATTAGGTACACCTGTCCAACTGCTCGTTAACACTTAATTTCTAATCAGCCAATCACATGGCGGCAACTCAGTGCATTTAGGCATGTAGACATGGTCAAGACAATCTCCTGCAGTTCAAACCGAGCATCAGTATGGGGAAGAAAGGTGATTTGAGTGACTTTGAACGTGGCATGGTTGTTGGTGCCAGAAGGGCTGGTCTGAGTATTTCAGAAACTGCTGATCTACTGGGATTTTCACGCACAACCATCTCTAGGGTTTACAGAGAATGGCCCGAAAAAGAAAAAATATCCAGTGAGCGGCAGTTCTGTGGGCGGAAATGCCTTGTTGATGCCAGAGGTCAGAGGAGAATGGCCAGACTGGTTCGAGCTGATAGAAAGGCAACAGTGACTCAAATAACCACCCGTTACAACCAAGGTAGGCAGAAGAGCATCTCTGAACGCACAGTACGTCGAACTTTGAGGCAGATGGGCTACAGCAGCAGAAGACCACGCCGGGTGCCACTCCTTTCAGCTAAGAACAGGAAACTGAGGCTACAATTTGCACAAGCTCATCGAAATTGGACAATAGAAGACTGGAAAAACGTTGCCTGGTCTGATGAGTCTCGATTTCTGCTGCGACATTCGGATGGTAGGGTCAGAATTTGGCGTCAACAACATGAAAGCATGGATCCATCCTGCCTTGTATCAATGGTTCAGGCTGGTGGTGGTGGTGTAATGGTGTGGGGAATATTTTCTTGGCACTCTTTGGGCCCCTTGGTACCAATTGAGCATCGTTGCAACGCTACAGCCTACCTGAGTATTGTTGCTGACCATGTCCATCCCTTTATGACCACAATGTACCCAACTTGTGATGGCTACTTTCAGCAGGATAATGCGCCATGTCATAAAGCTGGAATCATCTCAGACTGGTTTCTTGAACATGACAATGAGTTCACTGTACTCAAATGGCCTCCACAGTCACCAGATCTCAATCCAATAGAGCATCTTTGGGATGTGGTGGAACGGGAGATTCGCATCATGGATGTGCAGCCGACAAATCTGCGGCAACTGTGTGATGCCATCATGTCAATATGGACCAAACTCTCTGAGGAATGCTTGCAGCACCTTGTTGAATCGATGCCACGAAGAATTGAGGCAGTTCTGAAGGCAAAAGGGGGTCCAACCCGTTACTAGCATGGTGTACCTAATAAAGTGGCCGGTGAGTATATATATATATATATATATATATGTGTGTGTGTGTGTGTGTGTGTGTGTGTGTGTACGTATGTATATTCACTACTCTTATTTTCTTATCTTGTAAATTATTGCTCTGAGTGTTGCTATCCCTGTGCTGTTGCAATCCTGGAATTTCCCCATTGTGGGACTAATAAAGGCTTATCTTATCTTATCTTATTGCTCTTCCTTAATCCGAGGTTCGACCAATGGTCAGACTGTCCTCTCCAGTACCTTGGCATAGACCTTCCCAGGGAGGATGAGGAGAGTGATCCCTCTAAAGTTGGAGCACAGCTTCCGGTCCCCCTTTTTAAAGAGAGGAACCACCACCCCAGTTTGCCATGCCGAAGGCACTGTCCAGTTTTTAAATGAAGGTATTTATTATTAAGGGGAAAAAAAATCCAAAAATCCATGGCCCTGTGTGAAAAAGTGATTGCTCCCTAAACCTAATAACTGGTTGGGCCACCATTAGCAGCAACACCTGCAATCAAGCGTTTGCAATAACTGGCAATGAGTCTTTTGCGGTGCTGTGGAGGAATTTTGACCCACTCATCTTTGCAGAATTGTTGTGATTCAGCCACATTAGATGGTTTTCAAGCATGAACCACCTTTTAAAGGTCATGCCACATTATCTCAATCGGATTCAGGTCAGGACTTTGACTAGGCCACTCCAAAGTCTTCATTTTGTTTATCTTGAACAATTCAGAGGTGGACTTGCTGGTGTGTTTTGGATCATTGTCCTGCTGCAGAATCCAAGTGCACTTCAGCTTGCGGTCACAAACAGATGGCCAGACATTCTCCTTCAGGATTTTTTGTTAGACAGCAGAATTCATGGTTCCATTTACCACAACAAGTCTCCCAGGTCCTGAAGCAGCAACACAGTGCCACACCATCACACTACCACCACCATATTTTACTGTTGGTATGACGTTCGTTTTCTGAAATGCTGTGTTACTTTTACGCTGGATGTAATGGGACACACACCTTCCAAAAAGTTCAACTTTTGTCTCGTCAGTCCAGCGTATTTTCCCAAAAGTCTTGGGGATCATCAAGATGTTTTCTGGCAAAACTGAAATGAGTCTTTATGTTCTTTTTGCTCAGCAGTGGTTTTTGTCTTGGAACTCTGGCATACAGTTGAAAGACTCCTGCAACAATTTGATTTGAGCAAAAATCTGGTGGGTTGGATTCTGGATTTCTTAACCAACAGGATGCAGAGAGTAAGGGTCAATGGTACATTGTCTGACCTAAAGTGCTCTTCTACTGGCTCTCCTCAGGGGTGTGTGTTGTCACCACTACTCTTCATCCTGTACACAAACATGTGTTGGAGCAGACATGACAACAGACACATTATAAAGTATGCTGATGTAAGAGAATTTATGAAATTAATAAATATGATCAGGTATAAATTATTTAATTTATATTGATGTATTGGAATCTGAGATCGAATCTCGTTTCATATACACCAGAAAAGTCAATAACACTCGTAGGGGCACCAGCTTCTATCTTTAAGAAGCAATTTTAATTTTAATTTCACTTTATACCTGTTTAATCACTCAATAAATTAATTAATAATCAGTCTCAAAAATTTTTTTCCGTGAATTCGATACCTGTGCTTGAAACAGACTCAGAATGAAATAAATTCTCAACAACTTCTCTCATTTTCACATATTTATTAAATGAAATGATTAACATACATTGCAGTAATTTCATTAATCATAAAATCAATCTTGTAAATGATAGATTAACAATGTCAATATTTTCGGAACCAGGGTTAAACTGAGAAATGAATTTCTATCAGTTTGAGTTAACAGATTATGGAAACAACCCGAATTTATGGAGAAAGTTTACTAATTATATGAAAAGTCCTGGATTAATCTTGAGAAAATAAAAACGGAATTTTAATGAAAAGAAGAGTTATGTTAATGGCTTCTTAATTTGCATCTGATTAGATATACAAATTATTACCGAACCTCAGACGTTTAATTCAGCAGATGAATTAAAGTTTGCAGCTCACGTGATTCCTCGCTTGGAGTTTCCCTATTGATCTGGTCAACGTTCTTTCGTCGTCCTCATGAAGTTTTGATGTGGTGTTCAGGGGCAAAACCCAGAATATTTGTCCCGCAAATATTCTTGATGATGAATGAGATCGGATGTTTGATCTCAATGGTTGAAATCCTGCAGAAGCGCACTGATTTGTCAGCTGCGCATGATGTGGGAGCTGCGTCTTCTCAGAGGCCTTCGATAATAATTAATTAAAGATATCTAATCCGATCTCAAATTAAAGGGTTTCGGACTTTAGAAAAAAATAATAGCTTCTGGTGTGTGATTGGTCAAGAAAAATATTATAAAAATAAAGTCAAGATTAAAACTTACATTAGAATTAAAACAAACGGTGGTTTTACAGAAAGTTTAACAAAGAAAAAGTGATAAATAAAAATTGGAGTTTAACTCCGATTAAGAATTGAGCTCAAAGAAATAGGAATTCCTAGGCATTTAAGAGAAAAAGAAAAAAACATTAAAATACAAAGTTACATAAACAAATTACGAGTTATCTGCTCTGTGTTCAGAAAAGCGACACGTGGTAGAAGCCTTTGTTCTTCCCAAAGTTCTTTCTTGCTGTCTGAAGACAATAGACAAAAGAGAGAGACGAACGGAGGTGAAAGAGTGAGTCCAAAAGAGGCGAAAAGAGCATGCCGAAAGAGAAAAGCCAAAAGAGCCAGCCGAAAGAGCACGAAGCAGGGGGTCCTCCTCCTTTTATAAGTTCTGTTGAGCTTTCGCGGGCTTCCGGGTTGACCGGAATCTCAGCCAATGAGCGTCCTTCGTGGGCGGGTGTAATATAAATGTGTTTTTAATGTGTGCCCTGATTTGTTTCTCAGTTGTTTTTAATATGTTTTAACAATCCAGTTTTCTTCCCATGAATCCAGTTCTCTTTATCTTAAGGCACACCATGACCTGGACAGTATGACCTGTTCTTAGACACAGCAAGTTTTCCTTAGCACAGCAAGTCTCTCACTCCTTAAATCACTGTTGCATGCTTATGAAACAAAGGCTTGGCCTTTATTCCTTCTCACATATGTGTGTATTGGGAGAAATGTAGCAGGTGTTCCTGTATGTTTTGGGAACCAGGCAGAGTTGAATTGCCTGGGAGCAGAAAACTGGCCCTTCCTGCTCCCCACGCAATTCTATGATGAGGGGGGGGCTTGCTCGGAGCAGAGATGGCCACTCTGTTCTGTACCTAGCCTTCCTTTAAAAACAGGGGTTTTCCCTCAATACGTTGAGTCTGCCGTGAGTTTTCTTGCGCAAAAACATCCGGCTGAGAAATCCCGCTCTTCCTGGCCGTGGGCTCCCGGTCACCTGTATCAAACGGTAAGAGCTTGTGAAATGACATGAAATGCATTGATCCTTGTGTGTGTGAAGGAAATGTGTGACATGCAATGATTTCTCTTTTGTGTATGGAGATATGGTCTGTGGGGAATAAAGAGATACAGTTTTATTCTAGCAGCCGTGTCTCAGTGTGAATACTTTGTCTCAGTGTACATTCTTTTCTATGTGCCGACTTCTCACGAACCTGTCTAAATATTTTCATAAAACAGCGGGCTTGACGAACTTTAGTCCAATGACAGTCTTCATCTGCGAGGGACCAATGGGATGAAGAAGCTGGGGCTTGGTGAAGACTGGGTGAAATTGGATATCGGTCCACATGAATACACACAATTTTAAATACATTGAAATGTGCTTTTACACACTTATGTATAACTAAGCTAACCTTAGTCATTAGTGTAACCTTATAAGCAGTGCTTCTAAATCAACATGCAGGAATAAAAATTCATTTAAACATTTTTAACATGCATATATAGTATATAAAATCACAGATTAATGCATTTCACACATATTATTGATTTTCCACATTAAAAACATCAGAGTCCACTTGCTTTTCATAGTCCTGAAAAGAAGAGAAGGTTTAGAATTGAGTTTGTAATAATGTACTTTAAAGTTCACTGGTTAAATCCAGCATGTCCCAGAGTTTAAGGAAATTAACTGAGTTGTGGATCTGTGTGGCCAGGTCTGTTGCATGTTTATGGGGGCAATAAAGGGGCACAGGAGGAAATAGGTGGAATTCTTTTAGACTGGTTTTAGCAAAGGAATGGGATTTCAGCTGTGGCCTGGGGGAGAAAACCAGTTCTTGACTGTCTTACTCCTGGGTGAAACAAAATGTCTTTAAGCAGAAGAATAATTATTGCTGAGCCAAAGTGAGATGATGCTACACTGATGATTCAATTATTGTCAGTCTCCTCCAGGATGGTGAGAGTGGCCACGGCCCAGTAGTTGATGATTTTGTTCACTGGTGTGAGGATTCCTACCTGCAGCTGAATACGACAAAAACTAAAGATATGATTATTGACTTTAGGAGGAAAACTCCCAGGCACAAAGTCACCATACTAAAAGGCCAGACCACCAAATGTGTACAATCCTACAAATATCTTGGGACGATTATTGATAGTAATTTAAAGTTTGAAGAGAACTGTGAAAGGGTGTGCAAAAAGGGTTAGCAACATTTGCATTGCTTGAGGAAACTTGCACGCTTCCAAATTGACCGAACCATAATGACAATGTTTTATCGGGCTTTTATTGAATCTGTTTTATCCTTTTCTTTAGTGTCATGGTTTGGTCAGATAAAACTGAAACAGAGGAAATCCTTGGATCAGGTAGTTAGATGGTCCAGTCGTTTGCTTGGTGAGTCACAGCTGAGCCTGACATCCCTGTACACCAGACAAGTACAGAGGATGGCTACCTCCATTTTAAATGATGACTCCCACCCTTTGCACTGCAACTTTCAGCTTCTTCCCTCAAGACGGAGGTTTGCTGTCCCAAAAAGTAAAACCCAGTGCTACAAAAACAGCTTTGTTCCTGCTGCTGTCAAAGAGTTGAACAAGTTGTAACAATATATTGCACATAATTTAGGTACCTATTTATTAACTCCATTTTATATTTACTTATTTTTGTAGGATTTTATTTGGGTTCTAAATATTTCATTGGGTTTTAGACCTTTGAGTTTTTAACCTCTTTGACTAGTTTTTAACTTTTTAATATGACCCTTCTCTCTTACCTCTGGTTTTTCTCTCATCTCTTTGTCTTTATACCCTGATTGATGGAGCCTTGAGTATTTTTATCATGTTTATAGTCAGCTTCATGTGTGCCTGTGTTTGTGTTTATGTTGAATGTAATTGTGGCTTGTAAATATGGATGTCACCAGACTGCAAAACAAATCTACCTACGGGTACAAATAAAATAACCTGAACCTGAACCTGAACCTGATGCAGGCCATTTTTGCCCGTCTCATTCTTATGGTGGAATCATGAACACTGACCTTAACAGAGGCAAGTGAGGCCTGCAGTTCTTTGGATGCTGTTGTGGGGTCTTTTGTGACCTCTTGGATGAGTTGTCGCTGCGCTCTTGGGATAATTTTGATTTGCCGGCAACTGCTGGGAAGGTTCACCACTGTTCCATGTTTTTGCCAATTGTGGATAATGGCTCTCATTGTGGTTTGCTGGAGTCCCAAAGCTTTAGAAATGGCTTCACAACCTTTTCCCAAATGATAGATCTCAATTACTTTATTTCTAATTTGTTCCTGAATTTCTTTGGGTCAAACTAGGGATTCTAAATTGTCCTTAGGTATGACTGTGAGAGGGAATGGTTGTCTGTCTCTCGGTGTTGGCCCTGCTATGTGACTGGTGATCTGTCCAGGGTGTTCCCTGCCTCTCGCCCAAAGATGCTGGTATCGGCTCCAGCCCCCCCGCGACCCGAAAAGGATTAAGCAGAAGAAGATGGATGGATAGATAGCATGGTGTCTAGCTTTTGAGGATCTTTAGGTCTACTTTACTTTGTCAGGCAGATCCTATTTAAGTGATTTCTTGATTGAGAACAGGTGTGGCAGTAATCAGACCTGGGTGTGGCTAGACAAATTAAACTCAGCTTTCCAAAGATGTGATAAACCACAGTTAATTATGTTTTGTTTTTTTGTTTTTTTTGGGGGGGGGAGTATCACTTTTTCACACAGGGTCATGTAGATTTGGATTTTTTCTAGCCTTAATAATAAACACCTTCATTTAAAAAGTGCATTTTGTGTTTACTTGTGTCATTTTTGTCTAATATTTACACTACTGTTCAAAAGTTTGGGGTCACTTAGAAATTTCCTTATTTTTGAAAGAAAAACACTTTTTTTTCAATGAAGATCACTTTAAACTAATCAGAAATACACTCTATACATTGCTAATGTGGTAAATGACTATTCTAGCTGCAAATGTCTGGTTTTTGGTGCAATATCTACATAGGTGTATAGAGGTCAATTTCCAGCAACTACACTCCAGTGTTCTAATGGTACAATGTGTTTGCTCATTGTGTCAGAAGGCTAATGGATGATTAGAAAACCCTTGTGCAATCATGTTAGGTCTGCAATGCTGTAATTGCTGCAAATGGAGGATTCTTTGACGAAAGCAAAGTTTGAAGGAAAAAATTATTTCAAATACAAATCATTATTTCTAACCTTGTCAATGTCTTGACTATATTTTCTATTCATTTTACAACTCATGGTGGTAAATAAAAGTGTGACTTTTCATGGAAAACACAAAATTCTCTGAGGTGACCCCAAACTTTTGAACGGTAGTGTAAATTTGTTTGATGATCTGAAACATTTAAGTGTGACAAACATGCAAAAAACTGAGAAATCGGGAAGGGGGCAAACATTTTTTGTCACCACTATATATCAATTTGATATTTTCAACTTCATCCTTGATTTTATTTTTTTGGATTGTTTAGAATTAGGGCAAATGCATTAATTGTCAAAACTATATAATTTAATGAGCTAAAAATAAAAGTTTAAATGTGGTGTGCTACTATGAAACAAGCCAAATTAGTTTTTAAAAAATCTGAGGTAAAAACAAACTGTATCTTATATAACAAATGTATAAACCTACATACTATAAATTTGAATTGGTTTACAGTCACTTTAGTAGGGATATTCCATAACTGTTAATTTTACGCAGTTCACTTATGTTTGACAAATTGACATCATAACTTTATTTGTATGTGTTATACAAAAATTCTTAAAATCGTAGATGAAATGAGATACTATTTTTCCAAATACCAAAATGGTGATGGTCTTGGCTCAGGTTGTTGCTAAGTGCATTATATTCACTAATTTTACACTTTATACCTGCTTACTAAACTCTTATCAAATTAATCTTAATATGAATTCAACATAATAAATTCCACTATATTTGCTCTTAACAAGCTGTTATTATTATTATTATTATTATTATTATTATTATTATTTTTTTTGTATACTTTATAAATCCCAGATGAAAATTACAGGGCATCCACATGGATGGATGAGGCAGCCAAGGTGTGGTGCAAATCCCTTCACCATTCACACACACATTCACACGTAGGGCCACTTTAGAATCTCCAGTTAACCTAACTTGCATGTTTTTGGGCTGTGGGAGGAAACTGGAGTAACTGAGGTAAACACACGCATACACAGGGAGAACATGAAAACTCCACACAGAAGGGAACCACTGTGCCAGATTGCAGATGATGATAAATTAATGTTTAATGTGTACTTGATGTGGCTAAAAGGAACTTGCCTTTCTAGTAAAATTTGTATTAGTTTTGCAATGCATGCATTCTGCTGTAGTGGGCTTGAGCCACTACAGCAGAGCCACTTCTTATTTCAGCTGCTCCCTTCAGGGGTCGCCACAATGGATCATCTGCCTCCATTTCACCCTATCCCTTGCATCTTCCTCTGTAACACCAACCCTCTCCATGTCCTCCTTCATTGCATCCATGAATCTTCTCTGTGATCTTCCTCTTTTCCTCCTGCCTGCATAGCAGCTCCATCTTCAACATTCTTTGTCCAATATAGCCACTATCCCTCCTCTGCACATGTCCAAACCATCCCAGCCTTGCCTCTCTTACTTTGTCTTCAAACCACTCAGCATTAGCTGTCCCTCTGTTATACTCATTTCTAATCCTGACCCTTCTAGTCAATCCTAATAAAAATCTCAGCATCTTCAAGTCTGCCACCTCCAGCTCCACCCCCTGTCTTTTTGTCAGCACCACTGTCTCCAAACCATACATCATAGCAGGTCTCATTACCATCTTGTAAATCTTCCTTTAACTCTTGCTGCTATCCTTCTGTCACAAATCACCCCTGACACTCATCTCCACCCACTCCACCCTGCCTGCATTCTCTTCTTCACTTCTCTTGTGCATTGTCCATTCCTTTGGATGGTTGATATTTAAACTCATCTACTTTCACTGCCTCTACTCCTTCCATCTTCACCATTACACCTGCCTCCCTCTCATTCACCCTTATGCATTCTGTCTTGCTACTACTAACTTTCATTCCTCTTCTCTCCAGAGCATAACTCCACCTCTCCAAGTTCTCTTCCACCTGCTCCCTATTCTCACTACAGATCACAATGTCATCTGGAAACATCATGGTTTAATTTCCTTTTAATGAACTTTATCCAGACTAACTATGCACCAGATTCATTTCCATCGCAGGATCCAGAGATACTCACTGGGATGGACAGGATTGAGTGCCATTCTGTAGCCTTTCCCTCAGCAACACAGACTTTTCACACATTCAATTTAAAGATTCAAAGATTCTCCTTTGTCAACACTTCTATATGTACAGGACATACAGGAGAATTGAACTGCCATTTCTCTCTCTCTTAGTGGTGTGCGCAATATATAAAAAAGAAGGAATAAGGCTGAAAACAACAACAGCAGTCTGTGTACAGTAATGCTACCTGTAGTGCAAATAAAGATAAAAAAGCCCAGCAATCCTATGTGCAGAAAAAAAGTAGAGCTGTAATGCCCGTTATTGTAGGTTCAGTGTGGTAGTGTAGGTAGACAGTGACAGATTGGACTGCACATGATCAGTATTGCAATAACAGACAGCAGCAGGTATGGCGTTTGTGCAAATGGTTGCAGTAAGGTGCAGAGACATACAGCAGCAGATGTGCTACTGTTGGTGTGCCAAGTCTTTCTGTGCAAACAGCTAAGGTAGTTATTGTGTGGGTTCGTGTGTTACGGTCCAGGATGGGAGGGGTGGGGGGGGGGCAGAGTTCAGGGTCCTGATGGCCTGGTTAACAAAGCTGTTTAACAGTCTTGTGGAGTGGGCCCGGAGGTTCTGTTACCTTCTCCCCTAGGACAAGGGGCTGAAGAGGGAGTGTGAGAGGCGGGAGGTGTCGCCTGCAATGTTGATGGCTCTGCAGGTGAGGTGGGTGTGGTAGATGTCCGAGAGCTGGTGCAGAGGGGCACTGATGATTTTGCTGGCTGCTTCCACTGTGTGTTATAGAGCCTTCGGGCAGGAGTTGGTGCAGCTTTGGCACCACACTGTGATGCAGCGTGATGCACATGGGTGACACATGGGTGTCAGAAGCTGAACAAAAGGCCTCCTACCCACACTTCAGGGTTTTTGTGACTACAGTTAATGACAAGGAGCTTCTGGGACTCTGTTTGCATTGTATGTGTGTCAGAATATTTGTGCATGCTTTTCCTCATTATGAATTCATATAGAGTAGACAGTCATGTGGAGATTTTGTTGTAGACAAGTCTGTGTCAGTCACATGTATTTATTCCAGTATGCCTAGCTTTGTAATAATTTAGCATTTCTAAGAATTTTGTCTAAACCAATCTCTCTGCTTCCCCCTCTCTTCCAAGCTGAGTGGGCTGATTTGCATACAGAGAGATCCAGCCAATCCCTGATTGGGGTGGGGTTTTGCAATGCATGCATTCTGCTGTAGTGGGCTTGAGCCACTACAGCAGAGCCACTTCTTATTTCAGCTGCTCCCTTCAGGGGTCGCCACAATGGATCATCTGCCTCCATTTCACCCTATCCCTTGCATCTTCCTCTGTAACACCAACCCTCTCCATGTCCTCCTTCACTGCATCCATGAATCTTCTCTGTGATCTTCCTCTTTTCCTCCTGCCTGCATAGCAGCTCCATCTTCAACATTCTTTGTCCAATATAGCCGCTATCCCTCCTCTGCACATGTCCAAACCATCCCAGCCTTGCCTCTCTTACTTGAGCTCTTACTCTAGCCTTGCCTAGGGTTGTAAGACCACCCCTGTGTGTGTGTGATAGAGCTTCTTTTTGTCCCCCTGCAAAGATAAACACTGCTCTCTTTTCACTCTGGCTTCTGGGGCCTTTGGGCCATTCACACAGCTCTCCTGTTTTTACTCAAGGTAAATACAGTTTTTGTTCTTTAGAATTATTTCTTTACCAAAACTTTTACAATTATAAATTTTCTCTAAAATTTTGCTGTTTTTCCTGCAATGACAGTACCATTTAAAGTGATTTTTGTTAGGAACCAGGCTAGGGAACCCACATGCAGACTGCTAATACAGGGACAGATATATACTGGGCTGAGGAAGTTAAGGACTCAGGGCTTGGCAAACAAGGGCTGAATTCAGGGAAGAAGACAGGAATAAATCAGGGTAATATCTTTACAGGAACTAGAGATGATGCTATGTTAGCAGGTTAACAATTTGGCACTGAATGAGAGGTTAAAAGCTGGCTCTAAAAGGGAGGAGCTGTAGCTGATTGGGTAATAAGGAAAGTCCAACCCCTGACCCACCTGCATCCACTCCTGAGAGTAACTGCTCTTAGCTGCTGCCACTACAGCAACTGAGACACACCTGAATCCGCTTCTGTGATCTAACTACTCTTTTACTGCTGCAGAGGCAGCACTTCTGACAGTTTTTAAGTTTTCTTCTTCCTTTTAAAGCAGCCTAAGCCTTTTCTTTTCAACTCATCAATTTTCATAATATTTTTCTGTAAACTCAAGCATACCTACACACTTTAGAGCATGCCTTGTTAACCTAGCTTAAGACTTCCTTTTGGGCTGTCCTCCAATGTCAAAACGCCATCCTAGTGGAGGGCCCACTGTTCCCAGAAGAAGCAAGCAGACCCAAGCTACAGGCACTAAGCTGGACCCCCACCTCAGAGAAGGTCTCAAGGTCAAGACCCCGGACACAGAACAAAGAGGACCCCTGCCATGAAGGCCCTATCTCCAATCCAGGTTGGACCAGCTGGGCTGCCAGAAGGCCCAGTACTCCAGCGTCTGCGACCCAGTGAGGATTGACTATTTCATTCTGTTTTTGGTCTGAGTCTCTTGGCAACCCCAGCCATCCCAGGAGAGGATCTCCTGTACAGCTTCCAAGAAAGTATGGCAGCCAACAGCCATAGTTTCAGGGACAGACCTTTACTGACCTCAATCATAACCTTTTCTGTAACTCAAGTAAGTGATGTAATGTAAGTCATTCCCTTTTTGAGCATAAGGTAAAGCTAATCTGTTTTTCTTCTTTTATCAAAGCATTTTTCCAAAATTCCCCTTTTTGTTAACTTTGCATTATTCTCAGTTTTCATACGGTGAGTCCACTAATTCTCCACTCAGATACACAATCCCATTCCTGCTGCACATATGCAAAACCCGTAAATATGTAAATATTGTTCCTTTCTCATATATGTAAAATTAGTATTGTTATTATCATCGCTGGTCATCACTTCATTTTGCAAGCTATATAGATGTCTGTTGTCACTTTGGTTCCTTCAAATAAAACTACTAAACTGAGTTTAAGATTTCAGAATCACTCAGTGACACCCAGGTTGTGAGACTGATCAAACAATTGTCAATTAAAATATTAATTAAACTTTGCTTAGTGATTGCCAAATTCTTAAACTATCTATCCAGATAAACTGTGAGCAGTGTCCCCTTAGTGTTAGAATGAGGTAATACAGGTAATTGACTGGAGTGGTGGAATAGAGGTGTCATGACTGCCCTTCTGGGGCAAAGGACTGGACCCATGCACAGGCTTTTTCTTTGGCATGATTTATTGATTAAACAAACAAACTTCCAAGCGTGATAACAGACGAGAGCTAGGTAACCAAACTTGAAACGTGAGTGAGTGTGAAGATCGCCGTGCCAAAGGCAGCGTCCGACCTCTATAAATAAAGCAACAAAAATCAAGAACACCCGTGAACAATCAATAATCAAGAAATCAAAAACAGCCATGAATAATTAACAATGTCATGCACCCCTCCATAGGGAATTAGTCAGTGGTGCAGTCCCTGACACCTTAGAGTACACCTCCGTTACTAGCCAAGAGCAAGTGGGGAAGTTCTCTTTGGCTTAGTGGTAGAGGTTTTCAGACCGTGGTGCCATGGGTTTGAGACTCAGCCTGGGATATTTGTAGGTGTTAAGTCTACCTTGTGTAAGTGTGGAAAAGACTTATTAGGTGCTAGTCTTCCTTGCCTGTGGGGTGAAAAATGACTTAGGTCTGTTCACCTTGACTGCGGGTTGAAATGGACTTCATGATTCGTGATCCCAGGATTAGTAGGCAGTTCTGACCATGGCACAGAAAATGGGTCATAACAGAAAAGTGGGGGCTCATCCTGGATTTTTGACACCTGCACCACTTCCTTAAGGGAGGAGGTGTTATGCACCCTTCCATGGGGAATTAGTCAACACCTTAGAGTACACCTCCATTACTAGCCAAGAGCTAGTGAGGAATTTTATTTTTGCTCGGTGGTAGAGTAGAGGTTTTCAGACCATGGCGTCATGGGTTCAAGACTTGGCCTGGGATATTTGTAGGTGTTAAGTCTACCTTACATAAGTGTGGAAAAGATTTATTAGGTGCTAGTCTTCCTTGCCTGTGGGGTGAAAAATGACATAGGTCTGTCCACCTTGACTGCGGGTCGAAATGGACTTCATGATTCGTGATCCCAGGATTAGTAGGCAATTATGGCCTTGGCCCACAAAGTAAGTTGTAACAACAACAAAGCAAGAACTCACTACGCAAAACTGGAAACAAAACAAAAGCCAAAACCCAGACCATGACAGGAATAACAATACAAAACATTATGATGATGAAAATAACAAGAGTTTGAAGAGTTTGTTTGCAAAAACCGATAAATGCCACTTCCAAGAAAATTTCCCTCTTTACATCAAACAGCTGTTAACATTACCTACTTATAGAAGTTCAAATAGTTTTTTCTCAAAATCCAATATGTCCTGTGTTATAGACACTACAAATTCATTTTTTTTTCAAAAGCCGATAAACACTGGGAGGTTTTTTTTTTTTTTTTTTTTTTTAAAGCAGATAACTCCACAGGACAAATCAGCACTTAGTATTTGGGTCACGTGACTCATCTTGGCTGCCTTCCCGGTCTGCTCGCTCTGACTGATTTCCCTGGCTGTGTTCAGAATGTTCACTCACTCACTCCATGCCTTTTCGCTATATAGTGAATTTAGATATAGTGGACTATACAGTAAACTCAATATAACAATAAAATTATCTGCTTTCGGACACTACTGGACTTGTCTTCATGGAACGGTTAATGACGTCATTATGTGAGACAGTAAAATGTAACAGACTAACAGTGGTAAAAAAAAATGAATACCTGCATGTAATTTGTAGTAAATATGTATTAAATCAAATCCAAATTGTTTTTGCTGAATTATTAAATATAAATACCTTAAGGTAGTTTATGTTGTGATGTGAAGCTCTTCTCTCACTGTTCAGCTGGCTGCGCATTCACTACATAGTACACTATATGGGGAAGGAGTGAGCATTTCTAGCACAGCACCTGCTTGCTGTGAATGATTTCCATGCCAGTTTATTTTTTTTAACAATTTTGTTGCATTTTATGTGAAATATGGATAATTTTGATGAAGCAGATGAACCAGTGATGTGTTCACCAGTAGGGTGCAAATTAGATTGGAACATCAAACAATATTCAGAATTCTTGCTACTATTATCTTCTATTATCAGAATCCTTGCTACTTTGCTGCTGTATGTCTGCACATTAACGTCAACCACAACCATTTGCACAAATGCCATATCTGCTGCCGTCTGTCACTGCAATACTGATCACGTGCAGTCCTATCTGTTACTATCTGCATCTACACTACCACACTGAACTGCAACTACAGGTATTACAGCTCTAGTTGTCTGTATATAGGATTGCTGGGTTTTTTCATCGTTAATCGTTTATCTCAATTTTGCACTATGGGAGGTCTGGGTCTTTCTTGTCGCCATTTGCGCCACGGGTTGCATTACTGTACATATTGTATATTAGACTGCTGTTGCTGTTTTCTTTTTTCCAGCCTTATTCCTTTTCTTTTTATACTGTGCAAACCAACGAAGAGAGAGAGAAACGCCATTTCAATTCTCCTGTATGTCCTGTTTGTATAGTAGTATTGACAATAAAATCTTTGAATCTTGAATCTTGAATTATAAGATAAGATAAGATAAGATAAGATAAGCCTTTATTAGTCCCACAATGGGGAAATTCCAGGATTGCAACAGCACAGGGACAGCAACACTCAGAGCAACAATCAGAAGGCAAGAAAAAACAACATCTAGCAAACATATGTCCATATTACTATAAATGTATATATATATAGACACACAGTGCAGAGCATTATGGCTGGTGGATGTGCAGCAGAAAGTCTAAGCTCTCTCTCCGCGGATGCAGCGGGCCAGCTGGAAGTCTTTGGGCATGATGGTGACCCCCTTAGCGAAGAAGAGACCACCAGGTGGGTCTCGCTGGTCTCCTGCAGAGCCATGACGGCGAAACTCAGGAAACGCAGGACGGTCTTGAAGTCCTGAGCGATCTCCCTCACCAGGCGCTGGACGGGCAGCTTACGGATGAGCAGCTCCGTGGATTTCTGGTAGCGACGGATCTCTCTCAGAGCCACGGACCTGTGACGGCGAGGCCTCTTCACTCTGCCGGTGGCCAGAGCGCCTCTCCGAGGCGCTCTGGCCTCGGAGAGGCCATAGCTCTATTATAGCTTTATTATAGCTATATTATACCATTTTACTGAGTGGATATGCCTAACTCAGTGTGTCAATCATACTACATTGATGCTTATAGACATTCAAGTATGTTCCAGACAAACTAGCATGGTTTTTGGGACTTGTCTGTTTTTGCAAAAGAATGGCTTGTGGATTTATCTGTTTTTGCATTAAAAAAAAAAAAAGTACTAATAAATTGCCCAAAAGTAACAATGAGTTGATGTTTGATTTTTTGCTTTATTATGTCTGAGATACTCATATTTCAAGTGACCATGTCTTAGAAGCTGATTTGGAAATACTAACACCTATGTCAGTGTACTCACTGCGCCGCTCCCAAGCCTGGATAAATGGGCAGGGTTGCATCAGGAAGGGCATCCAGCATATAAATCCTTGCCAAATCAACATGCAAATCAGTGTGATATAAGGTGATGATCCACTGTGATGACTCCAAAACGGACCAACTGAAAGACAAAAAAATATATATATAATCCAGTTATTAATTATTAATAATAATATTCATATAATTATAGCCTTAATGATGCATACTTAATGTTGCAACCCGTGTGAGGCTATATATCTAATGGTGCCACCGTGTGATGCTACATTGTAATTCTTCCCAGGAATTATTTGACAATTTAAAATTTTACTCAGAAGCTTAACAGCATAGCTTAAATGTTATCAATCCAATTCAAATCTTTCAGTGTGCATCTAAAATGTGATTATTGCTTTCTCTTTTTTGTGATAGGATCTCATGCCATTTCATGATTCAACCAATTGCAGCCAAGACTTGATAAAACATGCAAACATTTTGCAAAGAGCCCTCATTTAAACAAGGTATTGTTATAAAGATGGAGTATGCTGGAAGTAGTGAGATCCTGACCACCTGAAGCTAACACAGAGGAAAGATTTATCTCATAGTGTCCTTTATGACAGAGAATGAAAAAAATATTACCTTTTCTATTTCACATGAGGATGCATATTGGAAACTCAAAGATAGGACATTCAGTAATTGGATATAGCATTCCATACAGTGGAGAAGCAAGATTTTCTTCTCATAACACTGCAGAAGACAAGACCTTCACAATGCTACAGTTCATACAGTCTGTTGTCACAGTGTAATTGATATTTACAGTTGGGCATGTTTTTGCATGTGCTTAAGTCATCACCTCTGGATGGTATGAGAAAAAGTGACAGCAATATTAATGTAAATTAAAAGAGATGTAGATGGAGGGTGTTTTTAAATATCAAGAGATATGCTTAAGAAATGTTAGAAGTGAGGTTTGTTTCCAATTAAAATCAGAATTGTTAAATGCACTAGGAGCTGTGTAATTATTGAAAAAAAATATTTAAATGAGGGCAAAGTTTACAAACTAAATGGGGTTGATTAGGGTAAACACAAGATTATCACCGCTAAGTAATTTTTTATTTAAAAAAAAATTGAATATAATTTTTGACAGATACTGGCCCACACAATTATAAAACTATATGCTGTGGCTCCTCAAATGGCCGACTCCAGTCCGCATCTGGACCCCGAGGGTCTTCCGTTCAGACCCTGACGCTTTTTGATACAATTTTGAAAAAAAAAAAAAAAGGCATTTAAATCTTCTAACCACTGCCAGTCGAACTGTTTATATCATAAGGGCAGCTTTGAAAAGGCCTCATCAAGCAAGGGCAAAATGCTCAGTGGAGGCAGGCAAGTACAAGAAACCACAGGATGCTCCCAACCCAGAGGTGGAAAGAAAACAGTTGTGATTCCCACTGGCAACTGGAGGACCACAGCCTGGAAAGCACCTTTGATAACCAGAGCCCCTGCCTGCTCTACACCACTGCACACCGCACCATGACACTCCACAGTCCAGCAATCCAAACATGCTGCAAAAACAAAAGCTAAAGCACCGCCATCAGACAGCAGTAGGATCATCTCCAATTTTCATTAGTAGTCTGATATTTATAGAAATTGTATATTTTTGTCCGAAGGACTGTGTTACCTGTTTATTTTATTTCACCTTTATTTAAAGTCCCTGAAAAGTAAATCAGTAAATGTGTTTTGAGTCTACCAGACCAAAGAAAAGTGTCATTAACTGTCCAGCCAAATTTGAATGTTTAAAAATATCTCCAATTATGTAAAAACAGCTATAAAATCTTTAAAAATAAGCCAGCCCTCTCTGCTCTGAGATGGTGGGGGCGTGTCTGCAGCAGGCACTGAAACCATGCCCATTCCCGGAACAATGTAAAGTATCAGCTGTCAGTCAAAAAGCTTAAACCTGGGGAAAGAATCGGAAATATACAGCATATATACAGCATTTTTTTTTTCCAAGATGGCACCCACAGTGGTCGCCATGGTGTTTCGCTGCCCTTTAATTTGTTTAATTTGTTTGTTTCTGTTCGTCGATTGTGTGTCTGCCAGCTCTTACACCCGTGAAGAGCTATTAAATATCAGGACTCTCACTCCTACGGACCTTCTCCCAGTCTTTTTAGCTCCTGCCGCCGATCTGATTCATTGTTTGGCTCAAAGAGTAAGACGGCAAAAAAGAGGAAAGCGAGGGGGGATTCTCGCTCGGCTGCGAAGGAGAGGCACGCAAACAGCCTTGCCTGGCATATTTCTATCCAATGCCAATTCTCTCTTGAACAAGGTAGAAGAATTAAGACTGCTGATGCGATTTAAGGACCTCGCTTCCTCGTCTGTCATCTGTTTCTCTGAGACCTGGCTTAAAGGGAACATACCGGACAGCGCGATCAGCCTCGAGGGATTTCAGCTGTTTCGTGCTGATAGCATCACAGAGCTCTCCGGTAAGTCTATTGGAGGAGGAGTCTGCTTCTACATTAACAGCAGCTGGTGCTCTGATGTAACGGTGATTTCACAACACTGTTCTACCGATCTAGAATTTCTCTCTATCAACTGCAAGCCATTTTATTCCCCGCGGGAGTTCGCATCATTTGTTTTGATCGCTGTGTACGCCCCTCCCGACGCAGACGCGCGCAAGGCCCAGCGCGCGCTCGCAGATCACATCCTACATGCGGAGCGGACTTTTCCAGACTCTCTGATTATTGTGGTAGGCGACTTTAACCAGAGCAATCTAAGTCACGAGCTCCCCTGATACAAACAGTTTATTAAATGTCCAACCAGAGGAAATAACACGCTGGATCACTGTTACACTACAGTAAAGGACGCATATCGGCGCTGTTCCCCGCGCTGCGCTTGGACTATGTGATCACGTGATGGTCCACCTCATCCCCACATACAGACAGAGACTGAAACTCACTAAACCTGTTGTTACCACCACGAAGAAATTGACCAGTGAAGCTGGAGAGAAACTGAACACATGCATGGAAATAACTGACTGAGACATGTTTAAAGGAGCCACACATGATCTTAATGAGTACACAGACACTGTGAACTCATATATCAACTTTTGTGAGGAGAGCATTCTCCCATCGCGCACCAGGGTGAGGTACTCTAATGATAAGCCCTGGTTCACTGCCAAGCTCAGACAGATCACGAAGGAGAAGGAAGCAGCGTTGAAAAGTGGAGACAGGGACTGCTACAGAGAGGTCAAATATCGGTTTAACAGAGAGCTGAGGAGAGCTAAATCTGTGTATTCTGAGAGACTCCAGCAGCAGTTCACTGCTAATGACTCGGCTTCTGTGTGGAGAGGACTGAGGCAAATCACCAACTATCGGCCTCAGGCTTCTAAAGGTCAGGATGACAAAGCCCTTTGTCAAAAACTGTCCCAACATTACGCCCGTTTTGACACCTCGTCAGCTGTGTCCAACTTCCCCACTCCACCCAGCTCCACTGCCTCCACGGCCCCTAATTCATCAAAAGCGGTCCCCCCCTTCTCCTCCTCCCCCCCTGCCCTTGTCATCAGTGAGCAGGACGTGCACAGACAGTTCTCCAGACTGAACCCGCGCAAGGCCCCCGGGCCGGACGGTGTGTCTCCCTCCACCCTGAGACACTGTGCGAAAGAGCTGGCTCCTGTCTTCACAGACATTTTTAACACCTCCCTTAAGCAATGCCACGTGCCGACCTGCCTCAAATCCTCCACCATCATCCCTGTCCCCAAGAAGCCACAGATTACTGGACTTAACGACTACAGACCTGTAGCGCTCACCTCTGTAGTCATGAAGTCCTTTGAGCGCCTGGTCCTGTCTCACCTCAAGTCCATCACCACTCCCCTCCTGGACCCGCTGCAGTTTGCCTACCGTGCCAACAGGTCTGTGGACGACGCAGTCAACCTGGCCCTCCACTCCATCCTGCAGCACCTGGACTCCCCGGGAACCTACGCCAGGATCCTGTTTGTGGACTTCAGCTCTGCATTCAACACCATCCGCCCCGCTCTGCTCCAGGACAAGCTGTCCCTGCTCGACGTGCCTGACTCCCTCTGCAGGTGGATCACCGACTTCCTGACGGACCGGAGGCAGCATGTGCGGCTGGGGAAGTCTGTCTCGGACTCTGTTAGCATCAGCATCGGATCACCCCAGGGCTGTGTACTTTCCCCCCTACTCTTCTCCCTTTATACCAACTCCTGCACCTCCTCCCACCAGTCTGTTAAGCTGATTAAGTTTGCGGACGACACCACCCTCATTGGGCTCATCTCCAATGGCGACGAGTCCGTCTACAGGAAAGAGGTGGCCCAGCTGGTGTCCTGGTGCAGCCACAACAACCTGCAGCTGAACGCTCTGAAGACAGCGGAGATGATTGTGGACTTCAGGAAAGTCACAACCCCCCTGCCCCCCCTCACCATCACAGGCTCTCCCATCACCATTGCCGATTCCTTCCGCTTCTTGGGCACCACCATCACCCGGGACCTCAAATGGGAGCCAACCATCAGCTCCCTCATCAAAAAGGCCCAGCAGAGGATGTTCTTTCTGCAGCAGCTGAGGAAGCTCAAGCTACCCACCAAGATGTTAGTGCAGTTCTACGCGGCCATCATCGAGTCCATCCTCACCTCCTCCATAACTGTGTGGTATGCAGGAGCCACTGCCAGGGACAGACTAAGGCTGCAGCGCGTCGTGCGCACTGCTGAGAAGGTGATCGGCTGCAAGCTCCCATCTCTCCAGGACCTGTACATCTCCAGGACCCGGAGGCGTGCTGGCCGGATCATAGCCGATCCTTCACACCCTGGTCACGTACTGTTTGCCCCCCTCCCCTCAGGTAGAAGACTTCGGTCCATTCAGACTAAAACCTCCCGGCACATGAACAGCTTTTTCTCCTCTGCCATCAGACTGCTGAACATTAAGTAACTTATTGACTCTCGTGCACTATATACAGCAGCTCAACCAGACTCATGTCATTCATCACTGTTTTTCTGTTGCATTATCGACTGCACTGTGGTACCCCATATTATCTGCTACTTGCTAATTTATTTAAAACTGCCTTGACTAGTATTACTCGTTATTATTATTATTATTATTATTATTATTATTATTATTATTATTATTATATTATTATTACTTATTATTCTACACTTATTGTTTTTAGTCCTTTAGTTTTTTAGTTTATCTCTTTATCTCATCATGTTTTTAATGTTGCAGCATGGCACCGAGACAAATTCCTAGTTTGTGTACTACATGAACAATGGCAATAAATCTGATTCTGTTTCTGATTCTGATTCATATCTTTTTGAGCCAGAAGAGTCACATAAGCTAACATTATTTCTAAACAGTCCCTCCAGGATTTCTGCAATGTTGCGTTGTACCAATTCCTGCGAATTTTGTCAATCCTGCTGTAGGATAGGGATTTATTGTGAAGTGCGGTGTGATGACACAACCAGAAGGTCGTGTCATCACACTGCCCTATAATAGGGGCGTCCACCATTTGGGGCTGCGCTGTTGCAAGAACGACTCCGCCATGGTGTGTTACCTGTATTGTACATGTTTATATAATAAAGCTGTGCTCCAATGCAACTTCCTCATCCGTCTCCTCAATACCAGGTTTGTGGACATAACATTTGGCGACTGAGGATTAACTCATGGAGGCGTGTGGGGCACCTCTATTGCAATTTCTGGAGTACCCAGGAGAGCCAGCAATACTGTGGCCTCGCTGGTTGGCCACGTTCGAGAAGTACATTGCAGCGTTGGGTCTGGGTAAACTGAAGGGAGTAAGGAAGCGAGCACTTCTGGTTCGCAAACTCGGTGTAGAAGAATTTTCCACACGTTAGGAGAGACGGAGTCATATGCAGATGCTGTCGAGCTTCTTGCCGGCTACTTTGCCGAACACACACGTAGCACGAAGCTGTGGATTGAGATGCTATTGGTGCCAAAAGGCACAACGCTAGCTAGCTCACGGGAGCTAATGGCCCAGCTAGTAGCAACGGAGAAATTAGCTACGGAGTTAAATGGGCATCAGACACAGAAGCTAGATGCTACAGGCTACAAGCTAGCTGACACAGTGGAATCGGAGCCACAGGAGAGACAGCCTGTGCCCATCAAGAACGACGAGCCAGCCGAAGAGCACAGCACAGAGTGAGAGCAGCGAAGAGGGAGAATTTCGAGCTGAGAGTGACCGCAGCACTGTAGGTGAGCACGGCACGGAGAACAAACATGGCACGGAGGCAGAGCAGTGATCAGACTCGGCCCCATTTTCCCTGCAGCCAGAATCGGAGCCACGGGAGGGGGAGCGCGAGCATGCTGAGAGCCCCGAAGCACAGCGGCAGCAGCCGGGTACAGACACAATGCACAGCACAGTGGAGCACAGCGGAGCACTTCGGATGACAAAGAGAAGGAACCGGACTGCTCCCGTGCCCTCGTACAACAAGCAATGGAGGTTACAACTGAGCGGACGGGTGAAGTGTCCGCTTTAATGACCGACACAGAAGCGCACACTTCATGCTCTCAGGAGGAGAGCAGCTCAGTGGAGGAGCTGGACAGCTTTGGTGCCCCCGCTGGGCCAGCTGTAGGGGGAGCAACCAAGTTGGTGGGTGGAGGGCCCATTTCATCGAGTGACACCAGAGACATACCGGACTACTTCTGTACCTGAGACGAGCCGCAGTCGACGACGGAGACAGCGGGTGAAGGGTCCGCAGCGAACATGGTGACAACAGAACCGCCGCAGCACGGCGGAGGTCCCAAGCCGAATGAGCATACAGAGTCACCGGGAGCGCAACAACAGCGCATGAAAACAAGTAAGGCACCGCTTCATGTTATGTACTGGGTTTGGGTTTGCACCGGCAGGAGACTGGGATGGCGACTGACCGGGCCGCAGCCAGTGAGGCAGTGGGCACCACTGAGGATCGTGGCGTGGCTGAGGACAACGTACTTTCAGCAGACGGACGATTCAGTTCGGCACGCAAACAGACTACTGCATGTCCATAGTGCTCAAACGTGTACGTCATCAGTCTAACCAATCAAATGTGTCGCTGTACCATGCTCACTTCTGTGTTCACAGAGAGTGTAAACGGAACACATTAGCAAAAAACAGAGTGTGTGATTTAAAAAAAAAAGAAAGAAACACTTATTCACGAGTTTTACCACACTGTCTGTTCCTCCATCTCCCTTGGCCCACCAGTGAAGGTCTCGAGTCTCCATGCTGACATCATGAACAAAGTGCCGGGATTGTGGTGAACAAAGACCACCTGTCTGAAATTACCCCTGTTACAGGAGTGCACATGAGGAGAGATGCCTTAAAACCACAAATGAGCAAATATAACACTACAGCCAGTGTCGTAAAATTTTAAATACACTTCTCACAAAAAGTTAGGGATATTTGACTTGGATGGCATGCTCAGGATGGCATGCTCAGGATGCACCTAAAATGCACTAGTATGGGGGACCCATGCTGTGGTATTCATCTCAGACTGGAAGGAAGGGAGATGCAGTAATTTCCTCTGACGGAAGAGGATGGGGATTAAGGGGCTGGGGGACAAAAGGGATTGTGATGCGAGAATGAATTGTGATGCAGGACCTCAGGCAGCAGGGGCATGTGAGTGTTGTAATATAAAAGAGAGCCCCTGCTACAGAATGTTAATGTTTTCTGATTCTGAGAGATGTGAGAGAGGGAATAAAGTTCATCTGCTCTGAATGCTTGGCCTGGTCATTCCTCTCTCCATACTGGTGACCCTTGACGAATAATGTAACACGAGGCAAACACCCTGGAGATGACTCGGACGGGAAGCCCCAGCAACGCGTGCGCCGTTTCAGTCAAACTACCAGACTTTTGGCTTTACAACCCGAAGTCTTGGTTCCTCCACACCGAGGCCCAGTTCGCGCTCCGGGGAATAACGGCAGATGACACCAGATATTACTACGTGGTCACAGCGCTGGACGCTCGCACGACTCAACAAGTAGCGAGCCTGCTCCATCAGCCCCCAGCCTGCGACAAATACAGGGCTCTCAAAGCCGAGCTGACCCGCCGCTACATGGTCTCAGACTGCGAGAGAGCGGAGAGACTCCTGACATGCTCCGAGTTAGGAAACGGGTCGGCGGTCAAACTGATGGAGAAGATGTTGGCGTTGATGGGCACGGATGATGGGCATTTTCTATTTGCCCACCTTTTCCTCCGGAACCTCCCAACGGTGGCCAGAGCGGTCCTTGAAAACTTGCCGTTGCTGGCCGCACCTGACTACTGTGTGCTAGCCCAGGAGGCAGATCGGATCATTCTCACCACCAGAGCCCTCACAGTGAACGCAGCGGCATTGAAACCCAGCGAGATGGCCAGTGGAAGTGAGGAGCCAGTGATGGTAGCAGCAGTGGGGGCCAGGAAGCGCCAAAGAGACACGCTCTGCTCCTACCACCGCCATTTTGGAGAGGATGCACTCCGATGGGTGCCACAGTGCCAATTCAAGCATTCGGGAAACGCCAGGGCCGGCAGTCGGTAGCAGCTGTGACTGCTGGCTGAAGAAAGCAAGCTGCTCTACGTGACAGACTCACGCTCAGGGAGACGGTTCCTTGTGGACTCCGGCTCCCAAAAGAGCCTCATTCTGCCGTCCTACGCTGACCGGCTAGCGGGAGCTAGTGGCCCCGAGCTGATGGCCGCAAACAGCTCAGACATTAAGACTTTTGGTGAGAGGACACTGACTGTATCCCTGCAAGGCCATACGTACCAGTGGGCATTCGTCATAGTAGCATGCAGTTTCCCAATCTTAGGCACTGATTTTTTTTGTGTGTACATGGACTACTAGTAGATGTTGCTAACAGACACCTGATTAATGCAATGTCTTTTGATTCTCTCCCCTGTACAGCTCGAGGAGCCGGGCCAACAACGCTAGCCAACGTCACAGCTCCAGGTGGTAAGTTCCACACACTGCTCACCCAGTTCCCAGCACTCACGGTCCCGACGTTTTCGGCGGCCATCACTAAACATGGGGTGGAGCACTTTATTACCACCACCGGGCCGCCCATTTTTACACGACTTCGGCGCCTGGACACAGCTAAACTGGCCATAGCACGCGAGGAGTTTACCAACTTGGAAAGGCTGGGCATCATCAGATGATCAAACAGCCCATGGGTATCACCACTACATATGGCCCCTAAGGCCGAGGGATCGTGGCGACCTTACGGTGATTTCCGCAGATTAAACAACGCCACAGTGCATGACCGCTACCCGATCCCCCATATTCAGGATTTTTCTGTTCACCTGACTGGGACACATATTTTTTCTAAGATAGACCTGGTCCGTGGTTACCACCAGGTCCCCGTGCATGCGGAGGACATACCTAAAATGGCGGTAATAACCCCGTTTGGTCTGTTTGAGTTTTTACGCATGCCTTTCGGGTTAAAAGGCACGGCACAGACATTCCAACGCATGATAGATGCGGTGTTGCGCGATCTGCCGTTTGTGTTCGTCTAGCTGGATTACATCCTGGTGGCCAGCACGTTCGAGGACGAACACGTAACCCACCTCAGGATGGTTTTCCGGAGGTTAGAGGAGCACGGGTTAATAATCAACCCGGCGAAATGCCAGTTCGGCGTGATGGGGATTGATTTTTTGGGACACCGCATCTCACCGGAGGGGGCAATACCCTTGCTGGGCAAGGTGCATGCAGTGGCGAATTTTCCCCGGCCTCAGACGGCCAGGGTGCTGCAGAAGATTTTGGGGATGGTTAACTTTTATAACCGTGTCCTCCCCCGCGCAGGCCAGCTCATGCAGCCATTGTACGCCGCACTCAAGAAACGGAAACCGGTGGACAGAGTCGACTAGACTCCTGAGCAGGAGCAGGCATTCTCTGAGGTTAAAACAGCCCTGGCAAATGCCGCACTACTGACGCACCTGGACCCAGCGGCTCAGATAGCGCTCACTACCGACGCGTCGGACGTGGCCATAGGGACCGTCGTGGAGCAATGCGTCGCTGGTTCTTGGCAGCTGCTTGCCTTTTTTAGGAGGGTTTAGCGCAACAGTGAGCGTAAATACGTGTTCAACAGAGAGTTACTGGCTCTCCACCTGGCCATACGCCACTTCCAGTTCTGGCTGGAAGGGCGCACCTTCACTGCGTTCGTGGACCACAAGCCACTAACGTACGCAATGGCCAAGGTTTCGGAACAATGGTCGGGCCGGCAGCAGAGACAGCTGGCCGCGATCTCGGAGTTTACGACCAACATTCAGCATGTGGCCGGTAAACTTAACGTGGTGGCGGACTGCCTCTCGCACGCCTTAGTGGCCCCAGTCTACGTAGGGATAGATTACACGGCCATGGCCGTGGAGCAGATCAGCGATGCGGATGTGTGCACGCTCCAGTCTGGACCAACAGGGTTAAGGCTGGAGAGCAGGGTACTGCAAGACGGGGGCCCCCCCAATCTGTGCCCATGCCCTGTGGTCCCATGCACTTGGTGTCGTCATGTTTTTGAGTCCGTTCACTCCCTGGCGCACCCAGGAGTGTGCGCATCAGTCAAAATGGTGGGAGTGAAGTTTGTCTGGCCG
Source organism: Pholidichthys leucotaenia (assembly GCA_020510985.1). Classification (NCBI taxonomy): domain Eukaryota; kingdom Metazoa; phylum Chordata; class Actinopteri; order Cichliformes; family Pholidichthyidae; genus Pholidichthys; species Pholidichthys leucotaenia. The sequence continues at coordinate 218,503,377 of CM035846.1, read as the reverse complement.
AGCCTGCGCAAACAGGTGAAAGAGGTGGCTGCAGCCTGTGTAGCATGCCAATGAGCCAAAGTGCACAGGTACACAAAGGCCCCTTTGGAGCCGTTCCATATCCCGGCTAAGAGGTTTGGCCACATTCACGTGGACCTTGTGGGTCCCCTCCTGCCATCGCAGGGATTCACGCACCTCCTGACATTGGTGGACCGCACCACACGATGGCCAGAAGCAGTCCCGCTAGCTTCCACCACATCCGCAGATGTGGCACGCGCTTTTTTGACAACATGGGTGGCATGTTTTGGCACCCCTTCGGACATCACGTCCGATCGGGGCCCTCAGTTTGTTTCCGACCTCTGGTCCACGATGGCCCGGAGCCTGGGCATCGCAATTCATCACATGACCGCATACAACACACAGGCCAATGGGTTATGCTAGCATTTCCATAGGTCACTGAAAGCAGTGCTCAGGGCTTCGCTTGGATGCAAATTGGGTGGACCGGTTGCCGTGGGTTCTATTAGCATTGCGTTCTGCACCAAAAAAGGATTTGGAGGCTTCCCCAGCAGAGCTTGTTTTTTCTCAGCCGCTGCGGCTCCCCGGGGAATTTTTTACCAGATCACCCTACGCCAAACACCCATCCGTCCCCGCGTTCATGGCATAGCACAGACGCAGGGACGCTACCTGGCCCGGCCCACCACTGTTTTCCCCGCGCTTTTGTGCGAAAAATCTTGAAGGATGCGGCGTTCGTGTTTGTCAGGCACGATGCCCCCCGACCCCCATTGCGCCCACCCTAAGATGGCCCGTTTAGAGTGCTGGAACCCGGGGACAAACATTTTGTGTTAGACTTGGGGGGTCGCAGGTAGAAAATCTGTATAGACAGGCTTAAGCCCGCCTTTGCGGTGGCAGACGAGCAGGTGGAGTTGGCTCGAGCTCTTCGGCGCAGAAGACCCCCCGAGAACTCCCCAGGTAAACGACTCATCAGAGCAGTCACACGAGCATGCTGAATGTTCCCCCCTTCCATTGTCCACCCACAGACGGACGCACCCCCAGGAACCCCCCACCGGCACAGCAGCGCCTCGGAGTCAAAGACCCCCCGTTACAACAGCTATGGGCGGAGGCTGAAGCCGAGAGGGCGTGAGGGTTAAAACTCAGTCTGAGACTCTGGGGGGGGGGGGGGGGACCCATGCTGTGTTATTCATCTCAGACTGGAAGGAAGGGAGATGCAGTAATTTCCTCTGACGGAAGTGGATGGGGATTAAGGGGCTGGGGGACAAAAGGGATTGTGATGCGAAAATGAATTGTGATGCAGGACCTCAGGCAGCAGGGGTGTGTGAGTGTGGTAATATAAAAGAGAGCCCCTGCTACAGAATGTTAATGTTTTCTGATTCTGAGAGATGTGAGAGAGGGAATAAAGTTCATCTGCTCTGAATGCTTGGCCTGGTCATTCCTCTCTCCACGCTATAACCTTTACAGGTGAACATAATTTGACCTTCTCTAAACTTTTAAATGCACATGTCCAACTGTTCAATGTGTCATTACTTTCTGCAAAACTTGCTGTTCTCTAACATGGTGCTTACCAGCAAAATTCACAACAGGTGTTTGATCCATGAATTGATCAATACATTTTCTGGTTGAGTTAAAATTGGTATTTCAACAGTCCTCTTCATCATGCTGTTCACATTTTGACATCATGACACCAAGTCAACACCGAACAATTGATCAACAGTACAATTGTGGGAAAAAGTGTTTGCCCCCTTCCTGATTTCTCAGTTTTTGTATGTTTGTCACACTTAAATGTTTCAGATCATCAAACAAATTTAAATATTAGACAAAGATAACACAAGTAAACAAAATGCAGTTTTTAAATGAAGGTTTTTATTATTAAGGGGAAAAAAATCCAAACCTACATGGCCCTGTGTGAAAAAGTGATTGCCCCCCAAACCTAATAACTGGTTGGGCCACCCTTAGCAGCAACAACTGCAATCAAGCGTTTGCGATAACTGGCAATGAGTCTTTTACAGTGCCGTGGAGGAATTTTGGCCCACTCTTCTTTGCAGAATTGTTGTGATTCAGCCACATTGGAGGGTTTTCAAGCATGGACCACCTTTTTAAGGTCATGCCACAGCATCTATATCGGATTCAGGTCAGGACTTACTGACTAGGCCATTCCAAAGTCTTCATTTTGTTTTTCTTCAGAGGTGGACTTGCCGGTGTGTTTTGGATCATTGTCCTGCTGCAGAACCCAAGTGCGCTTCAGCTTGAGGTCATGAACAAATGGCAGGACATTCTCCTTCAGGATTTTTTGGTAGACAGCAGAATTCATGGTTCCATTTACCACAACAAATCTTCCAGGTCCTGAAGCAGCAAAACAGCCCCAGACTATCACACTACCACCACCATATTTTACTCTTGGTATGATGTTCCTTTTCCGAAATGCTGTGTTACTTTTATGCCAGATGTAATGGGACACACACCTTCCACAAAATTCAACTTTTGTCTCATCAGTCCACAGAGTATTTTCCCAAAAGTCTTGGGGATCATTAAGATGTTTTCTGGCAAAACTGAGACAAGCTTTTATGTTCTTTTTGCTCAGCAGTGGTTTTCGTCTTGGAACTCTGCCATGCAATCCACATCTGCCCAGTCTCTTTCTTATGGTGGAGTCATGAACACTGACCTTAACTGAGGCAAGTGAGGCCTGCAGTTCTTTGGATATTGTTGTGGGGTCTTTTGTTAGCTCTTGGATGAGTCATCGCTGTACTCTTGGGGTAATTTTGGTCGGCCGGCCACTCCTGGGAAGGTTCACCACTGTTCCGTGTTTTCACCATTTGTGGAAATAAAATAATTTGTGGAAATATAACCTTTTCCAGTCTAATAGATCTCAATTACTTTGTTTCTCATTTGTTTCTAATTTTTTTTTGGATCACAGCATGATGTCCATCTGTTGAGGATCTTTTGGTCTACTTCACTTTGTCAGGCAGGTCCTATTTAAGTGATTTCTCAATTGAGAACAGGTGTGGCGGTAATCAGGCCTGGGTGTGGCTAGAGAAATTTAAGTCAGCTTTCCAAAGATGTGCTAAACCACAGTTAATTTATGTTTTAACAGGGGGACAACCACTTTTTCACACAGGGTCATGTAGGTTTGGATTTTTTTTTACCCTTAATAATAAACACCTTCATTTTAAAACTGCATTTTGTGTTTACTTGTGTTATCTTTGTCTAATATTTAAATTTGTTTGATGATCTGAAACATTTAAATGTGACAAACATACACAAAATGAGAAATCAGGAAGGGGGCAAGCACTTTTTCACACCACTGTACCTCGCCATTGTGAGGCTTCAAACAGGATGTTCTTGGAGGGAAGTGGCCACTGAGCTTAGAATGCCACAGAGTGTCATCAGCAGGGTGCAACAGAGACACAGAGAGACTGGAAGAGTAAGAAAGGAATAGAAGTGGACGTCCTTTGGCCACATCCCACACTGATGACTGCTTCATTGTGAACAGCAGCATGCGGAACCGAATGATGAATGCCACTCAACTCCAGGCACATTTAAGGGAGGTGAGAGGCATCCACGTGTCAACATCAGACCATTCAAAACCGTTTACATCAGCGTGATCTGCATGCTAGATGACCTGCAAGGGCTTCTGACCACACCACCTGGTACAGGCGTCATCCTCCTGCATGGGCCAGGGAACATTTACCAGTGGGCCTCAGTGCTGTTCTCTGATGAAAGTCGATTCACGGTGAGCAGAAATGATGGCCGCCAATGATGTTGGAGACGTCATGGAGAGCGCTATGCATCTGCCTTTGGTGGTGGTGGTGTGTAGGAACATTTCATTGGTTATAAGGTACAAAGATTATTTAATTTATACCTAGATATGCATGTGGAAACAAAGGTTTACTTCGGGTCCACGCACACACTGGAAAAACTTGTTTTTGGGGCACCAGTCCAAAAGCTTGGACAATTTATTAATGACTGATCTCTATACCTTCAATCAATCACTCTCAGATATTTGTGAATTCTACTGGGTGACTTCACAAACAGACACAGGAAAAAGAAATCACAGAAATTTCCATATACCGTTTACACTTTTAATGATCAGGCTCAGATTAAATGACATTACATTCAATTGATGTGTAAGGAGGTGAAATGATCAACAAGTGTCAAATATCATATTAAGCAGTAACAGATTATTGAGCAAAAGAGTGTAATCACATTTGTGAAACCAAGGAAAACTTAGTGTGAATTTGTAACTATTAGGAAAATGGAGACTGAAATAACTGTAACCAAAAGATGGAGAAAATTGGATGCAAAATTTATGAAGAAAATTTTAAAAGCTAATTATATAGAAAAGAAATTCCGAGTTACTCTAAAAATAAAAATGGAATTAATGAAAAGAGGAAAATTATTTCTCTTTAATTCTATAGCTCCGATCAGAGTTATGAACTAGTTTTAAACCTGAGACAAATTATGACATACTTAAGGCGATGGACATCGCACTATTCAGCAGATGAAACAATGGAACCTTGCTCACATGATCTTGGTGCATTGGGTTCTAGCTGGACCCGGGAGCTGAAGCTTTATTTGAAGATTATACTGGAGAATATCTGCCAGCAGATATTTCTTCCCAGGGCAGTAGTCTGGAGCTGAGGTCTGATGATGCTGATGAGGCTGTTGGCCGCGGAGTGTATCATGTGGAACAACATGAGAATATTTCAGCGGCGTTCTAGGGTCCAAATAAATTGGATACGGTTCAAAGTTGGCTGCACAGTGGCGCAGTGGTTTAGCACTGTGGCAGCACAGTTTTACCCTCGGCCGGGGGATCGCGGGGATCATGAGATCGTGGGTTCGATCCCAGCCCCCAACCAACAGTGAGCTGTGTGGAGTTTGCATGTTCTCCCCGTGTTGCGTGGGTTTACTCCGGGATTTCTCCGATTTCCTCCCGCATACCAAAAACATGTAGGTTTAGGGCGCTCGCGCACGCAGCGACCGGCAGCCGGTGGCTTGTCACCAGACTGCAAACCAAATCTACCTACGGGTACAAATAAGTAACAAAAACAAAACAAAACAAAAAAAAAAGTCTGATCAGAGTCACAGAAGTGGAGAGACAAGATTAAAACAATTCAAGCCATCCTTCGGATGTCGTGGGGTTGGCGGAAACAACTTCCAGTGTGAGGAATAATGATCAGTTCACTTTAAAACACACGGTGGGTTCGAAAACCAATAAGGAAAAGTTTAAAATAGAAAAACATCTGTGAACATGGAATTTCACTCCATATACTGTAAAAGAGAAGTTTGAGCTCAAAAAGAAGAAAAAGTAATTTTCACAGATGTTTAAAGGGAAAAGAATATAAGGCAGGACACAGACAAACGTTCACACAGAACAACTCTTTCTCTCCCTCTCTCTTAAACTGAGTAAGTTTCCCGGGGAAAAACTTGACTGACATGAATGGGAACCAATTGTCTCCCATTGCGGGAGAATCAAATGAACTCTGGTCCAATAAGAAAACAGTCCTTTGTCTGTAACTGACCAATAAAATGAAAGGGGTCGTTGCCCAACAGAGACTGGCTGGTGATTGGCTGAGCCAGTCAGATTACTTGAGTAAGTTTTTCCAACAGGATGGAACATCTTAATTAATATAAAACTTCACTTTATGCTTGTATATAAAATCTATGCTAACTTCAGTGATTCAGGACTAACTTTCAGTAAGCATGCACTTTTATAAACTTGTCCTTATAATTAACATCCTTATAATAAGGTTCATTTAAGCATTTTCAAACATGCAACACATTTAAAATCAATGATTAATAAAGCATTTCAAAACAGAATGGTATGTCAGAGTCCCACTTGATTTTCCAGGGTGTCCTGAAACAGAAAATCTGAGAATTGAGAGTTTTTGTTAAAAGGAAGTCATTTCATTCATTAACCTCAGTTCAGCTTGTAGACACAACAGCAAGCATATTCCGGAGTTGTCAACCAGGGGGTAATGTTGAGCTGTGGATAATTCCTAGAGACCGTGGAATGTACTCTGTCATGAGTCTGAGCTCTACTTTTCCTCTGAGCACAGACTCTATTTATTTTCTGTGTTCTGGATGTCTGTTATTATTTTGTGGTCAGTTCTTTGTATTTGTTTGTTTACTCTCAGACCCCTTCTTCTTGTCCAGACACTCCCACCAACTACTCACGCTGTCTCTCTGCCATCCCAAGCTGTGAGTAGTTGATTAATCAGGTCACCTGCTCACTCAGCTCACACCTGCTGCTCATCTGCCTGCCAATCTGCTGTCCACTATTTCAGCATTACTGTTTTGTCTCTCAGTGCTGCAGCATTACTTTGTTTGATGAAGTATGTCTTATGTCTCTGGACTACTCCTCTCTCTTCATCTCCTCCAGAGCTAAGGCGGCCCTGGAGCGCACCTCTTTGTAAGTTGTTCTTTTGCTTTTTGTATTGTCTTCATCATTTTTGGATGGTTTGTTATTTTGGTAATAAATGTCACTAACAGTTCAGCACATGAATCTGTCTCTCTCTGCCCTGAGGGGTGATCCTGACACACTAAAGGGATCTGGGATGTCTCAAACGGTTGTTAAAGCATAAAACCGTCTGGTTGGGAGGAAGTTCCAGTTATTTATGATGGCAAACTAATCCGTTCCTTGCACGAAATGGGAGCCTTATTGTCCTTTTTACCATGGAATGTGTTTTCAAACGGTGGTCCTTAGGTGAAGGAAACAATTCTTTACCAGAGTTTTGAATGAAACAATTTTTTTAAGGTGAGTAATTTTTATAGATTAGAGCCAAAGTTATTGATGCTACATATCCCCCCTCAGTATCAATGGTGAGCTTTGGTAACCATTGGTGCACATCCTTGGCAGCTGATTCCAATTGGCGACTCTTGACCCAACTCCTGAGCTAATGGTTCTGATGTCCATAAGCCCTAAGCTTGTAAACAGTATCTATTCCTGAGAATAGATTTGAGTTTGGTTTACTGAAAAAAAAAAAAAATTCTAGAAATTTTCAAAACTAATTTGAATATGGATAAATATAAAAATTGTAAAATTGTCTAAAAATACAAAAATACTGTATATGCCTGTAAAGACTCAAAAAATCTCATTACAAAAGTACAAAATGGCAATTCTGGGTAATAAGGTACAAAATAAAAAGTATGTAGTTTTTACATACCTGAGGTAAATGTTTTGGCTAAATAATATTGAGGTAACTCAAGGAGGTTCAAACTGGATGGGTTTAGCTGGACTAAACCATGGTTCCACAGATGTCTGAGTCCTGCGTTGTTTGAGGCCTTTATTCGGGAAAACCGAGCAAACATGGAATGTCATCATTGTTCTTTGAATGGCATTGAGGAGTAAATTTGTGACCACTGAAAAATAGTCCAGTCCCTTAGGGGAAGGATTGTGCAAATTCTTCTAAAAGCATGAAACTTTCCACACCTATAGATTTTGACCTGCTGATTTCAAATCTGCCGGGCGCCAGAGCCAAATCTCAATGGGGTCGGCCATATTGGACAATTCAAAATGGCCGCCACCCGCATTTCTCTTGAACAAACAGTCACACAATTACAAATAGACACACTTTTTCAAGGTTTTTGACCTCAAGGAATTCAAATCTGACATCTGTTTTTCAGTAAAATCAATATTGGTCGCCATATTGCAAGATTCAATATGGCCACCAGTCAAAATTGAACTCTGCATAACTTTCACACTTCTTGACATAAAATGACAAACAAAAACTCTTTTCATAGGTTTTTGGCATCAAATATTTCAAATTTGAACTTACTTTTGACAAAAAAACAAGGGTAACGGGGATCAAGTTACCTGGAAGGCCTACAGATCGCACGGGACTGAAATGACACTAGATGAACGATCGGGCTAGGTGTAGGGCAACCGAACCTAGTTGTATCCCATACCAGAATGTGCACTTTACTTGTATTTCATCAAGGTGGTAAAAGGGTAGCTCCTCGGCCTTGATCATTTTTTTCACTTTGTTGTATACTGGATCTATTTAGTCATAGCAGGTATATCTAGTGATTACTTGTAGCAAGCATGGAGTCTATAAATTGGAACCTGTGCTGTCTATGTCAGGAGGAAAAAGATGAGCGATTGCAGTCTCCAAAAGAAGAGGGTCTAGCTTCAATTGAGAATGATCTCAATGGGTTTAAGGCCATTGGCGTTGTACCTTCATGCATGAAAGTGTCATGGGCTCAACTTGATGAGGGCCAAGGCATTGCTGTGACACTCAAAACAAACAAGGCAAAATATTACAAACTCTGTAGAAGCTACTGCAGTTCCTCTCGCTTGAAAAGAATTGCTGAAAAGGGGGATGTGGATGATCAAATTTCACCAAAGAAACTGCGGTCCAGCAATCCAATGCCTTCTGATCTGCAGAAATCCTCCTTCTGCATCATATGTGAGGGACACGAAGGTAAGAACCTTCATAAAGTTGCCACAGACAATGTGGACAAAAACTTGAAAAGCTGGGCTCAGAGCACAAAAACTTCAAGCTTCTAGGAAAGCTGATTGCCCAAGCAGCAGATGCCCACGCAGGTGACACTTTCTACCACCTGCCATGTTACCTGCACTTAAGGGACTCAGCTCGTGCTAAGGAACACAAGGCATCTGCATGTCCTTCTGTCCCACAATTCAACCCGGTTGCTATTGCACAAATTGTGGCTTTGGTTGAAGACTCTGAAGATGTCTTCAAGCTGTCTGCATTGAGGCAGTTTTACAGGACACTCATGGAGGAACAAGGAACTCCATGTGCAGATATAAGGGAACCACATGCCACACGGTTCAAAGAGTACCTTCTGCAGCTGCTTCCTGAGTGTACAGACTTCTTTCAGGGCAAGGAGGTGTATATCTCCAACAACAAGAAGGTTGGTGATCTTCTAGCTGACGCACATAAGAACCAGATAGGGCAGGATGATGCCTTGCTATTGATGCGTGCAGCAGTGAAGCTTAGGAAATGCTGTCTTGAACAGCAAGAACCATTTACTGGTTCTTTTGCTTCTGATGCCCTAACATCTCCTGTTCCTGGACAGCTTAGAAGTTTCATCAACATTCTGCTTCAGGGTCCCTCAGTCTTGCACGAAGGTGACAAAGACTTGCAGGAGCAGGTACATGGCAGGGCAAGGGTCGCAAGTGCTATTGCCCAACAAATCATATACAATGCACGAATTGGGTCACACCATGCCACAAAGACCAGCAACATTCGTCACAGCAAAGACCGGGAAATGCCATTCCCATTGTACCTGGGTCTCAAGCTACATGGTGAGGGCAGGCAGAAGAATCAGATAAATAATGCCAATGCCTTTGGCATGTCTGTGTCTTACAAGCGTGTGTTGGAAGTGAAGCGATCCATGGCACGAGCAGCAGTCAAACAGTTTGTTCAGGATGGGGTCGTACTGCCTACAAATATCCGAAAAGGTGTCTTTGTGACTTTTGATGTTGACAACTTGGATAGCAACAACCAGGGTAACTTTTCCCAAGATGAGTTCCATGGGACAGCTATCAGTGTGACAAACCATCTTTCTCATGACAATCATGGAGTTGAACGACCTCCCATCCAGCTTGACCCGACGGACAACTCTATCCCCAAACTTCCTGACACTTACGCAGTAGTACAGCCGGCTGTGTTGCCAAACAATGATTTGTATGTACCACGTACACCAGATCTCAGTTGTCGGCCATCTCACAATCTGGTTCATGGTGCCAGAGTGAAGAATGAGTCCTGGATGGTGCATGTGTCCAATCAGCTTCAACAGGAGACATTACCAGACACTGAAATCATCACCTGGTCAGGCTATAACGTTAGTATGCTAGAGTTAAGACCTACACTGTTTTAAACTGTTCACTTATAAGATTACTTTAAAGGTTTTATGATCATGCTACAGTTCTATACATTGTGTCAGAGTTTATGAGATATTCACAGTGTCACATTTTATGATACTGTGACACTGGTGTGACAGAGCACATATAGGCATGTCAATATTTCACATTTCTGACTATCAATCTAGCAATTCCGTGAGACCTTAGGCAAATGCAAGTTGATATTTAATAAGAAAATTTTACCAAGGCCACAAATTTAATTCAGTGGTCTCAAAATATATTTTAAAACAGGCAATATTCTGAGGTAATGTGTCATCTATTATCAAAGTTTTGGGAAGTTGAAATTTGACAGTCGGCCATTTTGAATTTTCAAATACAGCGACCCCTGCTCTAAATACTGGAAAAAGGATTCCAGATTTGAAATCCTTGGGCACAAAAACCCCAGAAAAGTGCTTTTGTTTGCAAATGTGTCACTTTTTTTTAGCAGAGATATGGATAAATCATTTTCTTGACGGTGGCAATTTTGAATTGTCCAATATGGCGGCCCCATTGAGAATTTGCTCTGGCGCCCGGCAGAATTGGATTCAGAACATCAAAAACTACTAGTGTACCAATTTTCATGCTTTTAGACAAATCTGCATGATCCTTCTTAAAATCCCCCCTAAGGGACCGGACTAAAAGGGACAAGATGAGGTGAAATCAGGCTTATCGCTAAAGTGTTAACTGAAAAGCTAGTGTTTCTAGCTACATCTGAGAGTAGCATCAACACCAACTGTGTGTGAGCATAGTAAACCCTTAGCACAAAGAGCAACAAGTTCAAGACCTTGTTGAGTTTGACTGAAGCTTCGGAGCAAGCATTCAAAACCAACACAGTATCTTGCAAAGTTTTGGTAACGGTTTGTGGTTCAACTACCTGGCATTTTAGTGTAGCGGTGTTGACTGAGTTAACAGTGGACGTGCTAAGGCTAACAAGAGGCCCTAATGCTGAGGCTGTTACTGAGAATCCACCTTAGGATTGTTGACATTTTGTCTTGGCTCTGCCCAATCCTGACTGGGTAACAGTAGGTGTGATTGCTAGGTAAAAAAAAATATTTCATTGAGAGTGAAGAAAGGAGTGAGGGTTCAGAAACACATGATCCCTCCCTAATTGTAGGCTATATCAAAAAGGTAGGTTTTAGCCCTATTCTTAAAAACAGAGATCGAGCCTGACTCCCGAATCCAGATTGGCAGCTGGTTCCACAGGAGAGGAGCTTGATAACTGAAGGCTCTGCTTCCCATTGTACTTTTGGAGATTCTAGGTATTACTAGCAATCCTGCATTTTGGGAGCGTAGTGCTCTGTTAGGATAATACGGTAGTATCAGATCTTTTAAATAAAAAGGAGCCTGATTGTTTAGAGCTTTGTAAGTAAGAAGAAGGATTTTAAACTTAATTCTAAACTCTATGGGAAGCCAATGAAGGGAGGCCAGAACCGGAGAGATATGATCTCTCTTTCTAGTACCTGTTAAAACTCTTGCTGCAGCATTTTGGATCAGCTGAAGACTTTTTAAAGATGTTTTAGGACAGCCTGATGGTTCCAAGGTTGTCACAGCCAGAAGCGGCACTGGGGTTAAGCTCCTAGTGCTCATAAAATGCTCCTTATGGTGTGCGTCTCGAAAAGCCTCTGACAACTAAGTCCAACTCCTAGCCTGCCCGTGTGGTTTAGTCTCTAAGCCCGGCAGAACTGCTTTTACTAATAGGAGAAGGGGTGAGGGCAGATCTCTGGCGCCTTAAAACCAGATGCTTCGGGTAGATGGTGGCTCGTCAACCTGGGAAGGTAGCCCATCTAGGGGAAGGTAAACCCTGATTTCAAACCTCCGCTGCCTTGCGGCACACCCGGTCACGGGAAAGGCTTCGGGAGTCAACCCTGAGGAAAAATCCAGAGTCCGAGCCCCTAAGGCAGTTCCCTGTCGTGCTCAACATTGTTCTGGCAGCTTCTGTGACGGCGCTAGTGCCAAACTTTAGCAGCCCTGCTGTTCCTTTGGATTCATCAGTGACGTGGAGAGGGGGGACATGCTGCATGGGCAACATCTTGTCCTCCATATCTTCCTGCCCAGGCTTGAATCCTACCAACGCCCAACGCTGGAAGGTAGAACACCGGATCACTGGAGAAGACACTCCAGCTTCACCTTTGGCGTAGACAAAACACGGGGAATGACAGTTACCGGTTATAAGCCACCGCTCAATTGGCGTAGAGCGCAGCGCCAGGGGTTGTTCCCGACGGTGGGAGGGATCATCGGATCTCACTGGACAGCTACCGCCCGCCTCAAGCTGGGCAGCCCCCAGCCAATAAGGTGTTGTCCCGCCACAGCTTGCTTTCCTCATTGGGTGCATGGGGATGAGGAGAAGTCTGAACAGCAGGCTGAGAACCTTCGCACCAGGCAAGACAAAAAAACAAAAGAGGCCAACTCTAAAACTGGGAACTTGGAACGTCCGCACTATGATGACAGGACTCGCTGCTAACCTCAAGGACATCAATGACACCAGGAAGACTGCCATCATCAATAACGAGCTAAAGAGACTGGGAGTGGATATCGCCACTCTCCAGGAAACACGGTTGGCTGGCGCAGGCACACTGAGAGAGAAGGACTACACGTTCTACTGGCAGGGAAAGGGCAGTGATGAACACAGGGAACACGGAGTGGGCTTCGCAGTGAAGAACACTTTTTTTTTTGTTGTTACTTATTTGTACCCGTTGGTAGATTTGGCTTGCAGTCTGGTGGCAAGCCACCGGCTGCCGGTCGCTGCGTGCGCGAGCGCCCTAAACCTACATGTTTTTTGGTATGCGGGAGGAAACCGGAGAAATCCCAGAGTAAACCCACGCAACACGGGGAGAACATGCAAATTCCACACAGCTCACTGTTGGTCGGGGGCTGGGATCGAACCCACGATCTCATGATCCCCACCTTGCTGAAGATGGTGGAACCGGGCAGCAATGGCTTTGCACGACTCCTCACCCTCCGCTTCAACACCACTCAAGGCCCAGTCACCCTCATCAGTGTGTATGCCCCAACACTGACAGCCACACCAGAGGCAAAAGACGAGTTCTACGAGAATCTTGCAACAACTGTCAGGATCATTCCCAACTCTGAACAACTCATTCTCCTTGGAGACTTCAATGCCAGAGTGGGTGCTGACCACGACTCCTGGCCCTCCTGTCTTGGACCATTTGGCGTGGGTAGAATGAACGACAACGGACAGCGGCTGCTCGAGTTCTGCACATATCATGATCTGTGCATCACAAACTCGTTCTTCAAGACCAAGCCCCAACACAAGGTTTCCTGGCGACATCCGCGCTCAAAGCACTGGCACCAGCTGGACTTGATCCTGACCAGGCGCACCTCACTGAAGAACGTGCTAATCACCCGATCGTTCCAGAGTGCAGATTGCGACACAGACCATTCATTGGTGTGTTGCAAGGTCAAGCTGCAGCTGAAGAAATTCCATCGTGCTAGACAGCCTGGAAAGGCACGGATTGACACCAGCAAGATGGCCCAACCAGAACTTGTTGAGCAGTTTGTCTCCACCTTTGAGAAGGAACTTGGTGTACCACAAGGAGGAGAATCTGCAAAGCAGAAGTGGGAAGAGCTGCGAAACATCATCCACCGCACAGCCTTGGCTACCTTTGGGAGGAAGACCTCGAAGTCACAGGACTGGTTTGATGCCAAGTTGACCGAGATGACCCCCGTCATTGAAGCCAAGCGCTCAGCACTTGCTGAGTACAAGAAGTACCCAAACGAGAAGAATCTCCAGATTCTCAGGGCTGCGAGAAGCAAAGTTCAGCAGACTGCTCGGCGTTGTGCCAATGAGTACTGGACTCAGCTCAGCCAAGACATTCAAACCGCTGCCATAACAGGGAACATCCGTGGTATGTACGATGGCATCAAGAAAGCACTTGGTCCGGCTCAGAGCAAGACGGCCCCCCTCAAATCCTCCACTGGGGAGATGATCACAGAAAAGAACAAGCAGATGGGGAGATGGGTGGAACACTACTCCGACCTCTACTCTAGACAGAACACCGTGACACCGTCAGCCCTTGATGCCATCGACTGCCTGCCATCCATGGACGAACTTGACACCGAGCCAACCATCGACGAACTCAGCAAGGCCATTGATAGCTTGGCCGCTGGCAAGGCACCCAGCAACGACGGCATACCCCCCGACCTGATCAAGCACTGCAAGACCGCCCTACTGCTGCCATTGCATGACATCCTCTGCCAGTGCTGGAAGGAAGGTGCTGTACCACAGGACATGAGGGATGCCAAGATCATCACCCTCTACAAAAACAAAGGCGAGAGAAGTGTCTGCAACAACTACAGGGGCATCTCCCTCCTCAGCATTGTTGGCAAAGTCTACGCACGAGTTGTTCTCGTTCATCTACAGAAGCTTGCCGAACATGTCTACCCCGAGTCTCAGTGTGGCTTCCGCGCTGAGTGATCGACGGTAGACATGATATTCTCCATCCGCCAACTCCAGGAGAAATGCAGAGAACAGAACATGCCCCTGTACGTCGCCTTCATCGACCTCACCAAAGCGTTCGATCTGGTCAGCAGAGAGGGCCTTTTCAAGATCCTGCCAAAGATAGGATGCCCACCAAAGTTGCAAAGCCTCATCGAATCGTTTCACACCAACATGCAGGGGATAGTGCAGCACGACGGCAACGTCTCAGAGCCATTCAACATACGCAGCGGAGTGAAACAGGGCTGTGTACTTGCGCCAACCCTCTTTGGGATTTTCTTTGCTATGCTCCTGAGGCATGCCTTCAGCACAGCAAGAGAGGGAATCTACCTACACACAAGATCTGACGGCAGGCTTTTCAACCTCGCCCACCTGAAAGCCAGAACCAAAGTACGCGAGGCTCTAATCAGAGACATGCTGTTTGCAGACGATGCTGCAGTCGCAACCCACACACAGCAGGAGCTTCAGACCCTGATGGACCGCTTCTCCCAGGCATGCAAGGACTTCGGGCTTACCATCAGCCTGAAGAAGACTAACGTCTTGGCGCAAGGCATGGAAGCACCACCAACCATCACCATCGACGACTATGAGCTGGAGGTCGTGAATCAGTTCACGTACCTGGGGTCCACGATCAGCAACAACCTCTCCCTTGATACAGAGATCGACAAGAGGATTGGAAAATCAGCCTTCACACTCGCTCACCTTACCACACGAGTGTGGGAGAATCCCAAACTCTCTGTCAAGACGAAGATGGCAGTGTACAACGCCTGCGTCATCAGCACACTGCTCTATGGGAGTGAGACGTGGACAACATACGCCCAGCAGGAAAAGAGACTGAGCTCCTTCCACTTGCGCTGCATTCGCCACATCCTGAACATATCCTGGCAGGACAAAGTGCCCAACACAGAAGTTCTGTCCCGCGCCGGCCTTCCCTCCATGTTCACTCTACTCAGGCAGTGCAGGCTCTGCTGGCTAGGCCACGTTCACCGTATGGAGGATGGCAGAATCCCCAAAGACGTCCTCTACGGAGAACTGGCGACTGGCAGGAGAGACATTGGCCGCCCACAGCTGCGCTTTAGAGATGTCTACAAGAGAGACATGAAGGCCCTGGAGATCAACACAGAGCGCTGGGAGGACCTTGCAACGGACCGCTCCAAACGGAGAGGCACCCTGACCAGACAGCTCAAGGCGGGTGAAGAGAGACTGACTGCTGCAGCAGATGAAAAAAGGACCCGCAGGAAGAACTGCCACAGACCCAGCAGCACGGAGACCACCCACAAGTGCGACCTGTGTGACAGGGACTGCCATTCACGCATTGGCCTGTTCAGCCACAGGCGGTGCTGTTCCAGCAGTGTAGACGTTTAGGATTCTCTTCCATGGTCATCATAGACCGATGGAGGCTGACGACGAGGACAGCCTGATAATAAAGAATTACAATAATCTAATCTCGAGCTAACAAAAGCGTTGATCAGTTTCTTAGCATCACTCTGAGACAAGATGCTCCTTATCTTGGCAATATTACGCAAATGCTAGAAGGCAGTCTTAGAAACAAATTTAATATGTGAATTGAAGGACAGATCTTGATCAAAAATAATTCCAAGGCTCCTCACAGAGCTATTAAGAGAAACAGTAACCCCATCCAAACTGAAAGTTTGATTTGGAAAGGTATTTCTAAGGTTTTTTGGACCAAAAAGAATGACTTCAGTCTTATCTGAATTTAATAGCAGGAAATTACAAGCCATCCAAGCTTTGATTTCGTTAAGACAGGCTTCTAACTTGGCTTATTGATTACTATCATATGGCTTCATTGACAGGTATAATTGTGTGTCATCTGCATAACAATGAAAATGTATACAGTGCTTTCTAATAATGTTGCCTAACGGAAGCATATATAAACTAAAAAGAGTAGGGCCTAGCACAGATCCCTGTGGAACTCCATGACTAAGCTTTGAGTTGAAAGAAAACTCATTATTGACATGAACAAACTGGAACCTATCAGATAAATAAGATCTAAACCACTGCAACGAAGTTCCATTAAGTCCAACATAGTGTTCTAATCTATCAAGTAGAATATTATGATCGATAGTATCAAAAGCTGCACTAAGGTCTAAAAGGACAAGTACAGAAACCAGTCCATTATCAGATGCGATGAGGAGGTCGTTAGTGACCTTCGCTAAGGCTGTTTCAGTACTATGATGGATTCTAAACCCAGATTGAAACTCTTCAAGTAAACCATTTCCCTGCAGGTGGTCAAATAATTGCGTAGCAACAACTCTTTCTAAGATTTTTGAAATGAAAGGGAGATTAGAGATTGGTCTATAGTTAGCTAAAGCTCCTGGATCTAGCGTTGGCTTTTTGAGTAAGGGTTTAATTACAGCCATTTTAAAAGCCTGCGGTACATGGCCTAAAGTTAATGAAGAATTGATTATATGAAGAATAAAGCTACCAATAAGTGGGAAGACTTCTTTAAATAACCTGGTAGGAATAGGGTCTAAAAGACAGGTTGAAGGTTTGGATGAGGAAACTATTTTGTCTAACTCACAAAGGTTGATTGGAGTAAACTCATCAAGACAGACATCAATTGAAGGAGTTGTAGTAGTTACTGTATTTAAGTTAACTGTGGGAAGAATCTGATTGATTTTATCTCTGATGGATGAAATTTTATTATTGATTATTGATTATATATTAGAGAAGTTTGATGCGGGGAGCATGTGTACAATCGGGTCCGATTGGTGTATGACGGTTTTATGGACCACGGGGTCACGGGCTCGAGTAAATGCATACATAGTGTTCACAAAAGTTGGGTCCATGGATGTATAACCCTGAGGTTGCAGAGTTTCCAGGTAGCCGGTTGATTTGGCTCCAGTGACCACCCAGACCTCAGGGGTGGGTGGGTAGGATTCAGAAGTTGACACCAACGTTGAGTCAGCGGTATCAAGGGGGACGAGTGGAGCTTTCTGCTCGGCCAGTGAGTTCCCAAGGTCATTTGCTTCCTTGTCTTGACCTTGTGTTTGAAGGTGGCGTTTGACTTCTTGAGGACAGTGTTCACCTTGGTCTTCGCGGTCAATTTCAATCGGTTTCGGTTGTTCCAACAGTGCTAGTTGTGTGAGAGTTGGGGTGTGCAAAGTGTCAAGAACCAAGCACTTGAACTTCAGTGATTCAGAACAAACTTTTAGTGAGCATGCACTTTTATAATCTTGTACTTCTATAAATAACATGCATTAGAATAAGGTTCATTTAAGCATTTTCAAACATGCAACACATTTAAAATCAATGATTAATGAAACATTTCAAAACAGAATGGTATGTCAGAGTCCCACTTGATTTTCCAGGGTGTCCTGAAAAAGAAAATAATATGAGAATTGAGAGTTTTTGTTAAAAGGAAGTCATTTCATTCATTAAAGCGTACCTATGGTGGTCGTGAAAAAAAGATATATTGAGCCCCTGTCTCACGTTCTAGTTCAAGTTTAAGTTGAAATTCACGTTCAAAGCAATTTGATATAAATCCATTGCTGATCTGCTGGTTCAGCTATGTCAGCAAAACATGGGTACAGCCATACTAGCGACTACAGGGACTTCCAGGACGCTTCCTGTGATGTAATTTCATTGACACCGCGATCTGGATCAGTATTGGCTGAGCCTCGAGTACCCGGACGTGGAGCAGCTTTGGGGATATTCAAATTCAAACGTTTATTTCAAACTCAGGATTCATATTAAATGCAGAACTAAAATGAGTAGAAAATAAATAAATAAATGTTTACATTCAGCGAGCCGTCTTTTCTGATCTGAGCTCGTAAATGCCGATAATTCTAAAACTGCAATCTGAGTACCCGGATGTGGAGCGGCTTCGGGGATATTCAAATTCAAACATTTATTTCAAACTCAGGATTCATATTAAATGCAGAACTAAAACGAGTAGAAAATAAATAAATAAATGTTTAAATTCAGCGAGCCGTTTTTTCTGATCTGAGCTCGTAAATGCCGATAATTCTAAAACTGCGATCTGAGTACCCGGATGTGGAGTGGCTTCGGGGATATTCAAATTCAAACGTTTATTTCAAACTCAGGATTCATATTAAATGCAGAACTAAAACGAGTAGAAAATAAATAAATAAATGTTTAAATTCAGCGAGCCGTCTTTTCTGATCTGAGCTCGTAAATGCCGATAATTCTAAAACTGCGATCTGAGTACCCGGATGTGGAGCGGCTTCGGGGATATTCAAATTCAAACGTTTATTTCAAACTCAGGATTCATATTAAATGCAGAACTAAAACGAGTAGAAAATAAATAAATAAATGCTTAAATTCAGCGGCTTGTCTCATCTGATCTCGTAACTGCCGCAACATGGAAGATGTTTCTAAAACTATATACAGAGCAGCAGACACTCGGTGCTCTTGTAAAAACAAAAACATACAATGCGATATGGATATCGCAACATGGCGGAATGTAAAGCCTTTGGATGTCTGAATAATAAGCGAAAAAAACAAAGAAACACTTTTTTTGTGTACCCAAACCCAGCTCACCTTGTCAGAAGATCGGAGCGGAAACAGGGCACAGACGAATAATTTCAGACGAAATTGCGTTGTGTGTGAGGACCACTTCGTCACTTTAACCCTCAGAAGACCTTTCTGGCTCAAACATGTAGCCATGTCGCCCGAATTCTTCCGCACAGTCAGAAAATTCGGCCATAATAGAACAAAAACAACGGACAACAGCACTGTAATCGCGGGGAAACGCTTATTATTGTCTTTTCCTATCCACGAAGTGACGTCACATCCGCAAGTGTCATGGCTGCGCCCACAGTTTTCATTGGCTGCCCATGGCCAAGGTCCTATTTGAATACATGTCTGGTGGTATATGGCTGGCAAGAATTATTTACCAAAATAAGAAATACTTTTTCATAATGTTTTCAAGTTAAATGCGTCTTCACGACCACCATAGGTACGCTTTAACCCCAGTTCAGCTTGTAGAGGCAACAGCGAACATATTCCGGAGTTGTCAACCAGGGGGTAATGTTGAGCTGTGGATAATTCCTAGAGACCATGAAATAAACTCAAGGGATCTGGGATGTTTCAAATGGTTGTTAAACATAAAACTGTCTAGTTGGGAGGAAGTTCCAGTTATTTATGATGGCAAACTAATCCGTTCCTTGCACAAAATGGGAGCCTTATTGTCCTTTTTACCATGGAGTGTGTTTTCAAACGGTGTGCAGCGGCATGAAAAAATAAGCAGCGATGCTGTGGTTTTAAGCAGGTTTTATTAATCATACCGCCGTCACGAACTCCACTCCCGGCGCCGTGCATGAGCGCCGAGAGCGAGCCCACGGCTCTCAGAGAAGGAGAGGAGGAACACAAAGCTTGTGTCCTACAGCAGAGGTTGAGAGTGAGAGAGATTGCGTTACAGAGTTGCAGCTTAAATACTTGACCATAACAATACATCAAAGGAACATACCCCAGCTAGTATGATCAAAGAGATATCAGAACAGGCATAAGACATTTGCATTTGAGGGACCTATTGATCTCAGTCCCTAGGTCACAGTGAGGACAGGACGCATAAATACAATGCATGAAAGGCAACGATTAACATCACATAGGTGAGCCAGACGAAACGAGTCTGCCTGTAGACATTAATACACATTACACTGTTCTGTTACTTACTCTAGCCGAGTGCTGTGTTTGACCAGTATTTCTGTGGAGATTTACCTCAAAGCACATCTACATATGTAAGATGCTCAGAAAAAGCACAGTCACAATACATGCATGTTTGCATCACAAATACATGAATGGCACATTGCATCTCAGTAGTGCAGCAGGAAAAACAGACAAGAGGGCTGAGTGTCCTTATCTGTTGTGCGGGTAAACCGAACCGCCACACGCTCCCCCCCAGAGGACGCGGCAGGGGGCCGCGACCTCGATAATCCATCTGTGCGAGCGAGCTGTGGGAGAAGCTCGCTGCAGGCGGAGGGGGAAGGAGGGGAGGGGTAGTAAGTGCCGGCAGGAGCTGTGAAATCGTCCTGAGCCGTGCAAAAATTGCTTGCTGCTCCGCGACGTCGAGGGGTTGTCCCGTTGCATGTGCGGAGATCACCAGAAGAAAAATTAGTCTCTGACTCCTCTCGTGGCCATGAAGAAATGCAGGAGCGGCTGTAAGAAGAAAAAAAAAAAGTAAACAAAGCAGAGGGACTGTTGGCTTTGGGTGCTGAAGCAACCCTGAAGCTCCCGGGAACAGCTGACGGCTGAAATCCCTTTGTGCCGTGGCTAAGACCATTAAAAAATCCAGTGGCGAGCTGCGTGCTTGCTTCAGGTGAACGAGCAGCCCTGAAGGTTCTGTGAGCAGCGGCGGAGGATGATGGCGGTCTCTGGCGTGGCTGAGACTGTTAACAAATCCTTCGATCATGCTGCATGCGTGCCTCAGGTGAGCGAGCAGCCCTGAAAGGCAGCGGCGAAGGAGGAAGGCAGTCTGTGGAGCCGTTACTTGTCCCGTGCGTGATGCGCTGTCCTTGTAACTCCCCGGGCGTGCGCGGGGGTTCCGTGGCGTGGGTGGGCCGCTGGAGTGGCGAGTCAGGGTGCAGAAACTTGGCGGAGATCAGCGCAGACGGCGCCGATAAAATCCAGGTTGAGCTGTTGCGTCGTTCGGTCGTGGTGCGCTGGAGCGGTGTGTGGAAATAGACGATCTCTGTCCCTCGGGCTCGTGGAGACGCGTTGGAGCGGTGCGAGGCAATAGACGATCTTTGTGCCCTGGGCTCGTGCAGCTGCGTTGGAGCGGTGAGAGGGAGGAGACGATCGTTGTCGCTCGTGCGGCCATGGTGCGTTCAGGTCCACGCGCTGCGCTCTCCGTCGGCCCTGGAGGTTGCCGTCGTGGAGAGAGGACGAGGTGCGTGCGCTCTCAGTGAGAGCGGCCGGTCCAGCGTGGATGTGCAGATCTCAGGCGTGCGGATCTCACCATGAAACGTTGCTGCAGCTTTCCCGGTCGTGGGTGGTCTCCGGAGGGTTTCAACCTGGAAACTCTGCGTCGAAATCTCCCTGAAGCAGAAGGGAGCTGTTGCGTTCGCTGTCAGCGTGTTCGTTTCAGCGTCGGGTCACCAGTGCTGCGGTCCAGACCAGAAGTTGCTTTGCACAAAGCGTGTGCTTTCAGGCAGGGTCACCAGCGCAGCTGTGCGGCTGTCCAGCTCGGAAGGTTGCTTTCGCACAAAACGTGTGCGTGTTCGAGGGGTCACCAGTGCAGCGGCATGAAATAAGGCGGAGTTGTTGGAGGTTTTAAGTAGAGTTTTATTAATCATACCGCCGTCACAAACTCCGCTCCCGGCGCCGTGCATGAGCGCCGAGAGCGAGCCCACAGCTCTCAGAGAAGGAGAGGAGGAACACAAAGCTTGTGTCCTACAGCAGAGGTTGAGAGTGAGAGAGATTGCGTTACAGAGTTGCAGCTTAAATACTTGACCATAACAATACATCAAAGGAACATACCCCAGCTAGTATGATCAAAGAGATATCAGAACAGGCATAAGACATTTGCATTTGAGGGACCTATTGATCTCAGTCCCTAGGTCACAGTGAGGACAGGACGCATGAATACAATGCATGAAAGGCAACGATTAACATCACATAGGTGAGCCAGACGAAACGAGTCTGCCTGTAGACATTAATACACATTACACTGTTCTGTTACTTACTCTAGCCGAGTGCTGTGTTTGACCAGTATTTCTGTGGAGATTTACCTCAAAGCACATCTACATATGTAAGATGCTCAGAAAAAGCACAGTCACAATACATGCATGTTTGCATCACAAATACATGAATGGCACATTGCATCTCAGTAGTGCAGCAGGAAAAACAGACAAGAGGGCTGAGTGTCCTTATCTGTTGTGGGGGTAAACCGAACCGCCACAGGTGGTCCTTAGGTGAAGGAAACCATTCTTGACCAGACTTTTGGGTAAAACAGTTTCTTTAAGGTAAAGAGTGATTTTATAGATTAGAGTCAAAGGGATTGATGTTACAGGTGTTAGTGTGGGCAGGTGTGTCTAGTCAATGCAGAACTGCCTACACCTTTTGAATGGTACAGTGACAAGCCAATACTACCTGAATAACATAATTAATCCAGTCATTGTGCCCCTGCATCAACAACACTGGCCTAATTTCATCTTCATGGACGACAATGCTCCAGCTCATCAAGGTTGCGTCATTAAGGAACGGCCACTGGAAGCTGGTGTACCTCAAATGGAGTGGCCTGCAGTTTCTCCAGACCTGAATCCTATAGAAAACCTATGGGATCAGCTGAGTCACCGTCTAGAGGCTCATAACCCTGCACCCCACAACCTCAATCACCTGAGGGCCGCCCTTCAAGAAGTGTGGAATGCCATGCCTCAGCAGACATTAAGTTGACTTGTGAACAGCATGAGAAGTCATTGTCAAACTGTAATTTATGCTCAAGGGCACATGACAAGTTATTGAGACACTGACATTTTTTGTTGTGGTATATCCACCACTGTTGTTGGCTTTTGTTTCAATAAATTGTTGGAGATGAGGAAATCACCATTGCATGCTTATACTTAAATGCCCTACTTTCATGATATAATATCACTGTAGTGTGAACTTTTTCCATTTTCCATAAATTTCATCCGAAAGCCAAATATCCCTAACTTTTTGTGAGTAGTGTATCTTTAGAGGTAAAAGTCACTACTACATCTTGTCACTGAGTTTTAAAGCTGTGACTCTCTGGTCTGGACATGAACCAATGCTTTATTCAGGCAAACCCCCAGGACAGCCCCACAACTTGAGCCACAATATTAAAAAAAAAAAAAAAAATAAAAAAAAATCCCTGAAATCCTAGAGCGCATGTGCTGCTGGTATTTATATTCCTGGGGCAGTGACGGGGCAGGGTCTTGGCAAGAGAACTGACAGAAAACTGTTTAACAGTTGAACTCTGCTGTTGAGCTCTGCATACTTAACCCTTTTACCATAATTTAAGCACCACATTTGTAATACATATAAGATAAGCCTTTATTAGTCCCACAATGGGGAAATTCCAGGATTGCAACTGCACAGGGATAGCAACACTCAGAGCAGCAATCAGAAGGCAAGAAAAAAAAAAAAAAAGCAAGAGCAGCTAATATACATATGTACATATTACTATAAATATATATATATATATATATATATATATATATATATATATATATATATATATATATATATATATATATATACACAGACACGCAGTGCAGAGCATTGTAGCTGGATGGAATAAATATATGAGTATATAAACACACAGTGCGGAGCATTGTAGCTAGATGGAATAAATATGTAGATATATAAACACCCACAGTACGGAGCATTGTAGCTAGATGGAATAATATGTAGATATATAAATATAAACACACCCAGTGCAGAGCATGTATATTATGTTTCGAAGAAAAATACTGAATTCACTTGTCAGGGACTTTAATATATGTGCCTCTCTGTGGTTATAAACTTTGCTGTGCTGCCTGTGTGTGACTGAATCAGTGTCGCATTCATGCATTGAGCGACACGTGTGCTTGCTCCTGTCTGTGTATGTGCAATCAATCTCTGTGTTTCACACACAGTCGCCTGACCGCTACTACCGCTGCCCTGCTGCCACCCAAGCTCGAAGACCGTGCTCATTGCTCGTGCGCGCATGCACCCATCACATGCGCTTATGTTCAGCTAACTATTACTAAAAGTCACTGCATTGACCCAGCTATTTCCACCACAGGACAGTCTGTTGACATAGATATAGATCCGGGGGGGGTCATTTTTTTTTCTTTAAAATATGCAGCTTTTCTCATAAATTTGTCACTTTTTCTTATTAATTTACTACAATTATTTACAAATGTACTTTTTGCACCTTAAAGTGGCAATTTTTTTCTTATAAATTTGCCACTTTTTTGTAAATGTGCAACTTTTTCTTGTAAATTTCCCTCAAATCTGCTGTTTTTGCTGTAGGATGAAGAGCCTATAAAATTATTTGTCATAAGGTACAGGAATTATTTATTTTATTTAATAGTGGGTGTGAAAGGGGGCGGAGTTGAACCGTCACTTCTACACCCGCTAAATTAAATAAAAGCACTCGTAAAAGGGGCACCAGTCCTAACGGACAATAAGATTAGCTTTAATTTTAATTAATTTTGTATCTTAAATTACTTAATGAATCAGTCTCAAAGTTTCAGTGAGTTTTTGTCCTGCCGTGATTAGGAAACCTGTATATGCGAAAGAAAAACGCTTCAACTGCTCTTATTCACTCGTTTATTAAAATCATTCAGGTTACATGTCATGGCGTTCAAATGATGAATAACAGATTCAGATGATGACAGCGTAAAATATCACATCAACTGATATTGGGTTCCTGAACATAAAATCCAGCTTTACACCTCTGTAGAACCAAGGAGAACTAGACTTATGTTTCAACGGTGAGACTGGAATGTTTTAACAAAACAACGCAATTTTATGGGGAAAATTCATAAGCTAATTATCTAAAAATGACTCCTGAATTAATCTACAAAATTTTAAGGGCAGTTACTTAAAAATGACTGAAAGTTTTCGTTCAGTTTACAGTCCTATCCTGTGGCTGAGAGACTAATTGAGCCCTGAAATACGGGCCATATTCAATTGTAATTTAATTGTTAGGACATCACGTTTTAACCCAGAAATAGGAGAAATAAGAGTCTCACTCACACACGGCCGTTGGTCCAAGTTCCGCGGGTCGGTACCGCTGGGTTTTGAAGTTAGGACGTCGGAGGAAGCTGCTGCAAGATGCCTCCTCACAGCCTTGGAGGTGATAACTCAGCTGGGGGCTCTCCAGACAATGGCAGCAGTGGGTGGTCTGTCACAGAGCGGCGTGAAAAGTCCTTTGAAAAAGAGTCCAAATTTGGGGTCTCTTGTAGTGGGATCGACCCGAAAACTGAAGAAAAATCTTCTCAGTCTCTGTTCTCTTTAACTAGGCAAATTAAAGGTCCACTTTAATGGCGTGAAAAGTCATTAAAAAAAAGTGTTAGAAAAACATTTACTAGGATAAGAATGGCTTCTGAGGTGAAGGAAAAAGTTTGAGAATTTGATTCTCTAAAAAGGGACGAGCTCTAAAGAAAAATGGTTTCTCCTCAGTTTCCAGAATATAAGAAAAGATTTGACAAACACACAGAGAATAAAATAAAACTTCACAGGGCCTTGAAACGGTGGAATAAAATCTTCTGAGATCTAGATTACTATTCTGCTTCTTTAATCTTAATTTAGTTCCTCTAATTCTTAATTCTATTTCTAGCTAATCTTCCTGCCTGTTGTCTGATCTCTGACTTTTTTTTTAACTCTTAACTGTACTGTGTCTCAACTGTTTACTGTTTTTCCCTTTGACTCAAATCTAACTTCTGTCTTTTAAAGTTACCTCGCCGGGTCGTAAAACTGATGAGGTCAGTCGTCAACTGACCAATCTACTCTTTCAGAATCAGTTTGAAATGGCTGTTATCCAATGTGAAAACATTTCTTTGTTTGAGAGCAGCCAACCAAATGGAGACACCATCCCATGAATTTTCAGAGGGAAAAATCAACAGTCAGTTCTTATAAGATAAATGCTCAATATAAAATCTAACTAAATTAAATGACTTGGCTAATATATGGTGATCATGCATTTATACCATTACTCCAATAACACTCATGAATATAACATTTCTTATACATAATTATAATACATGCATTCACATTTAGATCAAGATTAGAACAGCAGAACATGCAGCAAACCATGGTTGGTGATAACAGGGATGATTTTCAGTGTCCTTAGGCTCCATAGGATAAGCTGAAAGAAACTTAATATTTAGAACAAATTAAAAGTCATCCTACGTACTGAAAACACATTCCGTAGGTATCCGCTAGGAGGTACTGTTGAGCTGTAGATGATTTCCTTAGTATCTGGCGAAGGCCTGGACAGCATAGGCTATAAAACCGTCAGATTAAGTGGTTTATGACTCTTTTAAAAACATTGGTTTCCTGTGAAAAGGTACGTTATCAAATGCAGTGTTCATGTTGAGAGGTCTGGTCTCCTGAGTTTTATGTTCCTTTGAGCCTTTAAAAGCAAACTCTGATCCTTACAATCTCTGCAAGCGGCAATTGTTTACATTGGGGTCCTGGGAAAGCAAGCATCTTTGGTCAGGTCTGGAAGAAGCCTGCATGAGTCAGCAAAAAGCCAGTGATATTCCTGAGAAGGCAGAAAGGTGATATTCCTGTGTAATGAATAAATTGAAATTCCTGTAAACTGGAGAGAAGTGATCTTGTCTTGGTTTTGAGGAGGACGATGATGATACATTGCATCTTAAATCAAAATTTTTTCTCTTGTGAATTTGAAACATTTTTGTAACACATTTGTGAGGTTTTTTTTTTTTCTGGTAAACTTGACGTTTTGTAAATTTGTAACCTTTTCTTGTAAAACTAATATTTTTTCACATAAATCTGTGACTTTTTCATATAAATTTGCAGATTTTATTTCCAATAAGTGAACCTTTATACATTCTTTCCTATAAATTTGTGACTGACTACAATAATACTTGTCCTCTCAACATTTACTCTGGAGAAAGTGTTCCGTTTATTGTCCCTGCCAGCATGGAAATAAAATATCCACTCTTGCAGCATGTTGGCACTGCTCCAGACCTCCGACTCACTGGAAAAAACAAATGCGGAGCCCTGGCAAAAACATTTGAGGACCCCTAGTATATAATATTGACCTCAAATTATTGGCATAGTTAAAAATGCAAAAAAGAAAAAAAAAACTCCAAATAAAATGAACTGTTGTGAGTTCTATTGATATGATTATTGAAGGAAAACAAATTCTCAGTTAAAAAACAAAAGATCAAACGCCATGAAAAGGTCCTCATGTCACTGGAAAAATTATAAATTCACTCTTTCATTAAATTGTTTCACAATAAAATATTTTAAGTCATAATAAAACTGGTTGCATTATTATTATTATTATTATTATTATTATTATTATTATTATTATTATTATTATTATTATTATTATTTTAAAAGTGTCCAAATAGTAACACTATGCCTACAGTAAGGGAAATGTAGGGTACAGTATGTATGACCTGAGATGAAGGTGGATAACAGCTTTAATCTCCACACTAGATTAAAATTCCAGAGACAGAGCATGGGCAAATCCATAGGTCTCTATTCACCAAAGTGTGTTGGCCCTTGTGAATATGGATAAAGTGTTTAGTATTCACAGACATATCTGGTGTATTTTCTTCAGCTCCTCATCCCTTTTCTTTCCATCTACTGAATTATAATAAGATATTTAGATTTAAAGAATGATACACATTCGGAGCGGCTAAAGAAACTACACTCTGTGGTAGCCATTGCTAAGCAAATTAACAGTTGAGCAGCCTGTTGAGATATGGCAAGCACAGTGTGATGGTGTGACATATGTCTGTTTTATGCATTTAGTTTCACATACAAGTTCAATCACAAGCAACACATTGATATTTTCTTAAATAGTTTACTCTTCAAAAACTATGGTAGTGGGCTATGTTTGGGATCTGCAGCGGGGAAAATAAGTATTGAACACATCAACATTTTCTTATTAATCATATTTCTGACAGAGCCAGTGACCTCAGATTTTCACCAAATATCAGTAACAACCCAACTAATCCATCCATACAATGAAATCAAGGCAACTGTGTTTACAAAACAAATTAAATTTAATAAAGTGGAATGACACAGGGAATAAGTATTGGACACATGAAGAAAAAGAGGTGCATAAAGGCATAGAAAGTCAAGAAACCAGCTGAAATCCATCAGAATTTCATCTATCAGAATTCAGAATTTAGGAAGCTATCCCATCCTCCATCAGTGCAAATTAATTTCAGCTGGTTAAGTCTTGACTGATAGCCTTTAAAAAGTTCTGTGAATATCAGATTGACAGACCACAAAGAACTCATGATGGGTAGAAGCAAAAAGTTCTCTAGACCTTCACAACCTTATTGTTGCAAAACATAATGATGGCAGTGGTTACAGGTGCATTTCTAAACTACTTAATGTTCCAGTGAGCATTGTTGGAGCCATCATTCAGAAGTGGTGTAATGGACAGTGGTGGCCTAATAGTTAGGGATGTGCACTGGTGAGCGGAAGATTGTGGGTTTGATCCCTGGACCGGCAGGATTAAATCTGGGTGGAACAGATAACATAGCAGTGTTTGGCCCACCTCCTTAACCCCACTGTGGGGCCTGTGAGCAAGGCCCTCAAACCCAACTTCTCCAGTGGAGCTGCTCAGAAATCTCGCGAGGAGCTCCTGGTCCTGGCCGGTTTATGGTATAATGATATTCACACTCATACAGTTACACATTCACGCCAGGAAGCTGCCCAGTACAACCACAGAGCAGCTTCCTGGCGTGAATGTGTAACTGTATGAGTGTGAACAGGGCATCCTTGAAAATGAGAGGTTACCTGTCAATGCAACTACCCTTTATAAATAAAGGTTAAATAAAATAAAAAAGTAAAAGAACATCATTATACCATAAACCGGCCAGGACCAGGAGCTCCTTGCGACATTTCTGACAGATGAGTCAAAAGAATTATCAGAAGAGTTTTTCAAGCACCAAAGACCACTCGTGGAGAGCTCCAGAAAGACCTGGAGTTACAGTGGGGTAAAAAAGTATTTAGTCAGCCACCAATTGTGCAAGTTCTCCCACTTAAAAGATGAGAGAGGTCTCCAATTTTCATCATAGGTATACCTCAACTATGAGAGACAAAATGAGAAAAAAAAAATCCAGAAAATCATATTGAAGGGTTTTTAATGAATTAATTGGTAAATTCCTTGGTAAAATAAGTATTTGGTCAATAACAAAAGTTCATCTCAGTACTTTGTTATATACCCTTTGTTGGCAATGATAGAGGTCAAACGTTTTCTGTAAGTTTTCACAAGGTTTTCACACACTGTTGCTGGTATTTTGGCCCATTCCTCCATGCACATCTCCTCTAGAGCAGTGATGTTTTGGGGCTGTCGCTGGGCAACACAGACTTTCAACTCCCTCCAAAGATTTTCTATGGGGTTGAGATCTGGAGACTGGCTAGGCCACTCCAGGACCTTGAAATGCTTCTTACGAAGCCACTCCTTCGTTGCCCGGGCAGTGTGTTTGGGATCATTGTCATGCTGAAAGACCCAGCCATGTTTCATCTTCAATGCCCTTGCTGGTGGAAGGAGGTTTTCACTCAAAATCTCACGATACATGGCCTCATTCATTCTTTCCTTTACACGGATCAGTCGTCCTGGTCCCTTTGCAGAAAAACAGCCCCAAAGTATGATGTGTCCACCCCCATGCTTCACAGTAGGTATGATGTTCTTTCTCCTCCAAACACGACAAGTTGAGTTTTTACCAAAAAAGTTCTATTTTGGTTTCATCTGACAATATGACATTCTCCCAATCCTCTTCTGGATCATCCAAATGCTCTCTAGCAAACTTCAGACGGGCCTGGACGTGTATGGCTTAAGCAGGGAGACACGTCTGGCACTGCAGGATTTGAGTCCCTGGCGGCGTAGTGTGTTTCTGATGTAGCCTTTGTTACTTTCGTCCCAGCTCTCTGCAGGTCATTCACTAGGTCCCCCCATGTGGTTCTGGGATTTTTGCTCACCGTTCTCGTGATCATTTTGACCCCACGGGGTGAGATCTTGCGTGGAGCCCCAGATCGAGGGAGATTATCAGTGGTCTTGTATGTCTTCCATTTTCTAATAATTGCTCCCACAGTTGATTTCTTCACACCAAGCTGCTTACCTACTGCAGATTCAGTCTTCCCAGCCTGGTGCAGGTCTACAATTTTGTTTCTGGTGTCCTTTGACAGCTCTTTGGTCTTGGCCATAGTTGAGTTTGGAGTCTGACTGTTTGAGGTTGTGGACAGGTGTCTTTTATACTGATAACGAGTTCAAACAGGAGCCATTAATACAGGTAACGAGTGGAGAACAGAGGAGCCTCTTAAAGAAGAAGTTACAGGTCTGTGAGAGCCAGAAATCTTGCTTGTTTGTAGGTGACCAAATACTTATTTTACTGAGGAATTTACCAATTAATTCATTAAAAATCCTTCAATGTGATTTTCTGGATTTTTTTTTCTCATTTTGTCTCTCATAGCTGAGGTATACCTATGATGAAAATTGGAGACCTCTCTCATCTTTTAAGTGGGAGAACTTGCACAATTGGTGGCTGACTAAATACGTTTTTGCCCCACTGTAACAGGTGCTGCTGTTTCATAGAAAACAATAAGTATTGCACTCAATCAACATGTGCTCTATGCCTGTTCACCTTGCAAGACTATTGCTGAAGAAAAAAACATGTTGAAACTTGTTTAAAGTTTGCTGCACAACATTTGGACAAGCCAGTAAAATACTGGGAGAATATAGTCTGGTCAGATGAAACCAAAATTGAACTTTTTGGATGCCACAACACACAGAGGGACAGCTCAGGTTGAGTGGTATGGAAACAAAGTAAGCGAGGCAAGGCTGAGATGGTTTGGTCATGTGCAGAGGAGTGATAGTGGATATATTGGACAAAGGATGTTGAAGATGGAGCTGCCAGGCAGGAGGAAGAGAGGAAGACCACAGAAGATTCATGGATGTAGTGAAGGACATGGAGAGGGTTGAAGTTACAGAAGAAGATGCAAGAGATAGGGTGAGATGGAGACAGAGGATCCTCTGTGGTGAACCCTAAAGGGAGCAGCCGGAAGAAGTTTTTTTTGATTTTTAAAAATGCACTATTTACAATTTACGAGGACATTAAGACAATCACTATAAAGTAAAGTAAAAGTTCTACTAAGTGCATATGTAATTTTTAAAACATGCTGAACACATAAAATAAATCAGCCAACTAAAAAATGTGCAACACACAGTTCATCCTGACATACACTGCAGAAGATACTTATGTAGCACCACATTTGCCTAAAGGTGTCCAAGTTTCCAGTCATTTTAAAAAGCTGAAATCCAGTTTCAGTCTGGACTGAATGTTGCAGCGCCACACTGAGGCTGGTTCTTGAACTGGTTTACCCTCTACTTTATTTTTTCTGCTTACAAGTATTTCCTTATTTGTTTTATCCATCCATCCATCCATCCATCCATCGAGCCATCTTCTTCCGCTTAATCCTTTTCGGGTTGCGGGGGGGCTGGAGCCTATCCCAGCATTATTTGTTCTAGTGTTTGTTTGTTTGTTGTTGTTTTTTTGCATCTTGCACCATAAATAAAATGACCAACAGAAAATTTATCATCAAATAGATTAAAAGCTTTTGAAAAGAGTGAAGAGCACTGTAAGCCTCTTACACTCACTAAAAACATGAAACAGTCTCTTGGAGACTGCAGAAAGGACACTGGTTAGAAACAGCGTGGTTAAGAACAGAAATAAAAGCATTTGAGGCAGTTGCTCCATGTAAAATTCTCCACTGGAAATCAGCTGTCCTTTTTTTTTTTTGTAACTTTGATTTTTATTCATTTTTCATCATACATATTACATTCAGATCACAGTCTATATATTTAAAAAAAAAGGAGCTAGAGGAAGAAAAAAAAAGGGAAAAAGGGGGGGGGGGACAAATGTTGGAGCATCAAGTTTTTAGTTTCCATCTCTTAATTCTTCTGGTTTTTCAGTGTCTTTGGTTATTCTTTCAATTTCTGTCTCGTTGTTGCACTTTGTAGTGTGTCCATTTCTACCATTTTTTTTCATATTGTCCTTCTTGCATTCTTTGTCGATATGTTAGTTTTTCCATTAAACGTATATCCTCAACAATATCTGTCCATTGCTCTTGGTCAGGAAGAACTTCTGATCGCCATTTTCTTGTGATTGTTTTTTTTACATGCAATCAGCAATATTTTAACTAGATATCTGTCTCAGCCTGTATTACATTGTCTCTTTTAAGATCACATAAATACATCAAGTTACAGTTCATTGGTATATTATATCCTAATATCCTCTGTATTGTCACATGTATAGATTTCCAGAATGATGAGATTTTGCAGCATTTCCAAAACATATGTGAGTGGTCTGCATTTTGAGCCCCACAGCCCCTCCAGCATATAGATTGGGTATTTGTTTATTTTCTTTGAATCTGTGGTGTAATGAAATAGTGAATCAGGTTTTTCCATCCAAATTCCCTCCATGTCCTTGAACTTGTTGATATGTGTTGTGTTTTCCATATTTCTTGCCAGTTTTCTTCTGTTATGTTTAAATTTAGCTCTTTCTCCCATTTCTCCTTTATATAGTTACTTGAATGTTTGTTTGCCGTAAGTTTCTGATATAGCTTTGAAATAATTCTTATTTTATTTCCTGCATACGAGCTTAAAATGAATTGTATAATCTCGCTCACATCTGTGTGGAGGTTATGCCTAATCTTCCTCATATAATAATCTCTCATCTGCAGATATCTAAAGAATTCAGATTTTTCTAGTTTAAATTTTCTTCTCATGTTTACAAAACTCCCGAAATTTTTTTTTCCGATGTTGCCCCATGCTGTGATTCCCTTGTTCACCAGATTTTTGCATCCCCTATCTTGCTTTGCCGGTTCAAACTGACTGTCAAATGCTACCCATTTCAATAGTTTTATGTCCTCCTTTATATTATACTTTTGTACTATTTTATACCACAGTTCCAAAGTAAATTTAGTGATTGGGTCTATTTGTTTGATTTGCTTATATGCATCCTTATCTCCTATTATGCTTTGTACTGGGAGTCCCTCAATTTCCTTTTCCATTTCTTTCCATTTTGCCTCATATTCTCCGTCGCACCAACATATGATACATCTTATTTGTGCTGAGTAGTAATATTCCTTTAGACTCGGTAGACCCATGCCTCCTTTCTCTTTTGGTAATTGGAGAGTTTTATATTTCACTCTTGGCTTTTTACCTCCCCAAACAAATCTCGATATCATCCTGTCCCACTTTGAGAACTGGGCACCAGGAATCTCTGTTGGTAGAGCCTGGAAGAGGTAAAGCAGTCTAGGTTGTATGCTGATTTTGACTGTCTTAATTTTTGAATTCAGATCCATATTTAAGATTGACCATCTATCAATATCTTTTTTTATTTCTTGTTCTAACCTATCATAGTTTGCTTTATAGATTTTGCTTAAATCTTTAGGTATGTTCACTCCAAGGTATTTTATCTCTTTTTGTTTCCAGTTTAGTTTGATCTTATCAGTTATCTGGTTTAAAGGGTTATAGTGGAATGTCCGTATTTGTGTTTTTGTTATGTTTATCTTGTATCCTGACAATTTTCCAAAATTTTCTATCTGCAAATAGCCCAATCTTGTGTTCCGCTCCCTTTATTGTTACACCTTTTAATTTCTTATTTTGTCGCATCGCTTGAGCCAGTGGCTCTGTGAACAGAGCAAACAAGGTGGGCGATAGGCAGCATCCCTGCCTAGTTGATCTTTGTATATTTACTTTGTCTGTTAGGCTACCGTTTATCTTGATTCTTGCCACAGGTTTTTGATACAGTGTCTTCATGCATTGCACTGATTTTTCGTTAAATCCAAAGCGTTCCAGCACATTATATAGGAACATCCAATTAACCCTATCAAATGCTTTTTCTGCGTCTAAACTCATTATTACTGCGCTTTTCTTTTCTTTATGTATTTGATTAATTATGTGTAATGTTCTCCTGATATTGTCATGTGTTTGGCACCCCTCTATGAAACCAGTTTGATCATCCTCTATCAATTCCGTCAAGAATGTCTTTATTCGTTTACAGATAATTGTTGTATATATTTTATAATCCACATTTAATAAAGAGATTGGCCTATAGTTTCGGCATTGTTCCCTATCTTTCCCTGGCTTTAAAATAACTGAAATAATGGCTTCGTTCCATGATGAAGGTATTTTGTTGTTGTTTAATGTCCAAGTAAATGACTTTAGGAGCTGTGGCGTGAGTTCTTCTATAAACAGTTTATAAAATTCAGACGGGTATCCATCACTACCTGGTGATTTACCGTTTTTAAGTGACTTAATCACATCGTTAATCTCTTGTGTTGTTATTTCTGCTGTTAGCTTTTCATTTTGTTGGTTTCCTATTGATGGCAAGTCCAATGTGCATAGAAATTTTTTAATATCCTTAACCACTTGCACTCCGGGCAATTTTCCTAAAAATGCCAAAAAATAACGTGCCCAAAGTAAATCGAAAGCTGTTATTCAACCCTTTGCAGCATCTTCATGGGGTTGGTCTCATTTAAAAGAAAACACTTTGAATTTTTTGGCAAAAAAAACATAATCTCTCTACGTGCTCCGGCCACTGAGTTACAGTCATCTAAACATACTGAACTTGAAGAAAAAAAATTTGGACACAGTGTTTTTTTGGATACAAATGCTTGTAAATAACACACAGCTGTCCGATCCGGCTGGAAAATGCAACAGAAATGTAGAACCAAGTGTTATCCAGCTGAGATCCAAATTTGGTAACAATACCACAAAAAATGAATATTTTACACAGCTTTGTTCTCAGGCTGTTCCCAGGCGTTTTGGAACTGTGCCAAATGGCACAGTTTGGAAAAACGTCTGTAACTTTTGAATAATTCAATGTAGAATCTTCATTTTAGGCTCTAATGAAAGGTCACACTCAGGGCTGTGTCTGTGTGTGTGTGTGTGGGCGGGGGGTCGTTCCCCCCCCCACCCCGCTACCAAGGACCGACTTCGGCCCTCGCTACAGACGGATTACACTCCTTGCATGTTTTCACAGCGGCCCCCCCCCCCTCGCTACTGTGTGTGTGTGTGTGGGGGGGGAACCGTGAACGGACCGTGAACGCCCCCCCCCCCGCTACAGAAGAGGGCCATCGCTACATGATGGAATAGACTGATATGCTTCCCCCCGCGGACCGGGGGGCGTTCGGACCGTGAACACCCCCCCCCCGCTCCTCTTCTGCAGCGGGGGAGGGGGGGCGTTCACGGTCCGAACACGGCAAATGAACCGTTTATCGCGGCGCACACACTTCGTAATTCGTGCGCAGTACAGTTGTAATTTACCGATCGGTCAAAAGTCATTTTTGGATTACAGTTTTCAGGGATAAATAATAATTTAGCTTATAACACCTTACCTCTTCAAAGCAGCAGAGTCGTGGCGAACATCTCTTCCCCCAACGCGACGCTGCTCTGCTCGTGGATCCCGATCAACATAATTCCATTATTGCCGTTTTGGCGAATGATTTACGACTTTAGTCGTCGGCCTCCGTCTATTCTGCTGGAATGAGTGCAGGTCCCACTTGTAGGTGTTCTCCATGCTGCTGGGTGAGCCTGGGTCTGTAGTAGATTCGTCCAGCGTCCTTTGTTTTCATCTGCTGCAGCAGTAAATATCACTTCACCCAGCCTGAATTTCTGTGCTTCAATTGGCTCCTGCGTTCACAGTAGGCGGGTCCTCCTTCCTAGATTTTCATTCATTGGCTCCTCAAGGTTTCAGAAACCCAATTCAAGGCTCTTATTAGTCGAATGAGAGGTCAATCAGATGAACTAATCTGTTCGCGGCTGTCTCTGCAGTTTTTTTTTGAGTGGCGCTTGGACGCCACTACATCACCATCA
Source organism: Pholidichthys leucotaenia (assembly GCA_020510985.1). Lineage (NCBI taxonomy): Eukaryota > Metazoa > Chordata > Actinopteri > Cichliformes > Pholidichthyidae > Pholidichthys > Pholidichthys leucotaenia. Next base: position 218,467,542 of record CM035846.1, on the reverse strand, counting down.
CCACCATCATGCGTCATGCGTCCAAGCGCGCACGAGGGCGCTCTCGTGCGCCCTCGTGCATCATAGGACGCAGAGACTTGCCCGCCCGCGGAACAACGGAGCGCAAGTGGTTAACATTTGTCTCTTCAGGTTGCGAGTATAGTTCTTGATAGAATTTATGGAATATTTCTTCGATGTTTTCTGGGGTAACTGTGGTTTTATTTGTGATGGGGTCCTTAATCTTATATACATTATTCACTGTTTGTTGTTTTCTTAACCGTTTTGCCAGCAATTTTGTGGCCTTTGGCCCCGTTTCATAATATTTTTGTTTTAAATATCTATTTTTCCTTTCGATTTTATCTATTTGTATTTCTTTTATCTTTATTTTTTCTTCCTTAATTTCTTGATATATTTTTGGGTCATTTGTGCTTTGATGTTTACGTTCTAATTCCCTCAGTCTCTCACATCTTTGTTCATATGATTCCAGTTTAGACTTTTTTGCTTTTCCTGATTCAACAATTAATTTACCTCTTAACACGGCTTTTAGTGCGTCCCATAGTATTGTTGGGTCCACTTCTCCATTATCATTCTCCTCGATATACTCCTTTATGTTTACCTTTATTCTTTCTTTCATTTTCTCATCATTTAATAGTCCTACATTAAGTTTCCATGTTGTTTGTCGTTTTCTATTGTTTAAATATATTTCCATGTATATAGGATTATGATCTGATATTTCTGCCCCTCCAATCCGACAGTTTCTCACCCTGTGTCTGTCACCTTCATTCATAAGGAAGTAATCTATTCTAGAGTGTACTTTATGAACTGCTGAATAATGTGTATAGTCTTTTTCGAGTGGGTGCAGGTCCCTCCATATGTCTACCATACCCATTTCTGCCAGTGAGGTTCTTATGAATTTTGTTACATGTTTTTTTGTCTTCTTAACACTTGTTGTGTCAACTTCATGATCCATGACGGTATTTAAGTCTCCTTCACATATTAGGACTCCTTCACTGTGTATTGCTATGAGATCAAACAGTTGTTGAAAAAAACCCTTGTCACTTTCTGGTGGGGCATAGATGTTCACTAATGTGATCTGCATACCATCTATTCTTCCCTTTATTATTACATATCTGCCTTCTTTATCCTGGATTTCTTGTTCACATTCAAATTGTATTTTATTTGAAATTAGTATCATAACCCCCCTTTTAGTTCCTCCCTTAAATGAACTGTAGTAGGAGTTCTTATAGCCAAATCTCTTTAGTTTCTCATGTTCTGTGCTGTTCAAATGTGTCTCTTGTATAAATATAATTTCGGCTTTTTCCTTCTTGAATTTTCTTATTATTCTTTCCCTTTTAACAGGTGAGTTCAGACCATTCACGTTTAATGTCATTACCGGTATCTTAAGATTTTTAACCATATTCATGTTTTTCCATTTTTTTAACTTGTGCTGCTAACCCCTTTAACAACAAAACTAACACATATTTGTACAAAAACACATTAACGAATCTCGACCTCCGTACTTTGGGCCTTTCTTCTGCCCACTGGTCCCTGTTGGAGGGTGGAGGGAATGTCCTCACCGAGTGAGGGGCCCTCCCTAGACCTGTATTTACTATCCAAGTAATAGTCATTAGTCTAGAAATGTCCAACAAAAATCACTTAAACCTCTCCTAGCCGTTTGTTTCTCTTTTACCTTGTCTTCTTGGCCTTCATTTCTTCTGTGTACTTCTTAATCTTTGTTATAATCTAGGCTTTCCGTTGAAAGCCGTGCAGTTTTTCTTGGGCCCGGTGCGCCACGCCCGTCTCTCGCCTTCTGCCGCTCACTCGCCTCCACTCCGGCTGTCGCGATGTGTTCCGTGCCACCGCTGCTCCAGCCGCTTCCTCCGGTACGCTCACCACAAAGCCTCGCTCCGTCATGTCCCGCGCTGCCTCTCTGGCCGTGTTGTAGGTTTTCACGCCGTCCTCCCAATGAATTCTCATCTTCGTTAGCGGTGTTTGGAATCTAATTTTTTTCTCTTTCAGCGTTTTTTTAATGTTGGCATATTTCTTTCGCTGCTGCACAATTTCTGTCTGGTAGTCATGGTCAAAGAATATCTGTTTGTCGCCGACTTGTATCTTTTTTTTCTACACTTGTGTCAGGATTCTTTCCTTTACATCGTATTTTAGAAAGTTTACCACAACTGACCTGAGTGTAGAGTTTGAATTCGGGTTCTGTGCCAAGGCTCTGTGCGCTCATTGGATCTGCAGGTCTGTTTCATCGGGCAGCTCAAGCTCTTTTTTTAAGAATTGATCCATGAATTTCGTCATCGAGTTGCCTTCAATGCCCTCCGGAATCCCGAAGATGCGTATATTGTTCGGTCTGGACCTGCTCTCCAGGTCGGTTATTTTTTCCTGCATCCTCTGTGTTTGTGCCATCAGGATCTGCAGCCGCTCGCTTGCCTCGGTCCTCCAGTCTTCCAACTCTGATATTCGAGCCTGTGCTTCTGTCAAACACGTCCGTTGAGTGCGCAGTTCCTCCATGTTTTCAGCTAGCTTGCGTTCCATTTCTTTTCGGAGGCCCATAATTTCCTCCTTCATCTCTTTTTTCAGATCTTCCTTAAGAGCCGTTAAATCCTGTTGGAGTTGTTGCTTGAAGTCTTTTATGTCTTTACTTATATTGGCGAAGCCAGTGTTCATAATATCGAGTTTGGCGTCCTCCATTTTCTCTGCTGTAGTCACCTCGTTTTTTTGGGCCTCGTGTTCAGCGATTTCTCCTGCGTTGTTGAAGAGGGATTCTTTAGTTTTACCCTGCTTTTGTCCGTGTGCCCGGCTTCTTTGTGTTTTCATCCCTTGGTTTATTGTTCCATTTATGTCGAGTTGGCCATTTATCGAAGATTTTAAATCCGACTAGGGAGAGCTCTCTGTTTAAGTGTTATGTCTCTCCGCCATCTTCCCGGAAGTCCTCAGCTGTCCTTTTTTTAATTGGAGGTTTGTACAGAACTCTCCACTGTGGACTCACTCCTTCCCCGATCAGCTTCTCAGTCCACACAGTGGGGGGTCTGCTGTGCAGTCCTGTCCTGTTGATGACCTTAACACAATTGATGTACAGCATTTTTTTTTTGTCAGCATTGTGTAAGGTCAGCTGTCTGAAGTATTGTGTTTTTAGCAAATGTCCAGTTAGATGACCAAGATTAGGGCTCATGGAGATCTCTGTGAAAGGGTCACTGTGGTTGGGTTCAGTGGCTCCTCTGTTGTGGTCCACCAGAAGCTGTCTTTCCCTCCCATCGAGCCTCTGCCTCCAAAAGTTCCAGGACCCTCTGAGCAACTCTGGCAGACCGGATACCCAGTAAGATAGCTATGGGCAGGGAGTCCGTTAGTGTTGGTCCTGCTGCATTCACCAGTTGTTGGAGAGTCACAGTCTTTGTTCTGAGGAGTGCTGCCATCAACCCAGGAGTCGTATCAGCGCAGACATTCAAACTTAGTCCATAAATCAATGGCTCCCTCAAGAGCCAAAAAAGAGAGTCAGAGTTTTTACATTGTTTAGTATTAAAACGGTTCCAGGACTTAAAACACTTTGATAAAATGGAGGCAACCCACTTAACTTTAAACATTTTGAATTAATTAAAAACAGAGCATAATCCAGTCCCAGATTACTCACACGCCTCAAGATGCAGCTGGCCACGTCTCTCCACATTAGATCTGCCGGCCCCGTCAGAAACCTCTGCACAAACTGTAACCTAAAGGTGCAAGTTCTGCTGGCCAGGTGTATGAGGCTTTGCCCCTCCTCCTCTCTGGGTAATAACAGCACCCCCGTGGCACCTAGTGCAAATTATCCCAGAAAAAGTTTACAATTTTTGTCTGGATCTGAGACAGTAAATCTGATGGGGGATCTAAGCAGATTAATCGGTGCCAAAGCAGGGAGGCAACCAGGTTATTAAGCACAAGTACCCTCCCTCTGTAGGACATCTGAGGGAGTAGCCATCTCCACTTATTCATTTTTGCCTTCAATTTTCATACCCACATTCTCCCAGTTCCTCCGGACCATGGTGTTGTTACCAAAAAAACTCCCCAGGTATTTTATGCCATCTTTTTTCTATGCTATGTCCTGTGGAAGAACTGGGAGACCACCAAGCCAATTACCGACAGCAAGGGCTTCACTTTTTCTCCAATACACCTTTGCTGCTGATAAAAGGGTGAAAGCACCAGTTAAATTAATTAAAACATTAGCGTCTGTCTGATTTTTTTTTTTTTTATAAAAACAATTACATCATTCGCATAAGCGGATAAAACTATGTTTCTATTAAAACCAGGTAAGGCAAGGCCATCAATGCTTATGCATATTTTATGGAGGAGGGGTTCTAGAGACAGTGCATAAAGCATACCAGACAAAGCACAGCCCTGCCGGATGCCTCTATGCACTCTGAAAGGAGCACACAAACTGCCACTGATTTTCAATATACTCTTAACACAAGCATATAACACCTGGATCTTGTCTATGAAACCAGCGCTGAACCCGCATCTCGCCATGACCTTCCAGAGGAAGTCATGCTCAACGCAGTCAAAAGCCTTTTCCTGATCTAGCAAAACCAGACCAGTATTTATACCCAATGAGCTGGAGACTTCCAAAACATCCCGAGTTAGGTAGACATTGACTACTGTGAGATTGTATATTATATATATATATATATATATATATATATATATTATTATTATGGCGGTGCCCTGGGCTAGAGAGGGGTGATGCCCAGCCTCTGGGAGGTGGCGTCACCTGGGGTATATAAGCCAACTGCGGGAGACATCTTGTCTCTTCGCTGTGGCTCCTGTGCTCACGGTAGAGTCTCCTATGTTCCTGGTTCTCATTCTAAATAAAATTTATAAAACATCACCTCAACTCCTTCCTAATTTGAGATACAACATTTGGCGACAAGGATATACAGAGATGGAGAGGGCTGCTACCGCACTTCTTCCATTTTTGGAGGCTCCGGGTGAGCCGTTGGTCCCTTGGGCCAGATGGTATGCAGCCTTCGAGAACTATCTGAAGGCGTTAGACCTCGGCGACCTTGACAAATTGCGTGCAAGGGCTATTCTGGTCCATAACCTAGATATGGAAGGCCAGAGGATTCTGAGCACACTTGGAGGAGGTGACGCATTTGGCGATATCGTGAGGCTCATGGCTGGCTACTTTTGCGCCCCTGAAAACATCATAATGCAGCGCATACAGTTCAGGCAAAGGCACCAGAGACCCGGCGCGTCGGTTCAGCAGTTCGTCACCGACCTTCAGCAGCTGGCGGGTGAGCGCAGGTTTGGGGCTTTGGAGGAGGAGATGGTCCACGACCAGTTAGCAGAACACGTGGCCTATTCCTCGGTGAGAGTCCGCCTGCTAACCCATGCTGTTGAGCTAACACTGCTAGCGGCCGTGGAGCTAGCACAACAACACGAGGCATCAGAAAGGCTAACAAAGAATCTCGGTGATATGGAGGCCCTACCCAGGAACAGCAAACAGTGGAAGGCACTGGCCTTGGATTCAGATGATGGCAGCGATGATGAATATGTGGCCATCGTGAAAATTAGGTCCACCCCGGGTACGCCAAGATGCTATGGCTGCGGATCCAGTAGGCATCGCTATAGAGTGAGGGAGTGCACAGCGAGTGGTAAGCGTTGTGGACGGTGTGGTTTGTTCCACCACTTCACCAGGGTTTGCCGCAATTTCGAGAAGGAGGAATGGAGACCTGCAAAGGAAAATTCAAAGAAGACACCTAATGTGGTCCACACTGTCTTGTGTGACACTGACGGACGTATCCTCTGCAACATACTGTTGGGCAGGATGCCAACACCGATATTGGTGGACACGGGGTCGGTGGTCTCCATTTTGAATCTGGCTATGGTGACAAAGTTCTTCCCCATTACAACGTGAGTAAGACAAACATTGCAAGTTATGGGTATGGTAGCAACCCCCTGGACATTGTGGGCTCGGTATGGCTGTCGGTGAGGTACAAGATGGCCTCTATGTGTGCAGCCGAGTTCATGGTGGCCTGTAGTGGAAATAACTTAATGGGCTGTGATTTGTTTTATGGGCTCGGTTTCTCCATCGCCTGCGGAGAAGTGGTCAGGTGGTGGACTGTGGGACCGGCCATTTTATTTGGGAAGTGGCGAAGAAGCGTGGGACTTAGGGTGGCCCATTCCAAGTGAAGAGGGATGCCGCCAGCACCAGAGTAAGCTGATGTGATGGGAACTCTGTGCCAATGTTTGCGGTCCTGGGGATGCGGGACCCGAATAGCGTGGTTTAGCCTCCACAGAGGTGGATGGTTCCAGAGAGCGAGCACAGCGGGGCTCCGGTGGCTGGCCAAGTACCACTGTTGAGCCAGACGTTGCCAGTGCCGCTCTGACGCAGCAGTCACAAGTGATCGGGGTAAGACCAGATGGCATGAACCCTAGCCGTGCCCAGAATGAAAACAAGGGACTAGGCTCGAGCAAGCTTGGCGGGATGCTGAAGAGCCATAAGGGTACTGGTTCACGACGCTGAAGAAGGAGAAAGCCAGTGAGTGCTCCCCTGGGTGAGGGTGATGGTGTGCGCCCTAGGGTCGAGCCTCATCTAGGACGTGAGTGCAGATCAAGAGAGCAGAAAGTTGGACAGGGTGATCTGCGGGTGGTACGAGCTGACGGCGACGGGTACCTGAAATTGACAGATGGGTTGAGACGGCACCCGAACAAGCTGTGGCGTTTGGGAGGGAAGGAACGTCAGTGCAGCCCATCTCCGGTCACAAAGAAACGGAGATGCTCTGGGAGTGGGCCGCGGGAGAGGGCCGCTGGACAGACACTCCAGAGGGAAGTAAATTATAAGGTTAGTTGAATTTGTGTGCTTGCGTTTTTTCGTGTGTGTGTGTGTGTGTGACATCGTATATTTATATATATATATATATATATGCATGTATGTATGTATGTATGTATATATATATATATATTATTATTATTATTATTATTATTATTATGGCGGTGCCCTGGGCTAGAGAGGGGTGACACCCCGCCTCTGGGAGGTGGCGTAACCTGGGGTATATAAGCCAACTGCGGGAGACATCTTGTCTCTTTGCTGTGGCTCCTGTGCTCGCGGTAGAGTCTTCTGTGTTCCTGGTTCTCGTTCTAAATAAAACTTATAAAACGTCACCTCGACTCCTTCCTAATTTGAGACACAACATCTACCATGGACCTGCCTGGTACACAGTACGTCTGGTCCCGATGGATGACCTGCTCCATAGCTTCTCTCAGCCTGTTAGCCAAAGCCTTGGACAAAATCTTGTAATTCGTGCAGTGGAGAGACACGGGTTGCCAGTTTCTTATGTCCTGCAAATTACCTTTTTTTGGCAGGATGGTAACAACAGCCCTGCAGCAGGACGTCAGCAGAGAGCCTGAACACAAACGAAATTACGTTTCTCTTATCTACAATGTTAATCACATCTAGAATCAGAGGGGGCGCTGCCATGCAAGGCGCCGCCACAAACAACCTCATTCCAGTTCCAGTCAGTTCACAAATAGCAAACATAATATTAGTAAAAAGTCACATTTTTTTTCTCTAGGCAAGATATACGCTGCTTCCAGTGCAATGAAATTGGTCACACTCAGTATACATGTCCAGCTACGAAGCAAAGTAAGCCTTCTCTTTTATGTTCAGTCCCAAGACCCACCCTCTCAGCCCCAGTTCAGAGAGGGGTATATATATATATATATATATATATATATATATATATTTTTTTTTTTTTTTTTTGTTACTTATTTGTACCCGTAGGTAGACTTGGTTTGCAGTCTGGTGACAAGCCACCGGCTGCTGGTCGCTGCGTGCGCGAGCGCCCTAAACCTACATGTTTTTGGTATGCGGGAGGAAACCGGAGAAATCCCGGAGTAAACCCGCGCAACACGGGGAGAACATGCAAACTCCACACAGCTCACTGTTGGTCGGGGGCTGGGATCAAACCCACGATCTCATGATCCCCGCGGTCCCCCGGCCGAGGGTAAAACTGTGCTGCCACAGTGCTAAACCACTGCGCCACATCAGTTTTACTTAATGGCCAGTGTGACGAGGCCCTTTTGGACTCTGGTTGTTTTCAGACCGTTGCTCTGCCCAGTTTGGTCCCTAGAGATTCGTGGAGTGAGACTACAGTGAATATTAGTTGTGTACATGGGGATAAGAAGTTGTACCTGACCGCTGAGGTCTATTTAACAGTAGGTGGCCAAACTTATCTCTTTTCTGTAGCTCTTGTGCCTGATTTATATATATATATATATATATATATATATATATATATATATATATATATATATATATATATATATATATATATATATATGATTTGCCTTATTTAGTTATTCTTGGAAATGATGTTCCAACATTGTTGGATATCATACAGCAGGCGAGGGATAAACAGCAGACTGAGGAGGGACATGGCGCTAATGAACAGAAGCTAAATGTACCTGTTGAGAGGGAGTGTAATATGGTCACAACTAGAGCCCAGAGGGCTGGGAATGTTCTCCAAGAGTTACCTTTTTATGATTCTGGGTTAGAGATGGGCCCAATTAAGCAGCCAAAATCCAAGGCTGAGACAAGGTTTTAGTTACAGCTAAGAACCTGGGCGAGGAAGTAACACAGCTAAGCTAGTCATTAGATTTTGATATTCCTTCTGACATAGCTGTGTTGCAGAAAGCTGACCCATTGCTGAAACCCTGGCTTGATAAAGTCTCTGAAATTGGGGGTGTGAAACAGGGCAAAGTTGACTGCTTGGCTGAGGCCTCTTATGTGATTAAAAATGGTATTTCGTATCAGCATCAGGGGGAAGTAATGGCTATAGCTTTGCCACAAAGCCTCACACAGAAGGTTATGGAGATAGGACATGCTATTCCTTTGGCAGCTCATCTAGCATTCCAAAAAACACTCCAAAGAATTGCTTGAAGGTTTGTGTGGTCGGGAATGTACACTCAGGTTAAGGAGTTGTGTTTTTTGTGAAACATGTCAATTTACATCACCTAGGGGAGTAGCCCGTGCCCAGCTTCAGCCATTACTGGTCATTGGAACACCTTTTGACAGAATAGGGATGGATATAGTTGGCCCCCTAGAGAGAAGCTCCTCAGGTAGTACGTATATTTTAGTCAATTGTGACTATGTCACTCATTACCTAGAAGCCTTTCCGTTGAGATCTATTAAGGCTAGGCAGGTTGCCAACTGTCTCATACAATTGTTTTCAAGGGTAGGCATACCTAGAGAGGTCCTCACAGATTGTGGAACAAATTTCCTGTCTAAGCTGTTGCAGCAAGTATATAAGCTGTTGGGTATAAAGGGCATTAAGACCACCCCATATCAACCTCAGAGAGACGGACTGGTTGAGAGATTTAACCAAACCCTGAAGGACATGCTGTGGAGGTTTGTTTCCAGTACAGGCTCTGATTGGGATCAATGGGTGCCATATTTGTTGTTTGCTTACCGGGAGGTTCCCCAGGCTTCAACAGGATTCTCACCCTTTGAGCTACTTTATGGTCATCAGGTGAGGGGTCCACTGGACTTGTTGAAGGAGCACTGGGAGAGTCCACCTAGTGATCAGGACAATGTGGTGTCTTATGTGATAAAAATGAGAGAGGCTGGACCAGATGACTGCTCTGGCTCAGGAGCACGTAAGGACGGCACAGGCTAATCAGAAGACTTGGTATGATAGGAAGGCCAGACAGAGAATTTTTTCATCCAGGCCAGCAGGTGTTGCTGCTTCTTCCTACTAGTGACATTAAACTGTTGGCTTGATGGCAGGGTCCTTATCAGCTCTCTAAGAAGTTAAGTGCAGTGACCTATGAACTGTGTATGCCTGACAGATTGAAGAAACAATGTTTTCATGTCAATTTGTTGAAGGAGTTTCAGCATCCTGTCCATCAGCAGCCACAGCATCAGTTCCTCATTTGCATGACTGAAGTGGATGAGGAAAGAGAACAGTTTTTTCCCACAAACATGACAGAGACTTGTTTAGTGGATGTGTCCCATCTGCAGTCTTATCAGCAGAGAGAGAGGCACTGTTGGATCCAGAACTTTTTCAGGAGAAACCTGGCTTCACTACACTGGTTCAGCATAAAGTTCATTTGAAGGAAGATGCTATTCCCCGTAGAAAGTGCTATAGAATTCCTGAATGTTTGGTCCCAAAGCTCAAGCAGGAGATTGAATTGATGTTGCAGCTGGGGGTGATTGAAGTGCCAACTAGTGAATGGTGTAGTCCCATTGTGTTGGTCCCAAAGAAGGATGGCTCCTTGAGGTTCTGCATTGATTTTAGATATCTAAATGCAGTTTCAAAGTTTGAGTCTTACCCCATGCCCTGAATTGATGAGCTGTTGGAAGGAGTGGACTGGACCTGAGCAAGGGGTATTGGTAGTTGGCTTTGGCACCTGAGACTAAAGAACTGACAGCCTTTAAGACACCTGATGGTACCTTTCAATTTAGTTATGCCATCTGGCCTCCAGGGGGCGCCTGCGACATTCCAAAGACTTATGGACCAGGTATTGAGAGGTGTATCATACTTTGCAGCAGCCTACTTGGATGACGTGGTCATCTACAGTCAGACCTGGAAGGAACGTATGTTGCACCTTCTTCAGGTCATCCATCTGATCAAGACAGCAGGATTGACCATTAATCCACGAAAGTGTGCCTTTGGATGGCAGCAGGTGGAGTACCTGGGTCATGTTGTTGGACAGGGGGTTATTAAGCCACAAGCGGGAAAGGTGGACTCCTAGCCTATCCTGTGCCCACTACAAAGAAAAAGATACGTTCATTTACGGGTTTGGTGGGATGGTACAGTAAATTCATTCCCCACTTTGCTGAGAGAGCAGCAATTCTTACAAACCTTACCAAAGCTTCAGCACCAAACAAGGTGAAATGGACAGAGGAATGTGGCAGAGCCTTCGAGGATCTGAAGAATGCCATTTCTAGTGATGGGGTTCTTTATTATCTGGATTTTACTCGTCCATTTATTCTCCAGACTGATGCTTCAGGAGTGGGCATTGGAGCAGTGCTTCTGCAGGAGGTGAAGGGAGAAAGGTGTCCAGTACTGTTCCTGAGCCGTAAGCTGTTGGACCGGGAGACTAGATACTCTACGGTGGAGAAGGAGTGTCTCGCCATGAAGTGAGCCATTGAATTGTTGCGGTATTATCTGCTTGGTCGTCATTTCACTTTAGAGGCAGATCATCGGGCCCTGAAGTGGTTTCACAGAATGAAAGACTCTAATAGTCATCTCACAGGGTGGTATTTGTCCCTGAAGCCTTATGATTTTACAGTTCAGTATATGGCAGGGAAAGCCAACCTTGTGGCAGACAGCCTTTCCAGAGTGCATGAGTTTCAAAGTACTGTACTCTTGGGGGGGGGGGGGGTACGGGTTGTCGCCACTGGTATGGGCCTCTTTAATTAGATGGTATATTATATGTGCAAGGGAATTTAACTTTCAAATATTAAAATATATTCTAATTTATAAAAATACACACGGAGTTGGAAGTTGTAAATGGTATTTATTTGTGGGCTGAATATGAGTTGAAATCCACCTGTGAGATAAGAAGAGTTAATGTTAATAATTAGTTAAGTTAACTAATAATAGTTAAGTTAACTGTGTGAGGCAAATTAAAAAAAAACAAAAAAACAAACCTTTGCCAGCATACTTCCTGGTGGTGTCTCGGGCAAAAGATTCCCCGGGGGCTCGAGCACCTTATAAAGGGTGTCAGGAGGGAAAAGTATGCAGTAGATGAGTAGAGGGGGAAGTTGGTGGTAGATTTAAAAGTAAATAATGGTTTATAGTATTTATGGGTGTTTATTTATTATGTGTGAGTTTGTAAATATTGTGTAGATATTATTTATGTGTTTAATGAGTATTTTAAGGTATTGTTGGATATATGTAAAATGTATATATTTATTGCCTTACCTGTGGATAATAGTATGTTCTAAACAGGGTAATTATCTCATTGGGTATATGAGCACGTGATTTTTCATTTGGAGGTTGTTGGGTGTCGGTTGTTTTAAATTTGAGTTGTTTGCCTGCACAGTGTCTAAATAAATGGAAAATGCTTGTTGCAAACTCCTGAAGTCCAGCTCTTCTGTGAAACGAGCCTTGACTGCTCGAGTCGTAAGGCACTCCATAAATCAATGGCTCCCTCAAGAGCCAAAAAAGAGAGTCAGAGTTTTTACATTGTTTAGTGTTAAAAAAAAAAGTTCCAGGACTTAAAAAGACTGATAAAATGGAGGCAACCCACTTAAATTTACACATTTTGAATTCATTAAAATCAGAGCATAATCCAGTCCCAGATTGGGACTGGATTATGCCTAAATCTGCCTGAAGATGCAGCTGGCCACTTGTCTCCACATTAGATCTGCCGGCCACGTCAGAAACCTCTGCACAAACTGTAACCTAAAGGTGCAAGTTCTGCTGACCAGGTGTATGAGGCCCTGTCCCCCCTCCTCTCTGGGTAATAACAGCACCTCCTGTGGCACCCAGTGCAAATTATCCCAGAAAAAGTTCACAATTTTTGTCTGGATCTGGGACAGTAAACCTGATGTGGGCTCTAAGCAGGTTAATCAGTGCCAAAGCAAGGAGGCAACCAGGTTATTAAGTACAAGCACCCTCCCTCTGTAGGACATCTGAGGGAGTAGCCATCTCCACTTATTCATTTTGCCTTCAATTTTCTCACCCACATTCTCCCAGTTCCTCCGGACCATGACATTGTTACCAAGAAAACTCCCCAGGTATTTTATGCCCTTTTTTTTCCATGCCATGTCCTGTGGTGGAACTAGGAGGCCACCAAGGTGGCTGGTGAATTGTGTATGACTGATGGAGGAACAAGTGGACAGTGTGGGGCAGGTGAAGCATCAGGAGGTCTGTGTGAGGATGGTGCTGCAGCCGACATAGAGGATATGGAGGTGTGTGAATCTGGACATGGCGCTGATGATTTTCCCCATTCAGGCTGCTTCCTTCAGTTCGCTCATGTCACCGTTCATGGTGCATGTCAGTCCCAGTGCTGCCCGCTCGGGAGAGCACGTTCCGGTGTGGATGAAGAGGATGCCGGCGTCACCATGACACGTCTAGGGTCACCAATGTAGAGGTAAAAGATCAGGCAAGATGTGACGAGCTGGAAGGTTGCAGGGTTTTATTTCCTCCAACATAATGAGACACACATTGTAGCTAAGTGAGCTACTGTGCTGCTGAGACATGTATAGCAAGCTCTTTTATACACGTTATACAGACAGAGAGAATGCATGGCACATTAGCATTGTGATATACATATCAGTCAATACATATCATTAGCGTGACCAACTGGTGCCCGGATGTCCTCTCCCTCATCCAGGGGATGTATACACAACAGTCCATTGTTCTGATTGCCCCCAGGGGCTCTCTGTCCGTATGTAAATTGTCCTCCGTTTCCTCCAGCTCTGCTGAGTGTCAATCTGCAGTGTGCTGGGTCACCACACACCTACTTTATCCACACCCTTTTCCCTCTCATCACTCACCACAGTGCTACTCTTGTCCGGACTCTGTCTCACCTCCGGCAGGTCCTCAGCTGTAATGCTGGAATCTTCAGCCTGCACAGAGATGCCATGCTGTTCGGTGGCGGCCGACCTCAGCCCTGATGGTGACCGGTGGGAGGCGGTAGCAGCCCATTGCTCAGCACGAGTGGCAACCCCCCCCCCCCACCACCACCACCGGCAGTAGTCCCGGCCGCGTCCCTCGGGGCAGGGCCGGCACGGTTAGGATCGGCATTTGCCAGATGCCCCTCTTCACCACATCTAAAACATTTTAACGTGGTGGACGTTGCAAAAAGAACATAACCAAACCCCTCAACCCGCACCTGAAACACAGTTAAATTCCTCCACCTTATTGTTGGGGATCATAAAGAGCTGCTTGCAGTGGGACACGACGTGTCTAAGCAGGGGAGATTTGCAGACCGACAGAACTTTTCTAATGGGCGACACTACTTTTCCAAACTTTGACAGCTCTCTCACAAGAAGCTCATCACTAATAAACGGGGGAACGTTAGTGTTATTTTTGTTGCCGGCTGGGACAGCAGCATGATTGATTGAAATGTCCCATTTATTGTGATTCCACTTTCAAAGTGTTTACCTGGTCCACCCTTTCCACAAACACCACAACAGTCCCGTTCATGTGGGCCATGGATTTAATGGCGTCATGCCTGATAATTTCCCCAACAGCAAGTGAATAAAAAATGAATCTCTCTAAATTTATATACAAAATCATTGTTAATGAGATTTTTTATTTTTTAAAGACAGCTACAGTAGCAGTAAGTTAGTAATGCTTTTCAATAGTGGAAGCTGGCATTTGACAACAAACCTTTACAATAAAAAGTCAATTGGTGTGTTGCTGTTGATAGTTCTACTTACTTTATGTCCACTTAATTTGTCAGTTTTAATATCTGCTTCCACACACATTTATCTGCCCATGACTCCTAACGATTTAGAATTATATTGTGTTGTTTTGGCAGCTGCATATCTGTATATCAACCTACATTAAAAAAAAAAACCCACACAGTTTGTCTGCTGATTTTTCTCTGTGGAGTCACAATCATAAAGACAAAGCTGCCAATTACTGTCAGGAAGAAAGTCAGTAGTAATTATGTTTTAGGCAGTGGTCGTGTTAATGGAGAACTCTCCTTTGTTGATGGATTTTTTTGTAGCCATGATGGAAAATTTGTGTCTGTCATTTTGACGGATTGTGATTTAGCTCTTTAACTGTAATTCATTGTAATTTTTGAGCTTTATCTGTCTGCTGACTTCAGATTCACTTTGACAATGAAAAAACAGAATCTCTGCCCAACTAGTAATCTTAAATACCTACCTCCAGAGCTCCAGCCTCTGGATGAAGTGTTACAGATGCAATGGTTTTTCACTTTGTGAAAATGTGCATAGACGTGGAAAAAAACATTTTTTACCTGCAGTGGATACGTGGTGTTTACAGCTTTAAGAAAGGCGTCTAATGGCATCTTAAAGTTTGCCAGTTTCTCTTCCTTTCACTTTAATTCTCTTTCACCATTAGAGGAGGTGATACCTACACCTAACCTTTAGTGGAGTGAAAAACAAACCAAAAAAGAGAACCCTTCCCACCCCCCCCCAAAAAAGTCACTCAAACTCAAACTCACTGCTTGTCTTATTGGTTGAAACCACTTGTAACTAACCATCTGCTATTCCTTGTCCATAGAGTTGCCAACTGTCCCACTTTACATCGGACATACCGTTTATTAGGCTAAATATGTTTGTTCCAAGTGGGATGTGCATTGTCCCGTATATTCTTAATGAATGGGCTAGGCTGGGCTGAAGCCCAGGGGCCTACGAAGATCAGGGGCCTATCATGAGCCAATAAGAACAATCACATTGTTGTTAATTGGTCAAATTCTATGTCCATCACGTGATATTCATGTGTAGGTGCTGACTGGTTTAATTTACAAGTGCCTCACATGGGTACCACGTAACATTTAGCCTACGAGAGGAATTGTTTTGACGTGACTATGCAAGTGCCAGTGAGAGGTAAGAAGTAATTAGCATAGCCAAAATGTCCAGAAAAGTTTGAAAGTGGCGCTCATAAAATTATTGAGAGGAAAAGAGCTTAGTGAAAACAAATTGCACAAAAAATCCAAAAGCGTAAAAAGATTTTTCAAAGCTGGAGTATCAAGTGAAGGAGGCTGTTATTGCATGGAGGAGAAAGGTGGAAGATATCTTTGAGCTGGACTTAAAGGACATAATGAAGGAGTTTTCTTTAAAGAAGGCCAGAAGAAAGCACTTCTAAAAAGGTAGGACATTCTATTTGCAGTGCTTTCCAGCCACCTGTCCAGGTTTTTCAGTTTGCTGCTGTTGTGCACTGTTTGAATCAGGAATACGTCACTGATGTAATTTAATGTCGAAGGCAGTATCTGTCACACTGTAAAAAGGGAAATCTCAGTGAGATAAAATATCCTAAATCAAGGCTTTATGCTAGTTTTTTCTCTCACAAGATAATTTTGACAATACAAGAATTTTGTTTTGTTGTGAAGTTTTCTGTAAGATTTTACTTGCTTTACGAAAGTTTTTACTTGTTTTAAGCAATTTAATCTTACTTTGTTGGCAGATATTTTTTTCTAATTTTAACTAGAATCATCTATTGTCACAATTTAGTTTTTTATTTTAAGTAAAATTATCTGCCAGAGCAAGAAAATTTGACCTATCAAACTACGTAAAACAAGTTAAAACTATTGGAAAGCATGTAAAATTTTCTTGCACATGACCTGCACAGCAAGAATACATATCTTGACAGACAAAAAAACAAGCACAAAAGGCCTTAATTTATTTAATTTTACTTATATTTGACTTTTTGCAGTGTAGTTGTTTTTTAGCTCAAAGTTGCATTGTTTCACAAAGAGAAACTAAAAATGGGCCGTAGTGGCTCAGGAGGTAGAGCAGGTCGCCCAATAACTGGAGGGTTGGTGGTTTGAACCCCACTCCCTCCACCTTGCTGTTGTGTCCCTGCACAAGACACTTTATCCACCTTGCCTCCAGTGTGTTCATGGTTCATGGCACTGATGTATGAATGTGAACAAATATTTGGTGGTGGTCAGAGAGGTTGTTGGCATGGATTGGGAGCCATGTTTCCGTCAGTCTGCCCCTGGGCAGCTGTGGCTACAGTGGTAGCTTACCACTATCATCTTCTCTGGAGTGAATGAATAATGGACTCATTGTAAAGTGTCTTTGGGTGTCATGAAAAGTGCTATATAAATGCATCATCATCATCATCATCATAGTAGTCTGCCGTGGGCGACAATGACTGTTTCATTTAGGCCTGATCAGATTCCTCTGCGCAGCTCTGTCCTTATCCTTGCGCTGCCAGGAACTCCTGTCTATATCCAACTTCTTCAAGTTTCTTTTTACAGTGTCTTTAAATCTGAGCTTTGGTCTACCCTGATTGCATCTGCCCTCGCATAACTGAGTAGAGTAACTGTCGAGGGGACATTGGTGGTCCATCCTCTCAACATGTCCGAGCCATCTCAGGTTCATCTGTAATAGCAGGAGCTGGTCTGCCATTGATGGCAGACCAGCTCATTTTAACACTTCTGTGTTGGTTATCTTGTCTTTCCATGAGGTGTTCATTATTGATCGAAGGTGTCCCATGTACATTGAAAGGAGCCAATTGAGGTGGTATGGGCATCTGATCAGGATGCCTCCTGGACGCCTCCCACTTGGGGTGTTTTCGGCACGTCCCACTGGGAAAAGACCCAGGGGCAGACCCAGGACTCGCTGGAGAGAGTATGTCTCCCAGCTGGTCTGGGAACGCCTTGGTATCCTCTCTGAAGAGCTGGAGCAGGTGGCTGGGGAGAGGGAAGTCTGGGTTTCTCTGCTTGAACTGCTCCCTCCGTGACCCGGACCTCCGGAAAAGCGGTAGAAGATTGATGGATGGATGGTGTCCCATGTACACATGGAGTTTCTTTACCTGCACTCTGTAGACAGTCCAAGTTTCAGCACTGTACAATAGAGTAGCCAGTACTGTCGCTCTGTACACTTTGAATTTCACACGGATAGACACATGTCGATTGTTCCACAGTCTCTCCCTCAAGTTTCCAAACACAGCACTCGCTCTTCTCATTCTGAAAGATAGTTCATCTTCATTCTCCAGCCTAGCATTCTCTGAAACAGTACTCCAGAGATACTTCAAAGTCTTGCACTTGACTAGTTTTTCTGTACCAATGCTGATCTCTTCTGGTAGTGATGTTGATAACTGGAACTTTGGTGGTTGATAAAGGCACTCTGTCTTCTTGATGTTGATTTTGAGGCTGAATTGGATAGCTGCTCTTGCAAATTTCTCCACTAAAGATTGCATATCTTCTGCACTGTGTGCAACTAGAGCACTGTCGTCGGCAAAGAGCATTTCTCTTACTACCTTTATCAATGTCTTACTCTTGGCTTTAAACTGTGCCACATTGAACAAGTCTGTTTCTTTCCTTGTTTGAATGTATACTCCTTCTGAAGTGTCTTTGAAGGCCACCTCAAGCATGGCTGCCAGATATAGCGAGAAGAGTGTAGGCGCCAGCACACACCCTTGTTTCACCTCATTGCTTACTGAAAAGTCTTTAGACACTGAACCATGCATTGCCATGTTTGCTTGCATACCTGTATGGAGTGCCTCGATCAGGCTGACAAACTTCTCTGTACAGCCATATTTCTTGAGTACCTGTCAAAGTCCTAAATGCAATCCATCATTAAAAACATAGCTATTACACATTTTTAAACTGAAATTCTGTAAAATCTGAAATTTCTAGGTATAAAGTGTGGTATTTTTTTTCCCTTGTAGTATTAAACATGACATTAAATATCAATAATTTTTAAGGTATTATCAAGGTAAAAAAAAATCCCATTATGACAACAATAATGTCCACAACATCGTTGCACAGAGCAATAGTTAAAACCCTCTGCCCCTTATTTGGCTGTAAGAAAGTTGGCAACACTACCAGTCCACCAACTGAATGAGTTTTGGAAGCCTGGTGTTAATGAGAGCAACGGGAAGTGAGGTGTGTGCATCCCTTTAAGAGAAGAGAGAGAGTGTGCTGTGATGACGTGTGGGGTGGTGAGACGGCATGGTGCGCATGTGTGAATCGGGAGTGGAGAGAAGTGTGGAAGTACTGACAGGAGCAGGTTAGCGAACGAGAAAACCATTGTAAAGTTATTGGAAGAAGTGTTTGGGTAGGTGGTGAAATAAACATGCGCTGAATGAAGGCACGGGTGTCTGCCTGTCTGTCACCTACTGCTGTGTGGAGTAGCTTTTGGTTGGGTCTTTGAACCTGAAGCAGGCCACCATCTTCAGCCCTGCAGAACAACAAGGTGTCCTACCCTATGCCCTCCGACCACGGTCAGAGAGCGGAGTAGGAAAGTTTAACACTGGCGACCACTAAGGGACGCTCAAGGCTAAATAAAACAGCAGTGGTGAGCATTAAACAGTGGAATCCATATGGACAATAAGGGCTATCAAGCTAACAAGTTTACCGAGCCAGATGCTAAGTAAAATGGCAGCCTCTAGTCGATGTCCTGCTAATGTTAATACTGGTGGTGCACCTGGGGATGTAACAAGTTACTCCAACCCATTTGTGACATTTACTGCAGTTGGCAGGCAGTGAGTGGACAGTGTGAGTGAACAGAATAAAAGACATGGAAGTACTAATCCCTTTGTCTGTGAGGAAGAGCCGTTTGAAATGTGGCAAGAAGCAACACAAACACCATGTGAGCCAAAGTTTTAAAGCACAAATCCCTTTGTTGATAAAAAATTACTGCTTCCATGACTGTGATATACTAAATAAAGTCCTTTGCAGTCAAATGCATAATCAGCCATTAAAGTTGTAACACATAATGGTGCCCCCAGCTGCTGTCTCCACAAACCCTTTCTTCCTCTGTCAATATGGGGAGTTTCCACCAGAGTACACAAGTGTCACACCACCCCCATGCCCCATGTGCTCAGGACCGTGGGCCTTGTGCTGTAGCCTGCCAATAAACTTTGACTGTGAATATTCACCTGAGCAAAGACCTGGTCAGAGTGTGTAGCTAAAGAGCCTTTCCCCCAAACCAAGATCACATGAACGTCAGGCTTGCCAGGCACATTACCAGGTTTTGTCAGAGAGTGAGGACGACTATTTTTTTTCTTTTTTCTGCTTCCGGCGCCACACGAGTAGGCTGCCTTTTTGCAACAGCGGATCAATTTCTGCCTATTTCTATTTACTATCTGGCTCTCTTGCCAATCTTTCTGCCAGTCTTTCTCATCCAGCGTCACCTTTATTCCATCCGAACACGTAGATCGCCCAAATGTCTCCTGAGCCAGCAGACGGAGCCATTGTTTCTAGCAGGAGGTGGCAGTACGATAGAGACCAGCTGTTAGCACTTAACCGGCCCACGATGCTAACGCAAAAACTCGACATACCGGGAGAGGTAAGACGGAAACGGCGTGGGTGTCGAGCTGGAGTAAGACGGCGGGCGAGGAATATAAGGTACAGACCCGTCCTCCCATCCGTTATTATAAGATAAGATAAGATAAGATAAGCCTTTATTAGTCCCACAACGGGGAAATTCCAGGATTGCAACAGCACAGGGATAGCAACACTCAGAGCAACAATCAGAAGGCAAGAAAAAAACAAGCAAGCAAGAGCAGCTAATATACATATGTACATATTACTATAAAATATATATATACACACACACAGACACACAGTGCAGAGCATTGTAGCTGGATGGAATAATTATATGAATATGTAAACATATTCCATTATGAGGAATGTTCGATCTCTACTCAGTAAGACTGATGAGCTAGCGGCTATCTCCTGCTACGAGAGTGTCTTCAGGGAGAGTAGTTTCATGCTATATACTGAGACATGGCTAACAGAACTAGCAACTGATGCTAACATCAAATTGGAGGGTTTCCACACAATACAGGCAGACCGGACACCAGACAATGGGAAGACAAGGGGCGGAGGAGTGATAATGTATGTCAATAACAACTGGTGCCGACCGGGACATATCACGGTTAAGGAACAGCACTGTAGCAAAGACACTGAGTTGCTAGCTGTTAGCATGCGGCCTACATATCTCCAGAGGGAATACTCACACGTGATCTGCATTGTTATTTATGCAAATCCGACGGCAAACGCTGGGACAGCGCGTGACGTCATCCACTCAGTAACTGGCAGGCTGCAGACAGAACACTCAGATGCTCTTCTCCTCATCTCAGGTGATTTCAACCATATTTCACTGTCCCCCATTCTACCCACGTTCACCCAGTATGTCACATGCCACACTAGAGACAATAAAACACTGGACTTATTCTATGCAAATACTAAGGAGGCGTACACCTCATCACCACTCCCCCCACTCGGGAGATCGGATCACAACTTGGTTCATCTTCTGCCGAGGTACAAACCCTTAGTACACAGACCACCTCCGGTCATGCGCACGGTGAAGTTATGGTCTGAGGAGGCAATGGACGCGCTAAAGGACTGTTTTGAAATCACTGCCTGGGAGCAGCTCTGCGATCCACATGGTGAGGACATCGATGGCCTCACTCACACCATCACGGACTACATTGGCTTCTGTGTGGACAACACCGTACCCACTAAGACCATACGGTGTTGTTCGAACAACAAACCCTGGATCAACCCTGAGATAAAAACACTTCTGAGAGAGAAGAAGAGGATCTTCAGGTCGGGGAACAGGGAGATGCTGAAGTCCGTTCAGAGGGAGCTGAGGAGGAAGACCAGAGAAGGCAAGGACAGCTTCAGGAAGAAGATGGAGGACAAGCTGCAATGGAGCAACATCGGCGGGGTCTGGAGAAACCTTAAAACCATCTCTGGGCTCCAGAATACCTCCCCCCAGGCCACGGGGGGCAGGGAGTGGGCGAACAATCTGAACCTGTTTTTTAATAGGTTTGACCAGTCGCCCTCCCCCCCGACTGCACAACAACCACTGCTGCCTCTAAAGTCATCGAGACCTGCTGTCCACACCCCACTCCACTAACACCCCCCCACTCCCAGCACACAGCTCCCCAACCTGACCCTCACTAAGACCCAGGTGAGGATGGAGCTGAGGAAGATCAAGGCGAGGAAGGCCGCGGGACCGGACTGCATCAGCGCAAAGCTCCTTAAGTCCTGTGCAGACCAGCTGTGTGGGATTGTGGAGCATATCTTCAACCTGAGCCTGAAGCTGGGGAGGGTACCACAGTTGTGGAAAACATCTTGTGTGGTACCTGTACCAAAAACTTCCCACCCCAAAGACCTGAACAGCTACAGACCGGTGGCCTTGATGTCTCACATGATGAAGACCCTGGAGAGACTGCTCCTTGCTCACCTCCGCCCCCTGGTGGGACTAGCGATGGATCCACTCCAGTTCACCTACCAGCATGGCATTGGGGTGGAGGATGCAGTGATCTTCCTCCTTCACCGTTCTCTGTCCCACCTGGAGAAGCCCGGGAATGCGGTGAGGATCACGTTCTTTGACTTTTCCAGTGCTTTCAACACCATTCAACCAATGATCCTAAAGGACAAGCTGCTGTGCGCAGGGGTGGACCAGCACCTGTCATCATGGATCCTGGACTACCTCACTAACCGGCCACAGTTTGTGAGAACCCGAGATTGTGTGTCTGACACAATCATAGGTAGCATGGGGGCCCCCCAGGGAACGGTTTTGGTTCCCTTCCTGTTCACCCTTTATACTGCGGACATCTCACACAACACAACACACTGCCATCTAAAGAAGTTCTCTGACGACTCTGCGATCGTCGGCCTCATCTCCAACGGAGATGAAGCTGAGTACAGAGGACTTATCCAGGACTTCGTGGACTGGTGCCATCGGAACTGCCTCCAGATCAACGCGAGGAAAACTAAGGAGCTGGTGGTGGACTGCCGCAGGCAAGGACAACCCCTCACAGCACCAGTAAATATACAGGGAACAGACATTGAGATGGTGACATCCTACAAGTACCTTGGTGTTCATCTGAACAATAAACTAGACTGGTCACACAATACCGACGCACTCTACAAGAAGGGACAGCGCAGGCTGTTCCTACTGAGGAGGCTCAGGTCTTTTGGTGTACAAGGGGCGCTGCTGAAGACATTCTACGACACTAGTGGTGGTATCAGCCATCACTTTTGAAGTGGTCTGCTGGGGCAACGGCATTACAGCAGCCGATAGGAAGAGACTAAACAAACTGATCAAGAAAGCTAGATCTGTCCTGGGGCAACGCCTTGACCCAGTGGAGGCGATAGGAGAGAGAAGGATGGTGACTAAACTGTCATCTCTGCTGGAGTCCAAGTCCAACCCTATGCAGGACATATTGAATGCACTGAGGAGCTCATTTAGCAGTAGACTACATCATCCTAGGTGCGCAACCGAGAGGTTTCGCAGGTCCTTCCTACCTGTGGCTGTCAGACTGTATAACCTAAGCAGGGCTGCTCGCAGAGATAGCAAAAAACGTGACCTAGTAGTATTGAATGCAAAAGACACAACAGACTTACACAAATGGTCCCCTCCAGTATACAACTAGGACAATATCAGTGGCTACAGAGGGTGACAATATGTATGGGTACATATTCATACTATTCCATCTTGCTACAATGCTCCGCAATTTGTATATATATTTATATATCTATGTGTACGTATGTATATCCACTGCTCTTATTTATATTTTTCATATCTTCTTAATTATTGCTCTGAGTGTTGCTATCCCTGTGCTGTTGCAATCCTGGAATGTCCCCATTGTGGGACTAATAAAGGCTTATCTTATCTTATCTTATCTTATCTTATCTTATGATGAGAGAGAACGAGTTCCAACCTTACATCCCCGTCAGTATGATGGCACCACCCCGTGGAAAGAGTTTCTGCACAGGTTTGAAAGTTGTGCTAAAGCAAACTGCTGGTCGGAAAAGAATAAGGCCATCCAGTTTAAGTTCTGCCTAGTGGGTGTAGCAGGAGAAATTGTATACAGAAACCCTCCCACCCCGATCTTCACAGTGGAATTACTGCCTCCTGGTCGAGGGATTGGAAACTGCATATGGCCCCTCTTCAGAGCATGCAGCTGCAATGGCAACTGTGCTGAGGCAGCGGGTACACAAATCAGGTGAAGCTCTTCTTGCTTTGGGAGACAAAATTTATGAGTGTGTCAGTGGCCTACAGCAACAGGACTGAGACTGAGTAGGACGTCATAGGCGATGGAGTTTTCACCAATGCTGTAGGAGATGTTGAAATTGTACAGAAACTGTTAGAAAAACAGCCCCAGACACTAGCCCAGGCCTATAACATAGCCCAGTATCTGTTATGGATGGCTCTCACGGGCCATCAATGAGACGCTGCAGGCAGCCGTTGAGTTTGTACGTTTATTGAATAAAGGCAAAATGACAAAATAATAAGCCTCGTGGGGAAAAACACAAATAAAGACAAGACACTTAGATATGATTAGCGAGGGCGGAACCTGAACGCTGGGAAGAACTGGCTTCGGGGTTAGGGAAGCCAGACTGAAAGGCAGGCGAGGTCGCAGCCCCGAACAAACAGAGCTGCTGCCTTAAATAGTGCTTAACTGATTAATCAGCTGATGAAGGATCATCAGCTGATTGGAAACAGGCCGTCCAGCGGGGCTCCACTGACAGCCGGAAGCCCCGCTGAGACGCTGTCATAATAAAAGTCTAGAGGTGCTCCAGAGGAGAGAACGGAGAACTACCGCACAGCCCGAGTGCCGACAGAGTCAGCACACGGACCCTGTCACTGTCATGACACTGTCATGAGACCACCAAGGGAGCAGCATCATATCCTACAGGTGTCATGATATCTGGAGCGCACACCATGAACAAAAAGAGGACCCGCACTGCTGTCATCAGGGCAGATGCAGAGGAGGGGCAAATAGAGACTCTATAGCCCTGCAAGCAGCCAGATGGGAACCTGGACCCCCTATCCCCAGCTCATATCTACAACTAATCTTCCGTGATTTGAAAAATAAGCCAAATAAGGAGAGAGGCAGTCGAAACCTAAACTGGGAGGAGATTCGTTTTCACAACTGTTCCGGTCTGGGCCATATGAGGAGAAATTGTCTGTCACCAAAGAACACTAACAAAGCCCACATTTCAGTGGCTTCCTCCAGAACCCAAATCCCTGCTGTGCTTCACCTCAAAGCGCCAACTCCTGAAATGAGCATTCAGATGAGATTGCATGGCCTGGATGTGTGTACCATGTTGGACAGTGCAGCTCAGAGAAGTGTGTTGCCACTATCGTACTAAAACGCCTTTCATCCAGCTGGGCGGCCTTCACTCCAACCTTCAATCACAGAGACTTTGCTTGGTATTGGACCTGGGAATGTGCCTGTGCTCGGGGAGGCTCAAATCCCTGTCTGGATCAATGACCAAGTAGTGAGTGTGAACTTCCTAGTGGCCGATGTAGTCACCATTGAAACTCTGCTGGGCCACCCCTTTTTGGTCCAAGCTAAAGCACACCTGGACTATGAAAACCAGAAAACAGTGCTCTTCGGTCAGGCCATGCCTTATTTCCAAAAGGAAAAACGTTCAAGGGTAAATGTAGTGAGAGTGCCCCGAACTGTAGTACTGGAGCCCGGGGAAGAGAATTTGGTGTGAGTCCACACCGGCAAAGAGGACCAGGTTCAAGGAGAAGTGATGATCAGCTCCACCAAAGGCTTTGTTGAAAAGCATAAATTGTAAGCTGCCCGTGTCCTGGTGGATGCTCGCCCCACCAAAGCAGTGCCCCTTTGTGTGGGCCATTGCAGGGTTTCTCCACCCTGCCCAAGCTGTGCCATGTGCAGGAGCCACCGACCAGATGGAGCAGGCCATTGGCAGCACCCCGCCGTTCCCCCACACATCAAAGTAACAGAAGAGCAACTCTAGCTAGCTCAACTCCTGCACACCTATGGGGGTGTGTTCAACCGGTCCCAATGACCTTGGCCGCACTAGCCTAGTGCAGCATGACATTGTAACCCGGCCAGGCACCTCAGTCAAGCAGCCGCCATGCCGGACAGCAGCTGTAAAACAGCAAAGTGCCGACCAGCAAATCCAAGAAGACCTGGAGGCAGGGGTGGCCCGCCACAGCAGCTGGGCATCTCCAATAGTGATGGTGCGTAAAAAGGACGGGACATGCTGTCTTTGCATAGACTACAGAGCCCTGAACGACGCCACCATTAAGGATGCATACCCACTGCCTCGCGTCAAAGACACACTAGACACCCTCTCCACTGCCAAGTGGTTCAGCACACTGGATCTTACTTCCAGCTACTGGCAGGTTGAGTTGACCTCCAGAACGCGTAAGACAGCCACCTTTTGCATCAGGAAAGGCCCTTTTGAGAGGACTGTCACGCCTTTTGGACTGTGCAATGCATCTGCAACTTTCCAACGTCTGATGGACAGCGTCTTGACTGGAATGCAGTGGGAGACCTGCCTTCTTTACCTTGACGACATCATTGTGTTGGGAAGGAATGTGCTGGAGATGCTTCAGCGCCTGGCCCAGGTTTTCGACAGTCTTAGTCAGGCTAACCTCAAATTAAAGCCTGCCAAATGCTGTCTCTTCCACCACCAGGTAGCCTACTTGGGTCACATCGTTTCAGAGGATGATGTGGCCACCGACCCCAGTAAGCTCCAGAAGGTGAAGGAGTGGCCGACATCTACATCAGCCCAGGAGGTCCGTCAGTTTGTTGGCCTTGCTTCATACTATTAGCACTTTGTGAAGGATTTTGTTGCTGTGGCTGAGCCCCCCCCCCCCCCCCACACACACACACAATGTCCTTAATGGGAAATATGCCCAGTTCCAGTGGAGTGCAGAGTGCTAAGCTGCATTTGATGGGCTTAAATGCCGGCTGACCACAGCCCCTGTCCTGGGCTACCCACTCAACTAATGCGCCATGATGATCTCACAAATCCAGCAAGGCAAAAAGCAGGTGCTGGCCTACAGGAGTTGCAGTTTGTCAAAAACTGAGCAGAACTACTGCACTACAAGGTGTGAACTGCTGGCCGTGGTAGAATTCACAAGACATTTCCGTCAGTACCTCTTGGAGCAGCCCTCCATTGTGTGCACAGTCCACAGCAGCCTTTGGTGGCTCACAAAGCTGAAAGAGCCTGAAGGACAGCTCGCCAGGTGGTTGGAGATACTTGATGAATATGACTTGGAAATTCTCCATCGCCCAGGCAGGATGCACACCAATGCTGACAGCCTGTCTAGGAGACTATGCCGACGAATATTGTTTATGTCAGCTCCCAGACCCCTCCCTTCACTCAGGAAATGTCAGTCATCAGGCTTTGCAATGTGACTTGGACCCTGACATCAGCCATGTGATGTTGGATCCAATTGGGGTAGAGGGACACACAGCTCCATCAGTAGTGACCCCAGTGGGGGTAGGTGATTCTTCCCCCACTCATGTGGGCAGTTCAGGGCCCACTGAAAGAATCTGCTGGACTCAGACAAGTAACTCTGAGCTATTCAGTGGCTGGTCTCCAGAGGAGCTGCATCAAGTGCAGGAAGCTGATATAGATATTGCACCTATCAGAACATGGATGGAGGCCAGTGAAGAATGGCCACCATGGCTAACAGTCTCAGCATGCAGCCCGGCCACAAAGACATACTGGAGCCAATGCAAGCAGCTCTATATTAGAGATGGCATACTGGTCAGGCGCTTCTACTGCCTTGATGACACCCAGTTCTACCCCCAGATTGTGCTGCCCCAGGCCATTTGGTCCGGTATCATGAAAGAAGTGCATGAGGGGCAAGCAGGTGGACATTTTAGGGTAGAGCTAACTGTAGCCCACCTACAAACCTGCTACTATTGGTACAGAATGTTGCGCTCTGGTACAGCACCTGTACAAGCTGCGCAGCCAAAGCCAGGCCCGGCAAAACACCTCAAGTGCCCATGGATACTGTTAGAGTTAGGGCTCCCCATGGAGCATATCGCCCTGGACATCATGGGGCCACTGAATGAGACAGAATTAAAAATGTATTTGTGCTTGTGATACAGGACTATTTTACAAAGTTCGTGGAAGCGTTTTTTTGGCCGCTGAGTGAGTGTGCCATTATGGAGTGCCATAGGTGCTGCACAGTGACCAAGGCTGAAATTTCCAGGAAATGTGCAAGCTGTTCGGTGTCAAGAAAACACACACCACACCTTTTCAACCTCAGTTCAATGGCCAAGTCAAGAGATTCAACGCCACCTTACAAAGGATAGTGGCCACAACAGCTGAGTGCTGCCACTCTGATTGGGACCTCATGATTCCTTATGCTGTGATGGCAACAAAGCACAGCACAACTGGGTTAACTCCCAACCTCATGATGTTTGGCCGAGAAGTAAGTGAACCAGTGGACCTGGTAGCCAGCCTGCGCCTGGACACTGATACAGCCCCGTCAACCCCTGAATTTGTCCAGCAGAACCGAGAACGCCTGGAAGTTGCTCATCAAATTGCCAGAGAGGCTCTTGGAGATTCTGTACAATGTGCAAAGAGACATTATGACAAAAAAAAAAAAATTCACACAATACAGGATTGGCGATGCTGTGTGGTACCCGATCAAGGGTGCATGAAAGGTCAAGAACGAGGTCAAAAAGTTCCTCCCATTTTATGAGAGACCTTACTTTGTCCTGGGACACCTAGATAATCTTGTGTATCACATCTAGAAAGGCCCAAGAACCAAGGCAAAAGTGGTTCACCATGATCAACTGAAGCTGTACCGGAGCTGCAACTCACTGGACAATGCTTGGGTTCTGGAGCGGGTTCTCAGTTGGGCTCCTACGGAGGTGTCACCCCCAGTGTTGGACATTTCCCCTGCGGACACTACCCTGGGTCTGTCTCAGCTATTTGACAGCACCAACCCCTCTGCCGAGCAGGATCCCAGCCGTACCTCATTGGATCCAGCTGTAGATCCTCCTGCAGCCCCCACACCTCTTCCCTGCACCCTGCCTCTGGACTCTGCTGTTCCCGGGGACTCTCAGGTTAGTTGGGGGTGGGGGGGGTGACACCAGCAGAGGCATTGTTCTCGGAGGCCACTCCGTCAGAGAGGGCCACCTGTCCGGTATGGTGAATGGGTGGACTTAATCCACAGATCATAGACAATGTTCATAAACAGTTCATTTATTTGTTTGTTGTTGTTTTTTTGGTTTGTTTTTTTAAAGAGAGTTCTGAGATTTAAGTGTTTAAACTTTGCACTGTAACTAAGTTGCACCATTGGTGTCATACTTGCTGTTCAAGCTGAAATTTTAAGTGGTACAAAAACAGACAATATGGTGACAGAAACTGCTGGCTCAAGACAGGAAGCGTAGTACAAATGTATGCTTTTGTTCACCATAATAGGGCTCTGTGAGTCCAAAACACACCTCTTAATGATTGAGAGTTAGGATAACCCCTTTGCAGTTTTGCTAGCACAGAGTGTGTTTTTCCCCGCTGTCTTTAAAAGAAAATGAATCTGGACATGCCAAGAATTGAGTTGCACTTTTGACAATGCACTTTTGTCTAGATTGCTATAATATGACCCATCATGTTTCTGTATGATTGTTGTGGAAAAATATAGTGAGAAAAGCCACCATCAATTTTGTTTGCAGGAGCTTAAACAAATCTTCATTCCCCCCTTCCCCGAAATCTTTTTGTAGAGCTTCTCTCCCAACAGGTGTAAGCCTATTACTGAAGACAAATATATGATCAAACATGTGAGTAGATGAAGAAATTTACTTTATGAAATGAACTAGACATCTTGGATAATTACCTGGGTGCCTGAGAGAGCAAACAAAAAACTTTGATTTCTGTGTGATGGTACTTATTTAATCCATCTTCTCAGTCACCTGAACATTCAAGAACAAAGAGGCTTTATTATTAAAATGTATGGAACACTAGAGAAGCACTAAAATGAAATTAAATTCTTTTAATTTAAAAATTCATTTAAAAAAAATCAACACTTTTAAAACTGCAAATGACATCTTGAGCACTGTACTTCCAGAAATACAAATGCTAATATAATAAATTAGCCAACCAAAATCATGGGAAATACATGGTGAATATTAGTTTTAGTGATAATTTACTAATTTTATTCTCACTTGACTTTATGATTGCCTGGATGCAATCATAAAGTCAAGCAAAGCTTAAAGCAAGCAAAGCTTAATTTTGCAATCAAACCTGCATCAAAACTGAAAGAGGACATATGATGAACATTTCACTTTTGCACATTTATTTCTGGTATCTGAAGTTGCCGTCACCAGAAAAACAAACAAACAAACAAACAAAAAACAACCCACAACCCTTTCACTTAAATGTAACAAAGTCCATTGCGGGTTTAATTATAGCTCACTCCTAAACTCACTCCTCTTTTACACAAGAGAGCGAGTGAGGGAGTGGTGTGTACCGGAGTCCATGTTGATCGGCGCAGGAGTAAAGTAAGCGTTAACAAGCTGTAAACAGCAGTGAATGTACATGGTTGGCTGCTTTTAAACAATAATCAATGCTACAGCTCTTCGGTAGTGATGGGCAGGTGAATCTTCAAAGAAGCTCTGAGGCTTTCAAAGCTTACAGACTTCATTCTAACTAAGAACAGTCACATCTGGTGCCCATCATGCATGTTCTTAGTATTAGTATTTTATTGCTGTTTTCCCTTTGTTTTGACCTACTCTTGTTATGATGGGTTGGACTATAAGTTATACAGTAAATGCCACTTTTCTCAGCTTCAGTTTTTCTTTTTACTTCAGCTTTCCATAGGTCCACGGTTTCACAGTGTCCAAAACTCAGAACACAATATTATAAAATTACTGATCCAACAAAAGAAAAAAGATTTCATGGGATTCCATGGACCGTTCTGCAGAGTAACTGATTAAGATGGAAATGACTGAAGTGAGTGAGTAGAAATTAGCCACTTAACATCTCAGTAGATGTCTAAAAATGTTCATTGGTGCAGCAAGTTTATATATGATAACCTTGCTATTGCTCTTTCTGTATCATCATGCTTAATGCATGCCGGATGCATTGTGTCACTGGTGTACTGTATGTCTGTATGTAGAGTAGCTAAATGCATTGATGATGTCACTCACTGTAAAAACCATCACTGTTCATGCTAACCAGAAGCCATGGATGACAGCAGAGGTCCACAGGCTCCTGAGGGCTGGGGACGCAGCCTTCAGGGCCAGTGACACTGCAGGACTAACAACAGCTAAGGCCAACCTGTCCCATGGTATCAAGGAGGAAAAACAACAGTACAGCAAGAAAATGTCTGGCCACTTCGGCAACACCAGAGATACACGTTCCCTCTGGCATGGCATACAGACCCTCACCAACTACAAACCTCCACCTCAGACCTGTGCGAGTGCCATCACACTGCTTAATAGCTTAAATGAATTCTTTGGCCGCTTTGAAGCACAAAACAGCACAGAAGACCACTCCTTCCCAGATGAGCAGGCTATAAGCAGTGTTGGGCAAAATACTAAAACATAGTAACTAGTTACAGTTACTAGTTACTTCTTTTCAAAAGTAACTGAGTTACTTACCAGTTACTGCATGATTAAAGTAACTACTTACTTGGAAAAGTAACCTTCACGTTATTTTTAAATGCATACTTAACTGGGCGTTGGTCTCCTCTCTTACTGCAACTAATTACTGCGCGAGGCTGCTGTGAGACTGACCACTTGTGAGTGCTTTGGGATGGGGAGAAACTCACGGTAGCACTCGCGCCTTGCTGAGGATAGTAACTGCAGAGCAATAGTGCTTTCACATCAGCAGCCACTGTGGCTAGTGATTTTCCAAAGTTACTAGCCACAATTTTGTAGTTGGAAAATTATGTTTAATATGATCAAATTTGATTATCGCATGCTAAAATTTAGTTGAATTAAATGTACAACCTTTTTAAATGCAATGACCCTTATACATAGATAAAAATAGCAAGAGAAACATTGTTTAAGTAGTTATTAACAGCAGTAAATACTGTAAAACAGTCAAGAAAAATATTTGCATTGAGAGTGAAGTACAGGTAGATTTGGGGTCCATCCCAATTCTCATTTCTACCCCATCCCTTTGACTCTTGAAATCAAGGACCCCTTGTTCTCATCAGAAAAATGAAAAAGAAAACTGATGAGAAAAAAGTCTCATCTTACAGAGAAAAATGTCTCAGATTTACACAAACTATTTTAATCAGTAGAAAGTCAGAAATTTACTAGAAAAAAAGCTGTAAATTCAGAGAAAACTGTGGACCCCCTGGTGGGCCGTTTTTGGCCCACGGGCCATATGTTTGACACCCCTGAACCAGCCAATTAAAAATGCATATTTAGAGGATTTACTTCCATGAAATAGTTACATATCACAACAGCATGTAAATGAATAACATAAAATAAAATAGAAAGCACAGATAAATGAAAGTTCACCTTAGAAGAAGCTTCATTTGTTATTTGCAGCAACAAATCACAGTCACTTTTTGTCTGTGTGGTAAGAAAACACACTTACACAACTGCGGGCATTAAATGCGAGCTTCTTGCTCTAAAAATACTCATGTTTAACCACAGAGGTATGAGCTGATGTTGGGAGCTACTCACCGCTCGGACAACAGGTGATCGGGGCTCGATATGAGAAGTTGCCACGGCATTTTTTCCCACCAGGTTGTGGTGTGAACTGGGGCAGGACAGGAAACCGACCCGTGGAGGAGACTGACAGCTGCGTCAGCTCAGCTACGTAGGGTTAGTTTGTATTTATTTGCCCTAAAAATATCTATCCATATTAATGAAATGAGTAATGCGAGTAATGCATCTGATCAAATTTCAGAAACTAACGCACTACTGAATTTTTAAACAGTAATTTCATTACACACCACATTACTGCAAAACTAGTGGCGCTACAATTACTTTGTAATGCTTTACTCCCAACACTGGCTATAAGTCTGGATCTGGCTAGCATGAAGAGGACCCTCTCCAGGATCAATCTACGCAAGGCAGCTGGACCAGACAACATAACAGGTTGTGCTCTGAAGGACTGTGCAGAGGAACTCAAGAATGTCCTGGTCGACATCTTCAGCATCTCCCTGAGTCAAGCTGCTGTCCCCATGTGTTTCAAAACTGCTACCATATGACATAATGTCGGGCCCAGGGAACATGCACACAGGCTCGAGTGTGATTCAAAAGCTTTATTAAACAACAACAGGTGTTTGGATGCGTGAGTATGAGGTGTGGATGGATTGCTGGAGGACAGGGAGCGCCGAGGGCGGAACAGTGTGCCATGCAGCCAGGCAACCCTAAGGGCAGAGCAAAGACAAGGGTGAGTAATGGCTTTCACCCCGCAGGGTTAACACACAGTGTGCTGCTTACTTGCAGGTGTCGAGGTGGCTGGCGTTGGCTAGTCGCAGGACTCCTGCCTGGAGGATAGCGCCCAGATGCGCGCTCGGCAAAGCGAGGAAGGGATGGACGAGGATGAGGCGAAGGAGAGGGAAATCCGCCACCTGGAGGATCCACCTGTGCACAGGGGAGAATACTGGAGAGCAGGTAAGGGAATAACAGCTTACGTGCATGAAGAACGAAGGCGCAGGCTGGGAAGAAACGGTCATGCGCTGGAGTTGGGAGCGTAGACGAGCAGACGGCTCCAGGCCGAGGCTCCAGGCAGAGCGGGTTAAATAGTCCGAGGCTGATGAGGCGCAGGTGTGCACGCCGCTGAATCAGATGACAGGCGAGAGCGAGTTGTGACAGTATAATACCAGTCCCAAAGAAACCCGTCCCACCCAGCTACAACGATTACCAGCCCATAGCACTGACCTCCATCATAATGAAGAGCTTCGAGCAGCTGGTCATGCAGAACGTCAAGTCCACCCTCCCTCCCTCCCACGACCCATCTCAGTTTGTATATGGGTCAAAGAGATCCACAGAAGATGCCATTGTTGCTGCTCTCCATCCAGCCCTCACCAACCTGGACTAAAAGAACTCCTATGTGCAAATGCTGTTCTTGGACTTCAGTTCAGCATTCAACACAATCATCCCCCAGCACCTCATAAAACAACTCAAGACATTTGGGACTCAAAATCTCTCTCTGTAACTGGGTGCTGGACTTTCTCACAGGGAGGCCACAGAATATGCAGGTCAGCAGCAACACCTCAAAGACGATCACACTGAGGACAGGGGCCCCACAAGGGTGCGTGCTCAGCTCGCTGCTCTTCACCCTGCTGACCTATGACTGCGTACCAGCCTACAGCACCAACCACATCATCAAGTTTGGGGACGACATGACGGTGGTGGGCCTCATCACCGACAATGAAGAGGCCAACTACAGAAATGAGATGAGCCAACTGGTTCAGTGGTGTAAAGACAATCTCTTCTTGAACATGGGAAAAACCAAGGAGATTGTGGTCGACTTCAGGAGAGGAGACATACAACATCCCCCTCTGATCATCAACGGAGCAACTGTGGAGAGGGTGAGCAGCACCAAGTTCCTGGGGGTGCACATCTCTGAGGACCTCTTCTGGTTCAACAATACCACATCACTGGCCAAAAAGGCTCAAACTCACTTCTATTTCCTCCACAAACTGAGGCGAGCATGAGTCCCACCTCCCATCATGTGCTCATTCTACTGGAGTACCATTGAGAGCATCCTCATAAGCTGCATCACGGTGTGGTACGGAAGCTGCACCACCTCCTGCCAGAATACACTACAACGCACAGTGAAAGCAGCCAGCAAGATCATCGGTGCCCCTCTGCCCCCCCCAGGACACTTACCACACCTGCCTCACCTGCAGAGCTATCAACATTGCAGGCGACCCCTCCCATCCCTCACACTCCCTCTTTAGCCCTCTACCCTCGGGGAAAGTTACCGGAGCCTCCGGGCCCACTCCACAAGACTGCTGAACAGCTTTGTTCACCAGGCTATCAGGACCCTGAACTCTGCCCACTTCCCCTCCCCCACCCCTGGACCATAACACACTCACCCACACAATAACTACCTCAGCTGCTTGTACAGAAAGACCTGGCACACCAATAGTAATAAATCTGCTGCTGTATGTCTCTGCACCTTACTGCAACCATTTGCACAAATGCCATACCTGCTGTTGTCTGTCTGTATTGCAATATTGATCATGGGCAGTCCAATCTGTCACTGTCTGCACCTACACTACGGCACTGAACTGGCAATTACAGATATTACGGCTCTACTTTTTCTGTATATAGGATTGCTGGGTTTTATCGTAAGGCATTTGACCGCGTCCCTTGTGGATTTTTGTGGGGGGTGCTTCGGGAGTATGGGGTATCGGGCTTGTTGTTACGAGCTATTCGGTCTCTGTACGACCGTTGTGAGAGTTTGGTTCGTATTGCCAACACTCGGTCGGAGTCATTCCCAGTGAGAGTTGGACTCCACCAGGGCTGCCCTTTGTCACCGATCCTGTTCATAATTTTTATGGACAGGATTTCTAGGCGCAGCCAGGGAATGGAGGGTGTCATGCTTGGTGACCACAGGATCTCATCTCTGTTGTTTGCAGATGATGTTGTCCTGTTGGCTTCATCCAGCAATGACCTACAGCTCTTGCTGGGACGGTTTGCCGCTGAGTGTGAAGCGGCTGGGATGAGAATCAGCACCTCCAAGTCCGAGTCCATGGTCCTCAGCCGGAAAAAGGTGGATTGTCCTCTCCGGGTTGGGGACAGGCTCCTGCCCCAAGTGGAGGAGTTTAAGTATCTTGGGGTCTTGTTCACGAGTGAGGGGAAAATGGAGCGAGAGATCGACAGACGGATTGGAGCAGCATCTGCAGTGATGCGGACGTTATACCGGTCTGTTGTGGTGAAGAGGGAGCTTAGTTCTAAGGCAAAGCTGTCAATTTACCAATCAATCTACGTTCCTACTCTCACCTATGGTCACGAGCTTTGGGTAATGACCGAAAGAACGAGATCGCGGATACAAGCGGCTGAAATGAGCTTTCTCCGTAGGATTGCTGGACTCACCCTGAGAGATAGGGTGAGGAGCTCAGTCATCCGGGAGAGGCTCAGAGTAGAACCGCTGCTCCTCCACATTGAAAGGAGTCAGTTGAGGTGGTATGGGCATCTGATTAGGATGCCTCCTGGACGCCTCCCACTTGAGGTGTTTCAGGCACGTCCCACTGGGAGGAGACCCTGGGGCAGACCCAGGACTCGGTGGAGAGACTATAGGCCCTTTTCCACTAGCCCCACTCAGCCCCGGTTTGCAAACCCGGCTCTACTCACTTCGGTTCGGTTCAGCCTCAGTTGCTTTTCAACTACTGCTGGCGCACCTGCTGGCACACCTGCTGTGGGTGGGATTTGTTGAACAGCAGGCGGCGCCACACCCTCGTGACGTGAAACACACGCGACTGAATCCTCCACAACAAACATGGCTGATGACGAGGAGAGAAGGAAGGAGGAATGACTGTGACATGAAACTGGTTAAATCTATGGTGCTGACTTGTTGTGCTCTACACAATCTGTGTGAGAGTCATAGAGAGACGTTTGACACTACATTGGATGATGCAGTAGATGAACCAGTGGCCAGTGGTGGCAGCGGCGCAGAGAGCAGAGGAGCAGGGTGGTGATATTGTAGCGAACTCAATATAAGCACCCTACTTGGCTTGACAAGTGGGTTGACCCTATTGGCGACATGGGTAGAGTGCGGGACTCCGGGGCGCAAGGTGTGAGTTCAAACCTGCCGGTGGGACGTCGCCATATTGAGCTGCATGTTACAATATAACGTGATGCAATACTTGTCTATTTTGTCCACATTTATGTGCATACATATTTCAAAAATGTTTTTTGTAAATAAAAGGTTGTGCATGGTCCATCTACCTGTCCTCTTGTTCATAACGCTTATCTGTTAAGAAGGTGCGAAGCCATCAGCCTAATGATGAGTCCACACTTCTGTTGTGATAATTGCTCACGCTGAGCGCTCTGACAGCCCCGTACGCTGTGGGGGTCACACACGTGTTCCTCCCCACACTCTCCAATTTTTTTCCCGTATATTTTTCTCTTTAGCGTACAGAAATGGCAATACGCCCGTATTTGCTAAAATTGCATTTTCCCCGTATTAAAATACGGCGAAACCGTATCACTTGACAGGTATGTAATTACATGCAGAAACACCACACAGGCCATCTTGACAAAAATCCAGCTCGACAAGCCACTTTTGCTTAGGTGGAAATGCAAATTGAACTATAAATCATGTGCTGATACATGTCATATTTTCCCATGTAAAGGTCTCCCACTTTTACTTACAAATTGATTTTTAATTTTTGGGAAAAGGAAATATAAATTTTGCACTTGTTGGTAACAACAGTTGTGTGCAACAAAAACACAGTTGTGTATCCTTGTCCAATCTGTCTACTGTTATTAGTGCCAAATTTTTGCTAGATTCCTTCTTAATTTATTAAATTTTGACTGGTGATGCAACATTCAACTTACACGTACTTACCTTTAGCAGTGTCTACAAGTTCAAGCACACCTTGACAACTGCTTATAACCTAAAAAAATGTACCCGTTCAAGAGAAATGGATTCAGCATTGCAAATTTGTTTAAAATAAAAAAAAAAAACCTACCAAGACATTACGTTTCGTTGTGTTGTTAAAAATTAAATTACCATTAGAAGGCTATACACCTGACCTGATGAACAGCAGCATGTGGAGTGAACAGAGAATGGAATGTGTATGTAATTATTGGCTTTTCTCATATGGTGTCATAACAGATAAACCAGACTTTTGATGCAAACAATACAATTTTATTCCAGAAGCAAAATTTACAAACAAAAAAACAGACTGGGTGATGACATCTCTGCGAGCTCTTCCCTTCGTAACGCAGTGAGGGCTTCATGCGCATCTGCCCGCACATCTGCAGCCACCTGTCGCAAATGCTGCATGTACTCCTGATACTTGCCGCTGGTCATGTTGCCGTTCCAAGAGCCGCATCTCCTCGTCATGCATGTTGACCATCGCTGATGTAAGGTCAGCGATGGGAGTTGTCTGTTTTCGTCTTGCCTAGATGGAAAGACAGAAAGGCATGGTCGTTAAAGCTGGATCACTACATATATTATGGAATTACACAGGTGAAAGTCTGTGGTGGAATGTCACTATTATATTATGCTTCATTGCTGTATATACGCTGAACTGTCATGTTGCTGCCCCTCAGTAGAGCAGATTTTGCAACACGCAGGGTGCTGTCTTCAGCTGCAGCCCCCCTGCAAAACTAAAAAGGATTAAGATTAAGAATATGGATGGATGGATGGGTAATGTTTAAAATAGTTGCTTGTAGTGTGGCCGCAGAAATCTGAATGGGTTAATACAGTCAGCTGACGCAAAGCATTTCAATGAAGCATGTTGATTTCAACTGCAGTTCATGAGCTTTAGTTGTTTTTATAAAACAGGAGTTACAACAGCACTTCAATCACCACACCTAAAAATGGTTGTGGAACACCGATAAGTGAAGACCAAAGAATAACCTTTTTGTACATTTAAAAAGACATTTTCAATTAATTAATATGCAGCTACAGGAAATTGCATTAATCAATTTGGTACATAACTTGTTAGGCTCCAGCCCCACCGCAACCTGTAAAGGATTAAGCGGTAGAAGATGGATGGATGGATGGATTTTCGACCCTGGTTTCCGCTGCTGGACCTGTTTCAACCAAAAAAAAAAATCGTGGTTATTGTGCCTTACCGGCACTTGAACGTGATCCAGATGGAGCTGGTGATGTGGAGCTGATCCAGCTGGCGCTCAGCCAGACGCACACGCAGACGCAGCGCCAGGAGAGTCCGCTGTGTCAGTCATCTCCACTGAGGTGGACCCCTGTGATATGAAATGCGATTCTAGAAAGAAAATGCACGCAATTTAAAACTTAACACCAAAGTGCAACATGTACACAACACTCTCAAGTTTTTAACCGGAATACAATAAGCGTAATTCAGCGTTTTGTTCGCGCTAATACTTAACACAGAGCAAGCGTGAATCTGCAGTTGGCTGCAAAACAATACGCAAGCCTCAGTAACAACCATTACCCACAATCTAACAACCTTCCTATTTCTTAAAAACAGTGAGCTTGGCATAGAACGGATCAAGTGGCGAACAGATGCGCAATATCAAATAAACACTCACCATCCACGGTTTCCAAGGGCCGTGACCGTGACCGTGTGGAGCCCAATGTCTCTCAGCGAACCACTTCCACTCCTTCCATCCGCTGAACTTGGAGCAATGTGGTCCTTCACTGCTCGGTAATTGCTTTTCAGCTTTTTCAGCTTCTCCCAACACTGTTTGGCAGTACGGATGTGCCCTTGAGAAGCCATCTGCTCGGACACCTGCATTTCAAGTAGATCCGTCCAACTCGCGCTGGATGCGATCGTTGCCTAATATAGAAAGAAAATTGCGCACCTCCTAATATATAATATTAGG
This sequence comes from Pholidichthys leucotaenia, assembly GCA_020510985.1. Lineage (NCBI taxonomy): Eukaryota > Metazoa > Chordata > Actinopteri > Cichliformes > Pholidichthyidae > Pholidichthys > Pholidichthys leucotaenia. The sequence goes on along the minus strand of CM035846.1, from coordinate 218,428,732 downwards.
AGTATATTATTATATAAGTATATTATACAGTATATTAATATAATATACCGTATTAAAGGGGCGCACTGTGTTCACTGCTGAACAATTACAAATGGCGGTCTTGGAGTAAATTCAGCAGAAAAAGTCGCTTTCATGACGTTACAACCTGACCAATCAGCGGCGACCGGTCTCTTAAAGTCATATCACAGCCCTACTCAGCCCTACTCGGCCCGGTTAGACCCTGCCCTGGATCAGGTACGAAAAAAGTACCTGCTTAACCGGTGCTGGGGCTAGTAGAAAAGCGCCTAAAGTGGGCTGAGTGGTGCGGTGTAGAGCCAAGTGAGGCTAGTGGAAAAGGGCCTTTCTCCCAGCTGGTCTGGGAACGCCTTGGTATCCCCTCTGAAGAGCTGGAGCAGGTGGCTGGGGAGAGGGAAGTCTGGGCTTCTCTGCTTGAACTGCTGCCTCCGTGACCCGGACCTCCGGAAAAGCGGTAGAAAATGGATGGATGGATGGATGGGTTTTATCGTTTATCTTTATTTGCACTATGGGATTGCTGGGTTTTATCTTTCATCTTTATTTGCACTATGGGTAGTGTTACCATACATAGACCGTTGTTTTTCAACCTTATTCCTTCTTTTCTTATATAGTATATTGCACACATCACTAAGAGAGAGAGAAATAGCATTTCAATTCTCCTGTGTGTCCTGTACGTATAGAGGTACTGACAAATAAAAATCTTTGAATCTTTGAATCTTGAATCTTTGTCTCTGATCCATGCACATGTGTGTATCTTTGGTTACATTGTAAACAAACCGTACAGTGTGGAGAATATGGGCAAAATGAAACGCAGTTATCTGGGCGGTGCAGAGAAATGGAGAAAATGGGAAGAGCACATAAAATTTTTTATCAAAACAACTTTTTTCACTTCAACCAGTGAGGAGACTTACACTCCTGAGGAGCAGATAGAGTGCAATGCTGCTTGTACGAGCACACATTTTACTGATGCTAATGAGGAGCACCTGGTGTTAATGATGAGGCAGCGGCAATGCCTGCTGCTTACAGTACAGGTAGAAAACCAAATTTTTACTATTTTTTTTCTAATTGCAAGATTTGCAGAGGCCAAGGCTCACAAGGTTAAATGTAAATATGACAAACTGTGCTCTCCAGCCATGCACAGGATATCTGTAGTCTCACAGCAGATGACATTACACGAGATTAAATATAGTAATTTTGAGTATCCATGAAAGAGTTCACCCACTGTTCTGTTTATCCTGTTAGTTACTTGGAAAAGTAACTTTCACATTATTTTCAAATGCATATGCATTCAAATACTTAAATCATCTTGCACACATAGCAAGATAATTACCTCTGCCAAGGAGGTAATTGTTGTGTCCATAAAAAGGGAGGAGGCGAGGTGACAGTTTACAGTCTTTATTAGAACTAATAGGAGCCAAACAGGAGTCGTTCCGCACAGGTCAAGGGTCCACAGCAAAAGAGACAGACCCCCTTCCGCCATGGCCTCTTATATTCCCCGTGACGCCACCACCGGAAAGGTGGAGCATCACCTCCCACTACACCCAGGGCACTGCCATATTGGTACACCTAACTACGTATATACAAAATATTAATATCAAACAGAAAACACTATGTGTAAATATCCTTACACATAGTGCTGGTGACTATATTACAGAATAGGCGCCAATTTCTAATCTAGGCTCGAATAAGGAAACTGGCAGTAATTTACTTGTCAACTGTTAAGCAGACCTGTAACATCCACCTCAAAACCCACACATGAAACAGACTGGCAGTTTTATTAAAGGTGTAGTACAATATCATAATAAGCAGCTGGATTTAGACCGCTAATGTAATGAATGTCATTGAGATTACACACCATTTTTTGTTAACCAACCATTAACCAGGTAAAGTAAATTACACCAAAAAACCCTCCAATGTCATGAAAGAAAAAATATAAAAAAGAAAAACGTTCAAATAAAAGAGGAAAAGTAAGCAAAATGATAAATGACAAAAAAAGAAATAAAATGAGTGCACTCAAACAGTCCTACCACCCTTTTTTCCCCCCAAGAATGTCCGAAACCCAAATATCGGCCCAAGAAGACTGTTACAGTGGGGATGGAATGGCGTTGTGGATGACTTCAACCAGGGAGGGGAATGGTGAGGTGGATGAACACGACGAGGGATGGAGATGGGGATGAACAGCAGCCAATGATGGTAGATGGACAAGGACTCAGAGACCATGTGAAGACTCCACACACACACACAAAAAAAAAAAAAAACAGCCGGGATATCAATGTACACTTCTAAACAGTTCAAAGCAGTTCTACTCAACATCTTTTTTTTTTCTTCAGCTGTTTTTTTTTTTCCTCTCCCAACACCTACACAGGCTAGCGTGTATGAAGGAAAAAATATGCTCTCGAAGCATGATGACCACTCCTAGTTCTTTTCTGAGCACAGATTTCATTCAGGTTCAGGTTCAGGTTCAGGTTACTTTATTTGTACCCCTAGGTAGATTTGTTTTGCAGTCTGGTGACATCCATATTTACAAACCACAATTACATTCAACATAAACACAAACACAGGCACACATGAAGCTGACTATAAACATGATAAAAATACTCAAGGATCCATCAATCAGGATATAAAGACAAAGAGATGAGAGAAAAACCAGAGATAAGAGAGAAGGGTCATATTAAAAAGTTAAAGACTAATCAAAGAGGTTAAAAACTCAAAGGACTAAAACCCAATAAAAGATTTAGAACCCAAATAAAATCCTACAAAAATAAGTAAATATAAAATGGAGTTAATAAATAGGTACCTAAATTATGTGCAATATATTGTTACAACTTATTCAACTCTTTGACAGCAGCAGGAACAAAGCTGTTTTTGTAGCACTGGGTTTTACTTTTTGGGACAGCAAACCTCCGTCTTGAGGGAAGAAGCTGAAAGTTGCAGTGCAAAGGGTGGGAGTCATCATTTAAAATGGAGGTAGTAATCCTCTCTACCTGTCTGGTGTACAGAGATGTCAAGCTCAGCTGTGACTCACCAAGCAAACAACTGGACCATCTAACTACCTGATCCAAGGATTTCCTCTGTTTCAGTTTTGTCTGACCAAACCATGATACTAAAGAAAAGGATAAAACAGATTCAATAAAAGCCCGATAAAACATTGTCATTATGGTTCGGTCAGTTTGGAAGCGTGCAAGTTTCCTCAAACAATGCAAATGTTGCTGAACCTTTTTGCGCACCCTTTCACAGTTCTCTTCAAAGTTTAAATTACTATCAATAATCGTCTCAAGATATTTGTAGGATTGTACACATTCAGTGGTCTGACCATTTAGTACGGTGACTTTGTGCCTGGGAGTTTTCCTCCTAAAGTCAATAATCATATCTTTAGTTTTTGTCGTATTCAGCTGCAGGTAGGAATCCTCACACCAGTGAACAAAATCATCAACTACTGGGCCGTGGCCACTCTCACCATCCTGGAGGAGACTGACAATAACTGAATCATCAGCATACTTTATAATGTGTCTGTTGTCATGTCTGCTCCGACACATGTTTGTGTACAGGATGAAGAGTAGTGGTGACAACACACACCCCTGAGGAGAGCCAGTAGAAGAGCACTTTAGGTCCGACAATGTACCATTGACCCTTACTCTCTGCGTCCTGTTGGTTAAGAAATCCAGAATCCAACCTACCAGATTATTGCTCAAATCAAATTGTTGCAGGAGCCTTTCAACTAAAATATGAGGTTGGATTGTATTAAAGGCGGAGGAAAAGTCCACAAATAAACGTCTGGCGTGTGTCCCATTAAAATCCAGATGTTTAAACAGCATGTTAAACAGTTACAGTGGTGTCCTCCACTCCTTTGTGAGGCCTATATGCAAACTGCAAAGGATCCAATGCATGTTCAGTCTGCTTTAGGACCTCAAATCTGACCAGTTTTTCAAAAATTTTCATTAAAATTGAAGTCAAAGCAACTGATCTAAAGTCGTTTACCATTTTAGGACAGCTGGATTTTGGAACGGGAACAACCACGGTATCTTTCCAGATCTTGGGCACATGTTGTGTCTGTAGGGACTTATTGAAAATGTAATGAAATACAGGACTCAGTTCATGTGCACAGGACTTTACCAAGTGCCCACATATATTATCAGGGCCCTGACTTTTGTTCACTTTTACAGCGCAGAACTCCCTTTTAACCCCTTGCACTCCGGTCAATTTCACTAAAAACGTCAAAAATTAACGTGCCCAAATTAAATCAACAGCTGTTCTTCAACCCTTTGCAGCATCTTCATGGGGTTGGTCTCATTTAAAAGAAAACACTTTGAATTTTTTGGCAAAACAGTCATAATCTCTCTAAGTGCTCCGGCCACTGAGTTACAGTCATCTAAACATAGTGAACTTGAAGAAAATAAATTTGGCCTGGGTGTTTTTTTGGATACAACTGCTTGCAAATAACACACAGCTTCAGATCCGGGCTGGAATATGCAACAGAAATGTAGAACCAAGTGTTATCCAGCTGAGGTCCAAATTTTGTAACAATACCACAAAAAATGAATATATTACACAGCTTTATACTCAGGTACTTCCCAGGCGTTTTTGAACTGTGCCAAATTGTGCCAAATGGCACAGTTTGGAAAAACGTCTGTAACTTTTGAATAATTCAATGTAGAAGCTTCATTTTGGGCTCTAATGAAAGGTCACACTCAGGGCTGTCTGTGTGTGTGTGTGGGGGGGGGGGGTTTGTCCCCCCCCCGCTACAGAGGACGGCCATCGGCCATCGCTACATGACGGAATAGACTCATATGGCTATGAAGCGACCGCTGCGCAGTCACTGCGGCTTCCCCACCCCCCACTACAGAAGAGGAGCAGGGGGGGGGCGTTCACGGTCCGGACACGGCAAATTAACCGTTTATCGCGGCGCACGCACTTCGTACTTCGTGCGCCGCACAGCTGTACTTTACCAATCGGTCAAAAGTCATTTTGGATTACAATTTTCAGGATAACACCTTACCTCTTCACAGCAGCAGAGTCCTGGCGAACTTCTCTTCCTCACTGTCAGACGAACGCGACGCTGGTCCGCTCGTGGATCCCGGTCAAAACATAATTCCATTATTGCGGTTTTGTGCTTCCATGATTGCGGTTTTTGGCGAACGATTTTTCAAAACAAATAACAGTAGTAATTAAAAAAAGACTGGCGAAGGCATGTGTGTCACTCAGCCTCCGTCGGTCTATGACCATGGAAGAAATCATAACATCTACTCTGCTGGAACCCCCCCAAAAAAGCACCGCCTGTGGCCGAACATGCCGAACCATGAATGGCACTCCCTGTCACATAGGTTGCATTTGTGGGTGATCTCCGTGCTGCTGGGTCTGTGGGGTTCTTCCTGCGGGTCCTTTTTTCTCTGCAGCAGCAGCCAGTCTTCACCCAGCCTTAAAAAAAAACAGCTCGCGAACTTCTCTGCTTCAATTGGCTCATTGCAGTCACAGCCTTGGGAGGCAGGTCCTTTTGGCTAGATTTTCATTCATTGGTTCTTCAAGGTTTCAGAAACCCAATTCAAGGCTCTTATTAGTCGAATAAGAGGTCAATCAGATGAACTAATCTGTTCGCGGCTGTGTCTGCAGCTTTTATTTTCAGTGCGCGCTTGGACGCCATCACCATCTACATCACCACCATCAGGATCTCCATCATGCGTACGAGAGCGCACGCTCTCGTGCGCCCTCGTGCGCTCTAGGACGTAGAGACTTGCCCGTCCGCGGTACAGCGGAGCGCAAGAGGTTAATATCCTGCACCTCAATATTAAAGTGCCGATTGTCTTTGAGTTTCTGTTTCAAATCTTGGGTTTCTGTGCTAAAATCAAAGGAGTCAAAATGACCATAAAAACAATTAAGAGCATTAGCCAGCTCTGTGTCTGAATTAAAACCATCTAAAAACACACGATTACTGCGCTCTGTGCTCTGAAGGCCTGCAATAGTTTTCATACTGGCCCAGGCTGAACCAAGTTTCTTTGTTGCCATCTTACTTTCCAATTCTGATTTATAATTCTGTTTTGCTCTTAAAATTTCGGACTTCAGCTCTTTTGTTGGCAACCTGTAGCTCAGAAACAGACCCCTGTTTAAAGGCAAGTGCTTCCCTCTGTAAGCAGGATTTAACTGATTTTGTAACCCATGGCTTGTTGTTGGGATATATTTTGACACGTTTATGTGGAACGATCATATTTTTACAGAAAGCCATGTATGAGCATGTGACGTCCACCAAAGAGTCCAAATCATCCCTGCAGGACAGTGTGAACACCTCCCAGTCTGTACAGTTAAAGCATTCCTGGAGGCAGTGCACTGAATCCTCTGTCCACACATCTATGTCTCTGATCTTCACCTTTCCTCTTTTGAGAGCAGTTTTATATATGGGCAGCAAATGTACACAGTTGCGATCTGAGGATCCTACAGGAGGAAGGGGGAGTGATTTATAGGCCCTCTCAATGGATCCATAGCACAGGTCCAATATCTTTTTTCGCCTGGTTGGGCAGGAAACATACTGATAAAAGTTTTTAAGTGTCTTCTTTAAAGAAACATGGTTAAAATCCCCAAGAATAAAGTTTGGTGCCTCTGGGGATATTGACTGCAGCTGCTGGACCACATCAAAGACGGTGCTGGAGGCGGAGTCAGCGTCTGCCCTCGGGTGAATGTACACAGTCGTGATGAAAAGTTGGGGGAACTCGTGAGGCAGATAAAAGGGGCGTAGTGATACGGACAGAAGCTCCACATCGGGTGTACAGATGCGCTCTCAGACCGTGACAGATGTGCAGTACTGTTTATTAATATATAAACATACGCTGCCCCCCCTGACGTTTCCCCGTTACCTCTTCCTGCCGATCCGAGCGAAGTGGGGCTCCAAAGCCGTCAATCCACAGGTCCGCGTCCCGGTCATGTGCAGTAAGCCACGTCTCCGTGTAAGCCATGACACAGCAGTTCTTAAAGTCCTTCTGGTAGCGTACATTCCCTTGAATTTCATCTTCCTTATTCCTCAGAGATTGTACGTTCCCCAAAATCATGGAAGGGAGAGGAATGCTATTAAACTGACATCTCCTCAGGCGTAATTTCACGCCTCCACGCCTTCTGCGTTTCCTGCTCTTGTCTCTCTTTTCATCGCTGTGACCATGAGAGTCTCTTAAAATAAAGTCTGGCAGTTGCGGCACAGACTCAAACACAGATGCTGCATTATTCGTGTTTAAATGCAGTAACATATCCCTGGAATATTGTATTCTCCCCGGCATGATCACGATTGCGCTTACCTCAGAGACACAGAGCCGGTGGGAAAGAAGCAGCAGTGCAAAAATGGGGAGGAAATCCATATTGATGGAACCAGGGAGCTCTTCGTTATACAGTCCACAAACATTCCAGGACAAAAACGACACAGAGAATTTCGTTAAAACACATTAAAGTGCGTAAAAACAGACACACAGACGACAGACTTTTTTCACCAGCTGCCGGTCACTGCGTGCGCATGCACATGCACATTTCATTTAAAGAGACAATGACATTATAGCAGTTAAGGTTTAATATTTTGCCTGGAAAAAAAGAGAATATTTTCCATTACCATTTTACTATCAGATAAAGTTTGATTTCAACTTAAAGAAATTCAAATTTAAGAAATAAAACATTCAGTACATCTTATTCCTAAAAATCATATGGCGATAACCTAGGGGGGTTAACTACCCTGGTTACACCCTTCCCCTCTTAACTGCATGGGTCCCCACATGCAAGCTAAACCCTACAAGGGCCGCTAGAGACTAGGGGAAAAATTTCTTGCAGGCTTTCAAAAAACGAGCTAAGGACAAGAATTAAGGGTTTTCCTAGCTCATCATAAATGAACTTGTGTGGAGGGTGTCTTTCTGGGAGCGTCTGGGTTCACTAGAGCTTCTTTCAGGAATGACGCTTCCTTCCCCCCAGATTCTTTAGAAGCAAGGTCATGGTGCTGATCAGATACAGACATCCAGTTTCCTCTGTGACTTGACGAGATGTTTGTACTGCTTTCCCCTTCTAGTGACAGATGACACTCTGGGATGTCTACAATAATATGGTCCTTTGGTTGAACAGAAGGCTGAGAGGGACCACCATCTGTCTCGACCACAGACTGGGGAGGTCTTGTTGATTGGTCATAATTGATATGACTAGACATGGGTGAATGCTGTGTGCTGAACTCAGGAGCCTCAGGATTCAGTGAGGTCAGGGGGTGTGTTGGTGGTTTGCTTTCTATCTCCTGCACGTAAGGGCCCCATATAGCAAACTGTGGGGGTCCTTCAAAAAAGTAACCATCCTCCTCTTCATCCCTTAAATCACTGTCTGGATCCTCACATTTCATCTGCTGGTCTCTGACTGTGCTGTTTCTCAAATACATTTTCTTTGCTTTGCCTGGTCATGGTCGCTGCTCTGGAGTTTTCTCAACAGGCAAAAAACCACAAGGCAATAACGGGTCTCTGTGAAGGGTACGATGTGGGCCACTGCCTTTCTCAGGCTTGACAACATATACTGGGCCATCACCAATGTGCTTCACAACAATATGAATAGACTGCTCCAACTTGTCTGCCAATTTATGTTTTCACCGTATGCTGACATTCCTTATTAGGACTCTGTCTCCTTCAACTAGCTCAGTAGCTCTGATGTTAGCATCAAATCATATGTTTCTCTCTCCTGCCTTTTTAGAGTTCTCAGCAGCCAGTGTATAGCTCCCCTGGAGACGTTGGCACAACTTCTGGACATATTCTGAATGGGTTGTATGGAAGACTGTTGGAGGGTTGATGCCCAGGACCAGATCAATTGGAAGGGTTTGCTGCCTGCCAAACATTAACTCATATGGTGAATACCCTATTGTGTCGTGTCTTGTACAATTGTACGCATGGACGAGGGGTTTGACAAAGTCTCTCCAGTGCTGTTTAGCCTTTTCTTCCAGGGTTCCAAGCATACTTAACAGTGTCCTGTTAAAGCGCTCAACAGGGTTTCCCTGTGGATGGTAGGGTGTAGTACGCACTTTCTCTGCTCCAATCAGGGAACACAGCTCTTTGATTGTGCAGCATTCAAAGTCCCTTCCTTTGTCACTATGAAGGTGACTGGGGAGCCCATAGTGAACCAGGGCGTTTTCCCAGAAAGCCTTAGCAATGGTCCTGGCCATTTGATCTCTCGTCAGTACAGCTACCGCAAACTTCGTGAAATGGCCGGTAATAACCAGAATGTTCCTTGTGTCATGGCTTTCAGGCTCAAGTGACAGGTAGTCTAGACAGACCAACTCTAATGGGTAAGTTGTTTGGATGTTTGTCATTGGAGCTGTGGCTGAGCCTTTCTCCTGAAACATCGCTCACAGGTTTGACATTTCTTTTCAATGGACTCTTTCATCCTTGGCCAATAAAATCTGGCTCAAGCAAGACTTAGCATATGCTCAGGACATTAGTCCTTAGTTCAATTCTGTTCCACTCTCTTGACTAGCAACTTGACTTCAGGCTGCTCAACATTCAGAGTTTTGAAACTGGGCCTCTGTGCTTTTTCTACCATTGTAATGACCTTTTTAAATTGATGGATCCTCTCTCTGTGCTTTATGCCAACTTTCTTTCATCATCCCAGGCAAGGTGGTCTGACCTTGGGTAACAAACATATCAGCCAATAAGAAAGCATCTATAGCAAGAGACTCTGCTAGAATCAGAAGCCCTAGAGGAATTGCAGAATGATGCTGACATACAGCTGATATTACATCATTTGAGATCTCTTGCTTCTCCCACTCTAAGATGCGCTTTGCCATCTCATTAATCCTCTCCCTCTCCTGCAAGAAACTCTCGTCCTCTTCTGGCCTGCGGCCTCCGAGACAGACCATCTGCATTCTTGTTGGCAGGTCCTGCTCAATACTTGATGTTAAATCTGAAGGTTGACAGGGCAACAAACCAGCGGTGCCCTGCTGCATTGAACTTGGCAGAGGTAAGAACGTAGGTGTGAGGATTATTATCTGTCAGGACCGTAAAATCTGTGCCATAGAGGTAGTCCTTGAATTTTTCACAAATAGCCCACTTTAAGGCTAGATACTCTAGTTTGTGAGTTGGGTAGTTTTTCTCGCTGTTTGACAAGCTTCTGCTGGCATAGGCCATTGCTTGGGGCTTCTCATCTTGTTCTTGGTAAAGAGCAGCTCTCAGGCCCTCAGAACAAGCATCTGTGTGCAGCATATATGGGAGCTTGAGATTGGTAAATGCGAGGACAGAAGCAGATGTTAGCTTGTCAATCAGAGTTCTGAAAGCCACCTCACACTCAGATGTCCACTCTGCATCAAAAGGGGCATGGGAGCTTACTGAGCTCCTAGGCCTTTCTCTTTTATAATGCTTGCCTCTCTTTTTGGCAGGACTGTACCCAGTAGTAAGAGAGTTGAGGGGCTTGGTGATCTTAGAATAGCCTGTTGTATGGGGATTTGACCTTTGGGGCTTGCTGTAGCAGACGCCAGGCAGTCAACGTGGTGACATCAGGTGGGCTACAGCCAGTATGTATACTGAGTGTGAATCCAAATAAAATTCAGTTTGTTGCTTAGTTCAACATGGCTCAGGTCTCCCGTTACTAAGACATAACATTTTGGCAAGGAGGACTAAACCATGGGAGCGTGCATAAAACTGCCACCTCCATTCTTACAGGCTCTGGGTGTGCCAACTACACCATGGCACCGCTGGCAGGAGGCATTCGAGGTGTGTATCACCATGGCTGGTCTGGGCGGAGCCGACGAAGAGAGATGGAGGAGCCTGCTCATTCACTGCCTTTGTGAGGAAGGCCAATGAGTGCTTCTCTCGCTGGGTGGCAAAGGCTCGTTGAAGGCGTGTCTGGACATAATGGACAATTTCTTTATGGATCAGACCAACATCACAGCGCGAAGATAAATTCTTCGACCACCAACAACAAGCTGGTGAGTCCACCCAAGATTTCATAGTGTAGACTAGCAAGCAAGTGCACCTTCCAGCAGATTGAGGAGGAGTTAGTCCATGACAAGCTAGTACAAGGTACGAGCAATGAGTGGCTCAAAGAAATGCTAACGCTAACTATGGAGATCTTCACGCTGATGAAAGGGGTTCAATTTACCAGCCAGATTGAGTCCGGAACCCAGCTAGGTCTACAAGTGCTAGCTAAAGAGAACCCGGCCACCGAAGCTTCCACTCCATGTCGGGCCACTAGCAGCACAGCTAATCCTTCAGGGTGGACCCCCAAAAGGTGGCGGACCATGGCACGGGCAGGAGCAGGAGCTCGGGGTGTGTGTGGTGACTGTGGTTATCTCCATCACCGGGCAGGCATGTCCACTTGCCCCGCCAGAGGGAAAAAGTGCCATAACTGCGGCTGTTCTAATCACTGGGCAAGGGTCTACACCACTACTATTAAACAATCAGCTGTGGAGTCCAAAAGCATGACACAGGTGTGTGTGGCGGGCACCAGGAAGGGGCTGTTAAAGTGGTATGTCTTGCAGCTAGACGGGGTCATTGTGCCGCTTATGGTGGACTCAGGGGCTGGTGAATCCATTCTAAGCATGGCCACATTGAAAAGACTTTTCCTGGGCAAAACCATCAAAACACGGGCAGTGAAAATGTTTGGGTATGGTCACGCTAAAATTGACATGGGGGGGGGGCAGTCAGCTTCTCGGTAAAATGTGGGTCAAAGATTATTCCTGCATTTACCTTCCAGGTTTCGCACCAGAGAGCCGACTTGCTGGGAATCGATCTGCTGGGCAAATCAGGATTCTCCATCACGGACTCAGTGGGCTCAACGGTGCAGACGGTGTCCCCCGAATGGCATGCCCACTGGCCGGTGTTGATCGTGGGCCTAGGATGTATTAAAGCATTCAACCACTGCCCGCTCATCAACTCAAGCGTGACACCCAAGATGCAACCATTACGGCAGCTTCCCCTTGCCCTGTGGGATGATGTCACGGCAGAACTGAACAAACTACTTAAAGCTTGCATCATCGAGAAAGTGGATGCCTCACCATGGATTTCGAACATCATGGTGGCCAAGAAGAAGACAGGCGGCATCTGGCCTTGTATTGACCTAAGAATGATTAATAAAGCGATTATACAGGACAATTACCCTCTCCCCACGATGGAGGAACTCACCGCAACATTCAGCAGCTTAAGGGTGTTCACCAAGCTAGATCTCAGCCATGGTTATCTGCAGGTGTCCCTTCACCCAGCCAGCAGGGACCTGATGGCATTTGTGACCAACCTGGACATTTTCAGGTACACCCGCATGCCTTTTGGTCTGGGCTCAGCACCTAGCTGCTTTCAGAAGATTATGTCCACGATTCTTGCCGGCCTCAGCGGTGTAGTGGTGTACCTGGATGACATCATGGTCTACGGCGTGTCGCGGGAAGAACACGACAGTCTTATGAGACAAGTGCTGGAAGTACTGCTGGAGAATGGAGTCACGTTGAACAAGGAAAAGTGCATTTTTGCGGCTGATTCCTTTGAATTTGTGGGATTCCGGCTGGTGGCCAAGGGCCTGAGCCCCCTGCAGTCAAACGTGGAGGCGGTCCTGCATATCCCTGACCCCACGACGCCCGCACAAATCTCCTTGTTCCTGGGCATGGTGAACTTTTATGGACATTTTATTCCCCATTATTCAGAGGCCATCGAACCACTTCAGGCCCTTCTGAAGCAGGACGCACCGTGGCAGTGGACCCCAGCCTGCTCAGCGGCAGTCGCTAGGCTGAAGTCTCAACCCACCTCCCCTCCAGTGTTGGCCCACTTTGATCCAAAACGGCCCACTTTTGTGACGTGTCTGGCTTGGCAGTGGGGGTGGTTAGGTCTCAAGTGCAAGATGGCATCGAGCGCCCAGTGGCATTCTCGTCGAGGTCCCTTTCAGCAGCTGAACAGAAATATGCTTTGGATGAGAGGGAAGCGCTCGCTTGTTTCTGGGCATGTGAATGGTGGCACATCTACCTCTATGGACACCATTTCACCCTGCGAACGGACCATCGAGCACTGATGACACTGCTGGAGATGATAGGCTCGGGACACAGTTCCCTAAGGATCCACAGGTGGGCTGAGTGGCTTAGGGCCTACAACTTTACTACCCAGTTCACTCCTGGAAAAGAGAACGTAGTGGCGGATCTCCTGTCCCTTGCCATGACCAACAGCGCACAACTGGACGACAACCCCACGGAGACGGATCTGGTCAATGTGCTACACGGACCCCTCCGGGACATGGTGTCCCTCCAGGAGCTCCGGGCAGAGTCGGAACGGGACCCCACATTGTCACACCTATGCTCGGTCATCAGGGAGGGTTGGCCAACAAAAGTACAGGATAATCTGGAACCTTTTCACCGATTCAGAGACGAAGACGAACTGAGTTGCTGGAACGGGGTGTGTGTGGTGAGGGGACACTGCACATTGATCCCAGTGTCTCTGAGGTCACGAGTTCTGACAGTGCTCCACGAGGGTCACCTGGGTGTGGTCAGGGTGAAGCAGCATTGCAGGGATTCAGTTTGGTGGCCTGGTATCGATAAGGACATTGAAACTATGGTGAAGAACTGTGTTCCGTGCTTGGAGAGCAGAAAGACCGACGCCCCTCCCTTCCTCCTGCAACCATTACCGTACCCAGATGTCCCTTGGAAGCACATCCAATTGGACATTTGCTGTGAACTACATAAGGCACCCCCAAACAGCCGTCTTTTGCTAGTGGTCTACGATCTCTTCTCCAAATGGCCAGAGGTGTTACCCTCTGGCCATTTGGGGACTGTCAGGTGCAGCCGACGGAGCCTGGAGCAGGCCCTCCTCCAGTGAGGCTATCGACTAGGACGTGTCAGAGGCCCAAATACCTTAATGACTTTGTATGTCATGTTGGGAATGGGTGGCAGCGTGTTGGGAATGGGTGGCAGAATAATCCACCCCAACACAGGAGGGTACCTGGCAGTCTACCCAGGTGCCCATTTAGCTGGCTAGCTTTGTTGTTGTGTGTTGCCAAAAAAAAGAAAAAAACTAAACTGTCTATATTGCATGCGTTCTAAGGGGTTTTCTTGCTAAATTTAAAGGGGGTGTGTGTGGTCTATATTAGCCATATATTCCATAACCTACATATGTTGAAGCATGTGGAAATGTTTGATAATTACATATGTAAAGGACTTCACACCTCTGAAAGGACAAAGGGCTCTCACCCGCCGAGTGAAGAACAGAGACATTCCCGGACGCGGCGGAGGAGACCAGAGGAGCCACCCTCACCCCCCAAGGCGAGGAGAGGAAATACCAAGACAATGGGGGGATTAAGATAATGAGGGATGTCAGCCTTTGTTATGCTTGTCTTTTATTGTGTGCCAGTATAAAGTCAGTGAGCTGGAGACATTCTGTCTCTTTTCCCTTCTGCCACTCTCTGCACCAGATGAGACTTGTTAGAAGAGCTGATTATGCTGATTATTAAACTTGGTTTATAAATCAAATCGCCTCTTCATTTCCAAGCTCTTCTACACTGGTGACCCCTGACGCGAGTATGGTCCTGAGGCATACCCCCGCAATCGACTCATCCGTGGTGACCCACGCAGATGAGGGAACAGATGGACAACTGTTCCCCCCGGCAGAAGAGATTGAGAGGGCTCAACCGAGCACCAGCACCGCCGTGAGAGCCGAGGCAAGGCACTCTCACCCGGCGGGCACAGCAGTGATGGTATGCACGAATGCTGTCGCTGTCCAGCTGCCAGACTTCTGGCAAGAAGACCCCGCCTCTTGGTTTCAGCAGGCTGAAGCCCAGTTTACACTGGCGGACATCACGGCTGACGATACCAAATTTTACCATATCGTCTCCAAACTCGACGCCGCCACTTCGAAGTGTGTGCGGAGCATGATCCGGCGGCCGCCGGCCCGGGACAAATATGAGACGCTCAAAGCAACCATCGTGGCGAACTACGTCCCATCAGCGGAAGAGAGAGCCGAGAAGATCCTGGCGGTCTACGGCCACAGAGGGTGCAAACCGAAGGCCCTCATGGAGGATTTGCTACAGCTCAAAGAAGAGGACAATGACAACTTCCTCTTCCAGTTTATATTCCTCAGCACGCTGCCGCCACACATGAGTGGGACACTCGCCAGCATGAAATGCAACAACCACCAAGACTTCCACGCACTGGCCAACGAAGCTCATCGGCTCGTCAACGCCTGCAAGGAGCTGACACCCACAGCAGCATCCGCAGACCTCAAAGCTGACGCCCCGAGCCACGAGGAGCCACAACCCACTGAGCAGACGCAGCCCACGGTGACAGCGACACGGCCCAAACTTAGCAGACAGAGGGACGCCTGTTATTATCACCACCGCTTCACCGAGAAGGCCCACAAATGCGTTCTCCCCTGCAAATTTGCGATTTCGGGAAAACGCCAAAGCCGAGAGCCGTTAACGGCAGCGGTTCTCGGCGAGAAGAATAAGCTGTTGTACGTGACGGATGGACACACAGGCAAGCAGTTCCTCATCGACACAGGAGCCCAGCTGAGTTTCGTCATGCCCTCCCACGCAGATCGAGCCACGGGCACCCGGGGCAACGGAGCCATGGCAGCCAACGGCTCTAGCATCGACACGTTCGGCGAAAAGAGCCTGCACCTCCTCATCCACGGCCGCAGCTACAGATGGACATTTGTTGTAGCGGCGGTGAGTTTTAACTTATTAGGCGCAGATTTTTTGTGTGCACATGGGTTATTAGTGGATCTAGCAAATAGGCGCCTGGTTAATGCACTGTCCTTTGCTTCTATTCCCTGCTCAGCCCGAGTTTCTCCACCACCTGTGCAGGCCAATGTCACCACGGCAGGAGGTAAGTTTGAGCAACTCCTCACCCAATTTCCAGCACTCACAATTCCCAAATTCTCAGCCACTGTGGCTAAACACGGGGTTGAACACTTCATTCCCACAACGGGACCTCCCGTTTTTGCCAAAGCTCGCCGCTTAGACACGGCCAAGCTCAACATAGCACGGGACGAGTTTACAACTCTTGAAAAATTGGGCATTGTTAGACGCTCGAAGAGCCCCTGGGCCTCACCACTGTAGCATCATTGTCTCCTCACAGCCGAGACAGAAGATCACTTCTCTCCAGTTTACAGGAATTTCATTTTATTCATTACACAGGAATATCACCTTTCTGCCTTTTCAGGAATATCACTGGCTTTTATGTCGACTCATGCAGGCTTCTTCCAGGCCTGACCAAAGATGCTTGCTTTCCCAGGACCCCAATGTAAACAGTTGCCTCTTGCAGAGATTGTAAGGATCAGAATTTGCTTTTAAAGGCTCAAAGGAACATAAAACTCAGGAGACCAGACCTCTCAACATGAACACTGCATTTGATAACGTACCTTTTCACAGGAAACCAATGTTCTTAAAAGAGTCATAAACCACTTAATCTGACGGGTTTATAGCCGATGCTGTCCAGGTACCTTCGCCCAGATAAAGAAATCATCTACAGCTCAACAGTACCTCCTAGCGGATACCTACGGAATGTGTTTTCAGTATGTAGGATGACTTTTAATTTGTTCTAAATATTAAGTTTCTTTCAGCTTATCCTCTGGATCCTAAGGACACTGAAAATCATCCCTCTTTTATCACCAACCATGGTTTGCTGCATGTTTTGCTGCAAGTTGATCTAAATGTGAATGCATGTATTATAATTATGTATAAGAAATGTTATATTCATGAGTGTTATTGGAGTAATGGTATAAATGCATGATCACCATATATTAGCCAAGTCATTTAATTTAGTTAGATTTTATATTGAGCATTTATTTCATAAGAACTGACTGAGTGTTGATTTTCCCTCTGAAATTTCATGGGATGGTGTCTTCAATTGATTGGCTGCTCTCAAACAAAGAAGTGTTCTCACATTGGATAGCAGCCATTTCAAACTGCTTCTGAAAAAGCCGATTGGTCAGTCTTGCGACTACATCATCAGTTTTACGACCCGGCGAGGTAACTTTAAAAGAGAGAAGTTAAATTTGAGTTTAGTTAGAAAAAGAGATCAGAAAAGAAGAAAAAGGGTAGACAAAGAACAGGCAGGAAGATTAGAACAGCAAAGCGGTAATAGAATTAAGAATTAGAAACACAGAAAGAAGAAAGAAAGAGATTTTGAGAAAGATTAGGAACTAAATTAAGATTAAAGAAGCAGAATAGTAATCTAGATCTCAGAAGAAGATTTTATTCCACCGTTTCAAGGCCCTGTGAAGTTTTATTTTATTCTCTGTGTGTTTGTCAAGTCTTTTCTTATATTCTGGAAACTGAGGAGAAACCATTTTTTCTTTAGAGCTCGTCCCTTTTAGAGAATCAAATTCTCAAACTTTTTCCTTCACCTCAGAAGCCATTCTTATCCTAGTAAATGTTTTTCTAATATTTTTTTTCATGACTTTTCACGCCATTAAAGTGGACCTTTAATTTGCCTAGTTTAAAGTGAACAGAGACTGAGAAGATTTTCCTTCAGTTTTTGGGTCGATCCCGCTACAAGAGACCCCAAATTTGGACTCTTTTTTCAAAGGACTTTCCACGCCGCCCTGAGACAAACTATCCACGGCTGCAACTGTCTGCTTGAAGGGCCCCCAGCTGAGTTATCACCTGCACGGCTGTGAGTGAGGACAGCAGCCGCTTCCTCCGACGTCCTAACTTCAAAACCCAGCAGTACCGACCCGCTGAAACGTGGATCACCGGCCGTTGTGTGAGTGAAACTTTTATTTCTCCTATTTCCTGGGTTAAAACGTGATGTCCTAACAATTAAATTATCACATAATTGAATATGGCCCGTATTTCAGGGCTCAATTAGTCTCTTAGCCGCAGGATGGAACTGTAAACTGAAGGAAAACTTTTAGTCATTTTTAAGTAACTGCCCTTAAAATTTTTGTAGATTAATTCAGGAGTCATTTTTAGATAATTAGCTTATGAATTTTCCCCATAAAATTGCGTTGTTTTGTTAAAACATCCCAGCCTCATTTACCGTTGAAACATAAGTCTAGTTCTCCTTGGTTCTGCAGAGGTGTAAAGCTAGATTTTATGTTCAGGAACCCAATAGCAGTTGATGTGATATATTACGCTGTTATCATCTGAATCTGTTTATTCATCATTTGAACGCCATGCCATGTAACCTGAATGATTTTAATAAAAGAGTGAATGAGAGCAGTTGAAAGTGTTTTCCTTTCGCATATACAGGTTTCCTAATCACGGCAGGACAAAAACTCACTGAAACTTTGAGACTGATTCATTAAGTAATTTAAGGTACAAAGTTGTCACGACGGCCCTCACGGACCGTCACAAGACGCCTCAGTCACCAGAGAGTTTGCAGTGGTAATTTATTGTTGAGTAAGGATGAACACACACAGAACACATGCAGTGGCTGGGGGAAGTCTGAGCCGGGGAACACCCGATGCGCCAGACGAGATAATCACAAAGATACAGTCACACAGAGCGTACCTTACAACAGGACCGTTAACAGACGGGTAACGGGGGATTCCCAAGTCCGTTAACCACGATGAGCAAGGAGAATAACAGGAGCACGACGGAACGTGGCTGAACATACAGGTGAACAACAGGATATAACAGAGACTGCCGCGTTGGAGGACATTTAGCACCCGCTTATATCTCTGGTGGCTAATGACCCCAACGCTGCACAGCTGCTGCTAATGACAGCAGAGCAGCAGCTGACTTTGACAGCAGGGAGCTCCCCCAGGCGCCTTCACAATAAGAGCCCGAGGAGCTGGAAGGAATCCTCAGCTGCCAAAGCCAGAGAACAAAAAGATATGAGACCCGAGTGTGGCCAGAACCGACACTCGGGTTATGACAGTACCTCCCCCTCAAGGCCGAGCTCTGAGCGGCCTGAGTAACACCCAAGCCCCCCCCCCCCCCCTAGGGTGGGTGGATGGGGAGCTGGCAGGAGGGAGAGAGAGACAAACAACCAACAAGGCTACAAAGGTAGGGAGAAAAAAAACCCACAATAAGTACAAAATAGGCAACACACCCTTGGGCAAACAGAGTGACACAAAAACACAAAACAATCCCCCCCCCCCACACACCCCAACAGTCCCACAGATGAGATCAGGAACCCGGAAAGGGCGCAGTCCAGGCCCGGAGGGATGGGGCAAAAGGTTCGGGGGGGGGGGGGGGGTCGTCCGGCAACAAGAGGCCACAGAACAGGGAGGGGAAAAGAGGACAGTTCGGGCGGCCTACCCCAGTCCCATGTTCGGGGGAAGAGAGTTTCAGGCGGCCGGAGCAGGTCGCCGCACAGGAAGATAAACAGGTCGGGGGGCCAGCCCAGAGAACCAAACCAACGAGACAGCCCTTCAGGTGGCCGCCCCGCAACACCAGCCCACCAGAACCGTTGGGAGGAAGCAGCCGGTGATCCCGCAGAAAAGGGGGGAGATGAGGGGGAACCGGGCGGAGCGTTCGGGACCCCAACGGCCCCAGGTGGAGATGGGTAGTGCTCCTCAGGGAGACGAGGAGGATGACTGTGGAGATGAGGGTGATGAAGAAAACGAGCCTGTCCAGCATCCGGTGGCTGGGGATCTGCAGCTCCCTCACCGAACCTAGGACCTGCTGGTGCAGCACCCACGGTGGACCCCGATTGGGCCTCCGGAACCAAACCCACGGTGGACCCGGTCGGCGTGGCACCAGACTCGACCTCCAACCCCGAAACCGGAACCTCTGGCGCAGCAGGCGAGAGCAGCCCCTCGCCAGCGACCCTGGGAGAAGACTCACACAAGAGAGAAAACCCGGGATCAGGATCACCGGCAGCGCCAGAACCCGGCGAGATAAGCTCGGACGCAGCGGGCGGCTGCACCCGGCTCATCTCCCCTTGAGACAGGCAAAAGTGCTCTAAAAGGTGAAGAAGAAAGATAAAACAGAGCACTTGCCTGAGCTCGGGTTCTGACGCCGTCCAGGACTGCGATGATCCGGGCTCAGAAGTCAGGAGGTCATCCTCAGGCTCCCACTCAGCTGCGTCGGGCTCCGCAGCTGGCATGATGGTGCGTGCAGCTAGAGAGTCCTCCAGCACCGATGTCCACGCCGGTGGCCCGCACGGCGTGGTGGCAGGAGAATCTCGCCCTGCTGGACCGGACCGCTCCTCCGTGGAACCCCGGGGGTGCTTCTTCATCGGCGATGGCTCCACGCTGCAGTCCGCTCTCCTCCTCCGCCCATGGCGTGGCTGCGGAACTGGAACCAGGCTCTCCAGAACCGCAGGCCCCCTCCTCATCCAGCGACGTTGGCCTGACGTCGAGGACCGCTCAGCGGGGGGAGACACAGAGGAAGCAGGGTTATTACTTTCGTCCACAGCGGGTGGAGGGAGCTCGGGGGGCTGCATACCCCGAACTCCACCCCCAGGAGTCAGACAAGGCAAAACAATATCAAAAGAAGAGAAATTATCATGCACTTGCCTTTCCCCTAAGGGTAAGATGGTCCTCGTTGTGGGGGACGTCATTCCTTCCTTTCCCCGCTGGATGGTGACAGAGGGCCCTCTGGGAAGACGAGATGAGGCCACTCGAGGCGGATCCGGGATGAAGCTCGCCGAAACGGAGCTCTCGTGACACACAGCAGCCAGGATAGGCGACGAGGAGGAGGGGGCGACAGCCGGGGTCAGTCGGGCATGAAGCGCTGACGGGACAGCAGGCGAGGGCCCGGGAGAAGACGAGGCTGCGGGGATTCCCCTCTGACGAGGCGCGGGAGTGACAGCTGTGTGGGGGGTGAGCCCTTGCGGTGACCCGGGACAGCATCCAGACGGGGCTCTAGCCGAGGTTGGAAGCCGGAGTGACGACGGTTCCTTGTAGGGGGTGAGGCGAAGGTGAGGTCCGGAAATCGCCATTTCTGCTCAGAAACGGCGGCAAGCAAGTCAGCAAACTCAGGAAACTCACGCAGCGCTGGATTCCTCTCCACGAGTCTAACCGCCGCCACCACATGCTTCATACACGCTGGAGGATTCTCAGTGGAGCAAGCAGCTGCCACCCGGTCCCAGATCTTGTCTGCTGTCATCTGCAGCTTCTCTGGGGGAATCCCGAGTGACGACATGCCCGATGGGAAAAGACCTCCGGATGGTGCGAACTCCCGGGCCGGAACAGAGGCAGGAGCGGGATCCCGAAGCGAGGGGCGACGTCTCCTCCGCTTCAGCTTCCTGCCAGGATTTCCCTCCAGCCCTCGGAGTATCTCACGCTGGGTGGCGATGTCATCTCTCCTCACGCTTACCTCTGGATGATTAGTGAAGCGGGGGAGAGAATCCAGAATTTCCTCGGCTAGGTCCAGGTACCAGGGCACTTCGCTGTTGTATTCGAGGAGGGAGGCGGCGACAAGGACTCTGTCCACGCGCTCGAGGGTGTCAGCGAGAACAGCGTCCTGCCTCCGAGCACGAGACCTCCACGATGGCATGCTTCAACACGGCACCCAGACAGGTAGGAACAAACAGTCCACTACTGCAAACTACACGGTGAATGGCGTCTCGATGCAACGCCTCCTCTCCGGGCGTTTGGTGGCAGTCTACTGTCACGACAGCCCTCACGGACCATCACAAGATGCCTCAGTCACCAGAGAGTTTGCAGTGGTAATTTATTGTTGAGTAAGGATGAACACACACAGAACACATGCAGTGGCTGGGGGAAGTCTGAGCCGGGGAACACCCGATGCGCCAGACGAGATAATCACAAAGATACAGTCACACAGAGCGTACCTTACAACGGGACCGTTAACAGACGGGTAACGGGGGATTCCCAAGTCCGTTAACCACGATGAACAAGGAGAATAACAGGAGCACGACGGAACGTGGCTGAACATACAGGTGAACAACAGGATATAACAGAGACTGCCGCGTTGGAGGACATTTAGCACCCGCTTATATCTCTGGTGGCTAATGACCCCAACGCGGCACAGCTGCTGCTAATGACAGCAGAGCAGCAGCTGACTTTGACAGCAGGGAGCTCCCCCGGGCGCCTTCACAATAAGAGCCCGAGGAGCTGGAAGGAATCCTCAGCTGCCAAAGCCAGAGAACAAAAAGATATGAGACCCGAGTGTGGCCAGAACCGACACTCGGGTTATGACAAAAGTTAATTAAAATTAAAGTTAATATAATTGTCCGTCAGGACTGGTGCCCCTTTTTCGAGTGCTTTTATTTAATTTAGCGGGTGTAGAAGTGATGGTTCAACTCCGCCTCCTTTCACACCCACTATTAAATAAAATAAATAATTCCTGTACCTTATGACAAATATTTTTATAGGCAATTTATACTACAGCTTAATGGTTCCCCGCTGTGAGGCCTCTGTAATTGGGAAACGTATATGCAAAAAGAAAATTCATTGAAATCATAATTTTTTTTTTCCTGCAAATATTGATCCACTATTTCGCGAGTCTGTGTGTTGTTTGAGAGGCTGAGGCTGCATCTCTCCTCCTGCCTGTGTCTGTCTGCTGTGTTTGTTTACCTAACCTCCCACTGAGGAGGCTAGTGGCTGATAGCTGCAAAGGGGGGTGAGCGATTCACCCACTAAAGTCAACAGTTTTTGATGCATGCAAAGAAGTTTAAACAATATTATTATATGCTGGATTAAGAAACATAAAGGCCCAGAGTGACAGAAACGCGAAGAAAACCGTCCTGTCTCTCGCCAGTTTAACCTTCCGGCGATTATCCCGAAAGGAGTAATTAAACTGGCCAGTTCTGTAATTTAATTACCCAAGCGTGGTGACGTCAGATTAAGCTGGACGCGGTTTGATCTGGTCACTGAATAAACCGCTGGGGAAAGTAGCGCTAAACGATACCCGGAATTAAAGGGGTTACATTATTTGTGAAAGTTGGAGATTAAACTCTCATTTTGAAAAGCAAGGCGTGGCGTTGTCGCTGAGACTCGCGCCCGCATCACGTGTCACGTGAACGCGCACAGTCGCGCGCGTGACCGAAAGGCGTGCACGAAAAACTGCGCATGAGCAGAGTAAGCGTGCAGACGCCATTTTGAAGGCTCTAAGAGGGAGTCTCTCTAGCCGCCATTTTGAGTGAGAACGGTAGACCCACCCAGAGCGACGTCACCAGTGTCTCCTCCCCCTGGGAGGGCAGAGACAACTGCCTCCATCGTGTGGTCAACTATAGGAGTTGCATTTCTTGCATGAATGCACACTCGGATTAAAGCAGAGCAAATCTATTAAGCTGATTTATAATCAAACAGAGCTTCCAAATTGACTTTAAATCAATCCGAATTATCCGGAACAACCTAAATTTAAACCCAAATCAAAGTTTTATCCCAAGAACCAAAAGGAAAAGGAAACTTGTGGGTTTGAAGTTTGTTCTCATTGGTGGAAGAGCTTTTGACTGCATATATACACACTGAAAGAGCATAGAAGCATAGACTTTGTATTTACTCACATATGTTAACCACATATTTTAATCTTTTTAGTTAAAAGCATATATTCACACATCTTATGCTACTTTGTGCGATTTCTTTCACAGGAAGCCATTCAACTTAGGGATTCAAATAAATGACAATGTTCATCTAGACTCAAGTTAATGTTAATCCTGTGCATGTTGGTAAAGGATTTAGTGACTTACTAAATATTTAACCAAAATTCTCCAAAATTAGGAAACCACATTCAGCAATTAACACTTGAAAGCTTTAGCTTATTTACAGTCAGTGTTGCTTTTGATTCATATTTCCTCCCCAGGAGAAGGAAAACATTTAACCAACTCACTATTTTCTCACCAGGAGTTGAAATAAGTCAAAAGGTGAAAACTTTGACTAGTCTGTAAAACATTTTAATTTTTTTTCTCCTCTTTTTAAATAATCATTAACTTTAATCCTAAGGAAGCCTTAGTGACAATAAGCAAAGACAATTCATTTGTTTCCTAACTTGTAAATATTAAAACATTGAAAGGCTTTAAATGAAGATAAGCTCTAACAAATAGAGCAAAGCCAGTTCTAACTTTAAAACAAAGTAAAGACTTATACTGTAACCCTAAAGCCTTAAAGCATTTAACCTTTTCTATTTTTGTTGCTTTCTTTTTCTTTTGTAAATAAAATCATTACTTTCAAGTGAGATTCAACAAAAAATTCACAACCTAGTTGAGGACTATTCCAAAGCTACACTTTGATAACTGAACTGAAAGAAGTCAGTCAACACAATTTTTTTTTTTTTGCTTTTGTCTTGTGAAATACAAATCAAAATACAGTGTCAACAAATAAACTAACACCTATTCCACATTTCTAAAGAATTCCAAAATATTTACTTTCCTTCTTACAAGCCTGGAAGTTGAAACAAACTCCAAAAGGAAGCTTGTAATTACCCTCACTGTAAAACGACACTCAAGGTTAACTCTTGACTCACAACTTTAGCTATAATCAATGAATTGATTTCAAGCTAAGCGTTACACAAACGGTCAAACATGTCGAATCCACTTGACGAATTAAATGACCTTCAAGTAATATTGGAAGAGTTGGCTTCCAACCTTATACCCGGTTTCTCCAAACATGTTCGGGATACTCCACCCAAAGATTTGAAGCAAATCACGGAAAAACTTTCGGATGAATGCAAAGCTAACCCACCGAAAGCAAAGGAAATCCCCGGTGTGTTAGGAAAGTTTGCACTAGCATTAGTTGTAAGGCTAAAACGAGCTGAAACCCAAGTACTCTACGCCGAAAAGGAACTGGTGAAACGACAAACAACCATCCTTTCTCTTCAGGAAGAGAACAAATCCCTTGTGAAAAAGCAGGAACAAGCTCACATAGAGAAAACAGACACTCAAGCTACGCTCGATCAGACGTTGCTAAATCTGGAACAAGCAGAGGAAGAAAAGCAACGACTAGAAGACAACAATACCTCACTTGAGCAAGAAAACGAGGAATTGAAAACCGCCCTGCTTCACAAAGAGAATCAACTCAAGGAAGTTGAAGGTCAATTGGACGAAACAAGCTCCGATTATGGGAAATGCAAACTGCTCCTACGAGAAGCACAACAAGGTCTTCAGGACGTCCAAGAAGAGCTGGAAGACCACCGCAAACAAAGGGATCTGAGATCAGAATCCATGAACAGGCCGGTTCCCTCAACAAAGGGGGGCATCCCCTCATGGGATGGGGACTCCCCCGGCTCACACTCACCTGACCCGTTCAGACCCGAACGGCAACGTGAAAGACGTGTGCAAATTCCATCCGATGGAGATCTCAATAAGATCGCTCGCCACATCACGAAATTTGACCCCTCAACCAGTGGGTCACCTGATACCAGGGCTTATTTGCAAGACATCGACTACTACTTGCGTAAATACCCTGATGCTACTGTTGATGACCGCATTTATTTGATCAAGTTGACATCCAACAGGTCGGTATCAAAATTTATAGATCGGCAACCATTTGACATCAAGATGAACCACCAGAAACTCTATGAAGCCATCGAAAGAGAGTTTTCCGACGACTGCTTACAGTCAGGGCTAGCGACAGCCCTAGCTGTGAAACAGGGTCGCTTAGAACCCCCACAGGCATACTACCAGCAACTCCTGCGCGCATATTTCGGATCTCAAAACACGCCTGAGATGGAAGAAGACCACAATTTCAAGGCTCTGTTCATTCAGAATCTCCATCCCATGATTGGACACCACCTTGGAGTCATGGCTAACCCAAAGACAAACTCGATAAACCAACTAAGAGAGTTCGCACATTATGCATTCCAGAAACAGCGACAAAGCAATCAGAAGCATACCGAGTCTACCGCGGTGTTAGCAGTCAACACCACATCAGACACCCTGGACCTAGAGGGCGCCCCAAGGCCAGCCCCTATTCCAGCATCTCGGTCACAAATAAAACGACGACAGTCCTCTAGTCAAGATAAGTCGAGTCATGACGCAGAAAATTTTTTGACACCAAGTTCCAAGCCAACATCACCAAAACTTGACTACCGTCGGAGACTAAGCCCACCAGGTAAGTCACGAGAATACGGTACGGATACCTGAGATGACAGATATCGATTTCGAAACTCGCATAATCGCGGGAGGTGGTCACCTCCTTCGTACCGCCGAAAAAACTTCAACAGGGAAGCAAGACCTCCCCCTGGAAAGTTTAACTCCAAACCCTGGGAGAAGAAAGGAAAGCCCATTTTAAGCCAAGAAGACCTGGAGACTCTCCAACGCATACTTGACGAACTGAAGAGGAAAAAGGAGGCGAAAGAGGACAAGCAACCAGATGTCCTAGCCATAAATATTGTGACCACCCCAAACGATCCTTTAGGTTTGCCACAAGTCAACCCTAAGGATTCTCCTACTACAAAGGGGAAGGATACCGAAGACACAACCGAGCATCCTCCACCCGAAACTCAGGAGGAGCTCCAAAATGCAACGCCACCCAGTGCCATTTTGGTAGTCCAGCTACCTGGGAAACCTCACTCGCCCGAAACCGGCGACTCTTTAATCTGCGTTGAACCACCGGTCCAAGAATTTCTGTGTGATTTAACCGAAAGGGGGGTTGCACAAAAATTTTTTCTGTCATTGACCTTGGAAGATGTGATGACGCACGAAGCCCTACTGGATACTGCAGCGGACATCACACTCATGTCGCGTGACCTTTTTGAACACCTAGGTGTCACTGCTAACCTTGCGCACAAAGACTTGAAACTAAGACCTTGCTCCTTAGCTATTCAACCTTATGCACCCTCAAACACGACTGTGTCACACATGTCATTGATACAAATCTCCATTGGGCCCATGACCTTGATCCACCCGGTCTATGTGTCCAATCTCAACTCAGTTCCATTGCTGATAGGCAAGGATCTACTTAATCGCTTTGAGCCTCTGATAGACTTCAAGAATCTAAAGCTATGGGCTCAAGTTCGACAACCTCGTCCAACCACTCTACCTGAAGCAACTGGATCACAGTGTTACACTCTTGACACCTTGGATGTTCCAGGAGTCAACCCACTCGCACTGCTGACCCAACAAAGTTTGACGGAAAGTGACCTTGGGGACCAGACTGAAACAGACACCCCTTTTCAGGTCACCACATCTGACAACCCAACCTTAAATGAACACAGTTCATTTCTTTGCACCCTAAAACCAGGGGCAGTCGATGAAGAGTACTGCCCCCAAGTGGTCAAAGGACTAGCTATCCAAAGCTCCCACGTAGAAGACGTGGTACTGGCTCTCTGGGCTGATAAATCTGCAATCAGCCAGACACTTTTCGACTCTCTACACGAGAAATACCCTGACCTTATGGTCACTAACAAGTCTTTTCATTTCCCCGCTGGGACCAAATCAAACAAAACATTGGTCGCCAGAAGTATCTGCGCCCTCCACCTTCAGTGGAACCACAGACTGCTAACGCATCCCTTCTTGGTCGTTCCCGACCTGCCACATGCAGTCTACATCGGCAGTGATCTTCTTGTGAGACTTGGAACCCAGGTTGATACCATAAACAATGTCTTATGGTCTCTCACCTCAGTTCGAGACGCCCACTCTAAACCAGATCTTGACACTCTAAAGTCAGGCCAGACCATCCCTGAGGCCTGCCAGGTACTGAACACTCAACATTGTCTCATACCTGCTAATGTCACGTGCTACCCGGTCCAACTATGCATTCAAACAGGACAGAAACTTATGCATCCACAAGCATTTTTCCAACCGGCTCCTTTGCTTGACAATCTAGGCTTAACTCTGGGGGCCATGCCCCTTCTAAGCCTAGAATACAGAACCACCACATTACCGGTTAACAATCCCACAGCAGAGACCATCGTCCTGCCCAAGGCCACGCCTCTTGGCTGGCTCATCACCACAGATTTCCACGATTTTGAACTGACTGTTTCTGTGCTAGGCGGCCTCCCTGATTCTCTTTGGGCCGACTCTCTTGAACCTACAGTCATTTACACTAAGCCTTCTAAGGCCATCGCTCTTGTGTCAATACCAACCCCTGACAAAGAGTCAGTGGGACGAATCGACTTGACTAACAATGACCAAATGCTTGTCCAAGCCATTGAACTCCTTCCATCGGAGTCCAATCAGCAAACCAATGACAATCCCAGCGATGCTCCGCCGAAACCAGTCCTCACTATCGCTGAAGAGATTGCACAGGTGGTAGCTGATGCTGATGCCCTAACCTCTGACGAAGAACGTGAAAAACTTCACCAAGTTCTTCTTAAGTATGAACAATCCTTCTCCAAAGACTCCTTGGACTGTGGACTGACCACAATCCACTCAGTACGTATTCCTACACCACCTGACGCCCCTCCAACCTACGTCAGGCAGTACAAGATTCCCTTGGCCTCGTACGGCCCAGTACAAGAAATAATCGATGATTTACTGGACCGTGGCATAATCAGGCCATGCAACAGTACCTACTCGGCTCCCTTATGGCCTGTCCTAAAGCCCAATGGTAAGTGGAGACTGACCATTGATTACAGGAAATTGAACACTCAAGTTCCTCTCTCTAGGTGGCCTATGACTCAACTGGAGCAAGAACTCCCTAGAGTCAAAGATGCCAAATACTTCTCAACACTGGACATTGCTTCTGGTTTTTGAACTATTCCGGTCCAAGCTGAAGACCAACACAAACTGGCCTTCACGTTCGCGAATCGCCAATACACATTCACCCGATGCCCTTTCGGTTATGCCAACTCTCCTGCAGAGTTCAACATTTTCTTGAACGAAGCATGTCCAGACGCCCGAGACAGAGGTAACCTCATCTATGTTGACGACATTCTCATTCGGAGTCCAACTCTGGACACCCACCTCACTGAAATTGACCATGTCCTTGGCCAGCTCACGCGAGCTGGAGCCAAAATTTCTCTCTCCAAATGCCAATGGTGCAAAACCAAAGTCAACTATGTCGGTCTCTTGGTAGGATCCAAAGGGGTACTACCACAAATGGCACGAATTCAAGGTGTGTTAAACATCAAAGCCCCTACCAACATCTCCGAACTCCGGAGCTTCCTAGGGGTAGGCAATTACTCACGTCAGTTCATGGAGGATTATGCAGACTTGGCAAAACCCCTTACAGACCTCCTACGAAAGGACACCCCTTTCATTTGGTCTGAGGCTCAAGAACAGGCTATGCTAGCGTTGAAGCAAAAGTTATGCACAGCACCATGTTTGGCCTATCCCAACTGCGACCAGCCATTCTTCTTACAAGTGGGGTTCTCTGCCAACTGCTTAAGTGCTGGATTATACCAAATCTACGACCACGACAAACAAGTTGTGGCCTATGCCAGCAAAACCCTCTCTGGTCCGGAACTGAAATACTCGGACTGTGAAAAAGCCCTTCTGGCCACTGTATGGGCAGTCAAGCATTTCTCCAACTATGTGGGAGGCCAGAGAATCACAGTTGAGACTCACCACCAACCAGTGGTCTTTCTTAACAGTCAACGCATCAGAGAAGGCGTTGTAACAAATGCCAGAATAGCCTCCTGGTTGATGGCTCTACAAAGCTTTGATGTGGAGGTCCACTACGCACAAAAGTTGAGAAGCCCTCTCGGCACAGACTTGGCTGCCTGCCAACGGTGCTCTGAGGACACTCCAGGACCATCCATTTGTGCAGAGCCACCTACAGTCACTGAAGACCCAAACCATCATTACTTTGACCAGAACATCTGTCAAGATATGGTCACCGCCTATGTCGATGGTTGTTCTTTTCACCATGAAACTCACATTCGTGCTGGTGTGGGTGTGGCATGGCTGAACAATCAGCCTTGTGAACCCCACAACTATCAACTGGGTTCCCAATCATCTCAGTATGCGGAAATCGCAGGTGTGCTCATTACATTGCAACTTGCCGTAGACCATGGCATTCGCACATTGGTCATCTGCACTGACTCCAACTACGCACGCCTCAGTTTCACTTGTCATTTAGCACTCTGGAAGGCCAAAGGTTTTGTAACCTCCAACCGCAAACCGGTTAAACATCAAGACCTTTTCAAGGCATGTGATCACCTGGTCACCCCCAACAACCTCCAGGTGTACTGGAAAAAGGTCAGAGGTCACTCGCGCACACCAGGTCAGGACAAAGAATGGAATGACCTTGTGGATTCACTTGCAAAACAAGGAGCCATACAAGGCACACCCTGGTCCTTTGGTTCTCCTCAGGTGCCGACTTCACAGTCCCACCCACCCACCCCTACAGTCTGCGCAGTCACTAGAGCCCAGACTAACAGGGCCCAAGTCACGACACAAACCACAGGTCCCCTTGCGGTTGACCCTGTTTTCACTGACGCTGACCTTATCCCTCTTCAAACCCTTGACCCTGCGGTCCATAAAATGATACAATACATCTCAGATCCTGCACTTAATGCACCATCCGACTCGGATCTCGCTGACACTCCAGACTTGAAGCCACTTTTTGCCGCACGATCATCCTTGCAGCTGCGAAATGGCATTCTAGTTCATGTTTCCGATGAACTCCCTACGCCTGCGCTTGTGGTCCCTCGTAACCAGAGGGGGGTGATGATTGTTCATGCCCATGATCTCCCAACTGCAGGACACAAAGGCGTCAAAGCGACGTACAACGCGCTCAAACAAGTGGCATATTGGCCATACATGCGAAAGGATGTAGCTGACTACATCAAGGGATGTCTCGTATGTTGCCAGTTTCAACCAACCAACCCGATGCATCGAGCGCCCCTACAGAAAAGAGGCATTTCATTCCCATGGTCTGACCTCCAAATTGACTGGGTAGGTCCCCTTCCACGGTCAGCCAGAGGAAACAAATACTTCCTCACAGTCACATGTGCTTTCACCAAATGGGTCGAGTGCCTGCCTGCTCCTAATGACATGGCAGAAACCACGGCCTACTTGTTGATGAACCACGTATTCTCTAGGTTTGGTCTGCCAAGCCGAATCAACTCTGACCGCGGCACTCATTTCACCGCCGAAGTCATGCGACAACTGTGGGAAACCTTGGGAGTTAAAGCTAACTTCCATATTAGCCACCACCCACAATCCTCCGGACAGGTTGAAAGAACCCACCGAACTGTGATCAACATACTGAAGAAGTATGTTTCACCACACCAAAAAGACTGGGATGTAAAACTCCCGCTGGTCTTAATGGCCATCCGAGCCACACCCCATGAAGCTACGGGGGTGTCACCTTTTGAAATGATGACAGGCCGGCAAATGACTTTGCCCCTGCATTTACTCTACCAACCTGGAGAAGCCAGTGTTGCTACAGCTTACACTACTCACCAGTACATGACTGACCTGACCAAACATCTCCGACAGACTTTTGCCTTTGCCCAAAAACATTTGGACCGATCAGCTGAAGGACACAAAGCCTACTACGATCAGAAAGCCTCACATGATGAACTCCAAGTGGGAGACAAGGTTTTCTATTATGCTTTCATTCCTCAGACAGGACAGACCAAAGCACGAGCAGGAAAACTCGCTCGGAAGTTCCTCCCCAGGTGGACAGGTCCACACACGATCACAGATAAACTCTCTCCGGTCGTTTACCAAATCAAAATAAGCAAAGGTCGCCAGGACCCCATCTCCAAATGGGTCCATCATAATCAAATCAAAGCTTACAAAAACCCCATGGGACTTGTCGGGGACAACACGGTTCCATTAAGTCAGTAAACAAACCTAAATCTTGTTTGCGCCCAATAGATAACTGTTAGCTGACTATCCGCCTCAGACATTCTCGGTCGCATTTCTCTTCCTCAATCAGGTAACTGCATTAAACCTTCAAAAGGAGAAAGTTAACCCAAACTAACTGACTTCCTTAAAATCTAACCTTAAAAGACCCCGCAAAATTTCATTCAGTATCATCAAGTTACTATTTCAAAGTAGTACAAACAAAATCAACAACATCACTAGCTTAAGTCAATAATCACAAAACCCTCTAAAGGAGATAAACACTAATAGCTTAGAGCTCAGCCTCTAACAAAGTTGTTCCACCTCTAACAATAACTTTCACCTACCACTCAGGTACCTCAAGAAAAAGAAAACTGACAAGAAGCTCAAGATTAAAATGACTCACTTCTATTCGTTGGCCAAGGCGATGACCCTCCTGTTTTTCAGTTTAGCCCTCTACCTAGCACTCTCACCTACTTTCGCCCAGTTAGAACTGGACAGAACCCAGACAAGAAGTCAACAATCCTTAAGTAGATTCTCAACCACGGCCTCACCATTAGGGCCCCTTGCTAGCCTTAGCACGTCTACTGTTAAATCAGTCAACACCGCTACACTGAAATGCCAGATAGTTGAACCACCAACTGTTACCAAAACTTTGCAAGATACTGTGTTGGTTTTGAATGTTTGCTCCAAAGCCTCATTCAAACTCAACAAGGTCTTGGACTTGTCACTCTTCATGTTAGAGGGTGACCCTGTTCACCCACATATAATGCCTGTGTTTCTTCGAAAGGTAGCTAGAAATATTAGACTTTCAGCTAACACTTTGACAACGAGTCTGCCTTCACCGCTTCTTGCCCCTGTTTCAGATGTCACAAAGTTATTCCTCATTGCCACTCAAAGAACAATGATGACTTCCCATGTTCGCTCAGTCTTCCAGAACAAAGGTCTCAAACACCCTCTGAGTAAGACCTCTGTGGAACCATGGTTTAGTCCAGCTAAACCAATTCAGTTCGAACCTCCTTGAATTAACTCAATATTGCTTAACCTAAACATCTACCTCAGATAAGCAATACATTTTTGTTTTGCATTCTTTGTTTTGACTTTTATTTCTCTTTATTTTTTTTGAATTTTTGAAGTTATATGCATGCTTATATACAAACCTATATTTTTATATATAGCTCTTGCACTCCATTTTGATTTTTGTACCCATTCAAACTATGTTTTTTTTTACAACTATGATAGCAATTTCATTGTAGACCAAAATTCCTACCTCAGGTATGTAAGACTACGCACTTATTTTTGTAGCTAGAATTTTTGAGTCATTTCAAGACCTATGCCTTAGCTTACTACTCCAAGTCAATTTTATAATCTACATTTGTCCATATTCAAATTATTTTTGGAAATTCATGGAAGTCCTTCCAGTAAACCAAAGTCAAAGATCTGTACTTAGTAATAGATACTGTTTGCATGCTAGTGTGTATGGACATCACAAAAACCTTTTAACCCAGTATTTAGGTCAAGTGTTGCCAAGGAGACGAAGCTGCCATGGGTGTGTACCGACGCTGACCGATGCTCACCATCGCTACAAAGGGGGGATCTGTAGCATCATCGTCTCCTCACAGCCGAGACAGAAGATCACTTCTCTCCAGTTTACAGGAATTTCATTTTATTCATTACACAGGAATATCACCTTTCTGCCTTTTCAGGAATATCACTGGCTTTTATGTCGACTCATGCAGGCTTCTTCCAGGCCTGACCAAAGATGCTTGCTTTCCCAGGACCCCAATGTAAACAGTTGCCTCTTGCAGAGATTGTAAGGATCAGAATTTGCTTTTAAAGGCTCAAAGGAACATAAAACTCAGGAGACCAGACCTCTCAACATGAACACTGCATTTGATAACGTACCTTTTCACAGGAAACCAATGTTCTTAAAAGAGTCATAAACCACTTAATCTGACGGGTTTATAGCCGATGCTGTCCAGGTACCTTCGCCCAGATAAAGAAATCATCTACAGCTCAACAGTACCTCCTAGCGGATACCTACGGAATGTGTTTTCAGTATGTAGGATGACTTTTAATTTGTTCTAAATATTAAGTTTCTTTCAGCTTATCCTCTGGATCCTAAGGACACTGAAAATCATCCCTCTTTTATCACCAATCATGGTTTGCTGCATGTTTTGCTGCAAGTTGATCTAAATATGAATGCATGTATTATAATTATGTATAAGAAATGTTATATTCATGAGTGTTATTGGAGTAATGGTATAAATGCATGATCACCATATATTAGCCAAGTCATTTAATTTAGTAAGATTTTGTATTGAGCATTTATTTCATAAGAACTGACTGAGTGTTGATTTTCCCCCTGAAATTTCATGGGATGGCGTCTTCATTTGATTGGCTGCTCTCAAACAAAGAAGTGTTCTCACATTGGATAGCAGCCATTTCAAACTGCTTCTGAAAAAGCCGATTGGTCAGTCTTGCGACTACATCATCAGTTTTACGACCCGGCGAGGTAACTTTAAAAGAGAGAAGTTAAATTTGAGTTTAGTTAGAAAAAGAGATCAGAAAAGAAGAAAAAGGGTAGACAAAGAACAGGCAGGAAGATTAGAACAGCAAAGCGGTAATAGAATTAAGAATTAGAAACACAGAAAGAAGAAAGAAAGAGATTTTGAGAAAGATTAGGAACTAAATTAAGATTAAAGAAGCAGAATAGTAATCTAGATCTCAGAAGAAGATTTTATTCCACCGTTTCAAGGCCCTGTGAAGTTTTATTTTATTCTCTGTGTGTTTGTCAAGTCTTTTCTTATATTCTGGAAACTGAGGAGAAACCATTTTTTCTTTAGAGCTCGTCCCTTTTAGAGAATCAAATTCTCAAACTTTTTCCTTCACCTCAGAAGCCATTCTTATCCTAGTAAATGTTTTTCTAATTTTTTTTATGACTTTTCATGCCATTAAAGTGGACCTTTAATTTGCCTTGTTTAAAGTGAACAGAGACTGAAAAGATTTTCCTTCAGTTTTTGGGTCGATCCCGCTACAAGAGACCCCAAATTTGGGCTCTTTTTTCAAAGGACTTTTCACGCCGCCCTGAGACAAACTATCCACGGCTGCAACTGTCTGCTTGAAGGGCCCCCAGCTGAGTTATCACCTACACGGCTGTGAGTGAGGACAGCAGCCGCTTCCTCCGACGTCTTAACTTCAAAAGCCAGCGGTACCGACCCGCTGAAACGTGGATCACCGGCTGTTGTGTGAGTGAAACTTTTATTTCTCCTATTTCCTGGGTTAAAACGTGATGTCCTAACAATTAAATTATAATTGAATATGGCCCGTATTTCAGGGCTCAATTAGTCTCTCAGCCGCAGGATGGAACTGTAAACTGAAGGAAAACTTTTAGTCATTTTTAAGTAACTGCCCTTAAAATTTTTGTAGATTAATTCAGGAGTCATTTTTAGATAATTAGCTTATGAATTTTCCCCATAAAATTGCGTTGTTTTGTTAAAGCATTCCAGCCTCATTTACCGTTGAAACATAAGTCTAGTTCTCCTTGGTTCTGCAGAGGTGTAAAGCTGGATTTTATGTACAGGAACCCAATATCAGTTGATGTGATATATTACGCTGTTATCATCTGAATCTGTTTATTCATCATTTGAACGCCATGCCATGTAACCTGAATGATTTTAATAAAAGAGTGAATGAGAGCAGTTGAAAGTGTTTTCCTTTCGCATATACAGGTTTCCTAATCACGGCAGGACAAAAACTCACTGAAACTTTGAGACTGATTCATTAAGTAATTTAAGGTACAAAGTTAATTAAAATTAAAGTTAATATAATTGTCCGTCAGGACTGGTGCCCCTTTTTCGAGTGCTTTTATTTAATTTAGCGGGTGTAGAAGTGACAGTTCAACTCCGCCCCCTTTCACACCCACTATTAAATAAAATAAATAATTCCTGTACCTTATGACAAATATTTTTATAGGCAATTTATACTACACCACTTCACATGGTTCCGAAATCCGACGGTTCTTGGAGACCGTGCGGAGATTACCGCAGATTAAACAATGCTACAGCGCATGACCGTTACCCAGTCCCTCACATTCAAGATTTTTCACTACATCTGGCGGGTGCGCGCATTTTTTTCAAAAATAGACTTAGTCCGCGGTTATCACCAAGTCCAAGTCCGAGCAGAAGACATTCCTAAAACAGCGGTAATAACCCCTTTCGGCCTTTTTGAATTCCTGCGAATGCCTTTCGGCCTCAAAGGCGCTGCTCAAACTTTTCAACGAATGATGGACGCGGTCCTACGCGACCTTCCTTTTGTCTTCGTCTACCTCGACGACATGCTGGTAGCCAGCTCGTCTGAGGTAGAACACGAGCAGCACCTCACTACGGTTTTTCAGAGGCTAGAAGAGCACGGGTTAATAATCAATCCAGCCAAATGCAAATTCGGCGTGTCACAAATTGATTTTTTAGGACACAAAGTCTCTCCGAAGGGGGCAGTTCCACTTCCAGACAAAGTTCACGCGATAGAAAGTTTCCCACGGCCACAAACAGTCAAATCGCTACAGGAATTTTTAGGGATGGTTAATTTTTACAACCGCTTCCTCCCCCACGCGGCTCAGCTCATGCAGCCCCTATATGACGCGCTCAGAAAAAAAGAAAGCTTCCAACACGGTCGAATGGACCCCGGAGCGCGAACGCGCCTTCGCGGAAGTAAAAAGCGCCCTAGCTAACGCCACATTGTTAGTTCACTCAGATCCCTTGGCCCGCATCGCGCTAACCACAGATGCTTCAGACCTAGCTATAGGGGCAGTTGTAGAACAACTTGTCAGCGGGGTCTGGCAACCTTTAGCATTCTTTAGCAAATCGCAAAACCAAACTGAACGTAAATACAGCACTTTTGACAGAGAGCTGCTGGCGCTTCATTTATCCATCCGCCACTTCCAGTTCTGGTTAGAAGGGCGGTGTTTCACGGCTTTTGTAGACCATAAACCGCTCACCTTTGCTATGGCTAAAATTTCAGAACCATGGTCAGGCAGGCAACAAAGACAGCTAGCTGCGATTTCAGAGTTCACCACAGACATTCGACACGTGGCAGGCAAACTTAACGTAGTAGCAGACTGTCTCTCTCGCGCTGTGACACCACCAGAGCGCGGGGAGACAAATTATACTGCCTCAGCAGCAGAACTCTTCAATAACGCAGACACATACGCAGCACCTATCCATGCAGGGATAGATTATGCAGCCATGGCGGAAGAACAAAGCACTCCTGTCTGGACGAACAGGGTTAAGGCTGGAGAAAAAGGGTTTACGCAACAGCGTGCCCCCCCTAATATGCGATGTTTCAACCGGCCGACCTCGCCCGTTAGTACCAGCTACATGGCGCCGCCATATTTTCGACGCAATTCACTCCCTCACGCACCCAGGTGTGCGCGCCTCGGTTAAAATGGTCGCCGAAAAGTTTGTGTGGCCAGGCCTGCGCAAAAACGTAAAAGAATGGGCAAAAACTTGCATTTCTTGTCAACGCGCCAAAATACACAGACACACAAAAGCCCCTCTGGAGCCTTTTCCAATCCCTGCTAGAAGGTTCGACCACATTCATGTCGACCTCGTGGGGCCACTACCTTCCTCCCAAGGTTTCACACACCTGTTAACAATGATAGACCGCACCACACGCTGGCCAGAGGCAGTCCCTCTAGCGGCAACCACAGTGGAGGAAGTCGCTCGCGTTTTTTTTGACAAACTGGGTGGCACGTTTCGGCGTCCCATCGGACATCACGTCCGATAGGGGGCCTCAATTTGTCTCAGAGCTTTGGTCAGCCATGTCCAACAGCTTAGGGGCAACCATTCATCGCACCACCGCTTACCACCCTCAGGCTAATGGGTTATGCGAGCGTTTTCACAGGTCTTTAAAGGCTGCCCTCAGAGCCTCACTAACGGACACAAATTGGGTAAATAAACTTCCCTGGGTTTTATTGGGGTTGCGTGCAGCACCTAAAGAGGATCTAGACGCCTCTCCCGCAGAATTAGTCTTTGCACAACCTCTCAGGCTTCCAGGTGAATTTTTACCAGAGAACCCAGAGCCAGGGCATCTTCCAGTCCCAAGGTTTTTAGGCAGCAACGGACCGGGCTCTCTCCCCGGTCCAGCTCATCACTCCTTCCCACGGGTTTTTGTCCCTCAAGCTTTAAAAAACGCTGAGTTCGTTTTTGTTAAGCATGAAGCTTTAAAACCAACTTTCCGCCCAGCATACGATGGGCCATTCAGAGTGCTGGAACATGGTGATAAACACTTTGTGCTTGATTTTGGGGACAGAAAAGAAACAGTCAGCATTGACAGACTTAAACCTGCCTTCTTGTTGAAAGACGAGCCTGCACAGTTGGCGAGAGCACCTCGGCGGGGTAGACCCCCCAAGAGAAAAGACTCAGCCCCCCAACAGGGAACAGTTAACCTCTCTCCTTCCCACACTGCAGATTCCTCACAAGAAGGTCCCAGCAGGGCGCCTAAACCAACCTACAGCAGCTTTGGGAGAAGATTAAAACCCAGACAGCACAGGGACTGATACAAACCACTCCACAATTATTCACTAATTGTGCTGCAACAGTTTAGGACTGACTTATGATTTTACTATGCTGTTATGTTTACCACTGAACTCTCTTAGGAGCATGGCTGCTGGAAAGTTTCTTCCGTGGCAACAGATGTAACACTTAGTATGTCATAATAACTATCTTAGACTGTGAACCTTTCTGTTGTCCTTTCTTAGTTGTTTGGGGGGCCTGTGGTCTATATTAGCCATATATTCCATAACCTACATATGTTGAAGCATGTGGAAATGTTTGGTAATTACATATGTAAAGGACTTCACACCTCTGAAAGGACAAAGGGCTCTCACCCGCCGAGTGAAGAACAGAGACGTTCCCGGACGCGGCGGAGGAGACCGGAGGAGCCACCCTCACCCCCCAAGGCGAGGAGAGGAAATACCAAGACAATGGGGGGATTAAGATAATGAGGGATGTCAGCCTTTGTTATGCATGTCTTTTATTGTGTGCCAGTATAAAGTCAGTGAGCTGGAGACATTCTGTCTCTTTTCCCTTCTGCCACTCTCTGCACCAGATGAGACTTGTTAGAAGAGCTGATTATGCTGATTATTAAACTTGGTTTATAAATCAAATCGCCTCTTCATTTCCAAGCTCTTCTACAGGGGGTAAATTTTTTATATATGTGTTTTTTATGGTGCTTTCACGTTTTGTAGGAGGGGTGGGGTGTTGTATAGTGATTTGACCTTTAGGGCTTGCTGTAGCCGACGCCAGGCAGTCGACATGGTGATATCAGGGGGGCTACGGCCAGTATGTATACTGAGTGTGAATCCCAATAAAGTTCAGTTCATTGCTCGGTTCAACATGGCTCAGGTCTCCCGTTATTAGGACAAAACATAGCCCTCCACAAAATGTCTATAATACCCAGCGAAGCCCAAGAACCGCTGTAGCTCTTCCTGGTTCACAGGACAGGGCCAATGTTTGAGTGCAGAAATTTTGTCTGGGTTGGTGTGGACCCCTTGGACATCTATTAAGTGGCTGAGGTATTTTACAGATGACCTAAAATAACTGACACTTCTCGGGTGACAATTTCAGACCATAATCTTTGAGACGATGTAACACCTACATGAGCTTGAGCTCATGCTCTTCAAGGATCTCAGAAAAAAACTAAGGTCATCTTGAAATACAAGAACCTCGTTCAGATGCAGATCTCCAACACACTTTTCCATGAGGCGCTGGAAGGTGCTAGGAGCATTGGTCACATCCTGTGGCATAGGATTAAATTCATAAAAGCCCAGGGGACATGTGAACACGGTCTTATGTTTATCCTTCTCAGCCATCTTGACCTGATAATAGCCTGACTTGAGGTCCATCACCGAGAACCACTTCGCACCACTCAGAGCAGAAAAGGTTTCCTCAATGTTGGAAAGAGAGTATGCATCTTTTATAGTTCGGGCATGTAGTTTCCTATAATCGATACACAGCTGGATTTTCCCATTTTTCTTCTTCACAACCACAACTGGTGATGCGAAGGGGCTTTCGGACTCTCTAATTATTCCAGCATCCAGGAGCTCTCTGAGGTGCTGTGTCACAGCCTCCCTATCTCTGGGATGTATTGGCCTTGATCACTCTTTGAAAGGTGTCTGGTCTTGCAACCTGATACAGTGTCTCACAGCAGCTGTGTGACCAAAGGTGAGCTCATCAATAGCAAAAACCTCTGGGATGGAGTTCAGCTTGTCTGCAATACATTGTTTCCACTCTACAGGCATTGGGGAGTCATCAAGATTGAATGGCAGCTTCTCATTTGGTATCTAAGGAGCAGTGGACACAGACTGCATGGAGTTCAAGAGCTGTATATTTTGAGCAGGAGATAATGAGGCAATGATACACTTTGGGGTTAAAGTGATACTGTGGGCTGTTATGTTTCTGAGGACAACAGGAATTTTGTTTGAAGCCTTACAGTTGATGTTCAAAAGTGCACATTCAAGGAAAAGCCCACCAAGAAGGGAAAATGCTTCAGGAGGCTTGCGAAGGCATGTGGATTTGCTTTCCCTACCCTGACTTCCCCATAGACACACGTCTTATACCCTGCTGAAATGGTGATGGGGTCTTTTCCATGCAATTTCACGGGGCAAGTTTTGGTATTTTCCTTGTGCATTCGAGCTATGTGTTGGACAGGCAATGCAAAGCTGTCTGACCGCTTCAGGAATGCTGGCCCACCACGATCTATCCCACGCTGACAGAGCTGCAGCAGAACATTTATGCCTACCAACAATGGAGTCCTGCTATTAAACTGGCATTCTGGAACAATAAGGGCTAGAGCAGTCAGGTCCTCCTTTTCACCAGTTACACTGTCTGAGAAAACTAGGGGAACTTCAACATACCCCAGGTAGGGAACAGGCTGACCCCCAACCCCTTCAACCTCAAGCAGATGACAAATAGGTTGAATGGGAAAGGATGTTAAATATCTAGAATGGAAAGTCTCAGAAATAGTTGTTACCTGAGAGCCGGTATCGAGAATAGATTCACATCTTGTGTCTCCCACAGAGACTGTAGAGATGCAGCAGGGGCCAACAAGTCCAGGTGGTAGGTTGTTAGTGCCAATGACTTTGGCTTCCCTTTGCTCTTTCACATTGTGGTTCATTGCTATGGGACTTATCTGGTCGACTTCTTCAGCCCCTGGTCATCCTACAGCAGGAGCTTCTACAAGTTTAAAGACACTCTGGCCTCTGTGCTGGGCCCAGAATCTGTCACGTTTTTCTTGGAGCTCTGCATTTTTTTCCAGACTAGGTCAGGGTTAGGCCCATTGGCACAGTTTTCTGCAACGAAGCCATCTTTCCCACACTTAAAGCAGAACCATGGTCTAGGTGGAATAGGAGTATGGGATGTTGAATCAGGATTTGTAACATGTGTTGCTAAATTTTCACTTTGCAGGGACATTTCTTTTCTGGAGGAGTTAGCTGGGGTCTCCTCAAGTTTCAACTCCCTTCTTTCTTTATGTATTAATTGTGTCACTTGTTTCCCAAGTTTGGGCAACTTCTTTTTCAAGTTTGAAACTTTTATCAGACTTCTTTGTGGGTGTTGCAGCAGGTTTGTCATTGAACACGGGCATGCTCAGGACTGAGTGCACATGTGTTGCAGCTTTAGTGTCACCAAGATGCTTTTTCTTTTGATCTATCTTGGCTGCCCACTGGTCCTCTTTTGTTCTCAAAAGCAAAAGTAATTCTGGGAAAGATGGGGGATTTGGGTTTCAGTGCTCAAGTTGAAGACCAATAATTAAGCTCTGGTCCCAGCATCCCTGACAGAAAAGCCAGAGTAAGTACTTGTTCGACTCTGCAGCTGAAACTCCCCCTCTAGAAACTGCTTTTGAAAGGAGGGTTTGGAGGTGGTTCAGATAAACGGGGCTTTTCACCTGAATTCTGGTTTGAGGCCAGGAAGGTGGCAAAGAGCTCCTCACCATCCTCTACTACTCCGAATGCTGATTCAAGCAGAGTCAGGTAAGCCTCTGGAGTTGCATTTGGTCCAAGAGGTTTTACAATATCAGCAGCCAGGCTAAGCAAGCTCTCTAAAATCTTCCTCACTTTCTGGGAGCCAGTGAAGTGTCAGTGAGGAGAAGGTCTACCTGGGTACGCCAGGTGTTATAATCAACCTCGCCATTTGGCTTTGGCAGTTACCCTGAGAAGGTTCTGATTCTACTTTGGCTGTAGCTAGATCGTATTGTGTCATTACGAATGAAATGCTCAACAATTACTTTTTGGACATGAGGTGGATTTATTGTAGCATCATGAAGGTAAGGGAGATTTATAGGAGCACTCAAGTGAAAAGAGCTTGTAGATGGGTTGTGTAGGTTTGGGACTGGGTTGTCAGACTGACCTTCATCAGTTGGTCTGTTGTCACCACTAGGGGAAGGAGCGTGCTGATCTGAGGGCTGCAGGTGAGTATCAGGACTCTGAGGAGGAACACCAGCAGAACGGGCTTGTTACATCTCCAACTGAAGCAAATCACAAAAGCCAGCTTTACTACTTCCAGCAAGGGTGCAAAGTTCAGCAGAGCATCTCTGGGCTAGTTCTCTGCCTAGCTCCTCCTGACATATCTCATGAATGGTTCTGACATGCCAAGTAATGGGGAAAATGGCCCAGAATGGGGCCAATTTCTAATCTGGGCTCAAGTAAGGAGATTAGCAGTAATTTACTTGTCAACTGTTAAGCAGACCTGTAACATCCACCCTAAAACCCACACATAAAACGGATTGGCAGTATTATTAAAGGTGCATTACAATGTCATAATATGTAGCTTGATTTTAGACCTCTAATGTAATGAATGTCATTGGGTTTACACACCTTTTTTTTGTTAACCAACCATTAACCAGGTAAGGTAAGTTAAACAAAAAAAAAAAAAAACAACCCTCCAATCTCATGAAAGAAAAAGTATAAAAAAGAAAAAAGTTCAAATAAAAGAGGAAAAGTAAGCAAAATGATAAATGACAAAAGAAAAAATGAGTGCACTCAAACAGTCCTACCACTCTTTTTCCCCAAGAAGGTCCATAACCCAAATATCGGCCCAAGAAGATTGTTGCAGTGGGGATGGAATGGCGATGTGGATGACTTCAACTAGGGAGGGGAATGGGAATGGAATGATGAGGTGGATGAACACGACCAGGGATGGAGATGGGGAAGAACAGCAGCCAATGATGATGGATGGACAAGACTCAGACTCCAACTGAAGACTCCTCACAAAAAAAAAAAAAGAACAGTCGGGATGTTACTGTTCACTTCTAAACAGTTCAAAGCAGTTCTACTCGACATCAGGGGTTCTATTAGTCTGTTGTTTGTCAAAGTTTAGTGTCCAGGTTGTTTTCTATGTTTATGAGCTAACTTTTTTTTTGTTGTTGTTCAGCTCCGGTTTTTTCCTCTCCCAACATCTACACAGGCCAGTGTGTATGATGAAAAAAAGATGCTCTCCAAGCAAGATGACCACTCCTAACTCTTTTTTGAGCAGCTTGAGAGTACATGAAACTACACATTTCATTTAAAGAGACAGTAACATTATAGCAGTTAAGATTTAATATTTTGTATGGAAAAAAAAGAATATTTTCTACTATTATCATTTTACTATCAGATAAAGTTTGATTTCAACTTAAAGAAATTCAAATTTAAGAAATAAAACATTCAGTACATCTTATTCCTAAAAATCATATGGCGATAACCTAGGGGGGTTAACTACCCTGGTTACAGATGGAAGGAGCCTTGGTGGAGTCATGCGCGCTGAGTGCTTTTCTAGTTTAACTAATGGATTACATTATGAACTTATTAATGTCAGGCTGAAAACAGACAGTTTCAGACAGAGCTTTTAGAACATGTTCAATCGACTTTATCCTGCCTTAAGAGCTCTTATTGTGGGAAAAATCTGAAGAAAACCAACACAATATTGCCCATAATTTCCTCATTTTGGAGTGAGAAATGGGGTTTGTGGAGTGACAGAGAGGAAAAAAGGGTAAGACTCACTCCAAAAAAGTAAGAATTGGCAAGACTGCATAAAGTTGTCCATGTTTATCTTACCTTTATGATATGGATTTAGTCCGATGTGCAGTAATCCAAAGAAAATGTCCATTATCCACAGTCCAAATACCTGCTGTGACAGAGACATGCTCCAGTCCCTCATATTCCTTTTGGAGATCAAAATCCATTTTTAAATAATCTTTATTCAGGTAGCAAGTAAATGCATTTTAATTTCCGTCGATCACAGTCCAGGGTCTGGGTCACAAACTGTCCAGATGCATACCTGTGCTTGAAATCCAGCCGTAGGTGTTCAGATAGCATAGATTCACTAACATGGTGTTGTAAGCATAGCACTAGCTTTGCCGTAGCTTTGTTGCCGTTTTCAAGTGCTTCTCAAGTTTGCAGTACATCTCAACCAGCATTTAGCTTGCAACCCACTAAACTTAATTGCAACAAAGGAAAAATAATCTATTTCCACAAAAACAAAGTAACTTTATCTTTTCCTCCACTCAGTAGTGAAGACTCTTTGCAACAGGTCACGTCGACTGATGGCTGCATCAGCTACAGTAGGGTCAGTTTGTAACCAGCAGGCCAAGATGTTGATTCAGTGTTGTATTCTCGTTGATCTATTTCACGACATTGTGCAATGTTAAATCAACGTTTTTTCAATGTTGATTCATTTTGTCTAAACAACGTGATGAATCAACATTGTATCAACGTTGATTCATGGTCGGATGTTCAACAGGTGGGCGTGATGATGAAGTTTTACATATGTTTCGTTATATGTATCCCATGATTCATTGCGTCAGTTCATCAAACAAGCGCCGTTTTGCATTCTTTTCAAAAACAA
This sequence comes from Pholidichthys leucotaenia, assembly GCA_020510985.1. Lineage (NCBI taxonomy): Eukaryota > Metazoa > Chordata > Actinopteri > Cichliformes > Pholidichthyidae > Pholidichthys > Pholidichthys leucotaenia. The sequence goes on along the minus strand of CM035846.1, from coordinate 218,384,353 downwards.
ACTGTTACAAAGCAGATATTTTTGTTTGTCAGAAATCGGATCAATCCTCTTACAGGTAAGAAAGTCATGAACATCAGGGATGTTATTTCTTTCGAGGAGTATATACCCAGATAAGACCACATTTTGTTCTTGCAATCGATCTATCACATGTGTTGTGTTTATCAGTGCTCATTAATAACTGAAAAGTGTGAAATGAGTAGTGTAGGCATGTTTTGTATATTTGTAACGCATGCACTAACCTAAATATTATATTTATAATGACAAAATAGCATGCATTACGGATTTGTTGTTTTTGTTATTCAAAATTTGATAACACTCCATGTAAATGTATAGATCTCTTGAGCCTATCCTACAACTTTTCAATTTGATCGATATGCTCAAGTTGAAACAGCTGGGGTTTTGGAAAATCCAGGGCTGGGGAATCAGAGTGGAAATTCCCAGTACCTGTGCTACATGACGAAATTATATCACTGATCGAACATGTACTGCAGGCCTAGGCCAATCTGTAATGATCCATCCATCTTCTTCCACTTAATCCGTTTTCGGGTCGCGGGAGGGCTGGAGCCTATCCCAGCATCTTTGAGTGAGAGGCAGGGTACACCCTGGACAGATTGCCAGTCCATCGCAGGGCCAACACAGAGAGACAGACAACCACTCACTCTAGCAGTCATACCTAAGGACAATTTAGAATCCCCAGTTTAATGCCAATTAACCTAATGATTGACGTTTTCATTTTGTACTGTTCAATGTGAATTTACCATTGCTGATCATGTTGATTGTAGATTGTTATAAACGTACATGTGCTTTTTTGTTTTTGTTTTGAAAAATTCACTTTAAAAGTTCAGCATTACTTTTTTAGCATAGTTCAGTATAATTTGATGATATTTTATTTAATTAAAGTGTCCTATCACTGCTACAGCCTGCATGGCTAGATCATATGGCCCCCCATCTCTCCCGCTGGCTGGCGAGGCTGGCGATGCTGGTTTAATTCAACCAAGCAAATTTTTTTTAATCAGAGTTTTTATCCCACATCATGTAATAAGTGTAGTAGCTCTTTAATACCAGTAGCACATGAACAACTAGCTGTATGCATGTTACTCAAGAAATGTTGGAGACAAAAAAAATCATAATTAGCATGTATTTTTTTTCTAGATTTAAGAGATTAATTCTGACCAATTAGGCTTACTTATTAAGATTAATGTATGTGGAGGCCGGGAGAATGGAGAATGAGATAATAAATATTTCTTTGAAATACACCTCAGGTTGAATAGTTCATTTACATTAGTTTTAATGCAATTTTTTTTACATTACAGAGTGATCAGTTTCAATTGAACTGAATATATTAACATGGTATCATCTCATTCATCTGTGCACACTAACGTACATGCAGTTTTATCAATTTCTTTTTTCTGCTTCTTTCATTTTAAGTTTACATAATTGTTCAAAATAATTTTTGTTTCCTTCTAGTACAGTAAAAGCTGGTGATACAATAATGAGAATGTATGGCAAGAGAAAGCTACTAATAAATGTTGATCTCAAAATGAAGTCTGTGGAGTTTTATTTTATTTCAGTGAACCTGTAACCACGTGACTGTGATCCTTGGGACAGGAGCATTAAACCAAATTAATCACACCTGTGGATGCACACCTTATATATACCCCTTACATCTACCTATTCTTCCTCTTTCTATCCTCCCGGTTGGTAAGCACTTACACCAGTCTGTTTAACATTGTGTTTTTGTGCTGTTTGGGCTGCCTTACCCTGGGTACCCTATTGCTGTGTCATAAAATTGTTGTGTTTTCTGCTGAATGAATTTCCTCTGTTCAAAGGATACACCAATACCTTTTCAGCAGTTTCCCTCAACACTTTTGTGGTATGCACTTTTGTGGGGAGAGGAGCATAAGAGTGTCCCCGACGATCGATATCAATGGATAACGCTACAGCTAGTTGTAGCTAACACCAATACAAAGGAGCGGCTCTGTCTCCGGTTCGTCTCACCAACCTGGCATTGGCCTGGTAGATGACGGCTGAGCCTCTCGCACAGATTCTTAGAATCTTGTGATTGGGGCTTGGCGGAGGAGCTGGGCTCAGAGGAGGAACTACTGAGGCTTCAGCTGGATAGGAGCCGAATCGGAGCTCAACTACAGTGGCGGTGGGCGGCGGGGCTCGGCGGAGGAGCTACTGAGGCCCCAGCTGGACAGGAGCCGGATCAGAGCTCAACTACAGCGGCGGTAAGCAGCGGGGGTAGCAGTGGAGGGGGCTAGCTGAGGCCCCAGCTGGATTCGAGGTTGGCTGGACCAGATACCAGCGACACCAGCAGAGATTGTCCTACTATCATCAGGCCAGTAAAAAATGCCACCAAAGAAGAAGGAAATGGAAGAGATTAAAAAATCTCTGAACTTCATGTCAGAAGAACTGACCAAAGTGGCCAATCAACAGTTTGGATTATTAGGGCTAATGGAGGAAGTCCGCAAACTGAAATTAACAATTAAGGAAAGAGACAAAAAATTACAGACTTGGAGCAACGCATCGAGGATCTTGAACAATATTCTCATATGGATGATTTTGTGGGACACATGTGTATCACTTTAAGCTTCACATCTCAGAGCGAACAAAGAACTGGGTCTCCTTGGAGATAACAGGAGGATGTGAAAATTTAGTCTTTGGTATGCAAGAGACGGCCTTGGGGGATTTCCTGGTCTGCCAGAGACTATGAGGAGGATGTTATAAGATTTAAGAGAAGATGCATTGTTACTTGGGATTAAATGCAATGTGACTGTGAGCTTTGAAGGTCCTGCATATATAAAGGACAAATGTCTGTGTTTTTCCTCTTTCTGCTTTGCTGATGTTGGAAGATGTGAATAAACCTGACTCGTGAGATAAACTCTGCCTCGTCATTTTCACATTTCCACACTGGTGACCCTAAGACGTATCATGGATGAAAGAAATTTCCCCGGGCCAGCCGAGTCAGGAGCTCCCAGCCAAGCGTATGCCGCTACTGTCCAGCTACCGGACTTTTGGCAAGACAACCCGTGCTCCTGGTTCCACTTGGTCAAAGCACAGTTCGCCCTCCGGGGGATAACGGTAGATGACACGAAGTTCTACCATGTGATTGCAAAGCTCGACAACCGCACGGCTCGGCATGTGCAGAGCCTATTGGAGCGGCCACCTGCCAACGACAAATACGGCGGGTTGAAGGCTGAGCTTATCCAGCGTTTCACTCTCTCAGTCGAGGAGAGAGCGGAGAGGCTCCTGGCTCTGAACGACTTGGGAGATGGCACGCCTATTGACCTGATGGAGAACATGCTGAGGTTGAGGGGCTCAGACAACGACGACTTCATCTTCACCCACATTTTCCTCAGGACCCTACCGTCGGACACGAGAGCAACCCTGGCCAGTTCGCCGTTGTTGGCCCAGCGGGACTTCCGCGCGCTGGCCCAGGAGGCGCACCAGATTCTCAACGCCAGCAAACAGTGCGCGGCCACCGCAGCAGCGAAGGAGTTCGGTGCGACGGCCGGAGATGGCGGGGGGCCAGAGACGGCGGTAGCAGAACCACCGACGATGGCGGCGGCGGGGGCCAAGGATCACGGAGGAGACATCCTCTGTTTCTACCATCGCCGCTTTGCAGAGAAGGCACGCAAATGTATACCACCGTGCCAGTTCAAGCGCTCGGGAAACGCCAAGACCGGGGGTCGGTAGCAGCTGCGGCCCTCGGGGAGGAGAACAAGCTGCTCTACTTGAAGGATGTGCGCTCGGGGAGGCAGAGTTTATCTCACGAGTCAGGTTTATTCACATCTTCCAACATCAGCAAAGCAGAAAGAGGAAAAACACAGACATTCGTCCTTTATATATCCAGGACCTTCAAAGCTCACAGTTACATTGCATTTAATCCCAAGTAACAATGCATCTTCTCTTAAATCTTATAACATCCTCCTCATAGTCTCTGGCAGACCAGAAAATCCCCCAAGGCCGTCTCTTGCATGCCAAAGACTAAATTTTCACATCCTCCTGTTATCTCCAAGGAGACCCAGTTCTTTGTTCTCTCTGAGATGTGAAGCTTAAAGTGATACACGTGTCCCACATGACCCCCCCCCCAAAAAAACATCTAAGATGGAACAACAGAATAACAGTCTGCATGTCATGATAAAATCATTACACATTAACACACGTGCTGCTTGGGCCTCAGTCTCCTCCTGTATCTGCTGTAAGCGGGCTTCACCACTTTTGCGGCGCCATCCCGCTGGGACGCTGCTGTCTTGGGGTGAGAACTGTTTGTCACTCCCTGTGGGTGTTCTGGGGAATGTCCCCGGCGGGGTCTGCCGTGCCGAGGAGCCCTGGCCAACAGCACATCCTCGTCCGCCACCACAAAGGCGGGTTTGAGCCCGTTTATGCCAATCTTTTCCTTCCTGCCCCCCAAATCTAGCAAAAAATGTTTATCCCCTGTTTCCAGCACTCTAAATGGTCCATCATAAGGTGGTCGCAGTGGTGGGTGATGGGCATCGTGTCTGACAAAAACAAATTCCGCGTTTTTCAAAGCCTTAGGCACAAAAACGTGCGGAAAACTGTGGTGAACGGGGCCAGGCAGCGTGCCCGATTCCGTGCCACGCTGCATCCGCTGAGACGGGGAGCTATCTGGCGTAGGATTATCTGGAAGAAACTCCCCGGGCAGCCGAAGTGGTTGTGCAAAAACTAGTTCAGCCAGGGAGGCTTCTAAGTCCTCTTTAGGTGCAGAACGCAACCCCAGTAAAACCCACGGTAGCCTGTCCACCCAATTTGCATCCGTCAGCGACGCTCTGAGAGCCGCTTTCAATGACCTATGAAAACATTCGCATAACCCATTAGCCTGCGGATTGTATGCGGTTGTGCGGTGGATCGTTACCCCCAGGCTGCGGGCCATTGCTGACCAAAGTTTGGAAACAAATTGAGGACCTCTGTCGGACGTAATGTCCAACGGGACTCCAAAGCGCGCTACCCATGCTGTTAAAAACGCGTGCGCCACCTCCTCGGCTGTGGCTGATGCCAGTGGGACCACTTCCGGCCAGCGCGTGGTGCGGTCCACCATTGTCAGAAGGTGTGTGCACCCCTGTGACGGTGGGAGGGGGCCTACGAGGTCCACATGAACATGATCGAACCTCTTAGCCGGGATGTGAAACGGCTCCAAGGGAGCTCTCGTGTGTTTGTGTACCTTGGCTCGTTGACAAGCCATGCAGGCTGCTGCCCACTCCTTAACTTGTTTGCGCAGGCTCGGCCATACAAATTTCTCTCCTACCATTTTGACCGACGCGCGCACTCCCGGGTGCGCCAGAGAATGAATCGAGTCAAAAACGCGGCGGCGCCACACGGCCGTTACCACAGGACGCGGTCGCCAAGTGGAGACATCGCAGATTAGGGGGGGCATACCGTCTTGCAGCACCCTGTTCTCCAGCCTCAACCCTGTTGGTCCAGACTGGAGCGCGCGCACACGTCCGCATCGCTAACCTGATCCGCGGCCATAGCTGCATAATCTATCCCTACGCGGACTGGGGCCGCCACGGCGCGCGAGAGACAGTCTGCCACTACATTCAGCTTACCCACCACATGCTGAATATCGGTAGTAAACTCTGAGATAGCGGCCAGCTGTCTTTGCTGCCGGCCTGACCACGGTTCTGAAACCTTGGCCATCGTGAATATCAGCGGCTTGTGGTCAACGAACATGGTGAAACGGCGTCCCTCCAGCCAGAAGTGGAAGTGGCGAATGGCCAAGTGGAGAGCTAACAACTCCCTGTTGAATGCGCTGTATTTTCGTTCACTATCGCGCAAAGTCCTGCTGAAAAAGGCGAGCGGCTGCCAAGCCCCGGCTACATGCTGCTCCACGACCGCCCCTATGGCCACATCTGACGCGCCAGTAGTGAGCGCTATGTGGGCCGTTGGGTCTGGATGTGCTAACAACGCAGCGTTTGCCAGGGCTGTTTTGACCTCCGAGAATGCTCTCTCTCACGCCGGAGACCATTCGATCTTATTTGTGGGTTTTTGTTTTTTGAGTGCGGTATACAATGGTTGCATGAGCTGCGCTGCGCGGGGGAGGAAACGGTTATAAAAATTCACCATTCCCAAAAACTCCTGTAACGCCTTGACCGTTTGTGGCTGGGGAAAATTTGCTACCGCGCGCACTTTGTCAGGCAGCGGAACCGCTCCTTCTGGAGAGACGCAATGCCTCAAAAAATCAATCTGCGTCACCCCGAACTGACACTTCGCTGGGTTGATTATTAAACCGTGCTCTCCCAACCTCCGGAAAACTGCCGTGAGGTGGTTTTCGTGTTTGTCTTCGGACACGCTGGCTACTAAGATGTCGTCCAGGTAGATGAATATGAAGGGGAGATCGTGCAACACCGCGTCCATCATGCGTTGGAACGTCTGCGCAGCGCCTTTAAGCCCAAATGGCATGCACAAAAACTCGAATAGACCAAACGGAGTTATTACTGCTCTTTTGGGTAAGTCCTCAGCGCGCACTGGGACTTGGTGGTAACCGCGGACCAAGTCTATCTTAGAAAAAACGCGCGCCCCCGCCAAATGAACGGAAAAATCTTGGATATGCGGGATTGGGTAGCGGTCGTGCGCTGTGGCGTTGTTCAACCTGCGGAAATCTCCGCAAGGTCGCCACGAGCCATCAGCTTTCGGGACCATGTGAAGCGGGGAAGCCCATGGGCTGTTCGAACGGCTGATGATGCCCAACCTTTCCAGGTTGGCGAACTCCTCGCGCGCTATGGTCAGTTTAGCTGAATCCAAGCACCGAACTTTTGCAAAAACGGGCGGTCCAGTGGTAGTAATAAAATGTTCCACCCCGTGTTTAGCTACGGCTGCTGAAAATGTGGGAAAAGTGAGTGCTGGGAACTGAGTGAGCAGTGTGTGGAACTTACCGCTTGCAGCTGTGACGTTGGCTTGTGCTGTTGGCGGGGCCACTCGGGCTGTACAGGGAATAGAATAAAAAGAAAGTGCATTAACCAGGCGCCTGTTAGCAAGATCAACCAACAAACCATGTGAGCACAGAAAATCAGCCCCCAACATATTGAAATTCACTGCAGCTATGACAAAAGTCCACTCAAATGTATTGCCATGTAGGGACAGAAGCAGAGTCCTCTCACCAAAGGTCTTAATCTCTGAGCCTTTCGCTGCTGACACCCCGGGACCTCTGGAAACCGCCAGCCGGTCAGCGGAGGAAGGTGTGATGAAACTCAACTGGGAGCCTGTGTCCACGAGGAAATGCCTCCCCGAGCGCGCATCCTTCAAGTAGAGCAGCGCCATCTCTGGCCCCCCGCCATCTCCGGCCGTCGCGCCGAACTCCGTCGCTGCTGCGGTGGCCGCGCGCTGTTTGCTGGCGTTGAGAATCCGGTGCGCCTCCTGGGCCAGCGCGCGGAAGTCCCGCTGGGCCAACAATGGCGAACTGGCCAGGGTTGCTCTCGTGGCCGACGGTAGGGTCCTGAGGAAAATGTGGGTGAAGATGAAGTCGTCGTTGTCTGAGCCCCTCAACCTCAGCATGTTCTCCATCAGGTCAATGGGTGTGCCATCTCCCAAGTCGTTCAGAGCCAGGAGCCTCTCCGCTCTCTCCTCGACTGAGAGAGTGAAACACTGGATAAGCGCAGCCTTCAACCCGCCATTTTTGTCGTTGGCCGGTGACCCTAAGACGTATCATGGATGAAAGAAATTCCCCCGGGCCAGCTGAGTCAGGAGCTCCCAGCCAAGCGTATGCCGCTACTGTCCAGCTACCGGACTTTTGGCAAGACAACCCGTGCTCCTGGTTCCACTTGGTCGAAGCACAGTTCGCCCTCCGGGGGATAACGGTAGATGACACGAAGTTCTACCATGTGATTGCAAAGCTCGACAACCGCACGGCTCGGCATGTGCAGAGCCTATTGGAGCGGCCACCTGCCAACGACAAATACGGCGGGTTGAAGGCTGCGCTTATCCAGCGTTTCACTCTCTCAGTCGAGGAGAGAGCGGAGAGGCTCCTGGCTCTGAACGACTTGGGAGATGGCACGCCCATTGACCTGATGGAGAACATGCTGAGGTTGAGGGGCTCAGACAATGACGACTTCATCTTCACCCACATTTTCCTCAGGACCCTACCGTCGGACACGAGAGCAACCCTGGCCAGTTCGCCGTTGTTGGCCCAGCGGGACTTCCGCGCGCTGGCCCAGGAGGTGCACCGGATTCTCAACGCCAGCAAACAGCGCGTGGCCACCGCAGCAGCGACGGAGTTCGGTGCGACGGTCGGAGATGGCGGGGGGCCAGAGACGGCGGTAGCAGAACCACCGACGACGGCGGCGGCGGGGGCCAAGGATCGCGGAGGAGACATCCTCTGTTTCTACCATCGCCGCTTTGCAGAGAAGGCACGCAAATGTATACCACCGTGCCAGTTCAAGCGCTCGGGAAACGCCGAGACCGGGGGTCGGTAGCAGCTGCGGCCCTCGGGGAGGAGAACAAGCTGCTCTATTTGAAGGATGCGCGCTCGGGGAGGCATTTCCTCGTGGACACAGGCTCCCATTTGAGTTTCATCACACCTTCCTCCGCTGACCGGCTGGCGGTTTCCAGAGGTCCCGGGGTGTCAGCAGTGAATGGCTCGGAGATTAAGACCTTTGGTGAGAGGACTCTGCTTCTGTCCCTACATGGCCGTACATTTGAATGGACTTTTGTCATAGCTGCAGTGAATTTCAATATGTTGGGGGCTGATTTTCTGTGCTCACATGGTTTGTTGGTTGATCTTGCTAACAGGCGCCTGGTTAATGCACTTTCTTTTTATTCTATTCCCTGTACAGCCTGAGTGGCCCCGCCAACAGCACAAGCCAACGTCACAGCTGCAAGCAGTAAGTTCCACACACTGCTCACTCAGTTCCCAGCACTCACGGTTCCCACATTTTCAGCAGCCGTCGCGAAACACGGGGTGGAACATTTTATTACTACCACTGGACCGCCCGTTTTTGCAAAAGCTCGGCGCTTGGATTCAGCTAAACTGACCATAGCGCGCGAGGAGTTCGCCAACCTGCTTTAAGCTTCACATATCAGAGAGAACAAAGAACTGGGTCTCCTTGGAGATAACAGGAGGATATAAAAATTTAGTCTTTGGTATGCAAGAGACGGCCTTGGGGGATTTCCTGGTCTGCCAGAGACTATGAGGAGGATATTATAAGATTTAAGAGAAGATGCATTGTTACTTGGGATTAAATGCAATGTGACTGTGAGCTTTGAAGGTCCTGGATATATAAAGGACGAATGTCTGTGTTTTTCCTCTTTCTGCTTTGCTGATGTTGGAAGATGTGAATAAACCTGAATCGTGAGATAAACTCTGCCTCATTTTCTCATTTCCACAATTTAATCATTAGTGGACTAGACATTAAATATCAACCATATGCTCATGCTACAGCAGGAATGAGAGGTGAGGAGGCTCCCCCAAGTGAATCAGTCTCCTTGGAAAACCAGGTGCTTCAGATCCTTGAAGGCAGAAACATAAAGGCTGAAGTAAATGCAATTTCAGCCTGCCATACTCGACCCAGAAAGGATAATAAAACAAAGAAATCAATTGTGATGCGCTTTGTGAGCAGAAGAGTAAAAAATGACATACTGAGGCAGGCTAGAAAGCTACAGGGAACAGAAATTTACCTAAATGAACATTTAACAAAGACTAATGCTGAAATAGCACAGCAATCACGGATGCTGAAAAGACAAAACAAGATACAGGCAACATGGACAAGAAACTGTATTGTTTGGATTAAACTAAATGGAACACCTGAGGAAGCAAAGCCCATGATAATAAGAGGTCTCACTGACTTTAATAAATATAGATGAACACTGAGTAAGAAAATTAAGAGACTACGATAATCCATATCCACACATACGGCAAGAACAGTTCTTTTGTGACATAACATGATAATGTACTTTAAAAACAAAACAAAACAAAAAACTTATGACTGACTTTAGTAGACATCAATCATCCCCAGTTGGAGGAAGTCATTTGACACAGAGTGAGGAAATTCAGACTCTGAAAATATGTCATTATGCTGAACATAAACTACAAGAGATGAAGAATGATACTGATCCTGATAACCACTTCATCAATAATATTCATAATCATTGTGAATATTACACTGAAAAGCAACTCAAAAGTCAAGTGCAATTATATGGTAAACTATCAATAATACACTTTAACAGCAGAAGTCTTAACAAAACTTTCCACAGATTCAGGACTATTTAAAACAGCTAGATAGAAAATTTACAGCTATCACAGTCTCTGAAACTTGGCTCAGTGGAGAGCAAGCTTCTTTGATGGCAATAGACGGATATCAGATGTTTTATATTAATAGATCTCAAAAAAAAAGGGTGGTGGTGTTGCACTGTATATTGATGACCTGTATAGGTGTAAACTTGTAAATGGAATGTCCTTTGCACTACCAGGGATTCTGGGATGTGTTACTGTTGAGATTGGCAAAGATAAAACAAAAAATCTAATTATGAGTTGTATATATAGAATGCCAGGAACTTGCGTTAAGACATTCAGAGATAAGTTAGTCAAGCTGTACAATAATATAACTAATAAGAAAATGGTTGTAATCTGTGGAGACTTCAATATTGATTTACTAAATCCATTTCAACAAAATGTAATTACAGAGTTCATGAATTCTATGTATAGTATGAGTCTATCACACAATAACACATCCCAGTAGAATCACAGTCCACACTGCTACACTTATTGACAACCTGTTTGTTAATATTATTGATAAGAAAATAGAAAGTGGATTATTGATAAATGACAGTGACCATCTGCCAGTCTTTGCACTTATCCATGGCCACACGGGGGCCAATACAGAAAAAAAACTTTGAAATCTTTCAAATACAAATCACAAAATGCAATCAGTTGTTTTAAAGAAGACCTGCTGAAGTAAGACTGGACAAAAGTCTATGTGTCAGATGTAAATGAAGCCTACGACACATTCATGAACATTGTAACCACTCTTTATGAAAAAAATTGTCCATTAGTAAAGAAAAAGCTTAAACAGAAATTTGTCGACAAGCCATGGTTAACCAAAGGATTACAAAAAGTGTGTAAAAAGAAAAATTCATCATATAAAACTTTTCTAAAGAAAAGGACAAAAGAAGCAGAGCAGCAGTATAAAACATACAAAAATAAGAATATACACACGTGGACAAAGTTGTTGGTACCCCTCTGTTAATGAAAGAAAAACCCACAATGGTCACAGAAATAACTTGAATCTGACAAAAGTGGTAATAAATAAAAATTCTATGAAAATTAACCAATGAATATCAGACAACGCTTTTGAATTGTGGTTCAACAGAATTATTTTAAAAAACAAACTCATGAAAAAGGCCTGGACAAAAATGATGGTACCCCTAGAAAAGATTGAAAATAATGTGACCATAGGGACATGTTCAACCAAGATGTGTCCTCTAATTAACATCACAGGTGTCTACAAACTTGTAATCAGTCAGTCGGCCTATTTAAAGGGTGACAAGTAGTCACTGTGCTGTTTGTTGACATGGTGTGTACCACACTAAACATGGACCAGAGGAAGCAAAGGAGAGAGTTGTCTCAGGAGATTAGAAAGAAAATTATAGACAAGCATGTTAAAGGTAAAGGCTATAAGACTATCTCCAAGCAGCTTGATGTTCCTGTGACTACAGTTGCACATATTATTCAGAAATTTAAGATCCACGGGACTGTAGCCAACCTCCTTGGCCGTGGCCGCGGGAGGAAACTTGATGAAGAATGGTAACAAAAGGGCCCAGAACAACCTCTAAATACATTCATGGTGAACTCCAAGGTCAAGGTACATCAGTGTCAGATTGCACCATTCGTCGTTGTTTGAACCAAAGTGGACTTCATGGGAAACGACCAAGGAGGACACCACTGTTGAAAACAAATCATAAAAAAGCCAGACTGGAATTTTCCAAACTGCATGTTGACAAACCACAAAGCTTCTGGGAGAATGTCCTATGGACAGACGAAACAAAACTGGAACTTTTTGGCAAGGCACATCAGCTCTATGTTCACAGACACAAAAATGAAGCATACCAAGAAAAGAATACTGTCCCTACTGTGAAAGATGGAGGAGGTTCTGTTATGTTCTGGGGCTGCTTTGCTGCATCTGGCACAGGGTGTCTTGAATGTGTGCAGGGTACAATGAAATCTCAAGACTATCGAGGTATTCTAGAGAGAAATGTGCTGCCCAGTATCAGACAGCTTGGTCTCAGTCGCAGGTCATGGGTCTTGCAACAGGATAATGACCCAAAACACACAGCTAAAAACACCCAAGAATGGCTAAGAGTGAAACATTGGACTATTCTAAAGTGGCCTTCTATGAGCCCTGATCTAAATCCTATTGAACATCTGTGGAAGGAGCTGAAACATGCTGTCTGGAGAAGGCACCCTTCAAACCTGAGACAACTGGAGCAGTTTGCTCATGAGGAGTGGGCCAAAATACCTGCTGAGAGGTGCAGAAGTCTCATTGACAGTTACAGAAATCGTTTGATTGCAGTGATTGCCTCAAAAGGTTCTGCAACAAAATATTAAGTTAAGGGTACCATCATTTATGTCCAGGCCTGTTTCATGAGTTTGTTTTTTAAAATAATTCTGTTGAACCACAATTCAAAAGCATTGTCTGATTTTCATTGGTTAATTTTCATAGAAATTTTATTTATTACCACTTTTGTCAGATTCAGGTTATTTCTGTGACCATTGTGGGTTTTTCTTTCATTAAAAGAGGGGTACCAACAATTTTGTCCATATCTGTATTTGTAAGTCTTCACCTTTTTGGGAATTGTCTGTCGTTCTATATTAAATGTGCTGTGGTGAATCCTGCGCTTAAATCCTCGTTATTTCATGCGCCCTCTTCCTACCCTGCGTAAGAGCGCACGAAGAGGGATGATTTATGCATAAATAACACATGACCGTAAACATTCAATTTACTAAGGCAGTGCAAATTAGCGAGTGCACAAATTAGACAGAGTGCCTCAGGGAGTGGCCAATTTTTGCCAGTGATCTACTAACAACACGCAAAATTATGAACACAGAAGTAGTCCCTTAATTTCAATAATGATCACCCATTCACCAAGAGCACCACAATATTGCGCACAGGCACAGCTGATGAGGAAGTGAGCCATCAGAACAGGTGCAGCCGGTCTGGAGGAGCATAATAAATAAAGCTTTTTTTTAAAGTTTTTATTTAAGCGTGAACCCCACTAAAATAGTTTTTTATTCATTACATTTCAAAATTTAGATTTTCATTTAACATGGCAGACTTTTTTGTTTAATATGTATAAATGAAGCATTTGTATCTAATTTAATAAAATTCATGAAAAAATTGATTATTTTACCAACATGTTTATTTTATTAACACTAGAACCATCATGGTCTGATGGAGACTCTGGGGTTTTATTATGTGAATAACTTTGTTTTAACAAAATCTACAGGTCTCCTAGTTCACAACTTTTTATAAATGCCATTGAGTTACAGTGTTGCAATTTTGGGGTTGTTTTTATGGATCTGTGCGCTCTTTTTGATGATAATCTCATTGTTGTTTTCCTCCTATATTGTGTATCCTGAACTGGGAGAGAGAAATAGAGAGAAGAGGGAAATGAATTACTGTTTTATGCACAGCAAAATTAAATACTGTAAATACTGTATATATTGGGCAGCTCAGTGGAACAGTGGTTAGCACTGTGGCAGCACAGTAAGAATGTTGTGGGTTCGATCCCACGCCCTGACCATCAGTGACCCTTCTGTGTGGAGTTTGCATGTTTTCCCCATGTCTGCGTGGGTTTACCTCAAGTACTCCAATTTCCTCCTACAGGCCAAAAACATGCAAGTTAGGTTAATTGGAAACTCTAAAGTGGCCCTAGATGTGAACGGTGAAAGGACTGGCGCTGCACCGTGACTGTCACATCCATCTACGTGGATACCCTGAATTTCCCTCTGGGATTAATAAAGTATACAAAATAAAGTTATATATATATACAGTATATATATATATATATATATATATATATATATATATATATGGATAGAGAAAAAAATGAAGAAAATTGGCAATGTGGAAGATTTCACTTCAAGAGCATGGGGGAGCTGAGCAAAACTCCAGATCCAAGTCAAACCTCGGCAGAAAAGAAAAAGAGTTATTATCAGCTGACACCATCTGTATGTCCACTGCGGGTATAAGGGCTCCTATTGTATCCTATTTTATGGATACAAATTCATGTAGTAGGCTACAGTACATACAGTATAAACAAATGAAATTAAAAATAAACTGCCAGCTGATGTCCATTTCAGCATAACACCAATTTCTGTGAGACCGTTGATATTCATATAATCTGTTCTTCTGTCATGCCAAATAAAGTCACGGGCAGAAAGAAGCTTCTGCCATACTCCCTCGGTCCTCGGCAGCAATGATCACCATCATGTCAGGCACAAATGAATTAAGACAAGCTTTTTTGGGGCATTAAATCCTGGTGCATTTAACAGCACAGTGGGGCAGCACAGTGGTGCAGTGGTTAGCACTGTTGCCTTACAGCTAGAAGGTTCCTGGTTCGAATCCCCAGGCTGGCAGGGGTTGGAACCTTTCTGTATGGAGTTTGCATGTTCTCCCTGTGCTGTGTGGGTTTACTCCGGGGGCTCCGGTTTCCTCCCACAATCCAAAGACATGCATGTTAGGTTAATTGGCTGTTCTAAATTGTCCCTAGATATCTGTTTCCTATAGGCCCTTAGAATAGAGGGTTAGTACTAGTGAAAGCGCTTTGAGTGGTCTTTGTGACTAGAAAAGCGCTATATAAGTGCAGGTTAGTTAGTTAGTTAGTTAACAGGAGACTGACAACCGCAAACCTTAGTAAATCACCTTGCACTCATCATTTAAATATTCCCCTCCATCAAATTGGCACGTTGACATGACAACTTTCACAAATACATATGCACTGAGGCCAGGTGCAAAATTAACATAGTCCACGCCTTTCCGCCGCAAATTTTGCCGTGCACCCTTTAGTAAATCTCAACAGTAGTTTTTTTTTAACGCCAAAACAGGGTTTTGCGATGGCACAGCATGTTAGTAAATCTGCCCGTGTGTCTACTACATCAGAATCAGAATCAGAATCAGATTTATTGCTATTGTTCATGTAGTACACAAACTAGGAATTTGTCTCGGTGCAATGCTGCAACATTAAACATGATAAAAGAAATAAACTCTACATGCAATAAAGTGTAGAATAAGAGTGAGTAATACTAGTCAGCAGTTAAAATATATTAGCGAGCAGCAGATAATGTGGAGAACCATATAGTGCAGTTGGTAATGCAGGAAGAAAACAGTGATGATTGACATGAGTCTGGTTGAGCTGCTGTACATAGTGCACGAGAGTCAATAAGTCACTTAGTGTTCAGCAGTCTGATGGCAGAGGGGAAGAAGCTGTTCATGTGACGGGAGGTTTTAGTCTGGATGGACCGAAGTCTTCTACCTGAGGGGAGGGGGGCAAACAGTACGTGACCAGGGTGTGAGGGATCGGCTATGATCCGGCCAGCACGCCTCCGGGTCCTGGAGATGTACAGATCCTGGAGAGATGGGAGCTTGCAGCCTATCACCTTCTCAGCAGTGCGCACGACGCGCTGCAGCCTTAGTCTGTCCCTGGCAGTGGCTCCTGCGTACCACATGGTTATGGAGGTGGTGAGGATGGACTCGATGATGGCTGTGTAGAACTGCACTAACATCTTGGTGGGTAGCTTGAGCTTCCTCAGCTGCCGCAGGAAGAACATCCTCTGCTGGGCCTTTTTGATGAGGGAGCTGATGGTCGGCTCCCACTTGAGGTCCCTGGTGATGGTGGTGCCCAGGAAGCGGAAGGAATCAGCAGTGGTGATGGGAGAGCCTGTGAGGGTGAGGGGGGGCAGAGGGGTTGTGACTTTCCTAAAGTCCACAATCATCTCCACTGTCTTCAGAGCGTTCAGCTGCAGGTTGTTGTTGTTGCACCAGGACGCCAGCTGGGCCACCTCTCTCCTGTAGGCGGACTCGTCACCGTTGGAGATAAGCCCGATGAGGGTGGTGTCGTCCGCAAACTTGATCAACTTGACAGACTGGTGGCTGGAGGTGCAGGAGTTGGTATAAAGGGAGAAGAGTAGGGGGGAAAGTACACAGCCCTGGGGTGATCCGGTGCTGATGCTAGCAGAGTCTGAGACAGTCTTTCCCAGCCGCACATGCTGCCTCCGGTCCGTCAGGAAGTCGGTCATCCACCTGCAGAGGGAGTCAGGCACGTTGAGCAGGGACAGCTTGTCCCGGAGCAGAGCGGGGCGGATGGTGTTGAATGCGGAGCTGAAGTCCACAAACAGGATCCTGGCGTAGGTTCCCGGGGAGTCCAGGTGCTGCAGGATGGAGTGGAGGGCCAGGTTGACTGCATCGTCTACAGACCTGTTGGCTCGGTAGGCAAACTGCAGCGGGTCCAGGAGGGGGATGGTGATGGACTTGAGGTGGAGCAGGACCAGGCGCTCAAAGGACTTCATGACTCCAGTGAGCGCTACAGGTCTGTAGTCGTTAAGTCCAGTGATCCGTGGCTTCTTGGGGACAGGGATGATGGTGGAGGATTTGAGGCAGAACGGCACGTGGCATAGCTTAAGGGAGGTGTTAAAAATGTCTGTGAAGACAGGAGCCAGCTCTTTCGCACAGTGTCTCAGGGTGGAGGGAGACACGCCGTCCGGACCGGGGGCCTTGCACGGGTTCAGTCTGGAGAACTGTTTGAGCACGTCCTGCTCACTGATGACAAGGGCAGGGGGGGAGGAGGGGGGCCGCCTTTGATGAAGTAGGGATCGTGGAGGCTGTGGAGCTGGAGGGAGGGGGGGAGTTGGACACAGATGACGAGGTGTCAAAACGGGCATAGTGTTGGGACAGTCTTTGACAAAGGGCTTTGTCATCCTGACCTTTAGGAGCCTGAGGCCGATAATTGGTGATTTGCCTCAGTCCTCTCCACACAGAAGCCGAGTCATTAGCAGTGAACTGCTGCTGGAGTCTCTCAGAATACACAGATTTAGCTCTCCTCAGCTCTCTGTTAAACCGATATTTAACCTCCCTGTAGCAGCCCCTGTCTCCACTTTTCAACGCTGCTTCCTTCTCCTTCCTGGTCTGTCTGAGCTTAGCAGTGAACCAGGGCTTGCCATTAGAGTACCTCACCCTGGTGCGCGATGGAAGAATGCTCTCCTCACAAAAGTGGATATAAGAGTTCACAGTGTCCGTGTACTCATCCAGATCATGCATGGCTCCTTTAAACATGCCCCAATCAGTTATTTCCATGCACGTTTCCAGCTTCTCCTCAGCTTCACTGGTCCATTTCTTCGTAGTGCTCACAACAGGTTTAGTGAGCTTCAATCTCTGTCTGTATGTGGGAATGAGGTGGACCATCACGTGATCAGATAGTCCGAGCGCAGTGCGGGGAACAGCGCGATATGCGTCTTTCACTGTGGTGTAACAGTGATCCAGTGTGTTTATTCCTCTGGTGGGGCATTTAATAAACTGTTTGTAGCGGGGGAGATTGTGGCTCAGATTGCTCTGGTTAAAGTCGCCAACCACAATAACCAGAGAGTCTGGAAAAATCCGCTCCGTGTGTTGGATGTGATCCGCGAGCACGCGCTGAGCTTCGCGCATGTCCGCGTCGGGAGGGACGTACACAGCGGCGAGGATGAATGAGGCGAACTCCCGCGGGGAATAAAATGGCTTGCAGTTAATAAAAAGAAATTCCAGGGCGGGAGAACAGTGTTTGGAAATTACCGTTACATCAGAGCACCAGCTGCTGTTGATGTAAAAGCAGACTCCGCCTCCTGAGGATTTACCGGAGAGCTCTGTGTCACGATCAGCACGAAACAGCTGAAATCCCTCGAGGCGCAGCGCGCTGTCCGGTGTGTTTTCCCTGAGCCAGGTCTCGGTAAAACAGAGGGCAGCCGAGGAAGAGAGGTCCTTAAAACGCATCAGCAGTCTCAGTTCATCTACCTTGTTAGAGAGAGAGTTGGTATTGGACAGAAATATGCCAGGCAAAGCCGTGCGCGTGCCTCTCCTGCGAAGCCGGACGAGAGCGCCCGCTCGTCTTCCTCTCTTTCGCCGTCTCACTTTTTGAGCCAAGCAATGAACCAGATCGGCGGCAGGAGCTAAAAAAACTGGGAGTAGGTCCGTGGGAGTGAAAGTCCTGATATTTAGAAGCTCTTCACGGGTATAAGAGTTCGCAGACACACAATACACACACAATACATACATACATACAATACATACATACATAATACAATATATACACAATACATAAGGATGGATTTGCGATATTTCTTCTCCTGTATGGCATAGAGCATTAAATCAAACTGTACTGTAAGGAAACTAATGGATGGAGGTTGTGGTTAAATTTTATACTTTTTTTGCTTTACAAGTATGTTCTTTTGGTTTCACATTATTCAAGTTCAGATCATATCATGACACACCTGAGTGTAAGAAATAATTTGATTGTCATTGTGTTTCAGTAGAAACAAGTGGGCCCATGCTGTCTGGTTTGTCTGTCGTGGTGCCACTGTGCTGGGTAAATCCCAGCACTCAAAATGTTGTACTGGCCAAGAAAGAATGCAAACAAGGCCATGAAGGACATGGCTAAACCATCAGAAAATTGGTTTAGGTTCAAACCACCATACAAAATGGCGGCGGCACGCATGGACGCAGCGGCCCCTCTTGGCATCAGCGAGTGTGAGAGTTTTGAGTGTTTTGATCATCCCAGACGTACATACTGTAAAACTTACAACCGTGAGACCTTATTAAACATCAAGGTACTGCACGCTGCAAGAATCGCAGCGATCGGTTGTGATTTGGACATTCTACGCCAGCATGGAATTCTGGCAGAGTCCCCACTGGAAGCTACCCGAGAGAGGAGGAAGCGCAGACAGTGTGAACGCAGGCAAAAGTGTGGAAAAAGGGCCGGGATCCATGCTAGGCTAAAGGCTAACCCCTCCAGACCAGCTGTACTGTCGCTTCTTCTCTCTAATGTCCGCCCCCTCGACAACAAGTTGGATGAGCTGCGTCTGCTGAGAGAAACCCGGAGACAGTGGAAGGACTGCTGTGTGCTTGTGTTCACGGAGACTTGGCTCCACGACAACATCTCTGACAAGGCCATTCAACTGGAAGATATGGCGATGTTCCGTGCCGACAGAGTAACGGCGAGCTCCGGTAAGAGCCGTGGGGGGGGGGGGGGGGGCTATGCATCTATGTTAACAAGAACTGGTGCGTTAATGCCACATTAGTGTCTAAACACTGCTCTTCGTTGGCGGAGTTCCTTATTGTAAATTGTCGGCCATATTATTTGCCGAGGGAATTCAGCAGCATGTTTGTAGGGGCTGTTTACATAGCGCCAAGCGCTAATGCTAACGCTAATGCTAAGAAGGCACTCGGGGAACTGCACGATGCGATTAATGAAATCCAAACTTCACATCCGGACAGTTTTGTGGTGGTTGCGGGGGATTTTAACCACACCAGCTTAAAGACTGTGCTCCCCAAGTTTAAACAATGTGCAGACTTTAAGACCAGAGGAGAGAATATGTTGGACTTAGTGTACACAAACACAGATTCTTATAAGGCGATACCCCGCCCCCACCTCGGCCTTTCTGACCACATATCTGTGATGCTGGTGCCTGTCTACAAACCTTTATTGAAGCGCAGCAGGCCAGCAGTGAAACAAATAAGGATTTGGCCAGAGAGTGCAACCTCTGCACTGAAAGACTGTTTTCTGCACACAGACTGGGAGGTTTTCAAAATAGCAGCCTCCCAGGAAGACAAGACAGATGTGGAGGAGTATGCTGAAATGGTCACCAGCTACATCGCAAAGTGCACAGATGATGTCACTATAGTGAAGACCATCACTATGCGGGGTAACCATAAGCCCTGGATGACTGCAGAGGTGCGCTCGCTGCTTACAGCCAGAGATGCAGCCTTCAGAGCGGAGGACAGGATCGCTCTCCGCTCAGCCAGGTCTGCGCTCTCAAAGGGAATTAAGGCGGCAAAGCGCGCCTAGGCGGAGAAAATCCAGGGACACCTCTGTGACACTAGGAACACCAAGCAGATGTGGCAGGGAGTTCAGACACTGACGGGCTATAAGTCTAGACAGGGGGTCGATGATGACTACGCTTCGCTTCCAGACAGGCTCAATGACTTCTTTGTACATTTTGAAGCATCTAACCCGACAACCAGAGGGAGGGCTGGCCCACCCCCACCATCGGTCGGACCAGCTTTTACCATCAACACAGCAGACACACGGAGGACCCTAACCAGAGTCAACCCACGTAAAGCTGCAGGTCCGGACAACATCCCAGGACGTGTACTCCGAGACTGCACGAGCGAGTTGGCGGATGTCCTGACTGACATTTATAACATCTCCCTGAGTCAGGCCATTGTTCCCAGATGCTTCAAGACCTCTATCATTGTACCGGTGGCAAAGAAACCAGTTGTGTCCTGTTTGAATGACTATCATCCTGTTGCACTGACACCAATTGTGATGAAGTGTTTTGAACGGCTTGTCAAACCACACATTACAGCCTGCCTCCCTGC
Source organism: Pholidichthys leucotaenia (assembly GCA_020510985.1). Taxonomy (NCBI): domain Eukaryota; kingdom Metazoa; phylum Chordata; class Actinopteri; order Cichliformes; family Pholidichthyidae; genus Pholidichthys; species Pholidichthys leucotaenia. The sequence goes on along the minus strand of CM035846.1, from coordinate 218,363,774 downwards.
ATCACACGACCCGCTCCAGTTTGCATATCATTCAAACCGCTCCACGGAGGATGCTATAGTCACCACCCTACACTCTGTCATCACCCACCTGGACCAGAAAGACACCTACGCCAGACTCCTGTACATTGATTTCAGTTCAGCATTCAACACCATTATTCCCCAGAGACTGATGGAGAAATTACTCCTTCTTGGTCTGAACACCGCCACATGTCTCTGGATCCTGGATTTCCTGACTGAGACCTCAGTCTGTCCGGGTTGGAAACAACATCTCCAACTCTGTCATGCTGAGCACCAGATCCCCTCAAGGCTGCGTACTCAGTCCACTGTTGTTTACACTTCTAACACATGACTGTGTATCCAGACACGAGGGGAACCAGATTATTAAGTTTGCAGACAATACCATGGTGGTGGGACTTATTCAGAGGGATGAGGAATCAATGTACAGGGAAGAAGTGAGAGACCTGGAGGGCTGGTGCAGGGAGAACAATCTGGTGCTCAACGTGGACAAAACGAAGGAGATGATTATCGACTTCCGGTGGTCACAGCCTGAGCACGTCCCCCTCAGCATCGGCGGCCGTTTAGTGGAGAGAGTGGAGAACATCAAGTTCCTCAGAGTGCAGATCTCGCAGGACCTGACCTGGAACAAGAATTCCTTGGGGATCAGGAAGCGGGATCAGCAGAGACTGCACTTCTTGAGGAAACTCAAACTGGCCTCTCTCTCCATCTGCATCCTCAGGACCTTCTACAGAGGTGTGGTGGAGAGTGTTCTGACATACTGCATTGCTAAATGGTACTCCAGCTGCAGTATGTCAGACAAAAAAGCCCTGCAGAGGATAGTCAAGGGAGCTGAGAGGGTAATTGGAGTCTCCCTCCCCTCTGTCCAAGAACTTTTTCAGAACCGTTGTAGGAGCAGGGCACTGAACATTGTCAAGGACCGTTCTCACCCTCTGCATAAACACTTTGAACTTCTGCCATCTGGTAAACGATTCCGGAGCATCAGAGGCAGAACCACCAGACTGATCAACAGCTTCCTTCCACAAGCTGTCAGGATGCTGAACAGTTGACCCGGAATCTCTCATACACACTAATGCACCTACGGACATTATGTATATTATCTGTATATTATAGTTAGTTAGTTTTTCCCAAGTATGTCTCAGGGATGTGTGAATGGATGGGGGGGGTGGGGTTGGGGGGGTGAAGATATGTGTGAGTGTGTCTTATATCATGTTCCTTCTATTTATATGGATGCCGAGAGAAACACAATTTCATCTTGCCTGCACTACAGTTGTATGTACAGCAATATGACAATAAAGTTTGATTTGATTTGATTTGAAACTTGTGAAGATCAAGTGTACATCAGGTACAACATTGTTCAAACATGATGCATACTCTTGAATTTTTCACCATTTGGAAGTTTCGCAGATTGAACAAAATTAATGTCTTTAATACAGCTAACAAGTTTGAATGCGAGGAGCATGACCAGATGACAACAGTGGAGCAAAGTGATGGGGAAGCTAGAAGAGGAAAGCCAAGAAGAGGTCTTTCCCTTATTTCAAAAAAGGTAATTTCACTGATAGCAAGAGAAGATACATTGGTTGCGCTGCAAAGTGAAGTGTATCCTTATTTTCATAATCTACACTCTACCTTTTTTTTCCCAGAAGATGTGAACAGTTCTTTGGATGAGGACGAAGAAGAGGCTCTTTCTAAGCAGTGCCAAGAACTTCTTGAAAGCCTCAGTAAGATTTCTTCAGGTCTATCAATTTAAGTGGACAATCTTTTTTTGCATTTGTTTTTATGCCTTTATTAACTATTTGAAATAACTTATTTATAACTTTCACAACAGCTCAACAACGTTCCCCATGGAATCAAATACGGCTTCCGAATCCACCAAAGAAATTGAGTAAGTTACAAGCATTATTATGATGTGCAGTATAGTCATACACTCACTTGAATTTACAGTGATGTGAAAGTGTTTGCCCCATTCCTGATTTCTCATTTTTTTGTATGTTTGTCACACTTAAATGTTTCAGATCATCAAACAAATTCAAATATTAGACAAAGATAACACAAGTAAAACACAAAATGCAGTTTTTAATTGAAGGTGTTTATTATTAACGGTAAAAAATCCAAACCTATATGGCCCTGTGTGAAAAAGTGATTGCCCCCTGTTAAAACATAAATTAACTGTGGTTTTTCATATCTTTGGAAAGCTGAATTCATTTTTCGAGCCATTTCTAAAGCTTTGGGACTCCACTAAGAGCCATTATCCACAAATGGCAAAAACATGAAAAAGTGGTGAACCTTCCCAGGAGTGGCCGGCCGACCAAAACTACCCCAAGAGCACAGCGACGACTCATCCAAGAGGTCACAAAATACCCCACAACAACATCCAAAGAACTGCAGGCCTCACTTGTTTCAGTTACGGTCAGTGTTCATGACTCCACCATAAGAAAGAGACTGGGCAAAAATGGCCTGCATGGCAGAGTTCCAAGACGAAAACCACTGCTGAGCAAAAAGAATATAAAGGCTCATCTCATTTTTGCCAGAAAACATCTTGATGATCCCCAAGACTTTTGGGAAAATACTCTGTGGACTGACGAGACAAAAGTTGAACTTTTTGGAAGGTGTCTGTCCTATTACATCCAGTGTAAAAGTGAGACAGCATTTCAGAAAAGGAACATCATACCAACAGTAAAATATGATGGTGGTAGTGTGATGGTCTGGTGCTGTTTTGCTGCTTCAGGACCTGGAAGACTTGCTGTGGTAAATGGAACCATGAATTCTGCTGTCTACCAAAAAATCCTGAACAAGAAACTCCAGCCATCTGTTCATGACCTCAAGCTTTAGCGCACTTGGGTTCTGCAGCAGGACAATGATCAAAAACAAATCAGCAAGTCCATCTCTGAATGGCTTAAGAAAAACAAAATGAAGACTTTGGAGTGTCCAAGTCAAAGTCTTGACCTGAATCTGATTGAAATGCTGTGGCATGACCTTAAAAAGGCAGTTCATGCTCGAAAACCCAAAGATGAGTGGGCCAAAATTCCTCCACAGTGCTGTGAAAGACTCATTGACAGTTATCGCAAACGCTTGATTGCAGTTGTTGCTGCTAAGGGTTGTTGCTGCTACCTCCTCCCTTGGCTGAGGTAATAAGAGATAAGGACGTGTACTTATATAACGCTTTATCTAGTCTCAACGACCACTCAAAGCACTTCACTAGTACTAACCCTCTATTCTAAGGGCCTATCAGAAACAGATATCTAGGGACAATTTAGAATCACCAATTAACCTAACATTCATCTCTTTGGATTGTGGGAGAAAACTGGACCACCCGGAGTAATCCCATACAGCACAGGAGGAACATGTAAAGTTCATGCAGAAAGGTTCCCAGCCCAGGGACTTAAACCTGGAACCTTCTAGGTGTTAAGCAACAGTGCTAACCACTGTGCATATGTGTACAATATGTCCCATTTAACTTTTGACTGTCATAGCCTCCAAACTTTAAATAAATAGGCAAAATTTGTTAATGGTAGTTGTATAAATACTGAATTATCTCAGCTCAGATATGCTGTTTGTGATTTGAGACAACCATCTTCCATTAATATAGCAGCACAAACTGCGCAGTGACACTGTCCTTGTGAATATTGTTTATAACCAACTGTTTACCTGCTATACTACAGTGTGACAGGAACAGCTGAGTGGCTGTCAGCTGGCAAAAATTAAATAAATAAATAAATAAAAAAATTCATTGCTTCAATTTCCTTATCTCGCGTTCCAAATATGTCATGACCAAAACATCAGGGAGCTTTTGTCACATTTATCTCCCACACGGGAGTCAAACAAACCACAGGGAGGCTTTATAAATGTATCAGTATGTATGAGACAGCAACCACAACATGTTCACTAGAATAATAAGAATAATGACAAATTATTATTTGAGAGGTAAGTCATCTTGTCTGAAAGAATCTAAAATGTTTGTGTGTAAAGAGAAACCTTAAACTGTTGATCTTTGCTTTCAAGGAAACACATTGTGCTCATTTGTATGCTTTAAAAGGAAGGAATTCACAGAATAAAAATACAGTCAGCTGTGTGGCTCTGTGACATCACCTCTACCAAGGAGTTAATCTGGTCGGGCACTTTGTCTGTCTGGTTTTTAGCAATATTATCCAAAAACTACTCCCTGGATTTTGATGAAATATTTAGCCAGAGGTAGCCCTTAGGCTACGGATGAACCCATTAGGTTTTGGAGGTGATCCAAGAGCACATACCTCCACCAAGGCCTGTTTCTTTGTCAGCAGGATTACGTAAAAACTTCTTGATGGATTTTGATTTAATTTTCATCAGAGATGGCCCTCAGGCCTCAAATGAACCTTTTAGATTATGGAGGTGATCCGAGAGCCATATGCCTCTGCCAAGGCATATGGATTTACTGATGGATGGAGAAATGGACAGAGGGAGGGAGAGATAAACTGACAGAGCATGGGTGGAAGTATGCACTCTCTGAGTGCCCTTTAGTTTGCCTTTGTACTGACCATGTTTACATGTACACAAATAAACCAGCCATGATTGGATTTCTGGAATTATCTGATTATTCAAGTGGCCATATAAATGGAATAATCTGATGAAGGCCATGAAACTTTTTTCCTAATAAAACATTTGTTTCTGATTTAAAAGAAAAACAGTAACAAATTGATCAATGGGTCTGAAGGAGACACTTGTTTTGCCATTAACATCCACTGTTAATCCTGAGCCTAAAAATTGGAATTTACTAATATAGCCCTCTCCAACGATCCACTGCTACTCTGTGTTGCGTCATTGTTAAACTAGCCTATTAGTGCAGGCAGTTGTGCTTCAAAAGGAGTGGACATGGATATGTAGTTGCCCAGGACTGGTAGCGAGATGTTTATTTCCATCACAGCATCCATAAGGGTTGATTTCATTTACTTTATTTTTTAACAAGCACATTTATATCCTAGTGCATTCCCATACACAATGTGAATAATTCCAGAAGCCAGTAATATTACTGTAACACATTACTAGCTGTAAAACTTGATATTGTGTAAGAAACAAAAAGTGCTAGTCATCAAAACTACTCGGCACGTAAATGCTTAACAGTTTAACATTCAGTATAGCTCATTAAACTCAACTTCAAGGGTGGTATTCATTAAGAAAACTTACAATATTTGTGACATAAAAATAGCATGACTTACCTATCAGGGTTGATAATGCATCCCACTGGGCACAGGACCAGTAGCCTACATTTTTTGTATCCAGAACCAAACCATTGGCCAGCCAGGAGCCTCCCAGCTCCCACATGGTGTGGGAACCATTTCGCTGTGCTCTGTGTGTTCTGATGAGTCTTGTGCTGCATGCTTACATAGGCCGAATTATCATTCAGACCCTCCACAGTTATGTTAGCATTAGTCTTTAATTTTTAATTTTTTTTTAATTTTTTTTTTTTTATGGGCATTAGATCTTCATTATGCTCTTCATCTAGTCACATTCCACACCTCTCATTTCTGTTTTGTTTATGTAGTGTCATAATCTGCCCTTTGGGAAGATAAAAGGTTGTACGGAGGACTCGTGAAGGCAGGGATTAGATGCAAACAATGATTTATTAACAGAAACTCCAGGGCAAACAAAAGACAGCACGTGGGCTGAAAACTAGTGATGGGAAGGCAGGCACCAGTGATCTGATCCAGGAAATATTTGGCGAGGTGTGTTTTGAGGCATGCATCGTGACGTATGTGTTGACGTCGGACCATGTGACTGGGTCAGGAAGCCGTTCATGATTTTGCATGCAACTTGAAATAAAGTGAGCAGAAATCCCCATCCCTCACATTTTGTGTTGTCATGTTTGACTGTGTAAGGGATTTGTCACAACCAATTTTCACATGGAGGAAGCAGCAAAAAGACGGACTTCTGTGGTCTATATTAATCATATATCCCATAACCTACATATGTATAAGCATGTGAGAATGTTTGGTGATTACATATGTAAAGCGACTTCACATCTCAGAACAGGACAAAGGGTTTCAACCGCCAGTGAAGATCAAAGAGCATCCGAGGCACTGCGGTGGAGACCAGATAGGTCGCCCTGACCTCCCAGGGCCAGGTGTAGGGGTACGGAGACAAAGGAGGGTAATTAAGTTAATGGGGGATGTCAGCTTTGTATGCATGTCTTTTGTTGTGTGTGAGTATAAGTCCATAGAGCCGAATGTGTTCGCTCTCTTACTTCTTCTGCTGCTGCACTAAATGAGACTTGTTAGAGGAGCAAAGCTGATAATAAACGTTGGTTTATAAGTCACATCGCCTCGTCATTCCGAGCTCTTCTACACTGGTGACCCTGACGCAAGGATGGACCAGAGGCGTTCCCCAGCGATCGACTCATCTGTGGCGACCCAGGCAGACGCCAGCGCCCATGCAGACAGGGGAGCAGATGGACGACGTTCCCCCACGGCAGAAGTGATAGAGAGGGCTCAACCGAGCACCAGCGCTGCTGTGAGAGCCGAAGGAAGACACTCTCACCCTGCGGACACATCAGTGACGGTCCACACAAACGCCGTCACCGTCAACCTACCGGACTTCTGGCAGGAAGACCCCGCCTCGTGGTTTCAGCAAGCTGAAGCCCAGTTTGCACTTGCGGGCATCACGGCTGATGATACAAAGTTCTATCACATCGTCGCCAAACTCGACGCCGCCACTTCGAGATGTGCGCGGAGCATAATCCAGCGGCCGCCGGCCCAGGACAAATACAGAGAACTAAAAGCGACCATCGTGGCGAATTTTGTCCCCTCTGCCAAGGAGAGAGCCGAGAGGATCCTGGCGGTCTACGGCCACAGAGGATGCAGACCCAAGGCCCTCATGGAGGACTTGCTGCAACTTAAAGAAGAGGACAATGACAATTTCCTCTTCCAATTTATATTCCTCAGTACGCTGCCGCCACACATGAGAGGGACGCTTGCCAACATGCGATGCAACACCCAGCAAGACTTCCACACGCTGGCTCGCGAAGCGCAGCGACTCGTCAATGCCTGCAGAGAACAGACACCCACAACAGCATCCGCAGGCCTCAACGCTGATGTCCGGAGCCACGGGGAGCCACAAACCACTGAGCAGAATCCGCCCACCATGGCAGCGACACGGCCAAGACGTAACAGACGGAGCGACGTCTGTTATTCCCACCACCGCTTCGCCGAGAAGGCTTACAAATGCCTTCCACCCCTGCAGATTCACGATTTCGGGAAAACGCCAAAGCCGAGAACCGTTAACAGCGGCAGTTCTCGGCGAAAAAAGCAAGCTTCTATATGTGACGGACGGACACACCGGCAAGCAGTTCCTCATTGACACGGGAGCTCAACTGAGTTTTATAATGTCCTCCCAAGCAGACCGGGCCATGGGCCCCCGGGGTAATGGAGCGGTGGCAGCCAACGGCTCTATCATCGACAGTTTTGGCAAAAGGAACCTGCCCCTCCGCATCCATGGCCGCAACTACAGATGGACATTTGTTGTAGCGGCGGTGAGTTTTAACTTGTTGGGCACAGACTTTTTGTGTGCACATGGGTTATTGGTCGATCTAGCGAACAGACGCTTGGTTAATGCATTGTCCTTTGCTTCTATTCCCTGCTCAGCTCGAGTTTCTCCACCACCCGTGCAGGCCAGCGTCACTGCAACAGGAGGTAAGTTTAATCAACTCCTCACCCAATTTCCAGCACTCACAATTCCCAAATTCTCAGCTACGGTGGCTAAGCACGGGGTCGAACACTTTATTCCCACAACGGGCCCGCCCGTATTCGCCAAAGCTCGGCGCTTAGACGCGATCAAGGTCGCCATAGCTCGGGACGAGTTTACCACCCTTGAAAAACTAGGCATTATCAGGCGCTCAAAAAGCCCCTGGGCGTCACCGCTTCACATGGTCCCGAAATCCGACGGTTCTTGGAGACCGTGCGGCGATTACCGCAGATTAAACAATGCGACAGCGCATGACCGCTACCCTATTCCTCACATCCAAGATTTTTCACTACATCTGGCGGGTGCGCGCATTTTTTCAAAAATAGACCTGGTCCGCGGCTATCATCAAGTCCCTGTTAGAGCGGAAGACATTCCTAAAACAGCTGTAATAACCCCCTTTGGTCTTTTTGAATTTTTGCGGATGCCTTTTGGCCTCAAAGGCACCGCTCAAACCTTCCAGCAGATGATGGATGCAGTATTACGCGACCTCCCTTTCGTGTTCGTCTACCTCGACGATATGCTGGTAGCCAGCTCATCTGAGGAGGAACACGAACAGCATCTCACTATGGTTTTTCAGAGACTAGAAGAGCACGGGTTAATAATCAATCCAGCCAAATGCAAATTCAGCGTGTCACAAATTGATTTTTTGGGACACAGAGTTTCACCGAAGGGGGCAGTCCCACTGCCAGACAAAGTTCACGCAGTAAAAAGTTTCCCACGGCCACAAACGGTCAAATCGCTGCAAGAATTTTTGGGAATGGTTAATTTTTACAACCGTTTCCTCCCCCGCGCAGCTCAGCTCATGCAGCCCCTATATGACGCGCTCAGAAAACAAAAACCTTCCAACGCGGTCGAATGGACCCCGGAGCGCGAACGCGCCTTCGCGGAAGTAAAAAGTGCTCTAGCTAATGCCACATTGTTGGTTCACCCTGATCCCTCGGCCCGCATTGCGCTAACCACAGACGCTTCAGACCTGGCCATAGGGGCGGTTGTAGAACAACACGTCGGCGGAACCTGGCAACCTTTGGCATTTTTCAGCAAATCGCTAAACCAAACTGAGCGTAAATACAGCACCTTTGACAGGGAGCTGCTAGCGCTTCATTTATCCATCCGCCACTTCCAGTTCTGGTTGGAGGGGCGGCGTTTCACGGCTTTTGTAGACCACAAACCGCTCACCTTTGCGATGGCTAAAATTTCTGAACCGTGGTCAGGCAGGCAACAAAGACAGCTAGCTGCGATTTCAGAGTTCACCACAGACATTCGACATGTGGCAGGCAAACTTAACGTGATAGCAGACTGCCTCTCTCGCGCTGTGACATCGCCAGAGCGCGAGGAGACAGATTATACTACCTCAGCCGCAGAACTCTTCGCCAATGCGGACACATACGCAGCCCCAATCCATGTAGGGATAGATTATGCAGCCATGGCGGAGGAGCAAAGTAGTGACGCGGACGTGCGCGCACTCCTGTCTGGACCAACAGGGTTAAGGCTGGAGGAAAGGGGTTTATGCGACGGTGTGCCCCCCCTAATATGCGACATCTCAACCGGCCGACCTCGCCCGGTAGTCCCAGCTGCATGGCGCCGCCGTATTTTCGACTCAATTCACTCCCTCGGGCACCCAGGTGTGCGCGCTTCGGTTAAAATGGTCGCCGAAAAGTTTGTGTGGCCTGGCCTGCGCAAAAACGTAAAAGAATGGGCAAAGACTTGCATTTCTTGTCAGCGCGCCAAAATACACAAACACACAAAAGCCCCTCTAGAGCCTTTTCGAATCCCTGCTAGAAGGTTCGACCACGTTCATGTCGACCTCATGGGACCACTACCTTCCTCCCAAGGTTTCACACATCTGTTAACAATGATAGACCGTACTACGCGCTGGCCGGAGGCGGTCCCTCTGGCGTCAACCACAGCGGAGGAAGTCGCTTGCGTTTTTTTGACAAACTGGGTGGCACGTTTCAGCGTCCCATCGGACATCACGTCCGATAGGGGGCCTCAATTTGTCTCGGAGCTTTGGTCAGCCATGGCCAGCAGCTTAGGAGCGACAATTCACCGCACCACCGCTTTTCACCCTCAGGCTAATGGATTATGCGAGCGTTTTCACAGGTCTTTAAAGGCCGCCCTCAGAGCCTCACTAATGGATACAAATTGGGTAAATAAACTTCCTTGGGTTTAATTGGGGTTGCGTGCTGCACCTAAAGAGGATCTAGATGCCTCCCCAGCAGAATTAGTTTTTGTACAACCTCTCAGGCTCCCAGGTGAATTTTTACCAGAGAACTCAGAGCCAGGGCATCTTCCAGCCCTGAGGTTTTTAGGCAGCAACGGACCGGACTCTCTCCCCAGGCTGGCACATCACTCTTTTCCACGGGTTTTTGTCCCCCAAGCTTTAAAAAACGCTGAATTCGTTTTTGTTAGGCATGAAGCTTTAAAACCAACCTTCTGTCCACCATACGATGGACCATTCAGAGTGCTGGAACCTGGTGATAAGCATTTTGTGCTTGATTTTGGGGACAGAAAAGAAACAGTCAGCATTGACAGACTTAAACCTGCCTTCTTGTTGAGAGACGAGCCTGCACGGTTGGCGAGAGCACCTCGGCGGGGTAGACCCCCCAAGAGAAAAGACTCAGCCCCCCTGCAGGGAACAAATAATCACTCTCCTTCCCAAGCTGCAGATTCCTTACAGGAGGGTCCCACCAGGACACCCGAACGGACCCACAGCAGATTCGGAAGAAGATTAAAGCCCAGACGGCACAAGGACTGATGCAAACTACTCAAAAGTTGTTCACTAATTGTGCTGTAACAGTTTAGGACTAACTTGTGATATTACTATGCTGTTATGATTACCACTGAATTCTCTACAGGAGCATAGCTGCTGGAAAGTTTCTTCTTTGTCAAGAGGTATAGCAGTTAGTATGTCATAATAATTATCTTAAACTGTGAATTTTCCTATTGTCCTTTTCTTAGTCATTTGGGGGGGGGCTGTGGTCTGTATTAATCATATATCCCATAACCTACATATGTATAAGCATGTGAGAATGTTTGGTGATTACATATGTAAAGCAACTTCACACCTCAGAACAGGACAAAGGGTCTCAACCGCCAGTGAAGATCAAAGAGCATCCGAGGCACTGCGGTGGAGACCAGATAGGTCGCCCTGACCTCCCAGGGCCAGGTGGAGGGGTACGGAGACAAAGGAGGGTAATTAAGTTAATGGGGGATGTCAGCTTTGTATGCATGTCTTTTGTTGTGTGTGAGTATAAGTACACAGAGCCGAATGTGTTCGCTGTCTTACTTCTTCTGCTGCTGCACTAGATGAGACTTGTTAGAGGAGCAAAGCTGATAATAAACTTTGGTTTATAAGTCACATCGCCTCGTCATCCCGAGCTCTTCTACAACTTCTCCCGTTTAGGAACATTTTAAGCGCATTTCTCCCGTTAATGTATTTTCTACAAGTAGTGGCTATCTAAACCAGCTGAAGTGATGGCTTAGTGGTAAAACTTTTGCACTACAAGTGGGAGGCCTGGGTTCAAATCCCAGCTGTGTCATTCTTGTCATTTTTTTTATTTGCAAGATGAAGTTTCTGTTTTGTTTCAAAGAGCGTCGGTCATTATTATGGATCATTATGCTGAGGCACTATTGCTATTGTGCCCTGCATGAGAATAAGGCCAGAGTTGAATATACTGGGACAGTATAAGACTGTTGAAAATTTATTATTTCTTAATAAAAATGGATAAGTAGTACAAACACACCAAGTAACACAGACACGTTCACTGGAGTCACCCCAGTTTTATTATTTGTTTTTTTTTCCCTTATGATCATTGATATTTCTTAAAAGACAGCACATCACTCTATAAAAGCAAGAAATCTCTGTGTGTCTGTCTGTCTGTGTGTGTGTCTGTCACATTCATAGGATGGCCTATAATCTCTGCCTGAACATCATAGGACGTCATATTGTAAAAATCTGCATGCTGTATATTTTGTCACCTACATGGCCGAGTAGAGCAAATGAAGTTCCACATGAGGCCTCGTCTATGTGAACCATTTTGATGAAAGGCTCAAGTGTTCAAGAAAGCCTTACCTACTAATGACTAAATAATAGCTTAGAGGTAATATATCTGCCCTGCAAATGGGAAGCTAGGGTTTAAGTCCTAGCTGAGTTATTTTAGTAATTTATTTTTATTTGCACAGTGAAGTGTCTATTGTATTTCAAAGAGCTTGGATACAACAATAACACATCATTATGCTGAGGCACTATTGTGCCCTGCATGATAATAAGGACAGAGATGAATGTACTGAGAAAGACAGTATGACTGTTGAAAAGTTATTTCTTTAAAAAAAATGGATAAGTAGCACAAATACATTCACTGTAGTCACCTCAGTTTGATGATTTTTTGCCTTATGATCATCAATATTTCTTAAAAGACAGCACATTTATTGAAATTGAAAAAAAAAAAAAAAGAACACAATCCAACAATACCCTTGTAAAAAAAATCAGCATATTGTATACATTTTGTCCACTAGATGGCCTGGTAGAAAAAATGAAGTCCCACATGAGGCCTTGTCTATGTGAACCATTTTGATGAAAGGCCTCAAGTCCTCCAGAAAGCCTCATTTGGCCATCACTACTGAAAACTCAAACTAACAAAGCAAAACTTGGCAGGCAAAACTCAAAGCAAAGCAGGCAAACTTATATGGACCAAGGGCATGGGCTAAAACCATGGCAGGATAGTTGACACAGGATAATAGACAATGACCTCTCACTGAACACAAAACAGAGACTCACATGTGTGGTGGCGCAGTGGTTAGCAATGCGGCAGCACAGCAACTCACCCTTGGCCATGGGATCCCTGGTTCGATCCCAGCCCCTGACCAACAGTGATCTGTGTGGAGTTTGCATGTTCTCCCCATGTCTGCGTGGGTTTACTCCAGGAGTTCTCTGGTTTCCTCCCACAGGCCAAAAACATGCAGGTTAGGTTAACTGGAGACTCTAAAGTGGCCCTAGGTGTGAATGTGTGTGTGAATGGTAAAGGGATAGCGCCGTACCATGGCTGCTTCATCCATCCAGGTGGATGCCCTCAATTTCCCCTCTGGGGATCAATAAAGTATACAAAATCAAAAAAAATCAAATCAAAAATATAGGGGAAGGACAACCAACAAGATACAGGACAGCTGGGAACGATCAAGGGCTCAGCAATGCACAGATGAGGGGGAGAGGCTATCGGTACGGAAACATGAGGGACTGGAGACAATAGGTGAACAAATATGCAAGGCTACTGAAGGCAGACAAGGGATGACACAACATGGCTAAAGACACAAGGACAATAATGCTAAGCAGTAAAAATAAATGAGGATCAGATACTGTAACCAAAATACAAAACACAACCACAGACAACAACAGGAGATGAGAACAGAACTACATGCAGCTACAAGGACTGGAGGAGCACAGAGGACACTTAATAATAACTAGAAAAGCACTCGGAGAGCGCAGACCTCCACCAAGCGCCGCAGTTCCGCCCATGCAGTTTTCAGATTCCTTGATCATGAAAACATATGACAAGCAGTGGTTCAGTAGTTATTCACGAAAATGGCATTTTCCGTAATGGCGGCCCCAGTTCCTCTCATACAGTGTTTGTGTGTACGTTTTCAGATTCCTTGACCATGAAAACATATGACTAGCAATTGGATTGACAATGATAGGATTAGTGGTTCAGTAGTTATTCTGGAAAATGGCATTTTCCATAATGGCGGCCACAGTTCCTCCCATACAGTGTTTGTGTGTACATTTTCAGATTCCTTGACCATGAAAACATATGACTAGCAATTGGATTGACAATGATCGGATTAGTGGTTCAGTAGTTATTCACGAAAATGGCATTTTCCGTAATGGCGGCCACAGTTCCCCCCATACAGTGTTTGTGTGTACGTTTTCAGATTCCTTGACCATGAAAACATATGACAAGCAATTGGATTCACAATGATAGGATTAGTGGTTGAGTAGTTATTGACGAAAATGGCATTTTCCGTAATGGCGGTTTAGTGCCACAATTCCCCCCATACAGTGTTTGTGTGTACGTTTTCAGATTCCTTGACCATGTAAACATATGACTAGCAATTGGATTCACAACAATTGGATTGACAATGATAGGATTAGTGGTTTAGTAGTTATTCCCGAAAATGGCATTTTGCGTAATGGCGGTTTTCTTGTGGACGGTGATCCGGATCACCACCAAAATCTAATCATCTGTAGGATACCCCATTTCTGACAATCTGTGAAAATTTCCTGAAAATCCGTCCATAACTTTTTGCTAACAGACAAACAAACAAACAAACAAACAAACAGACAAACAGACAAACAAACAAACAGACAAACCAACGCCGATGATCACATAACCTCCCCCTTTGGCGGAGGTAATAATACTAATAATAACAATAATACAGATAATAATCAAAGGGGAAAACAAGGAAAGCAAAATGAAAATAATACTAACTAGAAAAGCACTCGGAGAGCGCAGACCTCCGCCAAGCGCCACAGTTCCCCCCATACAGTGTTTGTGTGTACGTTGTCAGATTCCTTGACCATGAAAACATCTGAGTAGCAATTGGATTCACAATGATAGGATTAGTGGTTCAGTAGTAAAAGCATTACCTCCTTGGCAGAGGTAATAAACTGAAGTGTTGGTGTTATGTCCATGTCCTGCATCTGCAAACTCCCAGGCTGGGGGCGTTGCAATTGAATGAATGAATTAATTAATCTTTATTTCGAATAGATTAAGAGTACAGGTTAAAAGAAAGTGAATAATATAACAAAGGGGGTAATAAAATCCAACAAGGTCAAATTAGACAATAGCTCCTCTGATTATACAGTTCAACATAAGTTATCCGAAATATGTGATGGCTGAATCCGCAGCTTATATTGGCCACCCATGTTCCATCCAAGAATTCAAAAGAAAAAACAAAAGAAGTCATGACACAACTGCGTACAACCCACAGGCCAATGGGTTATGTGAGCGTTTTAGATCACTGAAAGCAGCACTGAGGGCTTCACTGACGGATGCCATTAGGTAGACGGGTTGGCGTGGGTTTTATTCAAAATTCAAACGTTTATTTCAAACTCAGGGTTCATATTAAATGCAGAACTAAAAGGAGTAGAAAATAAATAAATAAATAAATAAAAGTATATACAGATCAGCAGACAGTCGGCGGTCTTGTAACAACAACATACAATATTGGACTCAGTATAAAATGGAACGCCACCACTTCCAAATGCTGGAGTGAAGTGTGAGTGACGAGTTGACAATTGCTGATATAAGATGATTGTTACATGGCAGCAACCTTCTCATCAAACTGTAAACATTGTTACGTATCAACTCGCCAAAAGACGGAATGTTCACAGACACAAACATCTTGCTTGCACTCGACCTTCGTGGTACATCTAATCTTTATCTTTATTGGGGTTGCGCTCCGCGGCCAAAGATGATTTGGAAACTTCCCCGGCAGAGAGCTTCTTTTTGCGGAGCTACTATGGCTGACCGGGGAATTTCTGCCAAATAATCCAGCGGCGGACAGCTGGCCGTCTGAGCTTTTGCAGCGTTGCGCAAACACAGGCACACAGCACACTGCCGAGCAGCTCGTTTTTGCGCAGCACCTATGGCTGGCCGGGGAATTTCTGCCAAATAATCCGGCGGCGGACAGCTGCCCGTCTCAGCTTTTGCAGCGTCGCGCAAACACAGGCACGGTGGCGGGCCCAGCCCACCAGTGTTTTCCGCGTGCTTTTGTGCCTAAAACGTTGAAGAACGCGGAGTTTAAGTTGGTCAGACACGATGACCAGCGCCCTCCATTGCGCCTGCGCACATGTTGAAAATAGCCGTATGTCACAGTGTTAAAGAATGCTTTAAAAAATTCCTGTATCCAGACAGTGATCCGGATCATCCCCAAAATTTAATCAGTTCTTCCTTGTACCATTTCCAACAACGCCTGAAAGTTTCATGGAAATCCGTCCAAGACTTTTTGAGTTATCTTGCTAACCAACAGACAAACAGACAGACAGACAGACAGACAGACAAACAGACAAACACACAGACAAACCCCAGCAAAAACATTACCTCCTCCTGGCCTTTTCGGCCTGGCGGAGGTAACTAGAAAAGCACTCACAGAGCGCATACCTCAGCCAAGGCTCCTTCCGTTTCTCATGGATCACCTCCAAAATGTAATGGGTTTGTGTGTAGGCCTATAGCCACTTGTGGTGAAAATTGCATCAAAGTCTGTCCATCAGTTTTTGAGTACTGTTGCTAACACACTGTGAGAAGATAAGAGCCTTAGCTGAGGTATGCATTCTGAGATCATCACCAAAATATAATGGGTTCCTCTCTAGCCCAAGAACCACCTCTGGTGAAAATTTCATCCAAATCCATCCAGTAGTTTTTGCGTAATCCTGCTGCACAAATACAAACAAAGCCCTTGGTGGAGGTATGCACTCTCAGATCATCACCAAAATCTAATCAGCTGTTCCTTGTGCCATTACACACCTTTCCTGAAAATTTCGTCAAAATCCGTTCTTAACTTTCTGAGTTATGTTGGTAACAGACAGACAGACAGACAGACAGACAGACAAACCCCGGTAAAAACATTACCTCCTTGGCGGAGGTAATAAACAGGGTGATTAGGGGTGAAACTAAAGACTAAGACAAGAACATAAATTAAACCCAAACACAGGAGAAAATAACTGCAAATAATATTCATAAGTCACAGGGACAATGGAAAACAAACAAAGCGTGGACATGATCCTAAGATCATGTCCTGATTCATAACATGTAATGCTCTGTGAACAGCCAAACTTGGGCCCTGCTGTAGGTTACACCTCCTGACACGTGTCAATCACAAAGCTTTCACCTAATCAGATTAGGGGCTCATTACTGAGGACGCCTGTTTTCTGGAAGAGATCTCAGATGAGCTTTTTGGGCCTCATGTAAGATGACACAATACAGCTATATGTTCTTCATGACGTCAGAATTTTAAATTTATCCAGGAAAAAGGCAATAAATGAGACCTTTAAATTATTATTTGGATGTGTGATGGACTGGCGGATTAGCCAGGGTGTACCCTGCCTCTGGCCGAAAAGAAACTGGGATAGGCTCCAGCACTCCCACAACCTGAAATATTAAGTGGCTAAGAGAATGAAGGAAGGAATACATTTGATAATCTAACATCAGTCAGAATTTAGCAAAAAACATGTACTACTAAAAAAAAAAAATACTGTCAAGCAATTGTGTTAGAGTGGTTCAACATTTAGAGCCAGTACAGGAATCAGCTTCTCATAATATTTAGTCAGGTTTAAAGGCAAATATGGCAAATCTTACTAGAGCACCACAGCATCCAGACAACAGAAGGTGACTAGAAATGAGAATTGGTGCATTATATGCAAGACTCTCAAAATCTAATTTTGAAATACTGATGAAATACTGAAATAAAATACTGATTGACAGCCATAAACACCTACATACATAAAATTAAGTTCAAAGGGGTTCATTTGCATCCACAACAAGATGGTTTTTGACAATTTCCCAGCTGCTCACAGTAGGAAACTTTCCAGAGATAATGATCCTTCCTGACAGATTTGGTGCAATCAAACTTGTTTCTGCAGTTCCTCTTCACTTTGCACGCTCCAGTCTATCAAGGACATTATCAAAACTGAAAGTGAGATAGAAGAAATATATGTACTCATGAGAAAGAATGGTAATACTGACGTTAAGTCTGTAACATCACCTTACAACTCCTGGAAGACACACAACATGTTTGGCACATTTCTCAGTTGTTGAGTTATGTTACAGTAAGTGAATAAATAGTGCCTATGAATTTAGAATAGCTTTACACTATCACCGCAACATAATGAGGGCACAAGATTCCTGCACTACAGGGGCCAAGGGTTCAGCTTTTCCCTTAATTTGCCACCTATCTGTAGCCTTCAACAGAAATGGATGTGTTTGAAATTGTCTGTGGGGAGAGAGAGCGAGAGAGAACCAGGACTGGAATGAGAGAAACACAGACAGACTGACAGATGGAATGGGAGATGCCAGTGATTCATGCATACAGTGTCAAACAGCCATGTGATGGTGGGGAAAAGGGGGCCTCAACTTCAGTCCAACAACAGTAACCTTGTTGTTCTTTTGACCATTATTTCAGCCACATGTGGTCTGCATATTAAAAGCTGAGCAGTTTGAATGTTTGTACTACTGCACCTTATATCTTAATATGAAGCAATGGAGGGCAATGGATGAACTGTTCTGGATATTTTTGATGGTAATACAAATCATTGATTACAATAATACAAATAATAATAGTAAGGATGACTTGCGTTCACAGGCAATCTATATCAAAGTGCAATGCTTATGTGTCATCGGATGAACACATTTTAGTAACTGAACTCATATATAAATGAAACATATCTTCCAGTGTGGATGATCACCATGAGCTTTTCATAATTTATTGCAAAATATGTTCAAACACACAGATGAACTAGCCATATCTTTCCTTGACGTCATAGTTAATATTAAGAATTAGTTAATTCTTGTTTTTGTGAGATTCATTGACTAATGCAGAAAAACACAGATGATCCTCTTTCTTGCCCTTTTAATGTTATAAAACTAAAAACAACAGAAACCCAATAGAATCAGTCCTAACTCAATAAGCAGAACAGATATTATAAGGCAACAAAGCACTTTAATAACTGAAAAATTTTCAGATGCTTTTCATACTGTAATATTGCTGTTTAATTGCAGAATAAGGAGCTTCACAAAAAAAAAGGAGTATCTTCACACTCCAATCCAAGAGAGGCTTCAGATCACAATCCTTTTCCAAACAGAGCCCAGCCAATGGACAGCACAATTGATTTCCTGATTAATGCTCTGGTCCACCGATAGTACTATAGCCTAGAGACATAATTTTCCTCTGAGCATGATCAATAGTGAAATCGACATGAATAAATGCAGAAAGAAACTAACTTTGGTTTAGTTGCAAATTTGAAGCCAAATGCTAATTCATTTCAGTAACAGGAGTAACCCTAACCCTCTTTTTGAGGGTGTCTAAATGTTCTAATAACATTAGTACGAGCAGTGGCCTGCTGGTAGAGCATCCACCCCGTAGCTGAGAAGTTGTGGGTTCAAGCCCCATGTGTTCATGCCAAAAAATGGTACTTTCCACCTCCTAGCTTGGTGTGAAGCATAATAAAACGGGGAACTGTGGTGACCAAGCCACAGGGGTAGCACGAGTGGACCAGTGTACTCCTAGTCCTGGTGCTGATGCAACCCTCCTCTAAATGGGGAGGGTTGCATCAGGAGTGGCATCTGACATAAAATCCTTCTTCATCTGTCGGTTACTGCCTTTAGGGGGTCACCTCAGCAGATCATGTGCCTCCATCTCATCCTCTCCCTAGCATCTTCCTCTGTAACACCAACCCCCTCCATGTTTGTTCTCTCTCTTTTGTTCAGTCCTCTTTCATGCTCTTACGCTCTCTCCTTGTTTTCCTCTTGATGCCTCTGTCTTCTCTTTGAGTGTTTTGTCCTGTGTCATCCAATTTCTCTGCGTTTTTGTAGTAACTTTGTTTTTGTAGATTTTTGTAGTTCATGCTTTGTCTTAGAGTTCTCCTTCCTTTTACACCCAGCAGTTAAAGTTTGATTAGGACCTTTTTCTAAAAAAACAACTTGTTTACCCTGCATTTGTGAAGCATGCTCCCCAGCATGCCTTACATGGACTCCAGCTACAGCCTTCCAAAGTGAACCTTTTGGGTAGAGTCCAATCCAGCCAGTTGATCTGAACTCCCCTTTGAAGAGCGGACCAGAAACCACAACCACCATCTGGCTGACCCCAGGAGCCAATCCAAACAGGGACTCTGTGGGCCAGAGTTCTGGTGGTACCCCAGGATGAGGATCAACCCCCCCGGCCTGAAACCTCTTCCAACAAGACTGAAGCTGTCATGAATCCAGGTTGTTCTGACTTATGATTTGCCCTAGTTTTCTCCTGACAGCTCTGGCATGCCCCCTCCTCCCGTCAAGCGCCATCAACTGCACTGTCACCAGTGCTCACACACACACACACACACACACACACACACACACACACACACATGCACATGCTCCATTCACTCTCATTCACATGCCCTCTCACACACCTGGTGCCAATCAGTTCTGCCCACGCATTCTCACACTGGCAATCTCTTTCCTCGTTAGCTTCAGGAGTATTTGTGTGCCGCTCCAGGGGAAAGAGATTGTCGGGGCATTCACCTTCGTTCATGGCAGCTTGTTCTCCATGAATGACATTTCACTCCCTTCACGCATTCAGCCTGGCATCTTCAGACGATGTATCCCTGAATGTTCGCGGCTGCCCCAGCCTCCTATCTTTATCCGCCAGACTGCACGGTTCGCCCTGGATCAGCTCCAGACCTGTAAGTGTCTTTAGCCTTTCCTTTTGTGGTAGCAGTCCTGCAGCACTAGACTGCTCGCCTTTCTTGTTTTGTGCCCAATGCAGCCCTGCAGCACTAGGCTCCGTATTCACCAGGCTGTAGAGCATTTGGCTGGTGCCCTGTATGTTTGGTGGCCTAACCATGTCATTGCACCTCTCTGTATATTGTGTGGTTTAACTAGACTGAGCTTGGTGATTTTTGGACTTGTTATTTTCGTTGTGTTGTTAATAAAAGTGCACCATCATCTCTCACTTTTGGGTTTTATTCTCTCTCTCATGCACTGAGCCATGGCGCACGGAGGTTTGTGACAGCAGCATCCAAAGTAGGCCCTCTTATCCTCATCTTGCTGTGGCGTTGTGGCTGACTCTAGATTAGTCCCTATAGGAAAAGTAGCTTGGAAGTACACTTTTGCCAGAATTGTACTACATTTGTTCTGTGTACTCTAGTTGGTCCTGTATTCACTCCACTTCCCTTTTGCCTGGACAGTAAGAGTTATTTTAGCTTTCAACTTTCATAATTCCATTTTTACCTTGAACTTTTCTTTTCTATAGGGTAGCTGCACAGACCCTAGCTTAGAACAAGTGTTTTAACTGCAATAATGCTGTGGTAACCTTAGGTGTCTATTAATATCCATATTTCATACTCCTAGTCTGTCACTACTAAGAGAACTGATTATTGCCATGCCCCCTCTACTTATTCTAACTAAGCATATGTCTGTGTGATGGCTCGTGTGATTCGTTAAAAGGGTAAATGAAGCTAAAGGTGTATTTCTTTGTCCACTATAAGAACAGCTAAGTTTCAAGAATTCATGCCATGGACTGAGACTGATCAACTATTGTTTAACTTGTTTATCGTCACTAAATTTTAAGCAAAATCCACTATCCACTATCCCTCCTCTACACATGTCCCCACCATCCCAGCCTTCCCTCCAGCTGTTATATACACTACCGTTCAAAAGTTTGGGGTCACTTAGAAATTTCCTTATTTTTGAAAGAAAAGCACTGTTTTTTTCAGTGAAGATAACTTTAAACTAATCAGAAATACACTCTAATATCTAATATACATTGCTAATGTGGTAAATGACTATTCTAGCTGCAAATGTCTGGTTTTTGGTGCAATATCTACATAGGTGTAGAGGCCCATTTCCAGCAACTATCACTCCAGTGTTCTAATGGTACAATGTGTTTGCTCATTGCGTCAGAAGGCTAATGAATGATTAGAAGACCCTTGTGCAATCATGTTAGCACAGCTGAAAACAGTTTAGCTGGTTAGAGAAGCTATAAAACTGACCTTCCTTTGAGCAGGTTGAGTATCTGGAAAAAAATTATTATTTCAAATACAAATCATTATTTCTAACCTTGTCAATGTCTTGACTATATTTTCTATTCATTTTACAACTCATGGTGGTAAATAAGTGTGACTTTTCATGGAAAACACAAAATAATTGTCTGGATGACCCCAAACTTTTGAACGGTAGTGTATATATCCCTTCCAGCAAGCAGGCTGGAATAATTGGACTCTAAGACTCAAGATTCAAAGATTCAAGATTCAAAGATTTTGTCAGTGCTACTATATGTACAGGACATACAGGAGAATTGAAATGGTGTTTCTCTCTCTCTTCAGTGGTGTGCACAATATAAAAAAAAGAAGAAGGAATAAGGCTGGAAAAACAGCAACAGCAGTCTGTGTATAGTAATGCTGCCCGTAGTGCAAATGGGAACAAAAGATAGACCCAGACCTCCCAAAGTGCAAATAAAGATAAACCATAAATGATGAAACACAGCAATCCTATATACAGAAAAGTAGAGCAGTAATACTCATAATTGAAAGTTCAATGTGGTAGTGTAGGTGCAGACAGTGATAGACAGGACTGCACATGATCAGTATTGCAATAACAGACAGCAGCAGATATGGCAATTGTGTAAATGGTTGCAGTAAAGTGCAGAGACATACAGCAGCAGATATGTATTACTGTTGGTGTGCCAGTCTTTCTGTGCCAACAGCTGAGGTAGTTATTGTACAGGTGAGTGTGTTACGGTCCGGGGGAGGGGGAGTGGACAGAGTTCAGGGTCCTGAGAGCCTGATGAACAAAGCTGTTTAGCAGTCTTGTGGAGCGGGCCCGGAGGCTCTGGTACCTTTTCCCCGAGGGCTGGGGACTGAAGGGGGAGTGTGACGGGTGGGAGGTGTCGCCTGCAATGTTGATGGCTCTGTGGGTGAGGTAGATGTAAAAGGGGAATGGGGGGGCAGAGGGGCACCGATGATCTTGCTGGCTGCTTTCACTGTGTGTTGTAGTGTCTTACTGCAGGAGGCAGTGCAGCTTCCATACCACACCGTGATGCAGCTGATGAGGATGCTCTCAACGGTACCCCGGTAGAATGAGCACATGATGGGAGGTGGGACTCATGTTCTCCTCAGTTTGCGGAGGAAATGGAGGTGAGTTTGAGCCTTCTTGGCCAGTGATGTGGTGTTGTTGGACCAGCAGAGGTCCTCAGAGATGTGCACCCCCAGAAACTTGGTGCTGCTCACCCTCTCCACAACTGCACCATCGATGATCAGAGGGGGATGCTGTGTGTGTCTCCTCCTGAAGTCGCCCACAATCTCCTTGGTTTTTCCAACATTCAGGAAGAGGTTATTGTCTTTACACCACTGGACCAGTTGGCTCACCTCATTTCTGTAGTTGGTCTCCGCTTTGTTGGTGATGAGACCCACCACCGTCGTGTCATCCGCAAACTTGATGATGTGGTTAGTGTTGTAAGCTAGTACACAGACATGGGTCAGAAGAGCAGCAAGCTGAGCACGCACCCTTGTGGGGCCCCTGTGCTCAGTGTGATGGTCTTGGATGTGTTGCTGCCAATCTGAACATTCTGTGGCTTCCCTGTGAGAAAGTCCAGCACCCAGTTACAGAGAGAGGTTTTGAGTCCCAAATGTCTGAGTTTTTGTATTAGGTGCTGGGGGATGATTGTGTTGAATGCTGAACTGAAGTCCAAGAACAGCATTCGCACGTAGGAGTTCTTTGAGTCCAGGTGGGTGAGGGCTGGATGGAGAGTAGCAGCAATGGCATCTTCTGTGGATCTGTTTGACCTACACTACCGTTCAAAAGTTTGGGGTCACTTAGAAATTTCCTTATTTTTGAAAGAAAAACACTTTTTTTTAATGAAGATAACTTTAAACTAATCAGAAATACACTCTATACATTGCTAATGTGGTAAATGTCTGGTTTTTGATGCAATATCTACATAGGTGTATAGAGGCCCATTTTCAGCAACTATCACTTCAGTGTTCTAATGGTACAATGTGTTTGCTCATTGCATCAGAAGGCTAACGGATGATTAGAAAACCCTTGTGCAATCATGTTAGGTCTGCAATGCTGTAATTGCTGCAAATGGAGGATTCTTTGACGAAAGCAAAGTTTGAAGGAAAAATTATTATTTCAAATACAAATCATTATTTCTAACCTTGTCAATGTCTTGACTATATTTTCTATTCATTTTACAACTCATGGTGGTAAATAAGTGTGACTTTTCTAGGCCGTGAGCAGCTGCCACTTTTCGTTCAGTTTTGTGGCACCCAACGGGGAACTAAAATTTTAGTGTTTCTAAATTAAGATTACATTATTGTAAGACAAAATATCGATGTTCCCACTTCCAAAGGTGTGGATAGCTATATGAAAAATGCGATTGGAGTCAGTCGGTAATAATTGTCTGGCTACCTTAAACATGGTCCAGTCCGGGACGTTTTAACCAATCAGCGTCATCCCTTTGGTCATGTAACAACAAAATGGCAGCACCCACAGGGGTAGCGTGCGCTGAAAGCCTCTCCTGTGTTATTCACATTTCTGATAAGTTTTCGGGCAGTGTCACTCATTTTACTGAAGCATTGTGGGCAAAAGTACGTGAGTGTGCCCAAAAATGGCTTGTACTTGACGGACCCCAACAGAAAGTAGCAGAACAACGTCGCGACTTGTTCGAGAAAGGTGAGTGGCAGCCATTGTTTATGGTTGTACTGCATGTGCCCTGGAGTCGTTTGGCTCCGATCATTTGTAACTCTAAATATGAACTAAAATGGAACCCTAGATGTCTAAAACCTTTGTCAACTGCTCACAGGGTGACCTAGTCCTGGTCTAAGACTCCGAGTAGGCCGATTTGGGTGCCAGGTAACATAGTCCTAGTATAGATCTAGATGATGCAGATGGCCCCCAGTCCTCTGGGCCATGGCTGGATTTTGTTGCAGGAAGAACTGGCTGTAGACTGGATGGCAACTGGTCCGGCGCCTGAAGAGATCTTGAACTATGTGCACTGTTCATGCAAGCGGAGTAGGTGCGAGGCCAGCAGATGTACATGTAAGGCATCGGATCTCAGCTGCACTGATCTATGCGCCTGCATCGATTGCGTGAATCGTGTTCTTACAGAATCTGAAAGATCTGTGGAAGCAGAGGAGGAAGAAAATGAGGGAGATGATTCTGGTGATGAATAAGGTGGAGGTTGAATACAGGTTGTATCAGGATATGACAGCTATACATGTTGGATTTATGTAAATTAGCAGAGTTCTTTGACACTCAATCACATAACTGACCAGGAATCGATTTCTCGGGTCAACGTTATTTGGAAAAGATGTATCAAATGTGATTCTAGGTAGAGTGGTTAAGAAGTTAGGCTATCCATGCCTATGACGGCCATCTTGGATTTATTTAAATGAGTGAAGTTCTTTGACCCTCAATCACACAAGTGACCTCAGAAATCAATTCCTGGGCATAACATTATCCGAAAATGATGTCTCAAACGTGATTCTAGGTGGACTGATTAAAAAAGTTCATCCATCCATGACGGCCATTTTTGATTTATGCAAATAAGCTGAGTTCTTTGACCCTCAATCACATATTTGACCTCAGAAATCGATTCCTCAGGTCAACATTATGCAGAAAAGACGTCTCAAACGTGATTCTAGGTAGAATGGTTAAGAAGTTGGACTATCCATGCCTGTGGCGGCCATCTTGGATTTATGCAAATGAGTGGAGTTCTTTGAGCCTCAATCACAAAAGTGACCTCAGAAATCGATTCCTGGGCATAACATTATCGAAAAATGATGTCTCAAACGTGATTCTAGTTGTACTGATAAAAAAGTTAGGCCATTCATGGCAGCCATCTTGGATTTATGAAAATTAGTGGAGCCCTCAATCACATATCTGACCTCAGAAATCGATTCCTCGGGTCAACATTATCCAAAAAAGATGTCTCAAATGTGATTATAGGTAGAGTGGTTCAAAATATAGTCCATCCACACCCATGGTGGCCATCTTGGATTTATGCAAATTAGAGGGGTTCTTTGACCCTCAGTCACACTAATGACCTCGGAAATCGATTCCTCGGGTTAACATTAGCCGAAAAGGACGTCTCCAACGTGATTCTAGGTAGAATGTCTAAAAAGTTAGTCCATCCATGGCAGCCATCTTGGATTTATGCAAATTAGCGTGGTTCTTTGACCCTCAATCACACAGTCGACCTCAGAAATCGATTCCTCGGCTCAACATTATCCGAAAAAGAGGCCTCAAACGTGTTTCTAGGTAGACTGGTTGAAATGTTAGGCCATTCATTCCCTTGGTTAGTCGTGGCAGCCATCTTGGATTTAAGCAAATTTGACATAGCTATCCACACCTTTGACAGTGGGAACATCGATTTTCGGATTCAGCAGGGGTTTTTTTACATAGAAATCATCAAAGATCCCATAGTTCCCAGTTGGGTGCCACGAAAATCATTTTCTAGCCACATTTTGAGGGAGCTGCTCAGGGCCTATTCATGGAAAACACAAAATAATTGTCTGGGTGACCCCAAACTTTTGAACGGTAGTGTACGTATATGAAAACTAAGATTGGTTGTGGGAAGGAGGGAGGATGGACTTGATGTTTTGCATGACCAGCTGCTCGAAGCATTTCATTATGATGGGGGTCAGTGCTACGGGCTGGTAATCATTGAAGCTGGATGGGACAGGCTTCTTTGGGACTGGCATTATGGTGGCAGTTTTAAAACATGTGGGAATAACAGCTTGACTCAGGGAGATATTGAAGATGTCGGCCAGGACATTCTTGAGCTCCTCTGCACAGTCGTTAAGGATGCGACCTGGTATGTTGTCTGGTCCAGTTGCCTTGTGTGGGTTGATCCTGGAGAGGGTCCTCTTTACACTCGCCGGATCCAGACTTATGGCCTGCTCATCCTGAGGAGGAGTGGTCTTCCATGCTGATGTGCTGTTTTGTGCTTCAAAGCGGCCAAAGAAGTCATTTAGGTTGTTAAGCGGTGTGATGTCACTCGCATAGGCCTGAGGTGGAGGTTTGTAGTTGGTGAGGGTCTGTATGCCACGCCAGAGGGAATGTGCATCTCTGGTGTTGCTGAAGTGGCCGGATATTTTCTTGCTGTACTGTTGTTTTCCTCCTTGATATCACAGGGCAGGTTGGTCCTAGCTGTTGTTAGTCGTGCAGTGTCGTCGGCCCTGAAGGCTGCATCCTGAGCGCTCAGGAGCCTGTCGACATCTGCTGTCATCCATGGCTTTTGGTTGGCACGAACAGTGATGGTTTTGCAGTGAGTGAAATCATCAATGCATTTAGCTATGTATGCTACAACAACCTCAGTGTACTCCTCTAGGTTTGTGTGTCCATTGTGAGTGGCTGCGTGCTTGAAAATGTCCCAGTCTGTAGTGCTGAAGCAGTCTTTCAGAGCATCAGAGGCCCCCTCTGGCAGGCATACTTCAGTCTCAGCTGATTTCTTTTACAAAAAAACACAAAATAAACTTAAGAAACAAACATGCAGCACATGGGCTGAAAATAGCTGCAGACAAGGATAGCTAAGCACACTTACTTGGAAACTAAGACAAAGGGTACTGGCAGGGAACACGGATCAATGTTAACATTAATGTAGACATGTTAACATCAATGACACTACATCAGACTGACATTGAACACTGACATATATAGACAGGGGAATGATCACAGAACACAGGGCAGGTGGAACAATCAAGGGCAGCAGGGAAGTGGCTACAGGTGAGGGGAACAGGATGGGCGGGGCTATACAGACAATCATAGACAGGGGAAGCACACGAAACATACATACGTAGACAAAATTGTTGGTACCCCACTGTTAATGAAAGAAAAACCCACAATGGTCATAAATAATTTGAATCTGACAAAAGTGGTAATAAATAAAAATTCTATGAAAATTAACCAGTGAAAATCAGACAATGCTTTTGAATTGTGGTTCAACAGAATTATTTTAAAAAAACAAACTCATGAAACAGGCCTGGACATAAATGATGGTACCCTTAACTTAATATTTTGTTGCACAACCTTTTGAGGCAATCACTGCAATCAAACGATTTCTGTAACTGTCAGTGAGACTTCTGCACATCTCAGCAGGTATTTTGGCCCACTTCTCATGAGCAAACTGCTCCAGTTGTCTCAGGTTTGAAGGGTGCCTTCTCCAGACGGCATGTTTCAGCTCCTTCCACAGATGTTCAATAGGATTTAGATCAGGGCTCATAGAAGGCCACTTTAAAATAGTCCAATGTTTCGCGCTTAGCCATTCTTGGGTGTTTTTAGCTGTGTGTTTTGGGTCATTATCCTGTTACAAGACCCATGACCTGCGACTGAGACCAAGCTGTCTGACACTGGGCAGCACATTTCTCTCTAGAATACCTTGATAGTCTTGAGATTCTATTGTACCCTGCACAGATTCAAGACACCCTGTGCCAGATGCACCCTTTTTTATGATTTGTTTTCAACAGTGGTGTCCTCCTTGGTCGTCTCCCATGAAGTCCACTTTGGCTCAAACAACGACGGATGGTGCGATCTGACACTGATGTACCTTGACCTTGGAGTTCACCATGAATGTGTTTAGAGATTGTGCTGGGCTCTTTTGTTACCATTCGTATTATCCGTCTCCTCCTGCGACCACGTCCAGGGAGGTTGGCTACAGTCCCGTGGATCTTAAATTTCTGAATAATATGTGCAACTGTAGTCACAGAAATATCAAGCTTCTTGGAGATGGTCTTATAGCCTTTACCTTTAACATGCTTGTCTATAATTTTCTTTCTAATCTCCTAAGACAACTCTCTCCTTTGCTTCCTCTGGTCCACGTTTAGTGTGGTACACACCATGTCACCAAACAGCACAGTGACTATTTGTTACCCTTTAAATAGGCCGACTGACTGATTACAAGTTTGTAGACACTTGTGATGTTAATTAGAGGACACATCTTGGTTGAACATGTCCCTATGTCACATTATTTTCAATCTTTTCTAGGGGTACTATCATTTTTGTCCAGGCCTGTTTCATGAGTTTGTTCTTTAAAGTAATTCTGTTGAACCACAATTCAAAAGCACTGTGTGATTTTCATTGGTTAATTTTCATAGAATTTTTTATTTATTACCACTTTTGTCAGATTCAAGTTATTTCTGTGACCATTGTAGGTTTTTCTTTCATTAACAGAGGGGTACCAACAATTTTGTCCACGGCTGTAACAATGACACTAAAGTAGGGGTGTCCAATCATGTGCCATAGAGGGCCAAGACCTTGCAGACTCTCTTCTTCCCAGTCTCTTCAACTGGTGTTTTCACTCATCAGCAATCAGTGGGAAGAAATTCACTGGAATCTGCTGTTGAAAACACTGGTTGGAGGTAAAGCCTGCAGGGTCTTGGTCCTCCATGGCACATGATTGGACGCCCCTGCACTAAAGGGTAGAACCAGGGAGCGCTAAGGCAAAACTGAAGCATAATTATAATCATAATAAACATACACGTAGGGCAGGAACCAAAATTACAGAACATAATTAGAGACATGATAGTGAAAATAAACACAGTGGTCAAACTAAGGCTGAGGTAGGGAAACACAGAACAGCTGGGGTAACAGTCAGGGGCTAAACAAGCACACACATAAGAAAGTGGCTATGGGTATGGAAACATGAGGAGCTGGGGAAAATACACACAAGACCACCAAAATGACACCAAAGACAAACAGGGAATGAACACAGTGGACCAGGGACAACTTGGGAGACACATAATGCAAATAATAATAATAAATAATCACAGGGAGAACGAAAATAAACATAAAGTGTGGACACAATCCTATGATCTCGCCCCAATTCATGACAGGGTCCCCCTCCCCTCAAAGGCAGATTCCAGATGCCGTCCAGACAAAACACAAAATACCCCAATCGGGCGGGAGGAGGGGGACGTAGGTATGGCGAGGCAAAACAAGGACATCAACCAAGAAAAATGTTCATCAGGTGGTCAGCCGAAGTTCCACGACCACCAACAGGAGGAACTTGATGCATCTGGTGCCCTACTAGAGTCCATGGCCCACCAGACAGATGAACAATGCGCGTCAGGTGGCCTATCAAAGTCCATGGGCCACCAGATGGAGGAACAAGGCGATGCAGGAGCACAGAGCTCGGGGACCAGTTGCAAAAGAGCATTGAGCTAGGGAGATAATAACACAGGTGTGGCGGCATGAAATAATAGGCAGCGAACTGAGAGTTTTTAAGGGTGTTTATTAATCATACCGCCATCACAAGAACTCACTCCAGTGCCGTGCAGGCACGCCGAAGCGAGCTCTCAGAGGCTCTCATCAGGAGACACAGAATGCGTGTGTCAGAAGCAGTGGTCAGAGAGAGAGTGAGTTACAGAGCGATGCAGTTTAAATACCCAGTTACAGACAATACATGAAAGGCATGGGACATTTGCATCACAGTCAGAGCAGGAAGCATGAACGTTTGCATTTAAGTCATACATATCAACAGCGGAACTGGCAGGAAGAAGCTAGACAAAGAGTGGCTGCCTATTGATATCAATACACACATCTCATTGTTCTGCTAATTGCCCCAGCTGAGCGCTCTGCTTGTCCCAGTCTGTTGTGGCGGTCACCTACAACAGGGGCCTTTTGCCCTGGAGAAAACAACACAGGAGCCGTAAACTCAGGAGGTAACATAGAAGCCTTTTGCTCTGGAGAAAACATAGGAGCCTTTTGGTCTGGAGAAAACATAGAAGCCTCTTGCTCTGGTGATAATACATACACTTTAAAGTCAGGAGAGAGAGAGATAGATAGATAGATAGATAGATAGATAGATAGATAGATAGATAGATAGATAGATAGACAGACAGACAGACAGACAGACAGACAGACAGACAGATAGATAGATAGATAGATAGATAGATAGATAGATAGATAGATAGATAGATAGATAGATAGATAGATAGATAGACTTTATTGATCCCAAACTGAGAAATTAGAGTGTAACAGCAGCATGACAGTAGACGACCAAAACAACAGAAACACACACAGCATAATAGACATGGAAATTACCCATGGAAAGTAAAACTGCCCAAATAGCTTATATACATCATAGATGAATAGATGCTGACCTGTATAGATATCTGAATCATACCCACCGTACAATGCAGGATTACCAGGAGCAGGGTGAAATGTGAGGCACCAATTAGACTGCAAGGTGCAGTATAGCAGCATAGTTATGACCAGAAATCAACATAGAATGAGTTATTGTACCGTGAAATGGCATGTGGCATGAAAGATTTCCTGTACCTGACCGTTCGGCAGCGAAGCTGTAGCAGTCTTCTGGAGAAAGTGCTCCGCTGTCTGTCCAGTGTGTGGTGGAGGGGGTGATCAGGATTGTCCATGATGGATCACAGTTTTTTTAGTGTCCTCTTCTCCACCACAGTCTCAAAGGTCTCCGGTCTGGACCAATTACAGAGCAAGCCCGCTTGATAATCTTGTCAAGTGTGTTGGTGTCGCTCGCTCTGATACTGCTACCCCAACAGACAGCAGCAAAGAAGATGGTGCTGGTGACAACTGCCTGATAGAAAAGCTCCAGCATCCTGTTGCACACGTTGAAGGATCTCAGCTTCCTCGGGAAATAGAGTCTGCTCATTCCCTTCTTGTACGTTGCATCGGTGTTGGATTTCCAGTCCAGTCCATTGCTGATCATGACACCCACGCCCTCCACTACCTCCACATCCTCCCCCCTAGTCTGTAATGGCTGTGAAGGTGTCTTCTTCTTCCTGAAGTCAATCACCATCTCTATTGTCCTGCTGACATTCAGCTTCAGGTGATTCTGCTAGGGCCACTCCACAAATCTGTCTACCAGTGCCCTGTACTCCCCCTCCTCTCCCCCTCTTGTACACCCAACAACAGTTGAGTCATCAGAGAATTTCTGCAGGTGGCATGACTCAGTGTTGTACTGAAAGTCAGTTGTGTATAAGATGAAGTGTTAAGGAGAAAGTACAGTCCCCTGTGGAGCTCCCGTATCACTAACCACCACATCAGACAAGACACTGCCCAGCTGGACAAACTGTGGCCTGCCTGTCAGGTAGTCAGTAATCCAGGAGCTCACAGAGCTGTCAACCCCCATCCCCTGCAGCTTCTCACCCAGCAGCAGTGACTGGATGGTGTTAAAGGCACTGGAGAAATCAAAGAATGTGATTCTCACAGTGTCTCCTCCGCCATCCAAGTCCAAATGGGCTTGTTTCAGCAGGTAGATGACGGCATCTTCAACTCCTAAATGGGGCTGATATGCAAACTGCAGAGGGTCCAGCCCCGTCTTCATCTTCAGCCTAAGGTGGGCTAAGACCAGTCTCTCCAGGACCTTCATCACATAAAATGTGAGGGCAACTGGTCGATAGTCATTCAGGTCTGGTGGAGATGATTTCTTGGGGATAGGAACCAGGCAGGATGTCTTCCACAGCACCAGTACTCTCTCCAGACTCAGGCTCAGGTTGTACAGGTGTTTCAGTGCCGGAGCTAGTTGGTTGGCACAGGTCCTCATGATCCTGGCAGAGATGCCATCAGGGCCGGCCGCCTTCCGCTGACGGAGTCTCTCCAGCTGTTTCTTAACCTGGTCTGTAGTCACAGTGATGTGATGGTGGAGGCCGGTGATGGTTTCCCCAGAGGAGGGTGAGGGGGTGAGGGGGAAGAGAGAGAGGTGCTGCACAGGAGGGGAGGGGAGGGGTGTGTTGGGGTTTTGCCATGTTGTGGGGATGACAGACGGTGAGCGTGAACCTATTAAAAAACAGATTCAGCTCATCGGCTCTCTCAAGGCTCCCCGATGTCTATCTGTGTCTCCCCTTATGCCCAGTGATTTGTTTCATTTCTGCCAGACATCCTTTGTATTGTTTTGCTGGAGTTTATCCTCCAACTTCCTCCTGCAAATGTCTTTACACCTCCTCAGCATCTTTCTTAGTTCACGCTGCACTCTCCTCAGTTCCTCCCTGTCTCCAGACCTAAAAGCCCTGGGAGTGGTAGCCTAGTTGATAGAGCATCTGCCCCACAACCAGGAGGTCGTAGGTTCAAGCCCCGGCCATGTCATACCAGAGACCATATAAAAATGGTAGTTCCCGCCTTCTAGCTTGATGCTCAGCAAAAATAGAATGGGGGAAGGAAAAAGTTGTTTGTGGCGGCACCTTGCATGGCAGCAACCCCTCCTGATTCTAGATGTGATTAACATTGTAGATAAGAGAAGCATAATTTCATTCTGCTGTACATGATTGGCTGTATGGATTGAAAGACAATAAAGATGACTTCTTGTTCAGAAGTGCTTTCAGGTCACTAGTGATCCATGGTTTGTTGTTGGGAAAACAGTGCATGGTCTGAGCTGGCATGGCTGTGCTTTCACAGAATCTGATGTATTCTGTGATGCAATCGGTCACGTTGTCTATGTGAATCACATGGGGTGGACATAGACAACGTGACCGTTGACCGGGTGGACATAGACAACGTGACCAGTCCGTCTTCTCAAAGCAGTCCTGTAGTGCATCAGCAGCCTCCTGTGCCCACCTCCTCACAGTCCGTGTATAAGCAGGCTGCCTTTGCACAAGAGGAACGTACTTGGGTGATAACAGGACCATGTTGTGATCTGATCTGCCGGGGGGGGGGGGGGGTAGAGCTGTGGCACTATATGCATCTCTTGCATTGGCATACAGTAGATCCAGTGTTTTATTTTCTCTGGTGGGACAGTCAACAAACTGGTGGAAGTCTGGTAATGTTTTGCCCAGTGAGATGTGGTTAAAATCACCCATGATGGCCATAAACGCATCAGGGTGCTCCTCCAGTAATGTGACAGTAGTGGAGCTGATGATGTCATAGGCCACCGCTGCATCAGCTGACAGAGGGATGTAAATGGTAATCACAATGGCACACGTGAACTCTCACGGCATATAATAAGGTCGCATACTCACAGCCAGCAGTTCAATATTTGGTTTGCAGCGTCATTTCTTCACATGAATGTGTCCAGAATTACACCACCTTTCATTCACAAGAACTGCCAATCCTCCTCCCCTCTTTTTCCCGCTACTTATAATGACCCTGTCCCACCAGATAGTCTTAAAACCAAGAACCACTACGTTGTTATCCAGGATCTGTGAGTGTAACCAAGTCTCAGTTAAACACATCATACTACACTCACGATATTCCCTTTGCATCCTGACCAGCGCTGTGATCTCATTGGCCTTGTTTCCCAGCAACCTCACATTACCCATGATGAACACTGGCACAGCCTGCTTATGCTTCCTCCTCCTCCTCCTCCTCACCTTGGCTTCAGCCCTTGGCCCATGGCATCTCCTCTTCAGCTCATCCGGGATGAGAGGCTTCACTCCGGGCAGCAGTGCTGGCCTCCTCAGCATGATCAGCTGGTCATGTGTGTAAACATTGTGTTCACATTGCCCAAAAAAGAAAAATAAAAGAAAGACCGGGGCTAAAATAGAAAAAAAAAATAGGTCCAGTCATTAATCTCAGTCTTCCTACCGAGCCCTGATGAAAAGAGATACACTACACATATACAAGAATAAGCTAATAAAAACACAAAGACACAAGAGAGCTGCTGCTGATACAGCCACCTTTCCTTACGGAGCCTAAAAAAAAAATAAAAAAAATAAAATGACACCACAGAAACTTTAAATTCAGGAGATGACAACTTAAAACCTTTAAACTCAGGAGATGACATGGAAGCTTTTGCTCTGGAGGAGATGACATGGGAGCTCTTCACTTTGGAAAAACAACATGGGAGCTATTAGCTCTGGAGAAAACAGCTTTGGAGCTTTTTGCTCTGGCGACCACAACATAGGATCCTTTTGCTCAGGAGACAACAACATAGGAGTTTTTAACTAGGATATAACATAGGAGCCTTTTGCGAAAACAACATGGGGCCTCTGGCCCTGGAGAAAACAATGTAGGAGCCTTTTGCTCTGGGGATAATAACATAGGAGTCTTAAACTCATGAGACAACATAGGAGCTTTTAGCTCTGCAGATACCAAAATAGGAGCATTTAGCTCTGGAGTTACCAACATAGGAGCCTTTAGCTCTGGAGATACCAATATAGGAACTTTTTGCTCTGGAGAAAACAATATAGAAGCTTCCTGCTCTGGGGACAGTACCTGAGGGGCCTTAGGCACAGGGGCTAACAGCAACTGAGGAGCAGCGACCCCAGGCAGCAAAGGTGGAGCAGACTGCTTGGGCGACCCAGATGGAGCAGACTGCTCGGACGACACAGGTGAAGCAGACTGCTTGGACAGACCAGGTCGAGTGGACTTCTCAGACGAACCAGGTGGAGCTGTGGCATGCACCTTGGAGACAGCTGGAGCTGTAGCATGTACCACCATCCCTGGTGCAGGCACCTCGGACATGGAGGGAGAAACATAGGTTGGTGTCAAGTCCACACCAAAACAACTAGCAGAACAGCTTGGCAGGGAGAGCTCAGAAGCAGACGGGAGCTGCAACTTGGTCTCCCTGCCAGGAGCAAGATAAGTCCTCCCTAATACTAATGTTATAGAAACAAAGAAAGGAACTTGCCTTAACTCCTTTTCTTCTGTTGATAAGGGCCCCAGTAACTTTGATGCTGGAGAGGTGACCTCCCTCTCAGGCGACGCTGGAGGGGTGGCAGGCGCAGCAATCTGGCATACAGCAGCAGGCGAGGGCACCAGTGCAGCAGATGTGGGAGCTGACACTGTAGGCGGGATGCCGGGCAATGCAGCTGCCATGGAAACCACCGTGGGGGAGCCTTCCGGAGCTGGAACACTCCATGGAGCTGCAGTGAAGGTGGAAGAACAGCAAGCAGGAGTAGTGAGGGTTGAGGAAGCCAGGGAAT
Organism: Pholidichthys leucotaenia; assembly: GCA_020510985.1. Taxonomy (NCBI): domain Eukaryota; kingdom Metazoa; phylum Chordata; class Actinopteri; order Cichliformes; family Pholidichthyidae; genus Pholidichthys; species Pholidichthys leucotaenia. Next base: position 218,328,466 of record CM035846.1, on the reverse strand, counting down.
GTTTCACTGTCGGCTCAAGCTTCTGCGATGCCAGGGCTGATGAGCGGTGAGGGGTTGAGGATGGAGCTGACTGAAGAGGAGTGCATAACAGGGCCAGGGAACATTTCATCAATGGTACAGGCTCCTGAGATGCCGAAACCATGTTAGCGTTAATAGCAACCCCCGGTCTCACTCAAGAAGTGATGGCGGGACTGGTGAGTGGCATGGAGATGAGGACGATGTCGGAGTCAAGGGATGCTGTCTCGTCGGCACAGACTTCATCTCATCCGGGGAGCTCTCCTCCAGCCTGTGAAGAGGCTGCAGAGCTGGGGAGAGGCACACTGGAGCAGGGGTGAACACAGGAGAACAGCGAGGTATGCGTACTGAAGCGCGGTGTGATGAGGGCGACGCCAGAGCCAGGGGATGCTCCTTCGTCGACACAAGCTTTGGTGACCTAGGTATGTTCTCCACCATCTTGCGGTACATATGCTGGAGGTTGGCAACTGACTTTAACAGCTTAAACAGTTCAGGATAGTGCCACAGGCTGGGGTATGCTCCCACCACCTTCGCTGAGGCATGCAAATTTCTCAGGGCCCTCTCTGCCATGCTGGAACTGGTGCGGTTGATCGAGATGAAATCCTCAATGGTTTCCGCCACCCACACCTGATCCATGTTTACCCCCATCCCCCCAAAGTCCATGCCTGGTGAGTCCTTCCTTTTTGGTGGCGTCATTCTGTCATATATTCCCTCCGGCAAGCTGGCAGGGCTAATTGGACTCTAAAAGCCTTCAGACTTTGGTCTCGGCTGATTTATTTTACAAAATCACAAAATACTGTAAACTTAAGAAACGAACATGCAGCACATGGGCTGAAAATAACTGCAGACAAGGACGGCTAAACACATTTACTGGGAAACTGTCAGCACGGTGGAACAGTGGTTAGCATAGTGACCGAACAGTAAGAAGGTAACAGGATCAATTCCACCCCTGACCATCATGGGTTCAATCCCACTCCCTGATCATCAGTGACCCTTCTGTGTGGAGTTTGCATGTTCTCCCCGTGTCTTCCTGGGTTTATCCCGGGTACTCCGGTTTCCTCCCACAGGCCAGATTAATTCCCTCAGGCCCACAGTTAGGTTAACTGGAGACTCTAAAGTGGCCCTACGTGTGAATGTGTGTGTGAATGGTGACAGGATGCCACCGTACCGTGACTGCTTCAGCCATTGAGGTGGATGCCCTGAATTTCCCGTCTGGGGATCAATAAAGTACACAAAATTAAAAAAAAAAGGCGCATGGTACTGACAGGGAACACAGATCAACGTTAAGGCAGACATGTTAACATCAATGACATCACATCAGACTGACATTGAACACTGACATATATAGACGGGAGTGATCACAGAACACAGGACAGGTGGAAACAATCAAGGGCAGCAGGGAAGTGGCTACAGGTGAGGAGAACAGGACAGTGGTACAGTCAATCATATACAGAGGAAGCACATGAAACATGACAATGACACTAAAGGGTAGAACGAGAGAGCACTAAGGCAAAACTGAAGCATAATAATAATCATAATAAACATACACGTAGGGCAGGACCCAAAATTACAGAACATTATCATAAACATGATAGTGAAAATAAGCACAGTGATCAAACTAAGGCTGAAGTAGGGAGACACAGAATAGCTGGGGTAACAGTCAGGGGCTAAACAAGAGGCCACTGTGATGATCAGGTGAGCGTGCATCCCCCCTACCTTCCTTTTTCTGTGTTTCCAGACTTCGGAGCTCATCAGCATACCTGCAGGATTGACACACCTGCTGCTTCCTGATCTGCCAGTGTGTGAAGAGCTCGCTGCTGGATCGTTGTGTATTGCTGCCAGAACAACTCCCGTCAAAGTTGTTTGGCAAATTCTTTTATCCTGTTGTCTTATCCTCTTGTGTCTTCTCCTAGTCAGGTTTGCTGCCACTCCAGCGGTGTGTCTCCGGGGCTGTGCACATTCGCCTGCATCAAACTACAGTACTTCAGAACAACATCCTCTTCACCCAGGTCACCCAGTCATCTCCTCCATCTCGTCATCTCCCTGCAGTCTCCAATCTCTCCCCTATTTGTGTTCCACGCTGGAGTTCATTGTTGGGCCCTCAGCTTGTGTAGTAAGTCTCTCTTCCCCTGTCAGCATTCTCCGTTTGGTTATCTTAGTCATTAACCTCCTCTCTCCTCTTCTCTCTTTCAGGCTACGTGTGGCTCCAGTGTGCCCCTGTCTTTGTTATACTTAAGTTGGTGTGTGTTTGCATTTTTCGTTAGTTAATTTGAGTGTTGTATATTTATTAAGTTAGCGTGTTTGTGTATTTTGCTTTTCACTAAAGTTGTGTTAAACTTTCCTCCCGTGTCTGCGTGTTCATCTGAAGTGGTCTGCCCTGCATTTAAGCCTTTGGGGTATTTAATCATGACACACATGAGGAAATGGCTATGGGTATGGAAACATGAGGAGCTGGGGACAATAGAGAGATAAATATACATACAAGACCACGAAAATGACACCAAAGACAACAGTGAATGAACACAGCGAACCAGGGGCAACTCAGGAGACACGCAATGCAAATAATAATCATAAATAATCACAAGGAGAATGAAAATAAACATAAAGCATGGGCATGATCCTATGATCATGTCCCGATTTATGACACCAGCTCAGTCTCCAAACCATTCAACCTGAGCTGTTCCTCTGATATACTCATTTCTAATCCTGCCCCTCCTTGTCACTCCCAATGAGAATCTTATCAACTTCAACTCTACTGCAACCAGTTCCACCTACTGTCTTTTTGTCAGTGCCACCATCTCCAAACCATCCATCACAGCAGGTCTCACTGCCAAATCAAATATGTGGAAGATGTTCAACCTTAAATCAGCATCATGGTTTATTGAATCTTTCAGGTCAGTTTTCTGTTTGTTTTCCTCCTCTCTTCTCCCTTACAGTTTACTGACAAGGTTCATAATTATTAAGCAATATTACACAACAGTGTAGTATATCACTGTGGTGCTTAGTAAACAAGCATAATAGAACAGGCCTATTGTGATTCCACAAATAAAACTAGAAAAGCACTCAGAGAGCACGTACCTCCACCAAGGCTCCTTCCGTCCCTCATGGATCACCTCCAAAATGTAATGGTTTTGTGTGTAGGTCTAGAGCCACTTCTGGTGAAAATTGCATCAGAGTCTGTCCATTAGTTTTGGAGTATTGTTGGTAAAACACTGTGAGAAGATAAGAGCCTCGACTAAGGTGTGCATTCTCAGATCATCACCAAAATGTAATGGGTTTCTCTCTAATAATAATAATAATAATAGATTAGATTTATATGACTCTTTAAATGTCAAATGACATCCCAAAGTGCTTAAAGTGAGTCCATTATTCATTCACTCCAGACAGAAATTGAGAGTGGTAAGCTACTACTGTAGCTACAGTCCCTGGGGCAGACTGACGGAAACGTGGCTGCCAGTCCACGCCAACGGCCTCTAAGACCACTACCAAACATTTATACACATTCATACTCAGTGTCCTGGACACTGGTGGCAAGATGGGTAAAGTGTCTTGCCCAGGGACACAATGGCAGGATGGCTGGGGAGATCAAGATTCAAACTGCCAGCCCTCTGGTTATTGGACAACCCGCTCTACCTCCTGAGCCACTGCCACCCACATTTCCCTCTCCGTTCCATTTTTACTGAGCACCAAGCTAGAAGGCAGGAAGTTCCATTTTTATGTGGTCTTTGGCATGACCCGGTCAGGACTTGAACCCCAACCTCCCAGTTGTGGGGTGGATGCTCCACCTCTAGGCCACCACTCCGGATTGGGCAGCAGTCAAAGGCAGAGCTTTTACATAACCTCATTCAGCCAAAAGTTAGTTGCAGTCCGTCTGACATATTAGCCACAAAATGTTGTCTGCCCCACTTCAACCAAGATTCTTGTGGTGCTGAACGAGGAAGGGTCGGGTGAACTGGGGCTCATGATGATTTAAAAGAACCATGCAGTGAAATGAGTTGTTCTGAGGAAAATTGGTTAAATGGGTTGAAAATGGTGTTGAAATAATTAAAACCTGATGTATTTTGACCAAAGGAAGTCACAGATATTTCATTGAGACCTCTAGAAATTGTGTTAACATGTAGGAATTGTCTTAACATGTAGAAAATTAGAGGCCACTCAGAGAGTGGTCTGTCGGTTAGTGTGATCCTGCTAACAGACAGAAACGGCAGCAAAAACAATGTGACTACATTATATGACTACATTATAATAACAACACTGTCATAATTGTATTGACCATACGCTGGGGCTGGGCAATTCCACCTTAAATCAGCATCATGGTTTATTGAATCTTTCAGGTTGGTTTTCATTTTTTTTTCCCTCTTCTCTTCTCCCTTACAGTTTACTGACAAGGTTCATAATTATTAAGCAATATTACACAACAGTGTGGTATCATATCATTGTGGTACATCGTAAATGAGCATAATAGAACAGGTCTATTGTGATTTCACAAACAAAAAAATTAAACATTGTCCAGTGCTGAAGTTTACTATGTTTACATACTGCGTGGGTCATGTGGCTCGCATCCTTGTCTGCTGGCCGGAGTTACGTCTACAGGTACGCCAAAACCCGTCTTAAACCACACACTTTGCTTGCTTTTTCTTGGTGTCTTCAGATGAAATAATGTCAATCATCACATACTATGTGGATGGAAACCACATTCCTTTTTGTTCCAAGCTGTTTTAGTTTTTCTGCAGTGTTTGGTGGGAAGAGTGCACTGCTTCCGGGGTGCAGAGGTGCATGACCACGCACCTAACTCTGCAGACACGTCTAAAAGGGGAAGTACATGAAAAGCTCAATATTAGTATATAAAATAATTTTCAAAGCATTCCTGGATCCAGATCAAGATCTGGATCACCACCAAAATCAAATCATCTGTTCCCCGTGCCATTACACACCTTTCCTGAAAATGTCATCAAAATCCGTTCATAACTTATGGCGTGTGGTGACACTAAGCACAGCAGGAGGACATTCCTCTGGAACATTCTTCACACCCAGCAGCAGGGCTGGAAGAAGCAGAGGACAATTTACATGCGGACAGGGAACCACAGGAAGCAGTCGGACGGGACTGTATGCATGCGTCCTCAAGCCAACCAATGTCATGCTAATCATGTGTATTGACCGATGTGTATTAGATAACAATTGATATGCTAATGTGCCATGCATTCTCTCTGTCTGTATCACGGTATAAAAGAGATTGTTTCACTCTCAGCTCTCTCTCTCTATGCTCTACTCTCAAGACCATCCAAGAGGGCCCCAGCGACAGCGATGGGGTCAATAGGCTGTCTTCATGTTAGAGGGTAAATAAAGAATCTGTGCTGACCTACGCTCATGCCTCACCTCCACATCCTTTCCTTCGCACCCTCTACATTGGTGACCTAACGTGAAATGGATTATCTCTCCCTCTCACCTCGCTGTGGATTCCAGAGACCGGGGATCACCTACATCCTTCGCACCCACACAGGAGCGCGCGCGCCTTGTCCTCTCTCCACGATGGTGACCTCCAGGGCCGGACAGAGAGCGCAGCGCTGGGACCGATACGTATGAGGATCAGCGACATGAGCAATGCACAGAAACATCCTGAACAGGGAAGACCATCGGCGCCGACTGTGTTGATTTCCATCAAGCTCCCTGACCCTGACTCACCTCTCGGCAACGGACCTTCCGTGCACAGAAGCCACGTGCACACACTGCACGATTATGAAGACAGCACAAGTGGAAGCTACGTGGCCGCAGCGCGCGCTACGCACCAGGAACAAACCAGCTCCATTGTTTTTATGGGTTTCTCAGCCGCGGCACACAACGGGAATTTAGCTGATTGCTGTCCCTTCCGCATCTACAGCCACACCGCCAAGTCCCTCACACAGCTACAGTTGTTTCACAGCCGCTACGCATCCTCAGGGAATTTGGCCGCCCGCCTTCCCCACATCCTCGCAGGGTGAGCCGCGAGAAGAGTCAGAGACGTAAGTTTTCTTTTTTTTTTTTTCACAACCACCGGCTTTTCCACCCCTCCCCTTTCCCCCCCACAGACTTACAGGCCCTCCAACACTCCTCCCCAGCAGGCAGTTCGACCAGAGCGGCAACCCCCCCTCCCGCTGCAGCCTCCACTGGTGTCGACTTGAGCCCAAACGACAAGGGGGGGGGGGTCACAGCCCTTTCTGGGTGTTCAGTGGGGGGGGGGCTGGTGTGGTGACACTAAACACAGCAGGAGGACATTTCTCTGGAACATTCTTCACACCCAGCAGCAGGGCTGAAAGAAGCAGAGGACAATTTACATGCTGACAGGGAACCACAGGAAGCAGTCGGACAGGACTTGTCACGATGGCCCTCACGGACCATCACAAGACACCTCAGTCACCAGTGAGTTTGCAGTGATGTTTATTTACAGTGCAGGTTTAGACAGGCATAGGAATACATACAGTGAACAGGTGACGCCTGAGCCGGGGAGCACCCGATGCACCAGACGAGATAATAATTAAGGTAAAGTCACAACGAGCGTACCTTAATGACGGGACTGTTAACAGGCGGGTAACAGGGGATTCCCAAGTCCGTTAACCATGATGAGCAAGAATAACAGGAACACAACAGAGATTAACAGAACGTAGCTGAACATAACAGATGATCATAACAGAGACTGCCGCGTTGGAGGACATTTAGCACCCGCTTATATCTCTGGCGGCTAATCACCCCAACGTGGCGCAGCTGCTCCTAATGACAGCGGCGCAGCAGCTGACTTTGACAGCAGGGAGCTCCCCCGGGCGCCTTCACAATAAGAGCCCGAGGAGCTGGAAGGAATCCTCTGCTGCCAAAGCCAGGGAAGTAAAATATGAGACCCGAGTGTGGCCAGAACCGACACTCGGGTTATGACAGTACCTCCCCCTCGAGGCCGAGCTCCGAGCGGCCTGAGTAACACCCAAGCCCCCCCCCCCCCCCTAGGGTGGGTGGATGGGGCGATGGCAGGAGGGAGAGAGACAAACAACCAACAAGGCTATAAAGGTAGGGGAAAAAAAAACATAATCCCCAAAAATGTGGGTAACCAGAATAAATTCAAAATAGGCAATATACCTTTTGGCAAATACAGAGTGACATAAGGCGGAAAAAAACCCCCACCAAACTCAGAAACAACATGGTGAGCCACAAAAACACAAAACAATCCCCCTCCCCCCCACACACCCCAACAGTCCCACAGACGAGATCAGAACCCCGGGAAGGGTGCAGTCCAGGCCCGGAGAGATGGGGGCAAAAGTTTCGGGGAGTCGTCCGGCAACAAGAGGCCACAGAACAGGGAGGGGAAAAGAGGACAGTTCGGGCGGCCTACCCCAGTCCCATGCTCGGGAGAAGAGAGTTTCAGGCGGCCGGAGCAGGTCGCCGCACAGGAAGACAAATAGGTCGGGGGGCCGACCCAGAGAACCAAACCAACGAGACAGTCCTTCAGGCGGCCGCCCCGCAACACCAGCCCACCAGAACCGTTGGGAAGAAGCAGCCGGTGGTCCCGCTGAAAAGGGGGGAGATGAGGGGGAACCGGGCGGAGCGTTCGGGACCCCAACGGCCCCAGGTGGAGATGGGTAGCGCTCCTCAGGGAGACGAGGAGGATGACGGTGGAGATGAGGGTGACGAAGGAAACGAGCCTGTCCAGCATCCGGTGGCCGGGGATCTGCAGCCCCCTCACCGAACCTAGGACCTGCTGGTGCAGCACCCACGGTGGACCCCGATTGGGCCTCCGGAACCAAACCCACGGTGGACCCCGATTGGGCCTCCGGAGCACTCCCGGTGGACCCCAACTGGACCGGAACAGCACTCCCGGTGGACCCGGTCGGCGTAGCACCAGACTCGACCTCCAACCCCGAAACCGGAACCTCTGGTGCAGCAGGCGAGAGCAGCCCCTCGCCGGCGACCCTGGGAGAAGACTCACACAAGAGAGAAAACCCGGGATCAGGATCACCGGCAGCGCCAGAACCCGGCGAGATAAGCTTGGACGCAGCGCGTGACTGCACCCGGCTCATCTCCCCTTGAGACAGGCAAAAGTGCTCTAAAAGATGAAGAAGAAAGATAAAACAGAGCACTTGCCTGAGCTCGGGTTCTGACGCCGTCCAGGACTGCGATGATCTGGGCTCAGAAGTCAGGAGGTCGTCCTCAGGCTCCCACTCAGCTGCGTCGGGCTCCGCAGCTGGCATGATGGTGCGCGCAGCTGGAGAGTCCTCCGGTACCGATGTCCACGCCGGTGGCCCGCATGGCGTGGTGGCAGGAGAATCTCGACCTGCTGGACCGGACCGCTCCTCCGTGGAACCCCGGGGACGCTTCTTCATCGGCGATGGCTCCACGCTGCAGTCCGCTCTCCTCCTCCGCCCATGGTGTGGCTGCGGAACCGGAACCAGGCTCTCTAGAACCGCAGGCCCCCTCCTCATCCAGCGACGTTGGCCTGACGTTGAGGACCGCTCAGCGGAGGGAGACACAGAGGAAGCAGGGTTTATACTTTCATCCACAGCGGGTGGAAGGAGCTCGGGGGGCTGCATACCCCGAACTCCACCCCCAGGAGTCAGACAAGGCAAAACAATATCAAAAGGAGAGAAATTATCATGCACTTGCCTCTCCCCTAAGGGTAAGATGGTTCCCGCTGTGGGGGACGTCTTTCCTTCCTTTCCCCGCTGGATGGCGACAGAGGGCCCTCTGGGAAGACGAGATGAGGCCACTCGAGGCGGATCCGGGATGAGGCTCGCCGAAACGGAGGTCCCGCGACACACAGCAGCCAGGATAGGCAACGAGGAGGAGGGGGCGACAGCCAGGGTCAGTCGGGCATGGAGCGCTGACGGGACAGCAGGCAAGGGCCCGGGAGAAGACGAGGCTGCGGGGATTCCCCTCTGACGAGGCACAGGAGTGACAGCTGTGTGGGGGGTTGAGCCCTTGCGGCGACCCGGAACAGCATCCAGACGGGGTTCTAGCCGAGGTTGGAAGCCGGTGTGACGACGGTTCCTTGTAGGGGGTGAGGCGAAGGTGACGTTCGGAAATCGCCGTTCCTGAGCAGAAACAGCGGCAAGCAAGTCAGCGAACTCAGGAAACTCACGCAGCGCTGGATTCCTCTCCACCAGTCTAACCGCCGCCACCACATGCTTCATACACGCTGGTGGATTCCCAGCGGAGCAAGCAGCAGCCACCCGGTCCCAGATCTTGTCTGCTGTCAGCTGCAGCTTCTCTGGGGGAATCCCGAGTGACGACATGCCCGATGGGAAAAGACCTCCGGATGGTACGAACTCCCGGGCCGGAACAGAGGCAGGAGCGGGATCCCGAAGCGAGGGGCGACGTCTCCTCCGCTTCAGCTTCCTGCCAGGATTTCCCTCCAGCCCTCGGAGTATCTCACGCTGGGCGGCGAGGTCATCTCTCCTCACGTTTACCTCTGGATGATTGGTGAAGCGGGGAAGAGAATCCAGAATCTCCTCGGCTAGGTCCAGGTATCTACGAATGTCGCTGGGAGCGTCCAACAGCGTAGCGGTGAAGATGGTGTAGTCTACCTCCTTCAGAACCTCCGCTTGCTGCCTGCCAAGGCGCCGACAACGGCCCCTGGATGACGTCATACTCCCCGCTGCAGACACTCGGACAGGTAGGAATAAACAGTCCACTACTGCAAACTGCACGGTGAATGGCATCTCAAAACAACGCCTCCTCTCCGGGCGTTTGGCGGCAGTCTACTGTCACGATGGCCCTCACGGACCATCACAAGATGCCTCAGTCACCAGTGAGTTTGCAGTGATGTTTATTTACAGTGCAGGTTTAGACAGGCATAGGAATACATACAGTGAACAGGTGACGCCTGAGCCGGGGAGCACCCGATGCACCAGACGAGATAATAATTAAGGTAAAGTCACAACGAGCGTACCTTAACGACGGGACTGTTAACAGGCGGGTAACAGGGGATTCCCAAGTCCGTTAACCATGATGAGCAAGAATAACAGGAACACAACAGAGATTAACAGAACGTAGCTGAACATAACAGATGATCATAACAGAGACTGCCGCATTGGAGGACATTTAGCACTCGCTTATATCTCTGGCGGCTAATCACCCCAACGCGGCGCAGCTGTTCCTAATGACAGCGGCGCAGCAGCTGACTTTGACAGCAGGGAGCTCCCCCGGGCGCCTTCACAATAAGAGCCCGAGGAGCTGGAAGGAATCCTCTGCTGCCAAAGCCAGGGAAGTAAAATATGAGACCCAAGTGTGGCCAGAACCGACACTCGGGTTATGACAGGACTGTATGCATGCGTCCTCAAGCCAACCCATGTCATGCTAATCATGTGTATTGACCGATGTGTATTAGATGACAATTGATATGCTAATGTGCCATGCATTCTCTCTGTCTGTATCACGGTATAAAAGAGTTTGTTTCACTCTCAGCTCTTTCTCTCTATGCTGTACTCTCAAGACCATCCAAGAGGGCCCCAGCGGCAACACTGGGGTCAACAGGATATATTCATGTTAGAGGGTAAATAAAGAATCTGTGCTGACCTACGCTCGTGCCTCACCTCCACATCCTTTCCTTCGACCCTCTACAGGCATAATGTTGCTAACAATCAAACCAACAAACCAATGCTGGCAAAAACATTACCTTCTCCTTTGGCGGAGGTAATGTTTGTTCCTTGGCCCATTTCCTACCTTCCCTGAAAATTTCACTGAAATCTGTTCACTACTTTTTCAGTAATGGTGCTAACAAACAAACAAATGCCAGAAAAACATTACCTCCTTGGGGGAGGTAATAATTAGGAAGACAATGACAATAGAAGCAACAGATATCAGGTAGAATGAAACTTATTCTTTGATGCATGTTTGTTTTGTGTAAAATTACCTTAGAACATCCCAGGGGTGGCATTAAGCCTTTTTTTAGGGGTGCTGTAGCACCCTTAAATTTAAACTCAACACCCCCTAAAAACTGGAGTGAGAAAAGTTGTGATTGTAAAATTTTAGATTGTTTTTGACAAACTGAAATTACATCCAAAATATATTCAGTAGTTTGTCATTTAAACTTTTTAAAAATGAAAATGATCCCCCCGCCCCCCACCATGCTGATGGTATGATCCCTCCTCTCACACACTTCTCTCCCCTGTACCTGCATGCGCTGCACTGGAGCCCTGGCACGCACACACAGAGTGGTCTCTCCCTATCCCAATTGCAAGAGGCTGTAGCAGCTTACAAACTCATAATGATGTATGACGCCAGCCTCAGCTGGAATATTCTGCAAAGTTATGAGTAGTTTTTGGGTCTGTCTGAATTTATTTGGCAAGAGTTTGATGCGTACCTGCAAATACTGTACTTGTACGTGAGGTTTTCACCTGTGGTGGGGGTTAAAAAATAGGCTATTAATAAGCTATAAAAAGCCCATAATATAATAGAAAATATTGCATCTTTGTTTATTTTATTTTTGATTTTTAATTTATGAGGAAAACTAAGCACAAATTATGAGAAAAAGTTGATTTAAATGGGGAAAACAAATTAAATTTACAAGGAAAAAGTAGTAAATTTAGAATAAAACTGCCATAAATTCAGGAGAAAAGGCTCAAACTGTCCAGACTGAAGTCACATCTCAATAACTTCTTAACTATTTTGGGGTAACTACTCTTTATGTATATTTGAGTAATAATAGTATACAGAGATAACCTACGTTTACTTGTGCACAGTTTCAGGCTACCCTACCACCTTGAGATTTTTTTAATTGAAAATGTGGATTTTTTTTATGTGAATTTGGAGAGTTCTCATAAATTACCTACTTTTTTGTATGATTATTTTTTATTCTTTTTGAATTATAGACTTTTTAAGAAACTTCATGAAATTTGAAACTTCGTGAAAAATATTTGCTCATGGATTGAGATTTTTTTCTTGAATTTGTGACTTTTGTGTCATAAACTGGCATGTTTTTCTTCCATCTGCATTTTTGCCTCAATAATTTTGTCATCTTTCCAGTGATTTTTTTTCCTTAATTATTTTAATTATTGCAAATGAGCCACATTTCTCTTGTGATTTTATGACCTTTGTCTCAACAATTTATTAATTTTCTTTTTCTTAATTAATTTATTACATCTTTTAATTAGCTTCCTGTGTTTACATTCTCAATGACTGTAATTGTACATACATGATTTTTTTCCTCATAAATTTGTACATTTTGCCATGAATTTGTAGCTTTTATCTTTTAAATTCAAGGTTGTTTTTCTTGTAATTTTGCATTTTTTTTTCTCTCATGAATTTAGTACTGACAGTCATGTGAAAAAATTAGGACACAACATTAAATATTCAGTTCTTTATAAAGAAATGTTCACATATCTATGTCTAACCTTGTTTTTGTTTTTTTGTGGTTTTTTTGTTGCATTTTTTAACATTTATTTTAGCTATTTTAAGTGAGAATGAATGTGAGGGTGTCCTAAAAAAGATGGGGGGGGGGGCTAATTTATTCGTCACTATTTGTTCAGAATTGCATTTCACACAAAATTTGAAAAAAAAATCTTTAATTAATTTTTAATTGTTTAGTTGTATTACATGAATCTCCCAGTATTTTTAACATTGATATCAAATATCCATATGTCCAAATATGTAAAAAAAAAACACACAGGCTTATACAGGGTGTCCTAATTTTTTCACATGACTGTATTTTAAATAAATATTTTAAATAAATGTCATCCCTATAAATTTGTAAAGTTATTCTACTAAATTCCAAGCTTTTATTGTATATATATTTGTGATGGGTTTTTTTCCTTGTAACTGTGTAGCTTTTTCTCAAAGTTTTGCACCTTTGGAAAATTTGGAGACTTTAAAATTATGACAAAATATTTATGAAAAATAGATAAAGTTTTCTTTCTTTCTTTCTTTCTTTCTTTCTTTCTTTCTTTCTTTCTTTCTTTCTTCAAAACCACAGAGATTCACTTGTTAAGGGCAAAAGTGGGATAATTCTGACCTTTGTTAGGCCATTAAGTATGATGGTTGAATGTTGCTACTTAACAAATTAGACCAAAATTGCCAGGGCTGATTTTTTTTTTTTTTTGTCATAGTCCAGCCCTGACTAAGACAGCTAGTAGCAGACGTTTTTCTTTGCATTGTCAATCAATCACTATGCGCTGTTTGAATTTGACAGAAAGAAGCTGTTGTCATTTTGGTATAAGCAAAATATTAAATCCAAGCTGTCACTGTTTTTATGTATTATCACGGACCATGTTCACTAACTAGAAGCCAGGGAGGAGATGTATGAAAGATAACTCTAACAAAATAATGTGTGTGTGTGTGTGTGTGTGTGTGTGTGTGTGTGTGTGTGTGTGTGTGTGTGTGTGTGTGTGTGTGTGTGTGTGTGTTGGAGCTCATTGGGTGCTCAGCACCCCTAAAGCTCTGATCCTAGAACTGCCACGGGAACATCCATTTTTTTCCCTCAAGCACAATGCACCTAGCATTTTCAATTCCCAATAAGCTGTAAATCAATCAAGAGCTGCTTGCTTCCTTGACCATAAGTGTTACACTGGCTAGGAATGGCAGAGCACAACAGTTTCCTTAGCGACAGACTGCTGAACTCTCACTAACTTTACATGATGAGCAGAGATAAAATATGTAGTAGGCACTCATCTAATTTTAGGTCTTGACTCTTTCATCATCACTTTCCAAGTTTTGTGCTCAAAAAAGGTATTCAGGGTTCATCATCATCTCCTGACTATATTTCATGGCTGCAGATAGGGCACAAGGCAGATATATAATTATAGATTTTGGCCTTTCAAGCTTATGTTTAAGAATACATTAGTAATTAAAAAGGTAAGATCAGTAAAAAATAAAACACAAAGTTAAGAGCATAGCTATGTTCAACAGATGTATACAGTCAAATAATTCTCAAATCTGGAACTTAATCTGGAATTTGAAACCATTTTAGATTTTCTTTCAAGTGAACAGGAAGGATTTTAACATTTACATATACTGTAGTTTTAAAGGAGATCTGCAGTATGTAATGTTCAAAAATTGTTGTATTTAGTGACTTATGTGTACATAAAGTGAATTGTATGCTTGCATTCCCCTGATGATTGAGAGCTACAGTAGCAGCAGTATTCTACATAAAAAGACTCCATTACTTTTCCGATGGAATTGCTGTTTGGTTATTATAATAGACCATTTCAACCAAGTACAGTTTTAATTCTGAAAAAAAAGACTAAATTTAATTTGGATAGCTTCAGTGAGTTCTTATTAAAATATATACACCACTCCCTTGTTGACCGCCACCTTATTGTGGTGGTGGAGTTTGCAAGCCCTCGTGATCCCAGAAGCTATGTTGTTGGAGGCAATTCACTCCTAGGGAGGCAAATAGGTCGTGGGTGAAGGGTCAGACCAAGAGCAATCCAATAGATTCTCATGTTCAATCAAGATTCAGTGTACCCCATCCGGTATGGGGTTACCGGGGGCCCTCCCTGGACCCATGCCTGTTGGAGGGGCTCGACGGCAAGTGCCTGGTGGCTGAGTTTCTGCCCATGGCACCCAGTCAGGATCAGCCTGAACTAGCCAGTGGGCTCATCACTTGCAAGAGGGTTCACGGGGTCCAGTGCTATGTGGATTATCTATCTATAAATGCAAAAAATCTCTGTCTGTGTGTCTGTCTATCTGTGTGTCTGTTCCATACATATCTCTTGAACCATTCCTCAGACTGACCTAAGGTTTTATACGTGGTTTCCTGAGGTTATGAGGGAGTGCATCCCCAAGTATGGAGTCGGTCAATCAAAATATGTATTTTTTTTTTCAATAAAAGTTTAGCCACCGCTCTGTCACTGCTCTGTTTCTTTCTTTCTTTCCTTCTTTCTTTCTTTCTTTCTTTCTTTCTTTCTTTCTTTCTTTCTTTCTTTCTTTCTTTCTTTCTTTTATTTAATATGGACATAACAAATTACATTAGTACAATCACAAGGAGAGACCAGATGTTTTGCATAGGTGTATATACCACAAGTGCTAATTCTCAACACCAGTCCATAGGTGGCTTATATAGATCATAAATTAGGCTGTACAAACAACATTTACAAGTTAATTAAAATTACAAATACATTACAAATTATAAATAGAGCAAGAGATCCATGATCACAACAAACACAATTCAGACTAGACATGCACACATTGCTGGTGGGATTTTAGCCAATCTTTAGCACCTCTGTTGAAGAGGTTGGCATTTGTCTCCAATTTTAAGTGAGTTGGCAGAGAGTTCCATAAGTTTGCCCCTTTTATGGAGAAAGTAGACTGACCAAATAAAGTTCTAGACATGGTGACAATGCAGTCACCGTTGATGGAAGCTCGTGTGCATGCTCTGCTAGAGCTCGAGCGTCTAGCCACTAAACCAGAGAAAGGAGGTGAAACAAGATTGTATAGACATTTAAAAACCAGTCTGATATTACAGAAGATAATAAAATTTTCAAAGGTAAGAAGATTGTGCTTGGCTAAAATACCACAGTGATGCCACCGCATTGGTTTGCTGTCCAAGATTTTTATAGCCTGTTTATATATTGCAGTTATGGGTTTTAGTGTAATTTGAGATGTTTGTGACCAAGATGTGATACAGTATGACAGATGTGAAAGAATCATCACGTGCATATATATATGAGCAGTTCTGAATGACAAATCCCTTCTAATGAGACGGAAGCAATTTAAATTGGGTTTGACCTTCTTACAAATGTAATGCACCTGCTTGTCGAATCGCAGGTTCCTGTCTAGAACGATCCCTAAATACTTGACCTCATTCACTTCAGTAAGCACCTCATTTCCAATTTTAACATCAAAAACATCATTCATGGGCCTGTTTCTAATAGACATACACATAGCAACAGTTTTTTTGACATTCAAGGTTAAATGCGACAACACAAGCCATTTAGAGATGTTCTGTAAAATCTGGGTCAGGCGCTCAGCTGCCATGCTAGCCGTTTTGGCAGACAGATAGATTACGGTGTCATCAGCATACATCTGGCAGTTGGCACCTGAGCAACTATCGGGCAAGTCGTTGATGCATATTGTGAACAACAATGGCCCTAGTATAGATCCTTGTGGTACTCCCATGTTATTTGTGAGCAGCCCAGATTTCTCCCCATTGACCTTGACACATTGTTCTCTCCCCTTCAGGTATGACCTAAACCACTGTATTGCCTCAGTTGAAATCTTGAGGTCTTTTAACTTTGACAGTAGGACAGTGTGGTTTACCGTGTCAAAGGCCTTTTTTAGATCCAGAAACACGGTCCCCACAACATGCCCCTTAACCAATAAAGCCTTGACCTTCTCAATAAAATAACAGTTAGCTGTTTCTGTGGAATACTGAGGTCTAAATCCAAATTGCTGTGAATAAAGTAATTGGTTGGACTCTAAATGTTCTATCAATTGATCAGCAACAATCTTCGCCAAAATTTTTGAGACTACAGGCAATATGGCAATCGGCCTGTAGTTGCTTGCTAAGTCCTTGTCTCCCGACTTATAGACCGGGGTAATTACTGCTGTCTTCCAATTCTCTGGAAAGGTATTTGTCCTTATTGACAAGTTAACTAAATGAGTAATAGGCTCCAACAGACTATTCTGGTGTTTCTTAATTAAGGCAGCATTTAAGTTATCAACATCCTTTGCCATAGAGTTATTCATTTTCCCAATAATCTCTTTAACTGCATCACTGGATACCTCTTTAATGCGAAAACTGTTGTGAACATTAACATGTTCCTTAGAGGATAACTCAGGTGGTCTAAAATAACTTGCCAATTTATGAACGGATTCAGTGAAAAAACAGTTGAAGACATTGGCCATGGACTCATTACTGTCAATGAGGTTATCATCTACCTTGAGACTACTTATTTTTGAATGCTTTTGTTTACTCGAATTTGTTAATCTATTAATGTGTTGCCAGAGTTTAGAACTGCTCCCATTGGCCTCCTCAATTAGTCTAAGGAAGTAATTAGTCTTAGCTTTCCGAAGCTCAGACACCACTTTGTTCCTTAGACTAGTGAAAATGAAATGGTCAGTGTTGGTTTTAGTGACCAGAGACCTTTTGAGAGCAAGATCTCTCTTTTTCATAAACTGAAGAATGTCCTTATTAAACCATGGGAGGGAGCATTTCTTAGGTCTGCTTTTCCAGGTTCTTGTGTATTTACTTAGTAAGTTGCTTAAGGCTGACATAAAATTACTGACACTACTCTTTAAGTTCGACACTTTGGTTACATTCTCCCAATTTGCATTCATTAAGTCCTGTTCAAAGTGAGCCATGTTTGATTTAGAAATACCTGTTGTGAACCTAGATTGATTTTCATTTTTAACATGGTGGACAAGGCGTTGTTTTGATAGCTTTCTTACAACCAGCGTCATGTTGTGATCTGAAAGTCCAGTAATCAAATTATATGTTTTTATGACTCTCTCTGGCCTACTAGTGAAAATCAAGTCAATAAGAGTTTCAGATGTCCTTGTGATACGGGTGGGTTTATCAATCAATTGTACATATCTAAATTTCCCCGTAGCTGATTTCAATTTGACTTTGGTACTTTTATCCATCCAATTAATGTTAAAATCACCAAATACAATACATTCATTACATTTATCACAGATGGAAAGAAGACTCTTGAATTCATTGTAAAACTCAGCACCATGAGATGGGGGATTATAGACTACAACAATGTTAAAATTCATATTTGGTGATAGAATTACATTAAGTCCCAGGCACTCCAAATTTATATTCAGTTCAAGTTCGACACATTTAAGACATTCCCTTATATAAACTAGGACACCCCCTTCTTTGCTTGAGATTCTATCATTTCTATAACATAAATATCCTGGTATACTGACTAGATCATTTGATACATTACAATTCAACCAACTTTCAGAGATACATAGAAAATCCAAATTAGACTCAATAAGCATATTCCGTATCTGATCCATTTTTGGTAATATGCTTCTAATATTTAGATGACCTCCTAGCAAACCTTTAGATTTGGATTCTGGGTTCCAAATAACTTGTGCGTGGTTTACCGTTTGGAAGAGCTTGTGCTCTCTCTGTTTTGACGATGCGCGTTGATAGGAAGTCCTTTTGTCCCTCGTGGGATTCCGTTGTTGTTTACATTCTGTCCCAGGTGAGTCAGTGTGATTACTGTCTGATAATACATGAATGCAAACCTCAGGACTCACCCCAGTGACAGAGGCAACGACCCTGGATTCTTCCAACCCTGCAAGTAAGCGGGAATCACTGGATAACATTTTCATTGGCATTCCTCCGGGATGCAACACCAGTCGCCTCGCAGCTGTAACGCCAGAGCCCAGACGGTTCAACATGCCATCTCCAGCAGCGGTGGTGGAACATGGCCGATCATCCATCCATGCTTTTTCCTCCACAACCCTCTGACGGAACTCCTCTTCGGCCAATCGACCATCACAGGCAGCGTTCGCAGGGGTTCCACAGATGACACCCGGCACCAAATCCCGGGTAAGTTGCGGGGATAATGATGTTGGTTGAAGGGGACCAATTGGCGATTCTAACAGCCTCGGAGTCAAAAACTCCATGCTCGGGGTGGAGATTTGCATGGTTGCAGAAATCGCTTGTTGATGGATAGGTCCAGGGTTGAGATGAACGTCCCCTGCTAGAAGTAACAGCAGAAGTAGAGTTTGGGCTATATGCCGTATGTGCCAGTTGATTGTTCGTCTGCTTGTACCAGTAGTTTTGCGTGATGGCTTAAAAATCTGAGCCCGGCCATCATAAAGAACATGTGCAAAGATTGCAGCGTAGCCATATCCTAACCAGTTCAGCCGTTGTTTTTCTGATAGAATACCAAGTGGATCCTCGATAATATAATCCATGCGATGTTGCACTTTGACGGCCACCTTCACCGGTGCGTCGCAGATGGATAAAACAGGCACCAGTAGTAGTAGGCCGCAGGCGAGAAAATACAAACCGGCGTTGTAGTGATCATGGTTTCTCTTGTTTTTACCGCACCATTTCAAAATAACATGCGATAAAATGCTTAAAATCCAAAAGGATATCTTAATAATTAGGTAGATGGGATTAAAGGCAGTATATTTTGTATATTTTTGCATGTGAGTGGAGCCAACCAGACCACTCAATGCCACTGCCGCCATCTTGGCTCTTGTGTCCTTCATGCCCTGGCTTCAAGTGTGGGCGGGGTTTCCGATTGACTCCATGCTGATAATGTGTGGCATCACAGCCACGCTGATTGGACAACACACAGCATCACGACCTGTCAGTCACCACACTGTTGCCTGGACAAAACAAGGAAATGAAAGATAGAAAGATAGAAAAAGATAATACTGAAGATTTAATGCTTAAAAAGTCGTATCATAAAGTTGCTGTGATTGCGTAGGTCTAACGGATAATTCACCATATGTGGATAATGAGGTGCACAAGCAGACTGGGCAAAGCATCAGCGGGGACCGGGTCTGACAAATCAATACAACATGCCGAGAGAAGCAGTGGCCAGATATAACCTGGCTCAAAGGCACACTAACTGATGGCGACTGAAAAAAGTTATTTTCAATAAAGTGAAAAAAAATAATGCATGGAGTGTGCTTTTGCCCTGAGGCTGATTTATCATTGAAAACAGCTGAGCTCTGTGGTTTGAGCATACAGTGGGGCAAAAAAGTATTTAGTCAGCTACCAGTTGTGCAAGTTCTCCCATTTAAATGATGAGAGAGGTCTCCAATTTTCATCATAGGTATACCTCAACTATGAGAGACAAAATGAGAAAAAAAATCCAGAAAATTACATTGTCTGATTTTTAAAGAATTTATTTGCAAATTATGGTGACAAATAAGTATTTGGTCACCTACAAACAAGCAAGATTTCTGGCTCTCACAGACCTGTAACTTCTTCTTTAAGAGGCTCCTCTGTCCTCCACTCGTTACCTGTATTAATGGCACCTGTTTGAACTCGTTATCAGTATAAAAGACACCTGTCCACAACCTCAAACAGTCAGACTCCAAACTCCACTATGGTCAAGACCAAAGAGCTGTCAAAGGACACCAGAAACAAAATTGTAGACCTGCACCAGGCTGGGAAGACTGAATCTGCAATAGGAAAGCAGCTTGGTATGAAAAAATCAACTGTGGGAGCAAATATTAGAAAATGGAAGACATACAAGACCACTGATAATCTCCCTTGATCTGGGGATCCACGCAAGATCTCACCCCGTGGGGTCAAAATGATCACGAGAATGGTGAGCAAAAATCCCAGAACCACAAGGGAGGGACCTAGTGAATTACCAACAGAGAGCTGGGACCAAAGTAACAAAGGCTACCATCAGTAACGCACTACGCCGCCAGGGACTCAAATCCTGCAGTGCCAGACGTGTCCCCCTGCTTAAGCCAGTACATGTCCAGGCCCGTCTGAAGTTTGCTAGAGAGCATTTGGATGATCCAGAAGAGGATTGGGAGAATGTCATATGGTCAGATGAAACCAAAATAGAACTTTTTGGTAAAAACTCAACTTGTCGTGTTTGGAGGAGAAAGAACACCATACCTACTGCGAAGCATGGGGGTGGAAACATCATGCTTTGGGACTGTTTTTCTGCAAAGGGACCAGAACTACTGATCCGTGTAAAGGAAAGAATGAATTGGGCCATGTATTGTGAGATTTTGAGTGAAAACCTCTTTCCATCAGCAAGGGCATTGAAGATGAAACGTGGCTGGGTCTTTCAGCATGACAATGATCCCAAACACACCGCCCGGGCAACGAAGGAGTGGCTTCGTAAAAAGCATTTCAAGGTCCTGGAGTGGCCTAGCCAGTCTCCAGATCTCAATCCCATAGAAAATCTTTGGAGGGAATTGAAAGTCCGTGTTGCCCAGCGACAGCCCCAAAACATCACAGCTCTAGAGGAGATCTGCATAGAGGAATGGGCCAAAATACCAGCAACAGTGTGTGAAAACCTTGTGAAGACTTACAGAAAACGTTTGACCTCTGTCATTGCCAACAAAGGGTATATAACAAAGTATTGAGAAGAACTTGTGTTATTGACCAAATACTTATTTTCCACCATAATTTGCAAATAAATTCTTTAAAAATCAGACAATGTGATTTTCTGGATTTTTTTTTCTCATTTTGTCTCTCATAGTTGAGGTATACCTATGATGAAAATTGGAGACCTCTCTCATCTTTTAAGTGGGAGAACTTGCACAATTGGTGGCTGACTAAATACTTTTTTACCCCACTGTACTGGACATACAGGAGAATTGAAATGGCGTTTCTCTCTCTCTTCAGTGAATAAGGCTGGAAAAACAACAACAGCAGTCCATGTACATGTCATTCTACCAGTAGTGCAAATGGTGACAAAAGATATACTTAAGGTTTAATGCTTAAATATTATACCATAAAGTTGCCATGATTGTGTAGGTCTAATGGATAATTCAGCATGAAGAACACGAGGTGCACGTGGGGGAGGGGGAGGGAGCAGCAGCTGAACCGCTTGATCACAGTCCTTTGGAGGCACACGGATAAAGCAGCAGCCAGTGGGTCTCAGTTATTTGTAAACTTGTCCTGTTATAGTACTGCATGAGTTTATTGACAATACACAGAAGAAATTCAATATTACACTTAACTCCATTACTGAACAGTGACATAAACTAAAATAATTATAGTGATGGCTGAACAACTCCCATTCCCCAAAGTGCAAGATACACTATTACCTTGAATAAGTGATAAAAGATCACACAAATAATTGATCTGACAAACAAATAAACAAGGGATCTGAAACAGTTGCCAATATTGAATGTCCCATTCATTTTCAATATCTAGGTATTCTGTAATTTATATTCATACAGTCAAATAAATGTTAGTGCCATTTACTCCCTTTTATATTTGTCAAAGTCTAACATGTGATTGCCTACATATAGGCTACACCTCTTTATATTCCACTTTCAAACACAGCCTACATTTTGGCCTGTAAAGCCTGATTGGGGTACCTGTTTCAGACAGGAATACTTGCGTTTACGGGCAATGCACAAAATCTCTGTCTGTAGATCTATCTGTCTGTCTATCTGTGTGTCTGTTCCATCCATATCTCTTGAACTGTTCCTCAGACTGGCATCCCCGTGTATGGAGTTGCTCAGTCAAAATATGTAATTTTTACTAATAAAAGTTTAGCTACCGCTGTCATGAGCAAGGCTCTGACGAGGCGCAGGGAGAGACAGATTCAAGCACAGGATTACACCTAAGACAAAATTTATTAAAGTAAAGAACTAAAGTCCCAAAAATGGTGAAACAGACAAAAATGCAGACGAGAATACACTTACAACGTGATGCGGGAAACCACAACAAGACGTAGCAGAGGAAACACGAACGAGACGTGATATGAGAGAGCCGCAACAAAACGTGGCAGGGACAAACAGGAGGACACGAATGAGATGTGGT
Source organism: Pholidichthys leucotaenia (assembly GCA_020510985.1). Classification (NCBI taxonomy): domain Eukaryota; kingdom Metazoa; phylum Chordata; class Actinopteri; order Cichliformes; family Pholidichthyidae; genus Pholidichthys; species Pholidichthys leucotaenia. The sequence continues at coordinate 218,306,055 of CM035846.1, read as the reverse complement.
AATGATAATCAATAATCCCGCAATGAAACACAAATGATGAGCTGACTAAATACACAGACTAATGACAAAGTAACACAATGCACCTGAGCAAGGAGCGGGGAGAGTAATCAAGGGAAAGAAATCAGCTAAGCATAATGAGAGGGGAGTGGTCTGACTGGCAGACTGACAGGCAAAGCCCACACCAAGTGCAGACCCAAACATGCTGCCTGACAGCCGTCACTCAGAGAACCAAAATAAACAAACACAGGGCCAGACCAGAAATAACTTGCAAATAATACATGGCAAGACAAAGGCAAACTAAGCAGTAACAAGGAACCATGGAAGACAATATGAAACTCAAAAGGCAACACAATACACAAATAAATATGAAAACAGAAAACCCATGAGACTGAGCCTGGGAGAACACCGACTCAGTACAAAACACACAATACACAGATACTGTTCTGCCCTCAGTAGTGTGTGTTCATGTAGAGTTGGAAATGGTTTATAAGTTCATATTAAATATCATAGTTCATTTATAATAATTCATGTTAAAATAGTAATTGTGTTAAAAGTAATTTCTCTATAGTTATTAGTAATTTGCTTGTATTTTATATTGAAAGTGCAGCCAGTTGCCGCTAGGATTTGTGGTTAGAAGAAGCGGACTTCGGTAGAGAGAAAAAAAAAGGCAGAGAGAATATAACCTGCCCACGAATGTCTGAAACGTTCTTCCTGTGTGTTAAACCCCTTTTTTTACACCTCCGAAAGCAATGGCTTTTCACTCGGGCTTTTCATTGAGCTTCGAGCCACAGTTATAAACAACTGTAAGCTGTCTGGAAGACCTAAATAAAGGAGCAGGACGCTCGGTTTCCTGGCTCGTGAAAAACGAGTTTGGCTTGCTGTTGATCTGCGTTGACATACATCGTGTATATAACACGTAGGGATAACAGTACAGTGAAAAGCCAGGTCAGCAGTTGGTGAAGATAAGGTCCACGACACAGCGAGGGACGACACTCAAGAGTGAAAAACCATGTCAGCAGTTGGTGAAGACAAGATTCACGACACAGCGATGGACGACACTCAAGAGAAGAGGGCAGAAGAAAAGGAGAACTCCGAAGCCAAATCATCACACAACGCTAGCTCCAGCTCCAAACGTTCTAGCTCCAAGTTATCCACAAAGTCCAACGTGCTGGAAGCAGCCATCATGGCACGAGCCTCCACTGAAGCTGCGAATGCTAGAGCCTTGTACAGTAAGAAACAATTAGAAATTAAAAAGCAACAAGCAAAGCTAGAACAAAAACAAGCCAAGCAACAAGCAGAGCAACAAGCAAAGGCAAAGCTAGAATAAGAACAAGCAAAGCAACAAGCGAAGCTAGAACAAGCAAAGCTAGAACTGGATCTAGAGATGCTGGAGATAGAGAAGGAAACAGCGGCCGCCACAGCACAAGCAGAAGTTCTAGAAGCTGCTGCAGCTGCCGAGCTGGACGAAGGAGAGAGTGTTAGGAGTGCGATTCCATCACAAGTTGTCAGACAGAGAACTATGGAGTATGTGCACCACTAAATCCAGCTAAAGTCACAGGCGCGACCAGCTGAAGAAGAAACACCTCAAGTCGAACCCGCACAAAGGGCACAACCATTCACTCCGAGGAGACCTGAACAAACTCTCTCTCCACCAACATTCAAGAAAATGTACGTGAAAAATGAATCCATCGACATACCGAGAGACTATGTCAGGCCAAACAGCTACCATGCTTCCCACAATGGTGACCCACCTATGGCAGACTTTGCTAGGTTCCTCGCACGCAGAGAGCTAATCACAACCGGACTCTTTAAGTTCGACGACACCCCCGAAAACTTTAGAGCATGGCAGTCGTCATTCATAAATGCAATTGAAGACGTTGGTCTCACATACAGCCAGGAGTTAGATCTCCTAGTCAAGTGGCTTGGTAAAGAGTCCTCAGAGCACGTTAAAAGAATCAGAGCTGTCTATGCCACTAACCCCAAAGCTGCTCTCCAATTGTCATGGGACAGGTTAGAAGAGTGTTATGCTACGGCAGAAGTAGTAGAAAACACTTTGTTCAAAAAATTAGATAACTTCCCTCGCCTTACAAACAGAGACAATGTAAAACTCAGGGAACTTGGAGATTTACTCTTAGAGCTGCGGGTCGCTAAAGATGAAGCTTTTCTCCCAGGCCTCGCCTACCTCGACACACCCCGTGGGGTTAAGCCCATAGTTGAAAAGTTGCCTCCAAATTTACAAGATAAATGGCTGCACGCGGGCTCAAAATACAAACAAAAATATGATGTAACCTTCCCTCCCTTCTCATATTTTGTAAAGTTTGTCCAAGACGAGGCTAAAGCAAGAAATGACCCAAGTTTTAAGACATGCAGCAGCCAACCCTTCAGCAAAGGTGAGAGACCACCATTCAAACAAACTAGCTACAGAACGTCTCTAACTGTAAACAAAACAGAGGTCGACACAACTGATCCCGCTAGTACTAAAGAGGACGATTTAACACGCTACTGTCCAGTCCATAAGAAAACGCATCCTCTAGCCAAATGTAGAGCTTTTCAGAATAAACCGCTACAGGAGAGGCGAAACATACTCAAAGAACACAAACGATGTTTTCGCTGCTGCTCTCCCATGCACGCAATAAAGGACTGTGACATGAAACTCAAGTGCGAGGAGTGCCAAAGTGAGAGGCATTGCTCTGCCATGCATCCCGATTCAAGTCAGCAACCCCAGCCAGGAAACACACCTGAACCAGAGCCTCAGCCCCGAGACAACACACCACCTGAGGTAACGTCACGGTGCACTGAGATCTGCGGCGAAGGTAATCCCCTACGTTCTTGCTCAAAGGTATGTCTAGTTCGAGTTTTCCCTAAAGGCCAACCAGAACGCCCCGTTAAGATGTATGCAATCCTTGACGATCAGAGTAATAAATCGCTGGCCCGTCCTGAATTCTTCGAGCTGTTTGGGATCAAGGGTAACCCTCTGACATACCACATGAGAACATGTGCTGGTTTAACTGAAATGCTTGGCAGGGAAGCAGCGGGTTTCCAAATCGAGCCAGTAGGCGGAGGCCCACGCTTAGACCTCCCTCCTCTCCTTGAATGCGACGAGATAATGTTCAGTAGGGGTGAAATACCTACGCCCGAAGTCGCTCTTGCTCACGCTCACTTAAAACACCTCGCTCCTCTCATTCCCAAGTACGACCCAGATGCTCAGACGGCAATTTTACTGGGCAGAGACATCCTACGAGTCCACAAGGTAAGACAACAAGTCACCCACAATGCTCCCTTTGCTCAACGCCTGGACCTAGGCTGGGTAATTGTGGGGGAGGTTTGCCTTAACGCTCACAAGCCAATCGTCAATGTTTATAAGACGCACATGCTCTCCAACGGACGCCCATCCTTCTTCACTCCTTGTTCTAACAGCATCTATATCAAAGGGAAACCATGCTACGGCGGGGAGCACAAGGACGGCCTCTCCAAACACAGATCAAAACCCAATGCAGCGGAAGAAAAGCTTGGGGACAAAGTTTTTGAGTGCACAGAGAACGATAACAAGTGCGCCGCGTCCTTCGAAGATGAGACCTTCATAAAGATAATGGAGAAGGAAGTCCACCAGGATGGAGACAACAACTGGATCGCTCCTCTGCCATTCAAGTGTCCCTGCTCGCCGCTCCCAAATAACAGGGACCAGGCATTGTCTAGACTTGGCTCACTAAGACGCAACTTAACAAAAAAAAACCAAATGAAAGAACAGTTCTCAGAGTTTATGGACAAGCTGTTTGAGAACAATCACGCAGAGATCGCTCCACCCATCACCGATAACACTGAATACTGGTACCTGCCCATTTTTGGGGTATATCATCCCCAGAAGCCCAATCAGATACGGGCTGTCTTCGATTCAAGTGCCGAGCAATTAGGTGTGTCAGTCAACTCAGTACTGTTAACAGGTCCAGATCTTAATAATACCCTCCTCAGCGTGCTGATTCGGTTTAGGAAGGAGCTCATCGCAGTCACTGCCGATATCCAGCAAATGTTTTATGGGTTCTTAGTCAGACCAGACCATAGAGACTATTTGAGGTTCTTGTGGCACGAAGGAAACGACTTGTCAAAAGAGGTGCAGGAGTACCGCATGCGGGTGCATGTTTTTGGAAACAGCCCGTCGCCAGCGGTGGCTATCTATTGCCTACACAGGGCTATCCAGAAAGGCAAGCCAAAGTTTGGAAAAGACACAAGACACTTTGTTGAGAGACACTTTTATGTAGATGACGGGTTGATTTCACTCCCCACTGAATCTGCAGCCGTAGACTTACTCAAGCGCACATGCGCATTCTTGGCCGAGTCCAATCTCAAGCTCCACAAAATCGCCTCGAATAGCATCTCAGTCATGCAAGCCTTCAAGCCAGAAGATCTGGCCACCAGTATCAAAGACTTGAGTCTCGGCGATGACACTCTACCAGCTCAGAGAAGTCTAGGCCTGTGCTGGGACATAAACACTGACTCTTTCACATTCAAGGTTGCCGTCGACGACAAACCCTACACCCGCCACGGGGTTCTGTCAACAATTAACAGCATCTTCGACCCCTTGGGACTAGCGTCACCAGTGACAATCAAAGGCAGACTCCTGTTACGTGAACTGTCGAATGGCGTCCAAGGTTGGGATGCTCCTCTCCCTCAGGACAAAATGGACACATGGGAAACATGGAAAATGTCCCTCCAAGATCTTAGCAGTCTTAAAGTGCCACACTGCTATGTACCAGCTTCCCTCTCTAAGTCCACTTACACCGAACTGTGCATCTTTTCCGACGCCTCAAGCTGGGCTATTGCAGCAGTAGCATACTTGAAGACAGTCAATGCAGAAGGACAATGCGAAGTCGGATTTGTGCTTGGTAAAGCAAAACTTTCACCACAACCAGAGCCCACGATACCTCGCCTTGAACTTTGAGGAGCAGTTCTAGTGGTTGAGATGGCGGAGCTCATTCTGGACAAACTTGATCACAAACCAAATGCTGTCAAATTCTACTGCGATAGCAAGGTGGTTCTTGGGTACATCTGCAATGATTCGAAGCGCTTCTATGTTTATGTGCATAACCGCGTTCATCGGATACGTCAGTCCACATCCCCTGAACAGTGGCACTACATCACATCAGAGCAAAACCCAGCTGATCTAGCCACCAGGTCAATACCTGCATCACAGCTCATGGGCACTATGTGGTTTAAGGGACCAGACTTCCTTTACAGACCACCTGAATCCGAGACACCTGAATCCTTTGAGTTAATCGAGCCTGAAGTAGACTCTGAAATCAGAAAAGTCGCTACCTTTTCTACTCACATTCAGAAGAACGGGCTCTCACCAGAGTGCTTCCAGCGCTTTTCAAGTTGGAACTCATTAGTGCGTGCCATTGCATTCCTAATTCACCAAGCTCGTTCTCACTCACCAAGCAACCTGTCAGATCATTCATGCAGGGGCTGGCATCGATGTAGCAAGCCACGCACTCCAGAGGAGCTGGATGCTGCCAGTAACCTCATCCTCCAGTCTGTTGAAAAGGACGCCTTTCCCGATGAGTATGCTGCTCCTGAAAGAGCTGGCTCCTGTCTTCACAGACATTTTTAACACCTCCCTTAAGCTATGCCACGTGCCGTCCTGCCTCAAATCCTCCACCATCATCCCTGTCCCCAAGAAGCCACGGATCACTGGACTTAATGACTACAGACCTGTAGCGCTCACCTCTGTAGTCATGAAGTCCTTTGAGCGCCTGGTCCTGCCCCACCTCAAGTCCATCACCACCCCCCTCCTGGACCCGCTGCAGTTTGCCTACCGAGCCAACAGGTCTGTAGACGATGCAGTCAACCTGGCCCTCCACTCCATCCTGCAGCACCTGGACTCCCCGGGAACCTACGCCAGGATCCTGTTTGTGGACTTCAGCTCCGCATTCAACACCATCCGCCCCGCTCTGCTCCGGGACAAGCTGTCCCTGCTCAACGTGCCTGACTCCCTCTGCAGGTGGATCACCGACTTCCTGACGGACCGGAGGCAGCATGTGCGGCTGGGAAAGACTGTCTCAGACTCTGCTAACATCAGCACCGGATCACCCCAGGGCTGTGTACTTTCCCCCCTACTCTTCACCCTTTATACCAACTCCTGCACCTCCAGCCACCAGTCTGTCAAGTTGATCAAGTTTGCGGACGACACCACCCTCATCGGGCTCATCTCCAACGGCGACGAGTCCGCCTACAGGAGAGAGGTGGCCCAGCTGGCGTCCTGATGCAACAACAACAACCTGCAGCTGAACGCTCTGAAGACAGTGGAGATGATTGTGGACTTCAGGAAAGTCACAACCCCCCTGCCCCCCCTCACCCTCACAGGCTCTCCCATCACCACTGCTGATTCCTTCCGCTTCCTAGGCACCACCATCACCAGGGACCTCAAGTGGGAGCCGACCATCAGCTCCCTCATCAAAAAGGCCCAGCAGAGGATGTTCTTCCTGTGGCAGCTGAGGAAGCTCAAGCTACCCACCAAGATGTTAGTGCAGTTCTACACAGCCATCATCGAGTCCATCCTCACCACCTCCATAACCGTGTGGTACGCAGGAGCCACTGCCAGGGACAGACTAAGGCTGCAGCGTGTCGTGCGCACTGCTGAGAAGGTGATCAGCTGCAAGCTCCCATCTCTCCAGGATCTGTACATCTCCAGGACCCGGAGGCGTGCTGGTCGGATCATAGCCGATCCCTCACACCCTGGTCACGTACTGTTTGCCCCTCTCCCCTCAGGTAGAAGACTTCGGTCCATCCAGACTAAAACCTCCCGTCACATGAACAGCTTCTTCCCCTCTGCCATCAGACTGCTGAACACTAAGTGACTTATTGACTCTCGTGCACTATGTACAGCAGCTCAACCAGACTCATGTCAATCATCACTGTTTTCTTCCTGCATTACCGACTGCACTATATGGTTCTCCACATTATCTGCTGCTCGCTAATATATTTTAACTGCTGACTAGTATTACTCACTCTTATTCTACACTTTATTGCATGTATAGTTTATTTCTTTTATTTTATCATGTTTAATGTTGCAGCATTGCACCGAGACAAATTCCTAGTTTGTGTACTACATGAACAATGGCAATAAATCTGATTCTGATTCTGATTCTGCTCTCCATGCCAACCAAACCGTCCGCAGTTCAAGTCCCATCATGGATCTTGATCCCTATATGAATGAAAGCCTCATCAAGGTTGGAGGTCGCCTCAAACATGCTTCATTGAACACAGCATCTGAGAATCCAACCATTCTCCCAAACAAGCATCACGTAACTCAACTGCTTGTCCGTCACTATCACACCAAAGTTGTGCATCAAGGAAGGCAGTTCACGGAAAGCGCAATTAGGCAAGCCGGACTGTGGATTGTAGGTTGCAAAAGACTGGTCTCGTCCATTATCCACCATTGTGTAACGTGCAGGAGACTTTTGTGAAAAAAGTAGTTAAAAGAAGTAGTGGCATTAGTAATGCCAGGCGGGGAGTGTTCTGCCCTCAGTAGTGTGTGTTCATGTAGAGTTGGAAATGGTTTATAATTTCATATTAAATATCATAGTTCATTTATAATAATTCATGTTAAAATAGTAATTGTGTTAAAAGTAATTTCTCTATAGTTATTAGTAATTTGCTTGTATTTTATATTGAAAGCGCAGCCAGTTGCCGCTAGGATTTGTGGGTAGAAGAAACGGACTTCGGTAGAGAGAAAAAAAAGGCAGAGAGAATATAACCTGCCCGCGAATGTCTGAAACGTTCCTCCTGTGTGTTAAACCCCTTTTTTTACACCTCCGAAAGCAATGGCTTTTCACTCGGGCTTTTCATTGAGCTTCGAGCCACAGTTATAAACAACTGTAAGCTGTCTGGAAGACCTAAATAAAGGAGCAGGACACTCGGTTTCCTGGCTCGTGAAAAACAAGTTTGGCTTGCTGTTGATCTGCGTTGACAAACATCGTGTATATAACACGTAGGGATAACAGTACAGATACAGACGTGGACAAAATTGTTGGTACCCCTCTGTTTATAAAAGAAAAACCCACAATGGTCACAGAAATAACTTGAATCTGACAAAAGTGGTAATAAATAAAAATTCTATGAAAATTAACCAGTGAATATCAGACAATGCTTTTGAATTGTGGTTCAACAGAATTATTTTGAAAAACAAACTCATGAAACGGGCCTGGACAAAAATGATGGTACCCCTAGAAAAGATTGAAAATAATGTGACCATAGGGACATGTTCAACCAAGATGTGTCCTCTAATTAACATCACAGGTGTCTACAAACTTGTAATCAGTCAGTCGGCCTATTTAAAGGGTGACAAGTAGTCACTGTGCTGTTTGCTCACATGGTGTGTACCACACTAAACATGGACCAGAGGAAGCAAAGGACAGAGCTGTCTCAGGAGATTAGAAAGAAAATTATAGACAAGCATGTTAAAGGTAAAGGCTATAAGACCATCTCCAAGCAGCTTGATGTTCCTGTGACTACAGTTGCACATATTATTCAGAAATTTAAGATCCACGGGACTGTAGCAAACCTCCCTGGACGTGGCCGCAGGAGGAGACGGATAATACGAATGGTAACAAAAGAGCCCAGAGCAACCTCTAAACACATTCATGGTGAACTCCAAGGTCAAGGTACATCAGTGTCAGATCGCACCATCCATCATTGTTTGAGCCAAAGTGGACTTCATGGGAGACGACCAAGGAGGACACCACTGTTGAAAACAAATAATAAAAAAGCCACACTGGAATTTGCCAAACTGCATGTTGACAAGCCACAAAGCTTCTGGGAGAATGTCCTATGGACAGACGAGACAAAACTGGAACTTTTTGGCAAGGCACATCAGCTCACAGACGCAAAAATGAAGCATACCAAGAAAAGAACACTGTCCCTACTGTGAAACATGGAGGAGGTTCTGTTATGTTCTGGGGCTGCTTTGCTGCATCTGGCACAGGGTGTCCTGAATCTGTGCAGGGTACAATGAAATCTCAAAACTATCAAGGTATTCTAGAGAGAAATGTGCTGTCCAGCGTCAGAAAGCTTGGTCTCAGCCACAGGTCATGGGTCTTGCAACAGGATAATGACCCAAAACACACAGCTAAAAACACCCAAGAATGGCTAAGAATGAAACATTGGACTATTCTAAAGTGGCCTTCTAGGAGCCCTGATCTAAATCCTATTGAACATCTGTGGAAGGAGCTGAAACATGCCGTCTGGAGAAGGCACCCTTCAAACCTGAGACAACTGGAGCAGTTTGCTCATGAAGAGTGGGCCAAAATACCTGCTGAGAGGTGCAGAAGTCTCATTGACAGTTACAGAAATGGTTTGATTGCAGTGATTGCATCAAAAGGTTGTGCAACAAAATATTAAGTTAAGGGTACCATCATTTTTGTCCAGGCCTGTTTCATGAGTTTGTTTTTTTAAATAATTCTGTTGAACCACAATTCAAAAGCATTGTCTGATTTTCATTGGTTAATTTTCATAGAATTTTTATTTATTACCACTTTTGTCAGATTCAAGTTATTTCTGTGACCATTGTGGGTTTTTCTTTCATTAACAGAGGGGTACCAATAATTTTGTCCACATCTGTAGCAGGGGTGACTTACTACCCAGAGAGACCATTCTTATGGGGGAAACAACTTGGCCAAAATGGGATAACTCTCTTATCAGCTGATCATTTTTAATGAAAGGAGGAGCATTAGAGATGGTGATCCTCCTAGAAGGGTTCACTAGCGGCAAAACAACTTTTTCAGTTAAAAAGTGCAGGAGCCGCCCCGATATTAGAAGAATATATGTTAGGAGGAGAAGAAGTTGTTTAAGATTAAGATTAAAGAAGCAGAATAGAAATCTAGATCTAAGAGGAAAGTTTTTGTTTCACTTCTTCAAAGTTCCTTGGAGTTTTCTTTTGTTTAAATTGTTCTGTGAATTTTAAGAAACCATTTTGTGTGTAAAGTTTGTCAAATCCTGAGTTAGTTTTCTTGTTTTTCTGGTTACTGAGGAGAAACCATCTTTTTCTTACGAGCTCGCCTTAAAGAGAGTCACACTCTCAAAATTCTTTTTCCTTCACCTCAGAAGCCATTCTTATCCTAGTTGAATGTTTTTCTTAGATTTTCTGACTTTTTATGCCGTTAAGGTGGACTTTTAATTTGAACAGATTGTGTTTTGGACTTTTTTTGGTCTCATCCACGCCTGACAGAGATGTCCTCCTTCAGCTTTTGGTCTATCTCGCGGCCAGAGACATCATCAATTCGGGCTGGTTGCCAAAAGGACGCTTGATGCGGCTCCAAGACAGCCGTCTGCTGCTTTTCACTGTCCATATACGAGCCCCCAGGCTGGGTCTGCATTTCTTACGGCTGTGAGGAAGCATAGCAGCAGTTGCTTTCTCCCAGTGTCCCGACCTCAAAACCCAGCTGGCACAGACCCGCTGAACACGTGGACCTACAGCTGTTCGTAAGTGAGACTCCCATTTTCCTATCTGCTGGGTTAAACGTGATGTCCTGAAAATCTAAATTATAATTGAACATAACCAGTATTTCATGGTACAATTAGTCTCTCAGCCATAGGATAAAGCTATAAACTGAAGGAAGCTCTTATTCATTTTTAGTAACTGCCTTTCATTTTTGTAGAATAATTCAGAAGTTCATTTTTAGATAATCAGCTTATGAATTTTCCCCATAAAATTGTGTTCTGTTTTTGTTAGACATTTCAGCCTTCCATTACCGTTGAAACATAAAGTCTGGTTTCTTCTTGGTTCCACAAAGGTTTAACGCTAGATTTTATGTTCAGGAATCCACTGACAGTTGATGTGATATTAGACACCTGTTATCATTTGAATCTGTTTATCCATCATTTAAATGTCATATCATGTAACCTGAATGAGTTTAATAAAAGGATGAATGAGAGAAGTTGAAGTGGTTTTCCTTCTGCATATATGTTTCCTAGTTCACAGCAGGAAAAGAACTCCCTTAAATTTTGAGACTGATCCATTAAGTAATTGAAGGTACGGAAATTAATTAATTGAAATTAACTACTAACTAACTAACTAACCTGCACTTATATAGCGCTTTTCTATTCACAAAGACCACTCAAAGTGCTTTCATTAATACTAACCCTCTATTCTAAGGGCCTATAGGAAACAAATATCTAGGGACAATTTAGAACAGCCAATTAACCTAACATGCATGTTTTTGGCATGTGGGAGGAAACCGGAGAAATCCCGGAGTAAACCCACGCAACACGGGGAGAACATGCAAACTCCACACAGATCACTGTTGGTCGAGGGCTGGGATCGAACCCACGATCCCACGATCCCCACAATCCCCCGGCCAAGGGTAAACTGTGCTGCCGCAGTGCTAACCACTGCGCCACCGTGCAGCCTCGTTCTTTTAGAACTGGTGCCCCCTTTTATGAGTGCTTTCCTATTTTATTTTGTGAGTGTAGAGGTGACGGTTTAACTCAGTCCCCTCGCACACCCACTATTAAATAAAATAAATAATTCCTGTACTTTATTACACTATATTTTATTAAATATTGCTATACTGTCTATTTTTTCCAGGATCGTCGTTGCCGCTGCTCCATAAATCATGCATCCGTAGTCTATTGTCGATCGCATTAGTGCTCTGTAAATGTCAATTAATGCCTGTTTATCTGCACCCCATTCGTGTCCAGCTACAGCATTTATGAGATTAATTACTTTTTTGCATTTTGTCTCCAGATTTTCAACATGAACTCTCCATGTGTATGCACTATCAAACCACAATCCTAGATATTTGAATTCACTGACTTTCTCTATTGGTTGATTATATAATGTTACTGGTTCTGTATCAATTCTGCATTTTTTTTTTGTGAAAGTCATATAGCAGGTTTTACTGTTTGAAAATTTAAATCCCCAGTCATATGAACACTTTTCCACTTTCTCTATTGCTTTCTTGATGTTTTTGAACACAAACTTCTCATTTCTTCCCCTCGTCCATATGGCTCCATCATCTGCACATAGTGCTGTTTTGATGGATCCCTCTTGATCCTCAAACATGTCATTAATCATTATATTGAATAAAACAGGGCTTATCACACTCCCCTGAGGAACACCATTTTCTATTTCAAAGTCATTAGAAACTTCTGATCCTACTTTAACCCTAATTGCTCTGTGTGTTAAAAAATCCATTATCCAATTATACATCCTACCACCAGTGTCCATTTTATTCAATTGCATAAGAAGTCCATCCCTCCACAGTGAGTCATAAGCCTTTTCAATATCCAGATAAACTATAACCATTACTTCTTTCATTTTGAGAGTCTTTTCAACATCATTACTTACCCTAACTAGAGTATCCACTGTGGATATTCCTCTTCTAAAATAATTCTGATAGTTGTTCATTAATCGTCTTTGCTCTAGTACATATGAGAGTCTGTAAACTAACACCTTCTCCATCCATTTCCCTAAATGTGACGTTAATGCTATTGGCCTGTAGTTGCCTGGATGAGCTGGATCTTTCCTTGGCTTATTAAATGGTAAAATTACAGCCTTTTTCCACCCATTTGGGATAAACCCCTCCTTCCATATTCTGTTAAACAATTTCAGCACCAGTTGCATTGACTGCATAGGCAACTGCCGGAACATAGCATAGCTTAACTGATCATATCCTGGAGTTGTGTATCCACTATTTTGCAAAGCTCTCTTAAACGCTGACATTGTGAGCTCGAGGTCTAACACAGCCATGTCCTCTTTCACTTCATTTTTTTAAGTTTGCATTTTCTCTGAGTTTATGCTGCCTTTGCTGTCTATGACTCTCACCAAGATGGTCTCCTCTCTGCACTGCTGCAAATGCTCTACCTAGGACTTCTGCCTTTTCTTTGTCTGATACAGCCATCTTGTCCCCATCCACTAAAGCTGGAATTTTAACTGATACCATTTTCCCACTCATTTTTTTAAACATACCCCAGACATCACCTAGTTCTGTTTTCCTACCAAGGGTGGAACAAAATTCTCTCCATGTTGACCTTTTCCTGTTTTTAATAATCATTCGAGCTACTGCCCTTTTCTTTTTATACTCTATTAAATTTTCACTAGTCATAGTCTTCCTCAGCTGTCTGAATGCCTTGTTTCTCTCTTTTATTGCAATACTACATTCGTCATTCTACCAGGGTACAACCATCTTCCTACCCTGTGTTGTTTTCTTAGGTATACTTGCTATTGCAGCATTCAGAATATGATTGGTTACCTGACTTAAACACTCTTCTATGCCACCTTCTAATGTTACCAAATGACATGATTGAACACAGTATTACCTAAATTTTCCCCAATCTGCCTTGTCAAAACACAATCTTGTAAAACATCTTCCCTCTTGTATACATACTTCTGTTATAAACTCCCTGTGCGCTTTTCCCAGCACACGGAGGAGGGGTGAAAGGACAAGGATTTAAACGCAGGCTAATGCACCACACACATTTATTAATACAAATACTGACACATAGTTACAGTTATGGCTCCCTCAGAAGCTTAAGGAGTCCTCAAGGACGTTCTACAGTTATAGGTGAGAATGATCGGGGAACAAACACACACACAGTGAATACTCACAGAACAGGAGCAGTCCGAGTTAGTCCAAAAAAGCACAGAGAGAGCATAGTCCTTCAGCAACTTAGGCTACCATACAGCGATTGACAGCTGTACGTTTAGCACAATGACCCAGCAATGCGTGACTGGAAAAAGGCTCCTAAAGTACACGCATTGCTGGGGATGGTAAATTTGCACATCCACCCTGGTATCTTCACCACTGTTTAGACAAATTAACAATCTTTCATCTAACATCTCTTCCACAACATTTCCATTACTATCTGTATGTGTGCTTCCCCACAAGCTATTATGGGCATTAAAGTTTCCACACCGTACCTCTTTCATCTGCCCTTCCCCTGCCATAACACTGAAAATATCTGCTGTTAACTTCCTACATGGGTTGTAATAATTAATCAGCTTAATATTTCCTTGTCCATTTGGCCTACATATTTCAATAATATTACACTCTATATCCTCAGAGGAGGGAATCACCCTATACGCCAGGCCATCTTTAATGAAAGTGGCACATCTTCCTCCATTTACAGTGTAAATTCTATCCTGTCTGAATGAACTGTATACTGGAATAACAAAATCTAAGTGAGGTTGAAGCCATGTATCCTTTACACACACTACCTGTGGAACAACTTCTAGTTCGTAAAGATACTTCTTGAGTTCTTGTCCGTTTGCTATAAGACTCCTCGCATTCCACTGTAGTATGTGTAGTACCAGAATTAAAGGTCTGATGACATGTTTTTGACCTTTTTTAGCATGTTGTGTAAACCCAGGAGTCATTGTCAATGATTAATATAATATTTACAGCAGCGCCTGCATAAACTAGTTATCATCAAAAAACAGCAGCCGCTGACAGGACTGTGGAGCCGCCCACCGAATTAAGGGCGGCACCCCCATGACGTAATTGACAGAATGGACTCCGGTCTTGTTGACTGGAATGACAGCAGCTTTGTGGCTCACAGTTTCTGTGGTTTGCAGCATAGTGCAGATACAGGCACGCTACCGGGCCCGGCCCACCACTGTTTTACACGCGCTTTTGTGCCAAAAACTTTGAAGAACGCGGCGTTCGTGTTTGTCAGGCACGATGCCCACCGCCCCCCATTGCGCCCACCCTACGATGGCCCGTTCAGAGTGCTGGAACCAGAGGACAAACATTTTTTGTTACACTTGGGGGTTCGTCGGGAGAAAATATGTACAGTATAGACAGATTTAAGCCCGCCTTTGTGGTGGCGGACGAGCAAGTGATGTTGGCTCGGGCCCCTCGGCGTGGAAGACCCCCACGGAGAACTCCCCAGGTGAACGATTCATTAGAGCAGCCACACGGTGCAAGTCGCACCCCCCCCCCCTCGCCATTGCCCACTCGCAGACAGACACACCCCCAGGAGCCCCCCACCGGCACAGCAGTGCCGCAGAGGCGGAGAACCCCCGTTACAGCAGATATGGGAGGAGACTGAAGCCAAAAGGAATTAAGGATTGAAACTCGGTCTGAGATTCTGGGGTGGGGGGGGGGGGTGGCGGTGTAGACGCTGGGATAATCATCTCAGACTGGATGCAGAGGGTAAACAGATGAGGACAATAGGTATTGAGATGGGAGAGATTGTGGTGATGTAGCAGGAAGGAGGAGCTGGGGGACAGTGGAGGGAGAATGGTTGAATGTATTGTGATGCGAGATTTCATGCAGATGGGAGATGGAGGGATGATATAAAAGGAGAGACCCTGGTGTATTGTTGTGATGCTTTTCTGTGTATGACTGAAGTGAGAGTGAATAAAGTCGTCTGCTGTGCAAGTCTGGCTCCGTTATTTGCACTCTCCACACTGGAGAGCTGCTGTACTCAGTCTCATCTCCAACGGAGATGAAGCTGAGTACAGAGGACTTATCCAGGACTTCGTGGACTGGTGCCATCGGAACTGCCTCCAGATCAACGCGAGGAAAACTAAGGAGCTGGTGGTGGACTGCCACAGGCAAGGACAACCCCTCACAGCACCAGTAAACATCCAGGGAACAGACATTGAGATGGTGACATCCTACAAGTACGTGAGTGTTAATCTGAACAATAAACTAGACTGGTCACACAATACCGACGCACTCTACAAGAAGGGACAACACAGGCTGTTCCTACTGAGGAGGCTCAGGTCTTTTGGTGTACAAGAGGTGCTCTTGAAGACATTCTACGACACGGTGGTGGCATCAGCCATCACTTTTGGAGTGGTCTGCTGGGGCAACGGCATTACAGCAGCCGATAGGATGAGACTGAACAAACTAATCAAGAAAGCTAGCTCTGTCCTGGGGAAACGCCTTGACCCAGTGGAGGAGATAGGAGAGAGAAGGATGGTGGCTAAACTGTCATCTCTGCTGGAGTCCAAGTCCCACCCCATGCAGGACCACCCCATGCATGTTAGGTTAATTGGCTGTTCTAAATTGTCCCTAGATATTTGTTTCCTATAGGCCCTTAGAATAGAGGGTTAGTATTAGTGAAAGCGCTTTGAGTGGTCTTTGTGACTAGAAAAGCGCTATATAAGTGCAGGTTAGTTAGTTAGTTAGTTAGGTCATACTGAACGCACTGAGGAGCTCATTTAGCAGTAGACTACATCATCCTAGATGCGTGACCGAGAGGTTTCGCAGGTCCTTCCTGCCTACGGCTGTCAGACTGTATAACCTAAGCAGGGCTGCTTGCAGAGATAGCAAAAAAAAACGTGACGACCTAATAGTATTGAATGCAAAAGACGCAACAGACTTACACAAATGGTCCCCTCCAGTATACAACTAGGACAATATCAGTCACTATGGAGGGTGACAATATGTATGGGTACATATTCATACCATGAAGGGTAACTAAATAGGTGGTTATGCTGTTTAGTCCATCTAGCTACAATGCTCGTGATAGTGTTGGCAATACTGGCTGGCTGACAACACTGCAGATGATGCACACAAAACATGCACAGCTGACTGTCACTGAGTCTGACTTGCTAGGCACAATGCCCGCTTGGCACGGCTCAAACCTATACGGTTTGATGCCCCCAGATTCTTCATTGTCATCCCATTCTTCGGAACTATAATCGTCTGAAGACTGGACAACACAAATCAATTCCAGACTGCATGTGCTAGAACCATGGTCGATGTTTTCAACTGCTTCCATCCTGTGTGTACAAAGGGCATCCAAGCGCTGTGTTCTGTCGATGACGTTACAATATAGCTGGAGGGTTTTCCAGCCACTGACGCAATGGGTGACGTAGCACTCATCAAAACATCAGATATTCGCGTAAAAAAAGCTTGTTTCACTTAGAACTGCACAGACAAACCAATTTTGTCATATTGTATTATGTGTTGAAAAATTAGAAGAAGTCAAGAATGTGTCATCAGACCTTTAAGGTCTTGTTTCAGCATGTGCAGTCTCCCCAGTTTCAGCTTTCAATAAAGCATGAATCTGGTCAGCTGTGATATCTTTCACATCTAGGAAGCTTCCTACTGCTTCCACAGTGATTTTGATTCTGTCAATTTTCTTCTTTAGCTATGCAGCAACATTCATGGTGAGGCAGATAAAAGCTATAAAGAATCTAGCAACAACTGTCAGGATCATCCCCAACTCTGAACAACTCATTCTCCTTGGAGACTTCAATACCAGAGTGGGTGCTGACCACGACTCCTGGCCCTCCTGTCTTGGACCATTTGGCGTGGGCAGAATGAATGACAACGGACAGCAGCTGCTCGAGTTCTGCACATATCACGATCTGTGCATCACAAACTCGTTCTTTAAGACCAAGCCCCAACACAAGGTTTCCTGGCGACATCCGCACTCAAAGCACTGACACCAGCTGGACTTGATCCTGACCAGGCGCACCTCACCGAAGAACGTACTAATCACCCGTTCGTTCCAGAGTGCAGATTGCGACACAGACCATTCATTGGTGTGTTGCAAGGTCAAGCTGCAGCTGAAGAAATTCCATCATGCTAAACAGCCTGGAAAGGCACGGATTGACACCAGCAAGATGGCCCAACCAGAACTTGTTGAGCAGTTTGCCTCCACCTTTGAGAAGGAACTTGGTGTACCACAAGAAGGAGAATCTGCAAAGCAGAAGTGGGAAGAGCTGCGAAACACCATCCACTGCACAGCCTTGGCTACCATTGGGAGGAAAACCTCGAAGTCACAGGACTGGCTTGATGCCAAGTTGACTGAGATGACCCCCGTCATTTAAGCCAAGCGCTCAACACTTGCTGAGTACAAGAAGTACCCAAACGAGAACAATCTCCAGATTCTCAGGGCTGCGAGAAGCAAAGTTCAGCAGACTGCTCGGCGCTGTGCCAACGAATACTGGACTCAGCTCAGCCAAGACGTTCAAACCGCTGCCATAACACGGAACATCCGTGGTATATACGATGGCATCAAGAAAGCACTTGGTCCGGCTCAGAGCAAGACGGCCCCCCTCAAATCCTCCACTGGGGAGATGATCACAGAAAAGAAAAAGCAGATGGAGAGATGGGTGTAACATTACTCCAACCTCTACTCCAGACAGAACACCGTGACACCGTCAGCCCTTGATGCCATCAACTGCCTGCCATTCATGGACGAACTTGACGCCAAGCCAACCATCGATGAACTCAGCAAGGCCATTGATAGCTTGGCCACTGGCAAGGCACCCGGCAACGACGGCATACCCCCCGACCTGATCAAGCACTGCAAGACCGCCCTACTGCTGCCATTGCATGACGTCCTCTGCCAGTGCTGGAAGGAAGGTGCCGTACCACAGGACATGAGGGACGCCAAGATCATCACCCTCTACAAAAACAAAGGGGAGAGAAGCGACTGCAACAACTACAGGGGCATCTCCCTCCTCAGCGTTGTTGGCAAAGTCTGCGCACGAGTTGTTCTCGTTCGTCTACAGAAGCTTGCCAAACGTGTCTACCCCGAGTCTCAGTGTGGCTTCCGCGCTGAGCGATCGACGGTCGACATGATATTCTCCATCCGCCAACTCCAGGATAAATGCAGAGAACAGAACATGCCCCTGTACGTCGCCTTCATCGACCTCACCAAAGCGTTCGATCTGGTCAGCAGAGAGGGCCTTTTCAAGATCCTGCCAAAGATAGGATGCCCACCAAAGTTGCAAAGCCTCATCGAATCGTTTCACACCAACATGCAGGGGATAGTGCAGCACGACGGCAACGTCTCAGAGCCATTCAACATATGCAGCGGAGTGAAACAGGGCTGTGTACTTGCGCCAACCCTCTTTGGGATTTTCTTTGCTATGCTCCTGAGGCATGCCTTCAGCACAGCAACATAGGGAATCTACCTGCACACAAGATCTGTGTGAACATACTGTTAATTACCGTATACACTGCACTGCTGTCCTTTGCACTTCTGATTGGATGCTAAACTGTGTTTCGTTACCTTGTATTCATACATGTGTAATGACAATAAAGTTGAATCTAATCTAATCTAATCTAATCTGACAGCAGGCTTTTCAACCTCGCCCGCCTGAAAGCCAGAACCAAAGTACGCGAGGCTCTAATTAGAGACATGCTGTTCGCAGACGACTCTGCAGTCGCAACCCACACACAGCAGGAGCTTCAGATCCTGATGGACCACTTCTCCCAGGCATGCAAGGACTTCGGGCTTACCATCAGCCTGAAGAAGACTAACGTCTTGGCGCAAGGCACGGAAGCACCACCAACCATCACCATCGACGACTACGAGCTGGAGGTCGTGAATCAGTTCACGTACCTGGGGTCCACGATCAGCAACAACCTCTCCCTTGATACAGAGATCGACAAGAGGATTGGAAAATCAGCCTTCACACTCGCTCACCTTACCACACGAGTGTGGGAGAATCCCAAACTCTCTGTCAAGACGAAGATGGCAGTGTACAATGCCTGCGTCATCAGCACACTGCTCTATGGGAGTGAGACGTGGACAACATACGCCCGACAGGAAAAGAGACTGAACTCCTTCCACTTGCGCTGCATTCGCCACATCCTGGACATATCCTGGCAGGACAAAGTGCCCAACACAGAAGTTCTGTCCCGCGCCGGCCTTCCCTCCATGTTCACTCTACTCAGGCAGCGCAGGCTCCGCTGGCTAGGCCACGTTCACCATATGGAGGATGGCAGAATCCCCAAAGACGTCCTCTACGGAGAACTGGCAACTGGCAGGAGAGATGTTGGCCGCCCACAGCTGCGCTTTAGAGACGTCTGCAAGAGAGACATGAAGGCCCTGGAGATCAATACAGAGTGCTGGGAGGACCTTGCAATGGACCGCTCCAAATGGAGAGGCACCCTGACCAGACAGCTCAAGGTGGGTGAAGAGAGACTGACTGCTGCAGCAGATGAAAAAAGGACCCGCAGGAAGAACCGCCACAGACCCAGCAGCACGGAGACCACCCAAAAGTGCGACCTGTGTGACAGGGACTGCCATTCGCGCATCGGCCTGTTCAGCCACAGGCGGTGTTGTTCCCGCAGAGTAGACGTTAAGGATTCTCTTCCATGGTCATCATAGACCTTCTGCAGAAATGCATGTTGGATCAGCGAGATTCTTTGTTTCAAGTGGTGTCTCTACCAGGATAAAAAAAAAGAATTAAAAATCATAATAACAATAATAATAATAATAATAATTCAAGCTGCAAGCAGATTTAAAGACACTTGTGCCTTGGCACTGCTCCATGCTTTGTCACAGTCAAGGGCTTTTATGGCCACCGCATTGTCACATTTACAGTACATTCACTGAAGTGAGTACACCCCTCACATTTTTGGAAAATATTTGATTATAGCTGTTCATGGGACAACAATGAAGATATGCCACTTTGATACAATGTAGTCAGTGTACAGCTTGTATAACAGTGTATGTTTGCTGTCCCCTCAAAATAATTCAATACACAGCCATTAATGTCGAAACCGCTGGCAACAAAAGTGAGTACACCCCTAAGTGAAAATGTCCAAATTGTGCCCAAAGTGTCAATATTTTGTGTGGCCACCATTATTTCCCAGCACTGCGTTAACTCTCTTGGGCATGGAGTTCACTAGAGCTTCACAGGTTGCCACTGGAATCCTCTTCCACTCCTCCATGATGACATCATGGAGCTGGTGGATGTTAAGAGACCTTGCGCTCCTCCACCTTCCATTTGAGGATGTTTCACAGATGCTCAATAGGGATTAGGTCTGGAGACATGCTTGGCCAGTCCATCACCTTTACCCTCAGTTTCTTTAGCAAGGCAGTGGTCGTCTTGGAGGTGTGTTTGGGGTCGTTATCATGTTGGAATACTGCCTTGTGGCCCAGTTTCCGAAGGGGATGGGATCATGCTCTGCTTTAGTATGTCACAGTACATGTTGGCATTCATGGCTCCCTCTGTAGCAATATTTAATAAAATATAGTGTGATAAGGTACAGGAATTATTTATTTTATTTTAATAGTGGGTGTGCGAGGGGACAGAGTTGAACCGTCACCTCTACACTCACAAAATAAAAATAGGAAAGCACTCGTAAAAAGGGGGAACCAGTTCTAAAGAACAATTTGTATTATTAACTTAATTTCAATTAATTAATTTCCGTACCTTCAATTACTTAATGGATCAGTCTCAAAATTTAAGGGAGTTCTTTTCCTGCTGTGATCTAGGAAACATATATGCGAAAGGAAAATGCTTCAACTTCTCTCATTCACCCTTTTATTAAACTCATTCAGGTTATATGATATGGCATTCAAATGATGGATAAACAGATTCAAATGATAACAGGTGTCTAATATCACATCAACTGTTTGTGGATTCCTGAACATAAAATCTAGCGTTAAACCTTTGTAGAACCAAGGAGAAACCAGACTTATGTTTCAATGGTAACATAAGGCTGAAATGTCTAACAAAAACAGAACGCAATTTTATGGGGAAAAGTCATAAGCTGATTATCTAAAAATGAACTTCTGAATTAATCTACAAAAATGAGAGGAAGTTACTTATAAATGACTAAGAATCTTCCTTCAGTTTATAGGTTTATCCTATGGCTGAGAGATTAACTGTACCATGAAATACTGGTTATGTTCAATTGTAATTTAGATTTTCAGGACATCATGTTTAACCCAGCAGATAGGAAAATGGGAGTCTCACTTACAAACAGCTGTAGGTCTACATGTTCAGTGGGTCAGTGCCGGCTGGGGTTTTGAGGTCGGGACACCGGGAGAAAGTGACTGCCGCTATGCTTCCTCAACAGCCGTAAGAAATGCAGGCTCAGCCGGGGGCTCACAAAGGACAGCGGCCGCAGTAGTAAAGGCCGTCTCGGAGCAGGCGTGGAGAGTCCTTTTGGCAACCAGTCCAAATTTATGATGTCTTTGGCCATGGGATAGACCAAAACTGACTGAAGAACGTCTCAGTCAGGCGTGGATGAGGCCAAAAAAGTCCAAAACACAATCTCTGTTCACTTTAAAATAGGAAAATTAAAAGTCCACCTTAACGGCATGAAAAGTCAGAAAATCTAAGAAAAACATTCAACTAGGATAAGAATGGCTTCTGAGGTGAGGGGAAAAAAGGATTTTGAGAGTTTGACTCTCTTTAAGACGAGCTCGTAAGAAAAAGATATTTTCTCCTCAGTCACCAGAAAAATGAGAAAACTAACGCAGGATTTGACAAACTTCACACACAAAAAGGTTTCTTAAATTTCACGGAACAATTTAGACAAAAGAAACTGCAAGGAACTTTGAAGAAGTGAAACAAAAACTTTTCTCTTAGATCTAGATCGCTATTCTGCTTCTTTAATCTTAATCTTAAACTTCTTCTTGATCTCTCTTTCTCACATCATGTTTTTTTTTTTCCTTCTAACATGCAGGGAAACTCCTGCACTTCTTTAACTGAAGCACGCTGTTAGTCATATAAAAAGTGGGGCCGGTCAGAGACAGGCCAATCAGCTTTCATAAAGAGGAGTTTGAATGGGCCTTTGTCCAATGCGAAAACATTTCTTTTCTTTTCTTTTATTTATTTATTTTTTTTTATTACTTATTTTGTACCCGTAGGTAGATTTGTTTTGCAGTCTGGTGGCAAGCCACCAGCTGCCGGTCGCTGTGTGCGCAAGCGCCCCTTATCCCTAACCTGCATGTTTTTGGCATGTGGGAGGAAACCGGAGAAATCCCGGAGTAAACCCACGCAACACGGAGAGAACATGCAAACTCCACACAGATCACTGTTGGCCGGGGGCAGGGATCGAACCCACGATCTCACGATCCCCGCGATCCCCCGGCCAAGGGTAAACTGTGCTGCCACAGTGCTAACCACTGCGCCACCGTGCAGCCCCAATTTCTTTGTTTGGGAGCAGCCAATCAAATGAAAAGGCATTATCCCATGAAAGGTAGAGAGGAGTGGTTTACCAGGAATGATATCGTACAAGGATTAATACCCATGCAGTTCTTGTGAAATTATGTACTCAATATAAAATCTAACTAAATTAAATGACTCGGCTAATATTCAGTGATCATGCATTTCTATCATTACTAATAATATTAACATTCATTTGAATAACACTCATGAAAATAAACATTCCTAATACATGCACTTCACATTTAGATCAAGGATTAATGAATTACTGCAAACCCTGGTCGGTGATCAAAAGTACGATTTTCAGTGTCCTTAGGATCCTGGGACGATGACAGCTGGAAATTAGAAAAACTTAAATGTTTAGTCAAATTAACCGTCAGATTATACAATGAAACATATTCCGTAGATATCCACCAGGAGGTACTGTTGAGCTGTAGATAATTTTGTAGGTGTCTGTCATGCGAGAGAAATGGCCTAAAAAGCTGTGATTTGTCTAGGAAAGGAAGGAGGCCATATATCTGTCCGGTTAAGAAGTTTATGACCTTTTAAGATCATTAGTTTCCTGTAGGGCGGCTGCTATCCACATGATCTGTCTACTTTGAGATCTGGACTTCAGAGTTTTTTAGTCCACTTAAGCCTTTAAAAGCAAATTCTGATCCTTACCATCGATGCAAGAGGGGGCTTGTTGACATTGGGGTCCTGGGAAAGGTACAGCATTCTTGGTCAGCCCTTGAGTGGAGATGTTTTAATATGAAGAAAAGTGAGATTCCTGTAGAATGAAGAAAAGTGATCTTCTGGATCAGCCTGAGGGGACGATGATGCTACACCTCAGTGAACTGTAGCTCCCCAGTGCTGGCAGTACTCATGCAGCCCCAAACCATGACACTTCGACCACCATGCTTGACTGTACGCAAGACACACTTGTCTTTGTACTCCTCACCTGGTTGCCGCCACACATGTTTGACACTATCTGAAACAAGTAAGTTTATCTTGGTCTCATCAGACCATAGGACATGGTTCCAGTAATCCATGTCCTTGGTCTGCTTGTCTTCAGCAAACTGTTTGCAGCCTTTCTGGTGCATCATCTTTAAAAGGGGCTTCTTTGTGGGATGACAGCCATGCAGACCAATTTGATACTGTTTGCAGCATATGGTCTGAGCACTGACAGGCTGAACTCCACCCCTTCAACCTCTGCAGCAATGCTGGCAGCACTCATACATTGTCACGCCTCGCCGCTCATCAGCGGCGCCAGCTGCACGCACACCTGTGCCTTGTCAGCGGCGAGGGATTTAAGCCGTCTCGCCCTGGGCTTCGGCCTGAAGCCGTCTGTCTTCGTTGGCTTCCCTTGCTGCAAGGAATCCCCTTCAATGAGCAAGATTACACGTAAGAATCTCTTACCTTCTCCTTCCAGTCTCCTCCCCTGTGCACAGGTGGATTTCCCGGCGGCGGACTACTTCCTACAGCCACCGCCTCCTCGCTGCTGCATCAGGCGCTCCAGGTCGCTGTCTACCGGGCTACACCCTTGCTGTGCCAGCCACCTGCCCAAATCAAGTATGCCTACGATCGTTGTCATATCTCCTGTGTTGGTGTGGTGCCCGTTACCCTTCTCCCTCTGCTTCTCCCATAGGGTTGTCCGGCTGAACGGCCTCCTGCCTCCGTGCCTGACGCAGACACCACCACCAACACATATACATCTCGCATACACACACTCACACACACTTGTTGTTAATAAAGCTATTAAATCTACCCTGAGCCTGCGTGTGTGTCTCCTGAGCCGTGCATTATGTCATACATCTATTTTCAAAAGACAACCTCTGGATATGATGCTGCGCACATGCACTCAACTTCTTTGGTCAACCATGGCGAGGCTTGTTCTGATTGTAACCTGTCCTGTTAAACCGCTGTATGGCCTTGGCCACCGTGCTGCAGCTCAGTTTCAGGGTGTTTGCAATCTTCTTATAGCTTAGGCCATCTTTATGTAGAGCAACAATTCTTTTTTTTTCAGATCCTCAGAGAGTGTCATGATTTTCCCCTCAGGGAAGGAACAGTGACCAAAGCATTGGACTGCTAGTTGTGAGATTTATTAAGGAAAACATAAAGTCCAAACAGTGAGCAAAAATAAACTTACAGCAACTGAGGAGTGTAGGGAAATGGTGAGGATAGCAAACAGGAATGCACGGCAGAACAGGGTAGGGGTTCTGACAGAATAGAAAGACAACGTAGACAACCACGAGGCACTGACAAGTGAGTAAACGGAAAAGCGGTCTTAAATAAAGCAGGCTATCAAACACAGCAAGTGCCATCAGGTGTGGATCACATGAACGGGCAGGTTGACCTAATTACTAGGCATGAATGACTAAGCAACAAATACAGGTTGATAACAAGGTGGGAGTGTAAGGGAAAAGAGGTGGAGAGCTCCTGTCAGAAAGATACAAAATATAAACATTAGGAACTAAATGCCAGGATAATAATAATAATCACAATAAGGACATGAATGCATAACAGAACGACTGACAGCTAAGAACACGTCATAAACAAACATACAGTAAAATAAACACACAACACCGGGAAAACACAAGAAATAATCAGAAATAAATTAAGAGCCTAAGCACGGTGACACACCGCGCTCAGCCTCGTGACAGAGCCCCCCTTAAGGGGTGGGATTCCAGACACCCCAGGGTAACATCAAAGAAAACGAAAGAACCCCCCCACCCACCTAACAGGAAAGAAACAATAAACCAACCCGGTAGGGCAGTGGGGGAACCAGGCTAGGAGGGAATAAAAACAAAACCCCGCTAAGGATCCACACCAGGCAAAAACCCAACCGCTGAAGCCCCCTGGACAAAAGTGCTGGACAGTTCAGGCGGGTGGCAAGAGTCCCAAGCCTGGCAGATGACATGATGGAAAGAGTTGGGTTGCCCACCAGACAGTGTAGGCCACCCAACCCCGCGATACAGTCTGCTAGGTGGTCTGCCAGAGTTCTTTAACCATCCATCCATCCATCCATCTTCTACTGCTTTTCCGGAGGTCCGGGTCTCGAAGGCAGCAGTTCAAGAAGAGAAGCCCAGACTTCCCTCTCCCCAGCCACCTGCTCCAGCTCTTCAGAGAGGATACCAAGACGTTCCCAAGACAGGTGGGAGACATAGTCTCTCCAGCAAGTCCTGGGTCTGCCCCGGGGTCTCCTCCCAGGGGAACGTGCCCGAAACACCTCAAGTGGGAGGCATCCTGATCAGATGCCATTACCACCTCAACTGGTTCCTTTCAATGTGGAGGAGCAGCGGTTCTACTCTGAGCCTCTAACGGATGACTGAGCTCCTCACCCTATCTCTGAGGGTGAGTCCAGCGATCCTACGAAGAATGCTCATTTCAGCTGCTTGTATTCGCGATCTCATTCTTTCGGTCCTTACCCAGAGCTCGTGACCATAGGTGAGGGTAGGAACATAGATTGACTGGTAAATTGACAGCTTTGCCTTAGATCTCAGCTCCCTCTTCACCACAACAGACCGGTACAACATCTGCATCACTGCAGATGCTGCTCCAATCCATCTGTCAATCTCTTGCTCAATTCTCCCCTCACTCGTGAATAAGACCCCAAGATACTTAAACTCCTCCACTTGGGGCAGGAGCCTGTCCCCAACCCAGAGAGGACAATCCACCTTCTTCCGGCTGAGGACCATGGACTCGGACTTGGAGGTACTGATTCTCATCCCAGCTGCTTCACACTCAGCAGCAAACCGTCCCAGTAAGAACTGTAGGTCATTGCTGGATGAAGCCAGCAGGACAAATTCATCTGCAAACAACAGAGATGAGATCCTGTGGTCACCAAGCATGACACCCTCCATTCCCTGGCTGTGCCTAGAAATCCTGTCCATAAAAATTATGAGCAGAATCAGTGACAAAGGGCAGCCCTGGCGGAGTCCAACTCTCACTGGGAATGAGTCCGATCGAGTGTTGGCAATATGAACCAAACTCTCACAATCGTCGTACAGAAACCGAATAACTCATAACAACAAGCCCAATACCCCATACTCCCGAAGCACCTCCCACAAAAATCCACGAGGGACGCGGTCGAATGCCTTCTCCAAGTCCACAAAACACATGTAAACTGGTTGGGCAAACTCCCATGAACCCTCAAGGAGTCTCGAGAGGGTAAAGAGCTGGTCCAATGTGCCAAGGCCAGGACGAAAACCACATTGCTCCTCCTGAATCCGAGGTTCGACCAACAGCCGGACTCTCCTCTCCAGTACCTTGGCATAGACCTTCCCAGCGAGGCTGAGGAGTGTGATCCCTCTAAAGTTGGAGTGCACCCTCCGGTCCCCTTTTTTGAAGAGAGGAACCACCACCCCGGTTTGCCATGCCCAAGGCACTGCCCCCGACCTCCACGCAATGTTGCAGAGGCGTGTCAACAATGACAGCCCTACAACATCCAGGACCTTGAGGTACTCATGGCGAATCTCGTCCACCCCTGGGGCCCGGCCACCAAAGAGATTTTTAACCACCTTGGTGACCTCAGCCCCTGTGATAGGCGAGTTGTCCTTCTCGTCCACAAGCCCTACTTCCTCTGTGGAAGGCGTATCAGTGGGATTGAGGAGGTCCACGAAGTATTCCTTCCACTGCCTGATGATATCCCCAGTTGAAGTCAGCAGTGCCCCATCCGCACCATATACAGTGTGGACAGGGAGCTGCTTTCCCCCTCCTGAGCCACCGGACAGTTTGCCAGAATCTCTTCGAGGCCAACCAAAAGCCTTGTTCCATGGCCTCACCAAACTCCTCCCATACCCGAGTTTTTTCTTCAGCAACCACCCGAGCTGCACTCCACTTTGCCTGCCGGTACACCTCAGCTGTTTCAGGAGTCCCACAAGCCAACCAAGCTTGATAGGACTCCTTTTTCAGCTTAATGGCCCCCCTCACCACTGGTATCCACCCCTTGGTTCGGGGGTTTCCACCACGAGACGCCCCAATGACCTTGTGGCCGCAGCTCTGGGCCACCGCTTCAACAATGGAGGTGGAGAACATGGCCCATTCAGCCTCCATGTCTCCAGACTCCCTCGTAATGTGGTTGAAGTTCTTCCGGAGGTGAGAGTTGAAGACCACCTGGACAGGGGCCTCAGCCAGACGTTCCCAGCACACCCTCACTATACGTTTGGGTCTACCAGGTCTGAATGGCATCTTCCCCTGCCATCGGATCCAACTCACTACCAGGTGGTGATCAGTTGACAGCTCTGCACCTTTCTTTACCGGAGTGTCCAAGACATACAGTCACAGGTCTGATGACACAATAACAAAATTGATGATTGACCTGCGACCTAGGGTGTCCTGGTTCCAAATGCACATATGGACACCCTTATGCTCGAACATGGTGTTTGTTATGGACAAACTGTGGTTTTCACCTGAGCAGAAAGGGTGGTCCAAGAGGCAGCTGCTCAACGGGAAGTGGTGAGCAAGATAGAGGAGTCGGGAAAACCATGACAATGTCAGGGTGAGGAGAGGGAACCACGATGGCCTCGGGCGGATGAGAGGGAACCATGACGGCCTCGGCAGAGGGGAGGGAACCATGATTGCCTCGGGCAGAAGAGAGGAAACCACGACAGCCTCGGGCAGAGGAGAGGGAACCATGACAGCCTCGGGTGGAGGAGAGGGAACCATGACGGCCTCAGGCAGAGGAGAGGGAACCATGATGGCCTCGGCAGAGGGGAGGGAACCACGATTGCCTCGGGCAGACGAGAGGAAACCACGACAGCCTCGGGCAGAGGAGAGGGAACCATGACGGCCTTGGGTGGAGGAGAGGGAACCATGACGGCCTCGGGCAGAGGAGAGGGAACTATGATGGCCTCGGGCGGATGAGCGGGAACCACGATGGCCTCAGCAGAGGGGAGGGAACCACGATTGCCTCGGGCGGAAGAGAGGGAACCACAATGGCCTCGGGCAGAGGAGAGGGAACCACGATGGCCTCGGGCAGAGGAGAGGGAACCACAACAGCCTCAGGCAGAGGAGAGGGAACCCCGACGGCCTCAAAGTGGCCTGCAGCACCCTTGGTGGTCCCGGACTGGGACATAGCAGCACCCACGGTAGCTGTGGGCTGAAGCAAGACAGCACTCGTGGTGGTTCCGGGCTGGAGCAAGGCAGCACCCATGGCTGCTCTGGGCTGGAGCAAGACAGCACCCACGGTGGTTCCGGGATGGAGCGTTCAGCACCTACGGTGGCTCCGGGCTGGAGCAAAGCTGCACCCGTGGTGGCTCTGGGCTGGAACACAGCTGCACCCACGGTGTTCCCGGACTGGGACAGAGGTTCACCCACGGTGGTCCCGGACTGGGACAGAGCTGCAATCACGGTGGTCCTGGACTTTGAAAGAGCTGTACCCACGGTGGTCCCGGACTGGGACAGAGCTGCATCCACAGTGGTCCCCGGGCTGGAGCGCGACGCCCACGGCAGACCTGGACTGGAGCACAGCACCCACGTTCGTTTAAGGCTAGGGTGCAGCACCCATGATGGCCCCCAACTGGGACACAACAGCCACGGAGACCCGGACTGAGGCGTAGCTGCACCCACGGAGGTCCCAGGCTGGGACGAAGCACCCGCGATGACCTCGGCCAATGGGGGAGCTGCACACATGGAGGCCCCGGGCTGGGGCGGAGCACCCGCGAAGACCTGATTGCTGGGGTCTTTCTGCAACTGTGGGGGTTCCCCCTACAGTTGATAGTGCTATGAGATGACTGTTGTTGTGAAATGGTGCTATATAAATAAAGTTGAATTGAATTGACTTCAACTGGAGGAGGAGGAGCACTGACGGAGGTCCCTGACTGGGACGGAACACCCGCGATGACCTCAGCAGAAGGAGAAGCTGCACCCACTGTGGTCTCGGGTGGCAAGGCTGGACACACAGAGTCCTCTGGTGAAGTTGGAACATCCTCAGTGACCCTGGGGAAAGACTCCAACAAGAGAGACAGAGAAACAAGGTCAGGGTCACCAGCAGCAGTGGAGCTCAGCGAGGTGAGCTCAGGTGCAGCTGACAGCTGCACTTGGCTCTCCCCACCAAGAGCCAGGCAAGAGCTCTCCAAAACAGAGAAAGTGAAAACAAAGACGAGTACTTGCCTGAGCTCAAGCTCCACCACCATCCAGGACTCCGTCGATGCAGGTGGTGACGTCTCGGGCCTGGCACTTTGGAGGTCCAGTTCTGACTCTGCTGTGGCGGCCCCTGCAGCAGGCATGGTGGTTGGTGCAGTCCTAGAACCCCCCAGCAAAGTAACCCATGCAGGTGGCTCACTCACCCGGTGTGGTGACAGGAGGTCGGCTCCCTGCTGGCGCTGGATCCTGCACTACTGAAGCCAGGGGATGCTCCATCGTCGGTGCAGGCTTCAGCTCGGTAACAGCACTCTCCCTCCATCCGGACCGTGGCTGCGGGGCTGGAACCAGTTCCTTCAGGGCCGTAGGCTCCTCCACCATCCGGCAGCTCAATCCTGCAGCCGGCGGACACTCAAGGGGCAAAAGAGGAGACACGGAGAGAGCAAGTGAAAAGTCTTTAGCTGCAGCAGGTGGTGAGAGCTCAGAGCACTGTGTAGGCCGAGCCTCACCATCGGGAATCAGGCAAGATAATTTATGTGTTGGTGAATGAGAATGGAAAAACATTTGCCTGGGTTCCCGGGGCACGATGGTTTCTGCTGCAGCTGGTGTTGAATCCACCCTCTCCGTGGCTACAGTTGCCATTGGCCCCTCAGAGGAATGTAGAGGAACCACCCCTGCAGACATGGTGACGGGCGGAGCCAGGAAGGAGGCGATCAGTCCTTCAGCAGCGGGAAGATTTACTTTTATATATGTTTATTGAGCTTTTGAGGGCCGCAAACAATACAGACAAACCAAACAGCAAGAAATGACAAAGAGAACCCTCTTTTTCAGCCCCCAAACTACCACCCCATCATCCCATCTCCACACACAAAAACAAACAAACAAAAAAAAATAATAATAATACTAAATACCACAATACAATACAAATTTGTCAGAAGCAGAAGAATTGCATCCTGAAAACACAATCGGAAATAATGGTGGTCTATTTGGTAATGCACTTTGACCTCTCAGTCCAAGCAAGACCATAGAGGCCACTCCAGAGGGCCTGGGCGCCATCTCCTCCTATATAACTCAAAAAGGGGTCCCATATATCAAAAAACGAAAAGGTTTGTCTTTGAACCAGAAGCTAATAGCTTCTAATGGGATAAGTTCCATCACACCACGAATCCAATGTGTAACTGTAGGAGCAGACTCTGAGGTCCATAAAAGAAGAATACATCTTCTTGCACAAAAGAGAAGTACCTGCAACAGTTTGAGTGTGGAGGAGCAAAGATTTAGTGGGGTAGGATTTACTCCTAGAATGCAGCTAAGAGGAGTGAGGGCTAGATTTTTCTTGAATATAATATCAATTTCTTTACAGATTTTTACCCAGAAGTCATTAATAGGAGGACATTTAAATAAACAATGAAAATATGAACCTTCAGAAATTTTACACTTATTACAAAATTTTGAAAATAGAAGGTTAAACTTATTGCATTTCACTGGAGTAATATGAAGTCTGTATATGCTCTTGAATTGTAACTTTCTAGCTTTGTTAGTAAAAAGGTAGTTTGCACTACCTGACCGCACCTCATCCCATATATCAGGTGAAAATGATTCTCCAAAGTCCACTTCCCAAAGAGATCTGACATGAGCTGTGCAATCACTAGAAGGGACTGAGAGGGTCTTGTAGAACCAAGTGATTAGTTTTCTAGGGTCTGGTTTCTGAATCACCTCCTCCATAGGTGAAAGAAAGAACCCATTAAGGTGCAGCATAATAGATGAAGAAATAAAACTACGAATTTGCAGATACCTAAAAAAGTTATTCTGTGGGAGATTATACTTCTCTCTGAGCTGCTCAAAAGACAGCAGAGTGCCCCCTGTCATCAAGTCACCTACAGTTTTTACTCCCCTATCAGACCACAAGGAGAAGGCTTGGTCAGCCAGACCAGGGGGAAAATCCGGGTTTAAATATATAGGTGTGAGGGGGGAAAAGGAGCCATCCTGATTCCCAAGCTTCTTCACCATCCTCCAAACTTTTAAAGTATTCTGTAAAATAAATTCCCCCTTTAATCTGAGACAAACCCATTTCTTAGATGCGTATAATATGTGAGTAAGACGGATAAGGGCCACCGGAGCCGCCTCTATATTAAGCCAGGTGGATGTGGGATCATTTTTAAACCAGTGCCAAATGTAAATAGAGAGGGAAGCAATTTGATAGCGCCTAAAATCTGGCACTGCCAGGCCTCCTTCATCCAGTGGGCGCTGTAATGTGCTAAGTTTTAACCTGGCTCCCTTGTTCCTCCAGAGAACAGATGTCAAAGAGCTATTAAGAATAGCAAGTCATTTTCTTGTTAAAAGAGCTGGGATCATCTGGAAGGGATACAATAACCAAGGAAGTATAACCATTTTGACAAGGTTGACTCTTCCCAAGAGAGATAGAGGCAAGGCCGTCCAGCGAGCCAAGTCCTCCTTGATTCTACGAATTACAGGAACAAAGTTGGCTTTATATAAGCCAGAAAGAGAGGGAGAAATGTGTATGCCCAAATAAACAAAACCTGATGGAGACCAGCGGAAGGGGGTAGAGCACAGTGGAGACCAAGATACCTGAGGGGTAAGGGGCATGGCTTCAGATTTAGAGTAGTTAATCTTATAACCTGAAAAATGACCAAAAGAATTAATTATTTCAACAACTCTTGTAATAGAAGATGACATAATTCTCGGCTCAGGAAACACGCACGCAGGCTCAGGTAGATTTGAAAGGTTTATTCAACCAGGAAAACGTGTTTGGATGCGTGTATGTGATATGGTAATGTATTGTGGGTGGAAGATGAGGACAGGAGCAGAGCAGCACGCCGTGCGGCCAGGCAACCCTATGGAAGAGACACAAACAGGGAGTGAGCTGGGCAAAACCACACAGGAGAGTGATACAGAGATGTGCTTACTTGCAGAGATATTGGTGGCTGGCGTTGGCGAGGATTCCAGGCCTGGGAGACAGCGCCCTGCTGCGCACACAACGAGGTGTGGAGATGCGGGGAGGAGATGATGGCGAAGGTGAGGATTTCCGCCGCCAGGGAATCCACCTGTGCACAGGGGAAGGCTGAGAGAAGAGGTAAGTAATAAGACAGCTTATGTGTCGTAGCGATGAGTTGCAGGCCTGAAGAAAGGATTCTGCTGAGGGATTGAGCGCGTTGTAAGACAGACGGCTTCAGACCGATGCTCAGGGCGAGGTGGAATAAATAGCTCAGCGCTAACGAGGTGCAGGTGTGCGCGCAGCTGAGGTGGATGCCTGAGAGCGGCGAGTAGTGACAGAAGATTCTGGGTTACTTAGATAGAGGAGGACATCATCACAACAAAGGGAAATTTTATGATTTGTGGGGCCCACATCTATACCTGTTACCAAGGAATCACATCTAATGGCCTCCGCTAAGGGCTCCATAGCAAGGGCAAACAGAATTGGTGAGACCGGGCAGCCCTGTCTAGAACCACGTCTCACTGTGAATGTGGAGGACCGCAGGCCATTTGTAATAACAGAGGCACGGGGGGCAGCATATAGCAAGGATATCCACCTAATAAAGTTGTCACCAAGACTGAATTTTGAAAGGACACCTAGAAGATAAGGCCATTCAATCCTATCAAAGGCCTTTTCTGCATCAAGGGAGACAACAAGAGATTTGACCTTTGACCTTCATCCATTCTGAATAAGATTTAATAGTCTCCTTACATTATGAAGGGAATTATGACCCAATATAAATCCAGTTTGGTCTGTTGAAATTAAATCTTGCATGACACCTTCAAGTCTCTTCTCCAATATTTTGGCCAATAATTTTCGGTCAGCGTCCAGCAAGGCAATCGGCCTGTAGGATGAGCATTCATCTGCAGGTTTGCCCTTCTTTAGGATTAAAGAAATATTTGCATTCATCATAGTGTCAGGAAGAACCCCAGAGTCAAAGGAGTAAGACAGCATATTGAGAAGGGGATCAATTAGCAAATCCTTAAAAGCCTTATAAAATTCTAAGGTCAAACCATTAGGCCCCGGAGCCTTATTATTTTGTAAGCTATTAATCACCTCTATAGCTTCTTCACGGGAAATAGCCCTATTCAATAGCTCTTTTTGTGTATTGGATGCTTGAGGTAGTTTAACTAATGATAAAAAAAATATGCATCAAAGTCTCAGAGTTGTGATTTGACTCAGAAGTGTATAAGCCTTCATAGAAGGAAAGGAAAGAGTCGTTAATATCTTTGTTGTTATAAACTCTTTTACCAGAACTATCCTTTATGCCTGGAATAGCATGGGAGCCAGTATTACCTTTTATTTGTCACGCCGCGCCGCTCATCAGCGGCGCCACCTGCTCGCACACCTGTCAACCATCAGCGGCGGGGAATATAAGCCGCCTCGCCCTGAGCTTCGGCCTGGAGCCGTTAGACTTCATCTCCCTTCCATGAGAAGCAATTACTCTTTCTTCAGCACCACGCTAAGCGGTAAGAAGATCACTTACCTCATCTTTCCAGTCTGCTCCCCTGTGCACAGGTGGATTCCTCGGCGGCGGACAATTCCGTCCTTCGTCCCTCCTCGCTGCTGCACCGAGTCCTGCAGGTGGCTGTCTCCCGGGGTCCCTTCCTTGAAGTGCCAGTCATCTGTCCCATACAAGTAAGCTTCTCTCCCTCGCCTATTCTCCTCCTGTGTTGGTGTGTGCCCATCACCCTGTGTCTGTTCTCTCCCATAGGGTTGCCGGCTGAACGGTCTCCTGCCTCTGTGCCCGAAGCAGACGCCACCACCAACACATTAACATTCCGCAGACACACACCCATACATCCCTGTTGTTAATAAACAGTTTGAACTACTCTGAGCCTGTGTGTGTGCATCTCCTGAGCCGAACGTTTTGTCAGTACGGCTCCAGCAGAGCGGCTCGGCAGATGGCGGGCTCGCACACCGGTTTACCACCCTCGAGGCTCGAGTGGATCAAGTTGTTTATCAGCAACAGGTGATCCTAAATCAATTAGTAAATTTAACTAACAGATTGAACCGCCTGGACCCCCAACAGCCGTTCCCCCCGGCTCGCCAGGGTGGCGCAGCTCCTGCTGTTCCAGCGGCCGTCCAGCCGGCTCCTGTGGCACCGGTTCAGCTCACACCGATTCCGACCCCCGCCCGCTTTAGCGGTAAGCTCGGCGGAGCGCGGGGGTTCATTATGCAGTGTGAGTCCGTGTTCCACCGTGTGCCCGGAGATTTTCCCTCGGATCACAGCCGAATTGGTTACATAGGGAATCTTCTGGAGGGGCGTGCGTTAACTTGGACCTACGCCGTAATGGCGAGGCCCAGTTATGCCACCCTCACCTACGACCAATTCGTGAGGCGCTTTCTGGAGGTCTTTGACCATTCTCAAACCGAGACGGTCCAGGTCGATCGGCTTCTCGCTCTCCAGCAGGGAAGCCGGTCGGCAGCGGACTACGCGGTCGACTTCCGGGTAGCGGCGGAGGAATTGGGCTGGGAGGAACGCTCCCTCTGCGGCCTGTTCCTCCGCAGCCTCAATGATGATCTGAGGGATGAACTGGCTGGACGGGATATCCCTGAAATGCTAGCGGAGCTAACTTCCCTAGCCATCAGCTTGGACAACAGGCTGCGCGAGCGCTCCTCAGGACGGAAGTCGTCTACTTCGCGCCCTCGGGGAGCCTCGCTGCGCCTGCCCCAAGTTCGCCCCCTGGCGGCGCCGCCACCATCGTGCCCCGAGGAGTCGGAGCCGATGGTGACGGGCTGGACAAAGCTCTCCCCGGCAGAGAGACAACGCCGCCGTGAGTTGAATCTCTGCATGTATTGCGGAGACAGTCAACACACGGTGGAGCTTTGTCCACAAAAAGCCAAACGCGGGGTCCGCGAGTCACTGTAGGGGGCCTCGCGGATGTCAATTGGTTAGATCCACTCACTCAATTGAAGCTGCCCATCCGTTTCTGCCACAACCCCACTGGGCATCTCACCCACGCACTGGTGGATTCGGGCGCAGAAGGCAGCTTCATTTCACAGAGCCTGGCAACTCGTTTGGGCATCCGCTGTCAGGCACTGAGGAATCCCATCTCCCTAATCAACCCCTCCCGTGCCTCCCTTGGGAGAGTGTCACACCAAACCATCCCTGTACCGGTCATCATCTCGGGAAACCACCGGGAGGAGATGACCTTCTACGTCCTTCCCAACTCTGTGTCACCCATCATCCTGGGGTATCCCTGGCTTCGTCTTCATAACCCGGTCCTGGATTGGAGATCAGCTGGGGTATCGGCATGGAGTACATTCTGCATGGGCACCTGCCTTCAGTCCGCTGCCTGCTCTCCGTCCGCTCCTCCCCCTGCGATGGACGCTGCACCCCCGGACCTGTCTCTGGTGCCTCCGGAATTTCACGACCTGGGTATGGTGTTCAGCAAGACGAAAGCTATGTCTCTCCCCCCTCATCGGCCCTATGACTGTGCCATCAACCTCCGCCAGGGGGCTCCCTTACCTTCTGGTCGGCTCTACAGCCTGTCAGCGCCGGAGAAGGAGACGATGAACGCATACCTGAAGGAGTCATTAAGTGCTGGGATAATCCGCCCATCATCGTCACCAGTGGGGGCAGGGTTCTTCTTCGTGGGAAAAAAGGATGGGTCTCTCCGCCCTTGTATCGACTACCGGGCCCTCAACGATATCACGGAGAAGGACCGTTATACCCTGCCCCTCATGGACACTGCCTTCCACTCCCTCCAGGGGGCGACCTGGTTCCCCAAGCTGGATCTACGCAGCGCTTACCACCTCGTCCGGATCCGGGAGGGAGATGAGTGGAAGACAGCCTTCCGTACCCCGAACGGC
The DNA here is from genome assembly GCA_020510985.1 of Pholidichthys leucotaenia. Taxonomy (NCBI): domain Eukaryota; kingdom Metazoa; phylum Chordata; class Actinopteri; order Cichliformes; family Pholidichthyidae; genus Pholidichthys; species Pholidichthys leucotaenia. The sequence goes on along the minus strand of CM035846.1, from coordinate 218,269,315 downwards.
CACTTTGAATACCTGGTAATGCCGTTCGGGTTGACCAACGCTCCTGCCGTCTTTCAGCGCCTCATAAATGACATCCTCCGGGACTTCATCGGCCTTTTCGTGTTCGTCTACCTGGACGATATTCTCATCTTCTCCAAGTCCAGGGACGAGCACCAGGTCCACGTGAGGCGGGTCCTCCAAAGACTGCTGGAGAATCGTCTGTACGTGAAGGCAGAAAAATGTGAATTTTACGCCAGGACTACGTCCTTCCTGGGGTTCATCATCGCCCACGACAAGGTGCTCCCAGACCCAGAGAAGGTGAAAGCGGTGGTGGAATGGCCTACACCTGCATCCCAGAAGCAGGTGCAACAGTTCGTTGGCTTCGCCAATTTCTACCGCCGCTTTGTCCCCAACTTCAGCTCCATCGTTGGACCACTGACCCGCCTCACGCCCCCGAAGGTCCCATTCCGGTGGACCGAAGAGGTCGCTGCCGCCTTTAAGGCGCTGAAGGCGGAGTTCTCCTCCTCCCGGGTCCTTCGCCAGGTCGACCCCGCGCTGCAGTGCATCGTAGAGGTAGACGCCTCAGACACGGGAGTGGGGGCAGTGCTGTCCCAGCGGTCGCCGGACGATGGCGCCAAATGGCCCTGCGCCTTCTTCTCCCGGCGCTTGTCCCCGGCGGAGAGGAACTATGATGTGGGGGACAGAGAGCTCTTGGCCATCAAACTCGCCCTGCAGGAGTGGCGCCACTGGCTAGAGGGGGCGAACCTGCCATTCGTGGTCCTCACGGACCACAAGAACTTAGAATATCTACGATCTGCCAAGCGCCTGAACGCCCGCCAGGCGCGCTGGTCTTTGTTCTTCGCCAGGTTCCAATTTTCAATCACCTTCAGGCCTGGCTCTAAGAATGGCCTGCCTGACGCCCTCTCTAGGCAGTTCACTCCCGTGGAGTCGGAGGAGACGCTCCACTCCATCCTGCCCAGGTCGTGCGTCGTGGGAGCCATCTCGTGGGACATCAAGAGCAAGATCCGGAAGGCACAGGAGGTGGAACCTGACCCTGGCGGCGGACCTGAGGGGAGGCTGTCCGTGCCATCCGCGGTCCGAGGAGAGGTCATCCACTGGCTACACACCTCCAAGCTCACCTGTCACCCTGGCACCTCCCGGATGGTAGACCTCCTCCAACGGTCCTTTTGGTGGCCAGGCCTGCGGAGGGATGCAGCCCGCTACGCCCGGGCTTGCCCAATCTGTGCCACCTGCAAGTCGGGAAATGCCCCTCCAGCGGGTCTGCTCCAGCCCCTGCCCGTCCCTGGCAGGCCCTGGTTGCACATCGTGTTGGATTTCGTCACCGGACTCCCCGTCTCCAACTCCTATGACACCATCCTGACCATCGTGGACCGCTTCTCCAAGGCCGTGCACTTCGTCCCCCTGCGAGGCCTCCCTACTGCCCTGGAGATGGCGGACCTCCTCGTCCAACACGTGGTCAGGCTGCACGGGATTCCGGTGGACTTGGTCTCGGACCGGGGCCCCCAATTTTCATCTGAGGTTTGGAGGTCATTCTGCAACGCCATTGGAGCCAAGGTGAGCCTCTCCTCCGGCCATCACCCCCAATCCAACGGGCAGTGTGAGCGGACCAATCAGGAGCTGGAGGCTGCGCTCCGCTGTGTGACCAGATCCAAAACCACGTCCTGGAGCAACCATCTTGCCTGGGTTGAATATGCTCATAATACCGCTCGCTCTTCTGCTACAGGGATGTCTCCCTTCAAGGCGTCCCTGGGTTATGACCCCCCGCTGTTTCCGGAGCAGGAGAGTGAGGTGACTGTCCCCTCAGTTAAAGCACATCTCAGGCAGTTCCGCTCCACCTGGGCTGCCACATGCAGTGCGCTTTTACGCACAGCGGCGCGCAACAGGACTGTTGCGGACCGGCATAGAAGACCTGCCCCGGCGTACAGAGTTGGGCAACGTGTCTACGTTTCCACCCAGGACGTCACTCTAAAAGGCGAGAGGAGAAAGCTGGCACAGCGCTTCATGGGTCCCTACCCCATCACCCGGATCATCAACCCGGTGGCTGTGCGCGTGGCTATTCCCCCCTCCCTCCGCATCCATCCCACCTTCCACGTGTCAAAGGTGAAGCTGGCAGTCACCGACCCCCTTTGCCCTCCTCCTGCAGCGCAACCCGCGCCCCGGATGATTGGTGGCCATCCTGCCTGGTCCGTCTCCTCCATCCTAGACTCCCGGCGCCGGGGTCACGGGTTGCAGTACTTGGTGGACTGGGAGGGCTATGGGCCCGAGCATCGACAGTGGGTGCCCCCGTCGTTCGTGTTGGACCCATCGCTCATCGCCGACTTCCACCGAGCGCACCCTGAGAAGCCATCGCCAGGAGGCGCTGCTAGAGGGGGGAGTACTGTCACGCCACGCCGCTCATCAGTGGCGCCACCTGCTCGCACACCTGTCAACCATCAGCGGCAGGGAATATAAGCCGCCTCGCCCTGAGCTTCGGCCTGGAGCCGTTAGACTTCATCTCCCTTCCATGAGAAGCAATTACTCTTTCTTCAGCACCACGCTAAGCGGTAAGAAGATCACTTACCTCATCTTTCCAGTCTGCTCCCCTGTGCACAGGTGGATTCCTCGGCGGCGGACAATTCCGTCCTTCGTCCCTCCTCGCTGCTGCACCGAGTCCTGCAGGTGGCTGTCTCCCGGGGTCCCGTCCTTGAAGTGCCAGTCATCTGTCCCATACAAGTAAGCTTCTCTCCCTCGCCTATTCTCCTCCTGTGTTGGTGTGTGCCCATCACCCTGTGTCTGTTCTCTCCCATAGGGTTGCCGGCTGCCACCACCAACACATTAACATTCCGCAGACACACACCCATACATCCCTGTTGTTAATAAACAGTTTGAACTACTCTGAGCCTGTGTGTGTGCGTCTCCTGAGCCGAACGTTATGTCATTATTAAATTTACCAGATACTTGCTTGGCTTATTGTCGAATTCATATAACTTATGCTTACCAAGCAGTATAGATCTCTGAGCTTCTTTAGATAAAAGTGCATCTAGAGCTGCTATGGTAGCATCAATTTGAGATCTCAGGTTATCTGAAGATTTAAGATTAAATTCACGTTGTAGTTCACTTAATTTACCTTCAAGAAACTGTTGCTCTGTACTCTGTTTTTTTTCTTAAGATTTGCCAAGAATGATATAGTGAAGCCTCGAATAACAGCTTTACCAGTTTCCCAGAGTAAATTAGGTGATACAGCAGAAATATTATTTTCAGCAATAAAATGATTAAACTGTTCTGATAGATATGTTTTGAAATTGGGATTTTTAAGAAGGTAATTTGGAAAGCGCCATTGCCCCCTAGTGCTTTGAGTCTTGCTGGACATGACCAAAAATATGGGTGAGTGATCACTGATAATAATACTGCCAATGGAGCAAGAGAGTACTCTTTGAAGGGCATATTTAGGAGTAAAAAAAATAATCAGTTCTAGAAGATGTTTTATGCACTTTTGAGTAAAATGTATACTGCCGATCAGCAGGGTGAAGGGTCCTCCAGGCATCAATGAAGTGAATATCAGCATAACAACCAAGTAAAGAGCGAGCTTGTCCAACAATAGACTGCTGTTTTTGAGGACCTATCTAGACGTGGATATAGACAACAGTTGAAATCGCCCGCTATCACAGAGGATTCAACAGTCCACTCAGAAAACAGAGAGAATACCTTAGTATAAAAATCAGTTGAGCGAATCGGGGGGGGAGGGGGATACACATTTAAATAGGACACAGGGTCCCCAAAGAGTGTCCCTCTAATCATAACATACCTTCCTGCAGTATCAGCCTTAATCTCCACCCCTGTCAAAGGAAGGGATTTATGAACCAAAATGGCTACCCCTCTGCTGTTAGTAGTGAAGGAGGAATAGTAGATCTGGCCCACCCATTCCCTTCTTAACTTTAGGTGTTCATCGTTGTTTCGATGGGTGTCTTGGAGGAATGCTATCTGTACCTTCTCTTTTTTTAAATAGTTAAGAATTTTTGTACGTTTAATAGGGGTCTGGATCCCATGTACATTCCAAGAACACAATTTAATTTCTGCACTGCTAGCCATTATTCCAAATGATACGGATAATACTTTTGTTTAAAAGTTTATACATTGAGAATTTATACATGGAACCTCCTGAAAAATACAAACAATACAACAAAAACCAAAACAAACAGAAAAGGGGAGTGTGGAGAAAAAAAAATGAAAAACACAAAACCTCCCTCATACTTTGAACGCTTCCCTAAACTGAGCGTCTACACCCTACAAAACACAACTTAACTCTGCACTAAACCAGTGCTCCATACGCAAATGTATAATTTAAACATCTGAAGAACTTTAAAAATAAAATACTCTTTAAAAAAAAAAAAAGGTAACATGAGCACTGATATTACCTCGATTCACTACATCCAAACCCGTACAATGAAACAGCTTAAAGTGAATTAAAAAGTCCATAAAGTGACAAGAAAAAGAACTTATTAAACTGCTTAATTTATATATGTCTGGAAACTGGAGACTGCCCCAAAGGGCTAGTGAAAAGTTACCCATTGGAGAGCTCGGAGGGATGGGGCTATGGTCTCTAAATAAAAATTCTCCGCCTCCTCCGCTGTATCAAAGCTGTATTTGCCGCCGTTGAATGACACTTGGAGTCAGGCAGGAAATACCAAGCTGTATCTGACATCTGTAGTGTGAAGCTTTCGCTTGATGTTAATGAAAGATGCCCTCCGTTTGGTGACATCAGCAGTAAAATCGGGGAAAATGTAGACTTTGTGACCACGGAAAGTAAGCGGGCCCTTCTCTCTGGCGAGCTGGAGGATGCGCTGTTTTACTCTGAAATGGTGCACCTTTACAATCATGGGTCTCGGGGGAGCGTTTTGACCCCGGACAGGCCGGGAAGCAAGGCGTTGCGCTCGGTCCAACAACTCAGGCCCGTCAGGGACCTCCATACCCAGCGTCTCGGTGAAGAAGTTGGTCATAAATGTTGTAACTTGTGGCCCCTCTATGTTTTCCGGTAGACCAAGCACATGGAGATTTTGGCGTCTGCTCCTCGATTCAAGGTCCTCCGTTTTAGCCATTAGCAGTTTGCTGCATTTCTCCAGCATTTCACACCTGGCTTCGAGCGCCGTAATCCTGTCGTCACACACCTGCAGAGAAGTTTCGACCTCGGTCAGACGTGTCCCAAACGAGTCCATAGAAGTCTGCAGTGTGCCTAATGATTCCTGCGTTTCAGCTCGGAAACTTTCAATTAGCCTTACCAGGCCCAAAAGTGACGGTTCTTCTGCGTCCTCATCAACGCCATGTACAGGAGACGGGTAGTTGGCTTTCTCATTAGCTTGACGGTTAAGGGCTCGGGTAGAGTGTTCCTGATGGGAAGGGTACTTCCCAGACATGTCAGCGGGTTTCTCAAGTGGTCCCAATATGATGAGGAGAAATATAACGAGACACAGTGACGTTTAAAATAACATTTATGAAAAGATATATCGGAGCTGGTAAGGGCGCGTCTACTCCGTATCCATGCTCCACCAGCAGTGGGAAGATTTGAAGAGGAGGAGGGAGATGCAGCAGCAATGGAGGATAAGGATGACGGGACATCCGGAGAGGAAAACTGAGAAGAGGGAGCTGCTGTGGGAGTCTTCGACCTCGGCGAAAGAGGGGCTGCTGATTGGGAAGTGGAGGCGTTCCTACGGCAGCATTCCCCTGGGCAGCGGGGGGAAATGGGAGGCGCTTGACCCAGGCAGTACTCTCCCGGGGACCCCGGTCCCACCGTGACTGGAGGATGGGTAGAGGCTGACCCGGGTAAGCGGTGTTTCGGTGCTGGTGAAGCAGGAGCAGGAGCGGGCGAACAGAAGAAGGTGGAGGGCGTCTGCTGCGGAGAGTGCTTCTGCGTCTGCTTCTGTCCTGCTTGAGGCGGCCTCATCGTTAGCACAGGGAAAGACTGCTGGAGTGAAGAGACCGTGGACAGCAGCTCCGTGTATTGGGGATACTTCCTCAACCCAGGGTGCGCCTCAACGATCCCGACCGCTGCATACGTACTCTCCCAGATCTCCTTGGGACTGCAGGAAGGGAGAGCTTTGTCCACGACGCCCTAGATGAAATCAGCGGCCCAATTTTCCTCCAGGTTCAGATGTCCAGCTGCCAATTTCCCTTTAATGGTTGAACGCCAGCGTGCTGGGGACATGATGAAAGCTCCGAAACCACAGGCAAGTGAACACAAAAAACACAAACTAGCAGCAACTGGGTCTCAACTGGTCAGTGCCTACAGTCATGATTTGCCCCTCAGGGCAGGAACGGAGACCCAAGTGCTGGACTGCTAGTTGTGAGATTTATTAAGAAAAACACGCTTCAGCTCATCCTTGGGTCTGGTGTCTCTCATCTTCCTCTTGACAATACTCCATAGGCATCAGGTGTGCTGGAAATGGAGTAGGTGTGTGCGTTGCTGGCTCCTGCTATATTTTTTTCAGTCTTACTTTTTAAACCCTACTTTGCTGTAAGCTATCAACGTTTTGAACGTTTAATATGTGCGGAATCTGTTTTGAGTTGAGAAATATGTCCAAAACAAGAAAGCAGACTGAAAAGGAGGCAGCAGTGAACAATGCTAACACCAGCTTAGCTGAGGATGCTAATATAAGCCTTAACCCTGCACTTGTTGCCTTGCTTGAGCAACACAGAATGTCCATAGCTGCTGACTTTAAAGCTTTATTTGATCTTATTAATGGTAAGCTGGACAAAATTCAAGCAGATGTGGCTAACCAGGAGCAACGCATTGGCGACCTTGAAAGCAACGCGGAGGACGTCAGCCAGCGCCTAGCGGCGCTTGAAGCTACATGTGAGTCAATACAGGAGGAGAACAAGCTTTTGAAAAACAAACTTTCTGACCTGGAGGGAAGAAGCAGGAGGCTGAATATTCGTCTGGTGGGTCTGCCGGAGTCCTTTGATGTGGGTCCACGGCCATCTGAATTTTTTTCTCGGCTGTCTTTGGCACACAAACTTTGCCATCTCCCCCAGAGCTGGATAGAGCCCACCGCAGCCTCACGCTCAAGCCGGGTCCGAACGGGAAGCTGCGCACTGTCATTATTTGTTTCCACCGGTTTCGGACCAAAGACTTGGTGATGAGAGAAGCACGGAGACGCCGTGGGACTTTGGAATATCATGGACATAAACTTCAGTTCTATGAGGATTATAACGCCGACGTTCAGAAGCAACGAGCCGAATACAAGGAGGTTATGTCCAAGTTGTACAAGAGAGGTTTTCGTCCTTCTCTTCTCTTTCCCGCCAGACTCCGGATAACTCTTCCAGACGGCAAAAACCAGTGGCTGGCGTCCGTATCGGAGGCCACCCGCTTCATGCAAACCAAGGAGAGAAATCAGCGATTTTCGCCCTGAACTGGACATTCCTGGGTTGACCAACTACTACACTGGACTACTTGATTATTACTTCATTAAAGCTGCACTGACTGGACATTGATGCATTTTTAGATGTTCAAAAACAAGGTAAAATTGGCTCCCTATACGTTGTTGTTTACTTATTTATTTATTTTTTTTAGGGTAAAATGATCATACTATGCAGGATTGAAGCCAGTTGTATGGGAGTATTTTGTTAGGATGAGAATAGAGCAGGAGATGGAGCGGTTGCTGTTCTATGCAACCGGCTGGAGTGTTGTTATAGGTTTGGTTGTTGAATTTTTTTTTTAATTTTTTTTTTTTGTTATCAATTTATTAACACCCCCTCACCCCCCCCCCTTTTTTTTTTTTACCCGTACCTCACCCCATTCTTTTTTGGGCTACACAACACAATATATAAATTTTACTCTCTGAATGAATAGTAATCTTACTTTGATAAGCTGGAATGTGAAGGGGTTGAACCATCCAATTAAACGAAAGAGAGTCATGTCACGTCTAAAGCAATTTAAGCCTGGGGTACTGTTTTTGCAGGAAACCCATTTGCAGGATTCCGACCACTTGCGCTTGTCAAAATGTTGGTCAGGACAATTTTTTCATTCAAATTTTAAAGCTAAGGCCAGGGGCGCCGCTATTCTCATCGATCAAAATATCCCATTTATTCCCTCTAATGTATTAGATAAAAATGGACGATTTGTAATAGTATCAGGTAAACTTGGCAATAAACATGTCACCTTGGCTAATCTGTATGCGCCGAATTTTGATGATGTACACTTTTTCGCTACCTTTTTTCGCAGCTTCTAGATTTAAATACTCATTCTCTAATTCTTGGGGGTGACTTTAATTTGTATATGGATCCGATCTTAGACCGCTCATCCTCAAAACCTGCTAGTCTTAATAAATCTGCAACTTATGTTAAGTCTTTTCTTGAGGAATATAGCCTTACAGACCCTTGGTGTTTTTTACATCCTAACGGCAGGGACTATTCTTTTTTCTCTCACGTACACCATACTTATACCAGAATAGATTATTTTTTTGTTGACAATTTATTAATTAATAACCTTAGCTCTTGCAGTTATGATAGCATCTCGGTTTCTGATCATGCCCCTCTTGTACTTAAAATGATCCTCCATGGAGGTGACTCCATGAGAAAGCATTGGAGACTGGATCCATTATTACTTACAGATAAAAAATTGGTTGCGAATATTTCTTCTAAAATTAATTTTTTTTTGAAAGAAAATAAAACTCCTGGTATGCCAAACAAAACGATATGGGAGGCCATGAAGGCATTTCTTAGGGGTGAATTTATCTCATTGGCAGCATTTAAAAGACGATCCATAATACAGGAACAGAAGGCTATTTTAGATCAAATCTTGGACATTGACAGACAATATGCTCAATCTCCATCACCCGCTCTGTACAAGGAACGTATGACATTACAAACTAAACTTAATTTACTCTCCACTCGACAAATTGAAGGTTGTTTAATAAGGAACAAGAGTGAATTTTATGAACATGGCGAAAAAACCGGTAAACTTTTAGCTAATCAACTGCGTGGTATTAGAGCTAAGCAAATTATTACTGGAGTTAGCACAGATAAAGGAGAGGTGACATCTGATCAACAAGTGATTAATGATATCTTCAGGTAGTTTTATTCCAAATTATATACCTCAGAATATACAACAAACTTAAAGGATCTGCAAGATTTTTTTGATTCTATTGATATCCCTTCGATTTCCTCAGAATCTCAACAAATTCTAGAAGCTCCCATCACAAAAGAAGAAATTCAGCTGGCAATATCATCCATGCAATCAGGAAAATCTCCAGGACCTGATGGGTTTTCCGCTGATTTTTTCAAAAAATTCTCTGACGACCTTGCCCTTTTCCTTTGTCAAGTTTTTACAGAGTCGCTTGACTCCGGTACACTTCCTCCTTCATGTTATCAGGCCTGTATCACTGTGTTGCTTAAAAAAGACAAGGATCCTGTTGACTGTGCTTCTTACAGGCCTATTTCCTTGTTAAATACCGATGTTAAAATTTTGTCAAAGTTGTTAGCTTCAAGGTTGGAAAAGATTCTTCCTTTTATAATTTCACAGGACCAAACCGGTTTCATTAAAAATCGCCATTCTTTTTTTAACTTACGGCGGTTGTTTAATATTATTTATACTCCTCACCACAACATACCTGAATGTCTTATTAGTTTGGACGCTGAAAAGGCATTCAATAGGGTTGAGTGGGAGTATTTGTTTTTTACTTTGGAGAGGTTCGGTTTTGGTCCTTCCTTCTGTTCTTGGATTAAACTTCTCTATGCTAGTCCTTTAGCTTCAGTGTTAACTAATTGTCGCTATTCTGACTACTTTAGACTTTACCGTGGTACGAGGCAAGGCTGTCCTTTGAGCCCGTTGCTCTTTGCCTTGGCAATTGAGCCGTTAGCTATTGCAATCCGTGGGAGCCGGGACTTTCTAGCCATTCGTAGGGGTGGCATCGGGCATAGGGTTTCACTCTACGCCGACGATCTTTTACTATTTCTCTCCAACCCACTTACGTCATTACCCGCTATACTCAACATTTTGGATAGTTTTAGTAGGTTTTCTGGTTATAAAATTAATCTTAATAAGAGTGAATTGTTTCCGATTAATGAAAAGATTCGAGTTCAGGATCTTGAAAATTTTCCTTTCAAGGTTGTTATTGATCATTTTAATTATCTTGGGATATGTGTCACTAAACAACTTAATTACTTGTTTAAAAATAATTTTCTCCCCTTATTTGACCAGTGCAAGCTAATACTTTCCAAATGGTTCCCATTATCCTTGTCCTTAATTGGCAGAATCAATTCTGTAAAAATGATGTTACTTCCAAAGTTTTTATATTTGTTTCAATGTCTCCCCATTTTTATTTCTAAATCATTTTTTAAGTCTTTGGACTCTCTGATTACCTCATTTATTTGGAATGGTAAACATCCGAGATTGAGGAAAGTTTTTCTTCAAAGACCCAAATCAGTGGGTGGCATGGCTCTGCCTAACTTTCAATATTACTACTGGGCAGCAAATATCAGGTGCATGTTATATTGGAAATATTTCTATCTGGAACCCAAATCACCCATTTGGATCCTTATGGAGTCACATGTGGACAATCAAACCTCCCTACCGGCAATTTTAGGTTCACCACTTCCCCTTGCTTTGTCTACACTGGGTAATAATAAAGTAGTTTGTCAGTCTCTTAGAATTCGGTCTCAATTCAGGAAAAATTTCGGTCTTCAGTTTTTCTCCATTAGAAGTCCAATTGCCGCAAATCATTTATTTACCCCATCAACTATTGATAGTGCATTTCATATATGGCACAGAAAAGGTTTAAAATCTTTTGCGGATTTATATTTTGATGGTCAATTTGCAAGTTTTTCTCAACTTTCCACTAAATTCGACATCACTTCTACACATTTTTTCCACTTCCTCCAGGTCAGACATTATGTGCAAACCATGACAAAACAATTCCCTCAAAAACCTTCTGATAATCCTCTAGATGATTTTTTATTAGTTAAACCAACTTCTAAGGGGGTAATATCAGTTTTATATAATTTAATTTCAAATTTACAATCTTCTTCTCTGGCCGCTATTAAATTGAATTGGGAACAAGATCTTAATTTTACTTTTACTGATGAATTGTGGGACTCTATTCTTGGCCAGGTTCATACTGCATCAATGTGTGCTCGTCACGCTCTTATTCAATTTAAGATCGTGCACTGGGTGCATCTGTCCAAGGTTAAGTTAGCACGTATTTACTCGGATATAGACCCAACTTGTGAAAAGTGTGGTAGCGCTCCTGGCACTTTGCTTCACATGTACTGGTCCTGCCCTTCATTGATGAATTTTTGGCATTCTGTTTTGAATGTCTGTCTTGCCAAATTCCAAATTAAAAGTATTCAAATTTTCATTATCATTGGCTAGACATGCTGTATTACTGAAGTGGAAAGACTCTTCGCCCCCTTCACATTTACAGTGGATAAAAGATATAATGTCCTGTTTGGATTTAGAAAAAATCAGATATACAGTTCGTGGCTCTGAAAACAAATTCTATAAATTATGGCGCCCATTTCTTGATTTCTTTGAAAGACCCACGATTATAGTTTCTGAGTAGCTCATATCCCCTTTACCCCACCCCCACCTCACACACACAATTTTTCTTTTTTTTTTGTATTTTTTATTATTATTATTGTTTACTTAAAGGTTTTTGTGTTTTGAAGCATCCACATCTGTTAGTTTTAAATTCTATTTTTGCACTGTTTGGTTAAAACAAAAATGAAAATTTCCAATACTTTGTATTGTATTGATACTTCACTTAATAATAATAAAAAGACCTTTGAAAGAAAAACACAAAATCCAAACAGTGAGCAAAAATAAACTTACAGCAACTGAGGAGTGCAGGGAAATGGCAAGGATAGCAAACAGGAATGCACGTCGGAACAGGGTAGGGGTTCCGACAGAGTAGAAAAACAGCGTAGACAACCATGAGGCACTGACAAGTGAGTAAACAGAAAAGCGGTCTTAAATAAAGCAGGCTATCAAACACAGCAAGTGCCATCAGGTGTGGATCACATGAGCGGGCAGGTTGACCTAATTACTAGGCATGAACGACTGAGCAACACATACAGGGTGATAACAAGATGGGAGTGTCTGGAAACAGAGGTGGCGAGCTCCTGTCACAAAGAAACAAAATATAAACTCTAGGAACTAAATGCCAGGATAATAATAATAATAATCGCAATAAGGACATGAGTGCATAACAGAACGACTGACAGCTAAGAACACGTCCTAAACCAACATACAATAAAAATAAACACACAACACCGGGAAAATACAGGAAATAATCATAAATAAATTGAGAGCTTGAGCACGGTGACGCACCACGCTCAGCCTCGTGACAGAGAGTTCTTTGCCATGAGATGCCATGTTGAACTTTCAGTGACCAGTACGAGAGAGTGTGAGAGCAATAACACCAAATTTAACACACCTGCTCCCCATTCACACCTGAGCCCTTGTAATACTAACATGTCAGATGACACCAGGGAGGGAAAATGGCTAATTGAGCACAATTTGGACATTTTCACTTATTTCTCACTTTTGTTGCCAGCAGTTTAGACATTAATAGCTGTGTGTTGAGTTATTTTGAAAGGACAGCAAATTTACACTGTTATACAAGCTGCACACTGACTACGTTACATTGTATCAAAGTGGCATATCTTCAGTGTTGTCCCATGAAAAGATAAAATAAAATATTTACAAAAATGTGAGGGGTGTACTCACTTCTGTCAAATACTGTAGGTCTGGAGTCATCTTGGACATTGCATGGAAGTTATGAACATTGCTTTGTTTGTGAAGTATGTGGCGTTGTCATGGGCAGTGGGAGCGCGCCCCTCCCCTCTGGTCTCACCTTCATCAACTCATCACTGCACCTGAGGCAGAAGACACACCTGCACCCGCTCATCAGCCAGCGAACTTAAGGAGGTTCCCTCCGCGCAGTCTACGCTGGCTCGTCTGGGTATACTGCCCGTGTTCGGACTTGCTTTATACATTGTGATCGTTAACACATCGTTAACCATCTCTCTTTTCTTTCGTCTCAGGTTGCTGCCATCGTGTAGGTGTTTCACTGGGACTGCGCGCGCTCTCCTGCTCCACCTCACTGCCCTTCAGCACCTTCATCTCCCCGGTCAGGCACCATCAGCTCCCTTCCCCCTCCTACCCTAATGGTTCATCTATTCCCCGCTGGGTCCTGCCGGTCATCCCTGGATTTCCCAAGTAAGTGGCAATTTGGCTCGCCCATTTTCCCCTTACTCTACTCCTCAGCTCACAGCTCTCGTCTTCTCTCCACAGGTCCATTTCCTCTGGCGAGTGACTGTTTCTGTAGCTGTGCGCTGTTATGTTGCCATTAATAAAACTGTCAGACGTGCCCCTCAGTGTGGTTCCATCCTGTGTTTGGTATCGTGCGCGTGAGCTGTCAAGAATTTAACAGGTCATGACAGAACGAGCCAGCCAGGAAGGTCACTCAGCCGATGCCACACCACAGGAGCTATCCACTATGGACCGCCTAGCGGCGACCGAGCAGCAGCTTACTGCGCTGATGCAACAAGTTTCTAATATGGCAACAGTATGGTCCGCGGCGCATCCCGTGGCTGCACCCCCCCAGCCTACTCCGCGCACTACTTTGCGCCGTACTTTTTCCGTTCCCACGCCTTCTCCGTACGCGGGGGAGGTGGCGAAATGCAAAGCATTTCTCCTCCAACTACAAATGTACTTGGGGAAGGTTGGGGAGGAGTATCCGGGGGATGTAGCCAAAACACAGCTTTTTGTCCTGTTGCTCAGGGATTGAGCCCTGGAGTGGGCCCAGGCCACTCTAGCTAACTCTGAGGGACGCCAATATTCATTTGACCAATTGGTGGCCGCATTTTCCAGCACGTTTGCTCGGACCGAGCGTCAGGGCAATGTTATGAGCCGCCAAATGACTCTCCGCCAGGGCACCTGGTCGGTGGCCGAGTACTCGGTGGAGTTCCGGGTTGTGGCATCTGAGTCGAGGTGGAACGAGACTGCGCTACGCAGTAAGTTCCTCCATGGCTTGAGCGACCAACTCCGTGATGAACTGGTGGTTCACCCTGTCCCGTAGATGCTCAATGAACTTATAGATCAGGCTGTAGGGCTAGACAATTGACACCGTGAGCGCGCGAGGGAGCATGGCCCCACCCCTTGTCCGCGCGGTCCCATCCCTTGTCCGCCCGCTGAGCGCATACCCACTGTGGCTGCTGAGGCCTTTGGCACCAGGTCTTTGCCCAAACCGATGGAGCTCTCTCGGAATATCACCGACGAGGAGCGTCGGTGAAGGCGAAGGGCTGGCGCGTGCATGTACTGTGGTTCGCTCGACCACAGTCTGGACGAATGCCACCACCGGCCAAAAAATGCGACCCGTCAGTAACTGTGGGGGGTCTGTCGGGCGGGACCTATTCTTCTCCCCCCAGTAAATTGTGTATTTCGGCCCTCGTGCAGTTGCCGGGGGTTGAGAGGAGGGTTGAGGTGCTGGTTGACTCGGGGTCTGAGGGTAATTTCATTTCAGCTGCTCTCGTGGAGCAGGTGGGCATTCCCACACATAAATTGCCCCATAGGCAGAGAGTCAATGCCATATCCAGCAGTGAGCTCGTGGTGGTTACCCTAAGCATGGTGCCTATCTCCATCCTTCTTTCCGGGAACCACCAGGAGGAACTTGCATTCCTGGTTCTCCCCGTATCATCTTCCCCAGTGGTTCTAGGTTTCCCGTGGCTCCAGAAGCATAACCCGATTAATTGGGCTCAAAATACCATCTCTGCCTGGAATCCTTTCTGTATGGCCAATTGTATGTGTTCAGCTGATTGCTCCCCGTCGCTCTTCGGTTCCCCCTCCCAGGCTGAGCTGCCGGACCTCAGTCTTGTCCCTCGGGCATATCATGATTTGGGAGAGGTCAAGGGCAAGTCGAGAGCGTTGTCGCTGCCGCCTCACCGTTCTTATGACTGTGCTATAGATATCATCTCGGAGGCGAGGCTGCCGTCCAGCTGGCTGTACAGCATTTCGGGCCTGGAGAGGGAGGCGATGGAGCAGTACATCAAGGAATCGCTGAACGCCGGCTTCATTCAGCCATCTTCGGCTCCACTCAGGGCTGGATTCTTCTTTGTCGGGAAGAAGGATGGCTCACCGCTCCCGTGCCTCGACTACTGGGAGCTCAATGCCATTACAATTAAAGACAAATACCCTCTGCCTTTAATTAACTCAGTGTTCGAGCTCCTTCAGCGCTCATGGGTGTTCACCTAGTTAGACCTTAGAAACGCATATCATTTGATTTGCATTTGCGAGGGCGGCGAATGGAAGACGGCCTTTAAAACACATCAGGGCCAGTTTGAGTACCTAGTGATGCCATTTGGGCTCACTAATGCCCCTGCTGTCTTCCAGCGGTTAATTAATGACGTCCTCTGCGATATGCTCTATCAATTCGTTTTTGTCTAACTTGATGATATTCTGATTTTCTCCCGCTCGCCAGAGGAACACAAACCGGACGCGCTCTCACGCCAGTTTGACTCCGTAAATGTAGCCCCCCCACCCCCAAACCATTGTGCCACCTGCACGCATTATTGGAGCCCTTACTTGGGATATCAAGCGGAGGGTCTGCCAGGCCCAGTCCCAGGAGCCTGTGCCTGTAAGGTGCCCCCGGAACCGTCTGTATGTCCCGGCCGCCCTCCACAGCGACCTCATCCAGTGGGGCCATACCAGCTGCTTTGCCTGTCATCCTGGCATCGCCCAGACAGTGGATTTTGTCAAGCAGGCATTCTGGTGGCCAACGCTGCGGCGGGACGTTCAGGAGTACATCAGAGTCTGTCAGATGTGTGTCCGGGGGAAGACTGACCCCCCCCCGCCCCCATCGGGACTCTTCCATCCCCTTCCCATCCCCACCCAGCTGTGGTCTCACATTGCCGTGGATTTTGTAACCGGGTTGCCCTCCTCCCATGGCAAGACGGTTATTCTGACTGTTGTGGATCGGTTCTCTAAGGCAGTCCATCTGGTGGCTCTCCCCAAGCTCCTCTTGGCTCTGGAGACAGCAGTTCTTCTCACCGGCCACGTGATCTGGATCCATGGCATCCCTGTGGGCATTGTGTCTGACTGGGGTCCACAATTCACGTCCCAGGTCTGGAGGGCCTTCTGCCGGACGTTAGGTACGACGGTGAGTCTCTCATCCGGTAACCATCCACAAAGTAATGGGCAGGCAGAGTGCGCCAACCAGTCCCTGGAGGCTGCCTTGCGGTTCGTAGCAGCCGATAACCCCTCTTCCTGGATCACGCACCTGATCTGGGTCGAATACTCAATGAACTCTGTGGTATCGTCCGCCACCGGACTGACCCCCTTTGTGGCATCATTAGGGTACACAGCTCCTCTCCTTCCCTTGGCCGAGAGGGAGGTCCCGGTGCCATTCTAAAGGCCCACGCTCGGCGCTGCCAACGCGTCTGGACAGCTACTCGGGCCACCTTAGTCCACACCACAGAACGCACCCGGGCCGCCGCCGATTGGAGGCGGATTCTGGCCCCCAATTATGTTGTGTGGTAGCAAGTCTGGCTGGCGGCTAGCCAGGTTCCTCTGAAAAGCAACTCCAAGAAGCTGTCCCCCTGTTTCCTAGGGCCGCTCCCCATCGCCCGGGTGGTCAACGACTCGTCGGTCCAGCTCAAGCTGCCCGTGGCCCTGCGGGTGAACCCCACCTTCCACGTCAGCCATATTAAACCCCTCTCGACCAGTCTTCTTTGCCCCCCAAGCCTCGCCCCCCGCATCATTGACGGCCATCCCGCCCACAAAGTTCAGGGAATCCTGGATGTCCGCTGCAGGAGTCGGGGCCTGCAGTACCTCATCGATTGGGAGGGTTACGGGCCGGAGGAATAATCCTGGACTCCCTCGTCACAGATACTCAACAAGGAGATGCTCCGGGCTTTTCACCGTGCCCACCCGGACAAACCCTCCAGTCCACCAGGAGGCATTCCTAGAAGGGGGGGCCCTGTCATGGGCAGCGGGAGGGCACCCCTCCCCTCCGGTCTCACCTTCATCAACTCATCACTGCACATGAGGCAGAAGACACACCTGCGTCCGTTCATCAGCCAGCGAACTTAAGGAGGTTCCCTCCATGCAGTCTACGCTGGCTCATCTGGGTATACTGCCAGTGTTCGGACTTGCTTTATACACTGTGATCGTTAACACGTCG
Organism: Pholidichthys leucotaenia; assembly: GCA_020510985.1. Lineage (NCBI taxonomy): Eukaryota > Metazoa > Chordata > Actinopteri > Cichliformes > Pholidichthyidae > Pholidichthys > Pholidichthys leucotaenia. The sequence continues at coordinate 218,252,165 of CM035846.1, read as the reverse complement.
TAAACCATCTCTCTTTTCTTTCGTCTCAGGTTGCTGCCATCGTGTAGGTGTGTCACCAGGACTGCGCGTGCTCTCCTGCTCCACCTCACTGCCCTTCAGCACCTTCATCTCCCCGGTCAGGCACCTTCAGCTCCATTCCCCCTTCTACCCTACTGGTTTGTCTATTCCCTGCTGGGTCCTACCGGCCATCCCTGGATTTCCCAAGTAAGTGGCAATTTGGCTCGCCCATTTTCCCCTTACTCTGCTCCTCAGTTCACGGCTCTTGTCTTCTCTCCACAGATCCATTTCCTCTGACGAGTGACTGTTTCTGTAGCTGTGCGCTGTTATGTTGCCATTAATAAAACTGTCAGACGTGCCCCTCAGTGTGGTTCCATCCTGTGTTTGGTATCGTGCAGGTGAGCTGTCAAGAATTTAACACGCCATGACAGGCGTATGCATAGAACACTCAGACATACTATATTGTGTAGATTTCAGACGATGGAATTTCATATAAATTGGATGGTACGCATGACATCGGGCAAACTTCTGGTTGCTGGTAGTTGGCATCTGTGAGCATAAGTTGACATATGCAGCTGCATTAATTTCAGGACTATTACATAGGGTGTGAAATTTAAATTCAAGATTCAAGATTCAAAGATTTTAATTGTCAATATTACTATATGTACAGGATATACAGGAGAATTGAAATGGCATTTCTCTCTCTTCAGTAATGTGCGCAATATAAAAAAAAAGTAAAAAGGCTGGAAAAACAATAACAGCACAGTATATTATGCACAGTAATGACATCCGTGTGATGGTCTGCTCTGCTCATTATCTCCAGCTGCACGCACACCTGCTCTCCATTACGCCCTGGCCTATTTCTACCATGCTGCCCAAGACTGCAGTGCGGAGATGTCTCACTGCGCTCCAGAAGAGCTTCATCTGCCATCCTCTACACTCTACCACAGCCTGTCGTCATCTTTGACCCAAGCCTGCCTTCCCCGTCGTCTGGGAATCACTCCTGATGCTCACGTAAGCCCATTCAATCCACTCACCTTGTCTTCCAGTCCCCTGTGCACAGGCGGAGTTCCGTGGTGGCGGATTCTCCTCTCTCCCCCCGGGCGGCAGATTCCTACCTCTCCTCCACGACACCTCCACTCCCCGGACACTCACCAGCAGGAGCTGCACTTCCCACAGAAGACACTGTCCTCCTGGCCGTAGCCATCGTGCTGAGCCTGGAACCCGCTCCATCTTCTCCCACAGTAAGCATCAATGTAACTGTCTACCTCCAGCACTGGCCCTCGCTAACTCTCCCTTTCTGTGTGTTCCTAGGGTTACCAGGTCGTATGGTGTCCAGATCTGTTCCCTGCAGTTCCTGCCTACATTTACACTCACCAACATCCACATTTAAGCTGAATAAACCTAATTGTATTTATTTAGAGTCTGTGTCTTGTCACTGGGTCATAAACCATGTCAGTACATCTCCGCCAGAACGACTCAGCTGACAGCGCTTTGGTGCATCGGTTAAATCACATGGATATCCGAATAGATCAATTGGCTTACCAGCAACAAACCATTTTGACTCAATTAGCTCGTGTCACTGACCAGTTAGACCGGCTAACTAACTCCCAGGCTTTTCCCCAGGCTTTACCGATCCCCAGTAGCTCCTCAGCTCCCACTAGCATGCCTGCTAACCAACTTAGACAGGGAGCCCCTGCTCGGCTAACTCCCGTTCCTAGCCCCAACTGCTTTAGCAGCAAACTAGGAGAGGCTAGGAGCTTTGTCATGCAATGCAAGCTTGTTTTCCAGCGGGTACCTGAGGATTTCATGACAGACCATAGTAAGATCAGCTACATGGTTAACTTGTTGGAGCGGCGAGCGCTAGCCTGGTCCTGCGCAGTAATGGCTAGGGCTAACTATGCCAGCTTCACATACGGACAGTTCATTAGCGAGTTTAACGAGGTGTTTGACCATTCGGACCGGGATAGTGTGCTTACCTCTTGGTTATTAAATTTGAGACAGAGTACCAAGGCCGTAGCCGATTACGCTGTGGATTTCTGGGTAGCGGCTACCGAGGTGGGGTGAGAGGACTCTTCCCTCTGTAGCATATTCATCAGAAGCCTCGGCCCTAGCCTTCGGGACGAGCTAGCACCCTTAGAGGAGCCGACTAGGCTGTCTGAGCTAACTTCCTTGGCCATCACTTCGGACAATGGGCTGAGGGAACGGGCAGCAGAACACAAGTCATGTGGTCACTCAGGTGCCCAGTACCATTGCACCCCTATTGGCCCTTCCACCTTCTGACTCCTCTGAGACCCCGGAACCTATGGTAGTGGGATAGTCTAGGTTATCTCCGGCGGAGAAACAGCGTCGCCGTGAGTTAGGGTTGTGTTTCTATTGTGGGAGTGAGGAGCATGAGGTAGCATCTTGTCACCTTCGACCAAAAGGGGAAGTCCGTGTGTCGCAGTAGGGGGACTCACAGACTCACCTCAGCCTAATCCCCTGTCTAGACTTCTTCTCCCCATTCGGTTCTTACACAAACATAAAGAAATTCCCACACAGGCTTTAATCGACTCAGGAGCAGAGCAAAATTTTATTTCTAGGGACCTGGCAACCCGGTTGGGGCTTCACTGTTCCCCTCTTAAGTCTCAGCTACAGCTGTTTGCACTGTCAAAGGCTCCCATGGCCTTTGTGTCCCTGCAAACTGCTCCACTGTCTGTTGTTATCTCAGGAAATCATCGGGAAGAGTTACAGTTCTTCGTCCTTGGTTTTCCCTGGTTGTGCCTCCATAATCCCTCTATTGACTGGCGCACAGGTAGTATTAAGTCTTGGAGTTCATTTTGTCTCAGCGCCTGTCTTCAATCAGCCGCTTGCTTGCCGTCCATGCCCCTGGGGGCTCCCACCGCCCTACCTCCCGACCTATCTAGAGTCCCCCCGGAGTATCATGACCTTGGGCCGTCTTTAGTAAGACCCAGGCCCTGTCCCTTCCCCCCTACCGGCCGTATGATTGTGCCATTAATCTCCGTCCTGGAGCTCCGCTTCCGTCTAGCCGGCTGTACAGCCTCTCTCCCCCAGAACGGGCAGCTATGGAAACATATATTAAGGAATCATTGAGTTCTGGCATAATCCATCTGTCCTCTTCGGCAGTGGGGGCGGGATTCTTTTTTGTTGGCAAGAAGGATGGCTCATTAAGACCATGTATCGATTTCAGGGAACTAAACAACATCACTATTAAAGACAAATACACCCTCCCTTTGCTCAACATTGCGTTTGACTCTCTCCAGGGGGCGTCTTGGTTCACCAAGCTGGATCTACGCAACGCCTACCATCTGGTGCGGATCCGCGAAGGAGATAAGTGGAAGATGGGGTTTCGGACCCCCAGTGGTCACTTTGAATATCTGGTGATGCCCTTCGGTTTAACTAATGCGCCTGCTGTGTTTCAGCAGCTTATTAACGATGTGTTGAGGGACTTCCTGGGTGTATTTGTATTTGTCTACCTGGATGATATATTAATCTTTTCCCATTCCCTAGAAGAACACCAGGTGCATGTGAGGTGAGTGCTGCAGCGGCTGTTGGAGAATCAATTGTACTTCAAGGCCGAGAAATGCGAATTCCATGCCTCCAAGATGTCCTTTTTGGGGTTTATCATTTCTCATCAGGAGATTCTCCCGGACCCTGGCAAGATTAAGGCAGTGGTGGAGTGGCCGACCCCTTCCTCCAGGAAACAGCTCCAGCAGTTCCTGGGGTTTGCTAATTTCAACCGCCGTTTCATGAAGAACTACAGTGGCCTGGCCCTTCCTCTGACTCACCTCACTTCGACCAAGGTACCCTTTCAGTGGACTGAGGAGGCGACTACGGCCTTCACGGACCTCAAGAAGCAGTTCTCTGAGTTTCCCATCCTGGTGCAGGTGAATCCTGCTCTTCAGTGTCTGGTGGAGGTGGACGCCTCAGATTCTGGAGTAGGCGCCATCCTGTCCCAGCGCTCCCCGGCAGATGGCAAGGTCCGACCATGCGTCTTCTTCTCCTGACAGCTGTCTCCGGCGGAACGCAACTATAGCATCGGTGACAGGGAGATTCTGGCAGTCAAGCTCGCGCTGGAAGAATGGCGCCATTGGCTGGAGGGGTCCTCTCAGCCATTCGTGGTCTGGACGGACCACAGGAACCTGGAGTACCTCCGGACAGCCAAGTGCCTGAATTCTCGCCAGGCCCGCTGGTCCTTGTTTTTTGGGAGTTTTGACTTTACCATCAAGTACCGCCCTGGGTCCAAAAACAGCAAGTCAGATCCCCTCTCCAGGTAATTCGCCACTGATGTCACAGACTCCGAAGTGGATCCTATCCTTCCTTCCTCCTGTGTCATGGGCGCCCTCTCATGGGGGATCAAGGAGAAGGTCTGGAGGGCACAAGAAACTGAGATGGACCCGGGCGGGGGACCAGGGGGTAAGCTGTTTGTCCCATCGGCCGTCCAGGGTGACGTCATTCACTGGGCCCATTCCTCTAAGTTCGCCTGTCACCCAGGAAGACGACGCATGGAGGAGCTCCTGCAACAGACGTTCTGGTGGCCCTCCCTTCAAAAGGATGTTGGGGAGTACATCCATGCTTGTCCCCAGTGTGCCATTGGCAAGTCCCCATCGTCTTCTCCAGCTGGGCTGCTCCACCCTCTTCTGGTCCCCGGCAGGCCCTGGTCCCATGTGGTGTTGGATTTCGTCACCGGCTTCCCTCTGTCATATCCGGCTCTAGGGAGCCGGGCAATCAGAGCCAGGGACAAGCCAGTGAGTCGAGATGTTTTATTCTGGGTAAGGGATAAGGGATGAGGAGAGCACAGACACTCATACAGACGTACATTCTCAGGCTGCACAGCGCAGGGGTAGGTAGCTCGTACCGGACATGGGGGTAACAAGACGTGCATACTCACAGCGGGATACAAACACCGGAATGCTGCAAGGGGAGTTGAGGCTGACACCAGACGAAGGGGCTTCAGCCTAGCAGTGCTTATGTCGCAGCCCCGAATGATCGAAGCTGCTCCTCTTTATACTCATTAACAGCGCCCCAGCTGATGAGGATTAATTGGCCCCAGCCGTCCCGTGACACTGACAGCTGGGAACCAGCTGAGGCACTGCCCAATGAGAGGCAGGGATAAAAGGAGCATGGGCTGAGCGCCGAGCCGGCGTCTCACCCCATGGTGACAGAGCCTCCCCCTCACGGTCGGGCTCCCGAACGACCAGGAACATCCCAGCCCCCCCCCCCCCTCCCCACCTAGGGTGGGCGGAAGGGAGGCAGGACCGGAGGGGAAGATGCAAAGGGAAGGACAAAAAAAAACAATAGACCAATGTAGGGCAGCAGGGCAGAGAAAAAAAAACCCAAATACAATACCCTACAACACAGGGAAAAGGATTAACCCAGAGCACAGTTAGGGAGAAAACTGAGTTAGGACACAGGTAGGGAAAATACCAAATACGACTACAGACAGCATACAAATAACGTATAGATCGGGGCAAAAAAAAGAAAACCAAAAACCCACCAAAAAGGTGGCAGGAATGAATAAAGCAATCACAGAGTATAGTTAAGGGGAATAAAACACACTACTCCATAATGCACCAACAAGACAAAGGTCAGGACAAAAAATGAAAAACGCTGTGCATGGATACTAAAGAAAACAAAACACACAGCACCGAATATATAAAAGATCACCTAAAGAAACAGAGGTGACAAGGACAAATGGGTAATAATGAAGTACGGTTAAGTGGGGATGAAACACATTACTTCAAACAATAACAAACACAGTCAATGTTAAAGCCGGGGCCAGGGAAGGCCCCCCACGAGGATAATAAGACAGAATGGGGTGATCACAGAGTATGGTTGAACAGGAAACCACACGCATACTCCATGATGCACCGACGAGGCCAAGGCTAAGGTAAGGATGAATGAAAACGCTGAGTAAAGATAAGAAAATGCAATACACAGCGCGATACATAAGGTGAGTCACCAAGAGAAAAAAAAGGTGACAGGGTAACAGGATAACAATACGATAAAAATGCTGAGTATGGTTAAAAAAAACAACACACAGCACAAAAACATATATTCCCCTAATGGACAAAGAAACTACACCCGAGTGACCTCAATAATAATAAAAGAAGTAAAGGACACCCGAGGAGACGGCAGGCAGAGTCCAAAACGGCCGGAATTGTTCTGGTAATCTCCCCGCCCATTGTCCAGTTGGCAACCCGGGGAAGAGAAATGTTCGGACGGCGAACTCTGGGCCCAGATCCCAGGAATCCAGTCCAACGGCTGCCGAACCAGGCCGCCCAAAGGCAAACACAGACCAGTGGGGGGAAACCAGATCGCCGAACCGAAAGTTTTGCGGGTCGGGTCGTCGACCCGCATCACTCAACCACCAGGACCGTTGAGACGGACGAAGGGTCAGAGCGGATCCCGGTGGAAGAGGCTCAGGGGAGAGCCGATGACGAGGGCGGCGGGCCTCAGGGAAACGGCCACCTCCTCACCGGACCTGGACAACACTGGGGCAGCACCCACGTCGGACCCCGATCGGGCCTCAGGCGAACCCACGTTGGACACTGCACCAGAACCGACCTCCAACGTTGAACCCGGACCCTCCAGCACCACGAGGAACAGCAACTCCTCGCCGGTGACCCTGGAAGAAGGCTCAGAAGAGAAAACAGAACCGGGATCAGGATCACCGGCAGCGCCAGAACCCGGCGAGACGAGCTCAGACGCAGCGGGCGGCTGCACCCTGCTCGTCTCCCCTGGAGATAGGCTGAAGTGCTCAAAGATAAAAAGAAAGAAAAGAAAGGAGAGCACTCGCCTGATCTCGGGTTCTGACGCCGTCCAGGACTGCGAAGATCCAGGATCCGTCGTCAGGAGGTCGTTGTCAGGCTCCCATCTAGCCGCGTCAGGCCCCGCAGCCAGCACGATGGTCAGCGCAGCTTGAGATCCCTCCAGCTCAGGTGACCCCGCCGACGACCCACTCGGCGTGAAGCCAGAAGAATCTCGTCCCGCTGGACCGAACCGCTCCTCCGTGGAGACCCGGGGACGCTCAGTCGTCGGCGTAGACTCCACGCAGCAGTCAGTCCCCCTCCTCCGTCCGCAATGTAGCTGCGGAACCACAGGCCCTCTCCATATCCCACCACGTTGACCCGGAGCCGGGGACCGCTCGGCGGAGAGAGACACAGAGGATGCGGGATTAGGCATACAGGTTACAGCAGGTGGGGAGAGTTCAGGGAGCTGCGAACCCTGAACTTCTCCTCCAGGGATGTGACAGAGCAAATCATTAAGCAGGTGTGAAAAAACAATGACTTGCCTGCCCCCTGGAGATTGAGTATCGCCTGCTGTAGTGGAATCTGCTTCTTCCTCTCCCCGCCCGGCGATAACGGAGGACCCCCCGGGAATTCGTCTGAGGATCGCTCGCGTTGTCTCCAGCAGAGAGCTCACCAGGCCGGGATTCCAGGCACACACAGCGGTCAGGAAGCGCGTCGAGGAGGAGGGGGAAACAGCCGGGGTGAGCCAGCCCGAATGTCCAGGAATGACAGCGGGGGAACGAGGCTCAGGGGACGAGGCTGTAGAATCTCCACACTGACGAGGCGAAGGGATGACAGCTGCGTGGGAGGAACGGTCCTGACGATGACCCAGAACTGGATCTGGACGAGGTTCGTGCAGAGGTGACTCGGCGATGTGATGACGACTACTCCCAGGGAACGAAGCGAGGGGGAAACCCAGGATTCGCCGCTCCAGATCGGAGATCGAGACGAGGAAGGCGTCGAGCACGGGAAGGCTTCGTAGCCCTGAAGTCCTCACCATCAATCTCACTGCCGCCGCCACATGCCTGAAGGTGGTGACAGGAAACACAGTAGAGCTCGCGACAGCCACTCGACCCCGGACATAACTTCTGTCAGCTGCGGCTCCTCGAAGGGAATCCCGAGTGACGTGGCGCAGGTCGGGGGAAGTCCTCTGGTTGGCGCGAACTCCCGGACTGGAATAGCGGCAGGAACGGGACTCCGAAGCGGGGAAAGACGTCGCCCACTTCGACTCCCTGCCGGGATTTCCATCCACCCCGTGGAGCTTCTCTCGCTGTGTACCTGCAGCGTCTATCCTGGCACTGTCCTCCAGATGGTACAGAGAGTGAGGGTGACAGTCCAGGAGTTCCTCAGCACGGCCCGGATGCCAGCGTCTCGCGTTGGAGGCGTCGTGCAGGGTGAAGAACGTCCCGTCGACTGCCTCCGAGATGGACCTCAGCCCGTCGCCCTGGCGCCGGAAGTGACTCCTGGGAAACGGCATGCTAGCAGCGCTGACACCCGGACAGAAAGGTACATTTCCACGGCGACTCACGGCCGCCGGCAACTCTTCTGGCTGCGACATACTGTCATATCCGGCTCTAGGGAGCCGGGCAATCAGAGCCAGGGACAAGCCAGTGAGTCGAGATGTTTTATTCTGGGTAAGGGATAAGGGATGAGGAGAGCACAGACACTCATACAGACGTACATTCTCAGGCTGCACAGCGCAGGGGTAGGTAGCTCGTACCGGACATGGGGGTAACAAGACGTGCATACTCACAGCGGGATACAAACACCGGAATGCTGCAAGGGGAGTTGAGGCTGACACCAGACGAAGGGGCTTCAGCCTAGCAGTGCTTATGTCGCAGCCCCGAATGATCGAAGCTGCTCCTCTTTATACTCATTAACAGCGCCCCAGCTGATGAGGATTAATTGGCCCCAGCCGTCCCGTGACACTGACAGCTGGGAACCAGCTGAGGCACTGCCCAATGAGAGGCAGGGATAAAAGGAGCATGGGCTGAGCGCCGAGCCGGCGTCTCACCCCATGGTGACACCCTCCTTCAAACAACCACACTGTGGTGCTCACTATAGTAGACAGGTTCTCCAAGGCAGCCCATTTTGTCCCCCTTCAAGGGCTGCCTATGGCCAGGGAAACAGCGGACCTGCTGGTACAGCATGTGGTGAGACTGCATGGAATCCCCCTGGACATTGTCTCCAATCGGGGGCCCCAGTTTATCTCTCAGGTTTGGAGGTCATTTTGTAACGCCCTTGGGGCCACGGTGAGCCTGTTGTTGGGCTACCATCCTCAGTCTAATTGTCAGTGCGAATGGACCAATCAGGAGTTGGAAGCGGCGCTGCGGTGTGTGGCCTTTAACAATTCAGCGTCCTGGAGCTCGCATCTGCCATGAATCCAGTATGCCCACAACTCCACGGTTTCTTTGGCCATAGGTATGTCTCCTTTCAAGGCTTCACACGGGTATTCCCCTCCCTTACTTCCTGAAGAAGAGGGCGACATCGCCGTGCCATCAGTTCGGGCGCACCTGAGACGCTGTCACCGACTGTGGAGGGCAACCCGGGCTGTGCTGCGCCACACAGCAGAACGCAAATCCTTGGTGGCCAACCACCGCAGGACTCCAGCCCCTTCATACCAGGTGGGTCAGCAGGTTTGGTTGTCTACTAAGAATATCAATCTGAAGGCTGAGCACAGGAAGATGGCGCAGCGTTTGATTGGGCCCTTTCCTGTCTCCTGTATTATTAACCCAGTGTCTGTGCGGCTGGATTCCCCCCCCCCCCCCCGCATATGTCCCACCTTCCACGTCTCCCAAGTGAAACCTGTGTGTCCCAGCCCTCTGTGTCCCCCTTCCAGGTCTCCACCTCCTCCGAGGATGATCGACAGCCGCCCAGTGTGGGGAGTGACTGCCATCCTGGACGTCCTACTCCGGGGTCGCGGTCTGCAATACCTGGTGGACTGAGAGGGCTACAGTCCGGACTCCAGATCCTGGATGCATCCTGCCTCCGTGTTGGATAAGGACCTCATCAGGCAGTTCCATCGGGTGCACCCCGGTAGGTTGGAATGACCGCCAGGAGGCGTTCGTTGGGGGGGAGTACTGTCATGGTCTGCTCTGCTCATTATCTCCAGCTGCACGCACACCTGCTCTCCATTATGCCCTGGCCTATTTCTACCGTGCTGCCCAAGCCTGCAGTGCGGAGATGTCTCACTGCGCTCCAGAAGAGCTTCATCTGCCATCCTCTACACTCTACCACAGCCTGTCGTCATCTTTGACCCAAGCCTGCCTTCCCCGTTGTCTGGGAATCACTCCTGCTGCTCACGTAAGCCCATTCAATCCACTCACCTTGTCTTCCAGTCCCCTGTGCACAGGCGGAGTTCCGTGGCGGCGGATTCTCCTCTCTCCCCCCGGGCGGCAGATTCCTACCTCTCCTCCACGACACCTCCACTCCCCGGACACTCACCAGCAGGAGCTGCACTTCCCACAGTAAACACTGTCCTCGTGGCCATAGCCATCGTGCTGAGCCTGGAACCCGCTCCATCTTCTCCCACAGTAAGCATCAGTGTAACTGTCTACCTCCAGCATTGGCCCTCGCTAACTCTCCCTCTCTGTGTGTTCCTAGGGTTGCCAGATCATACGGTGTCCAGATCTGTTCCCTGCAGTTCTTGCCTACATTTACACACACCAACATCCACATTTACACTGAATAAACCTAATTGTATCTATTTGGAGTCTGTGTCTTGCCACTGGGTCATAAACCATGTCAATCCGTAGCGCAAATGGTGACAAAAGATAGACCCAGACCTCCCATAGTCTAAATAAACTATGAAATCCAGCAATCCTATATACAGAAAAGTAGAGCAGTAATACTGATAGTTGCAAGTTCAATGTGGTAGTGTAGCTGCAGACAGTGACAGATTGGACTGCACATGATCAGTATTGCAGGAAGGAACTGTTAATACACTATTGAGGAATATCAACTTCTTAACCTGATTTACACATTTCAAAAAACTTTCTATGTGATTGGATTTCGATGAGGTATTGTAAAGTACAAGTGTAAATACAGTCAAAGCCCTGGTCTTTCTATTTTCGAAAACATAGATCACAGAATCATAGAATATTATGATATTTGAGACTGGGGAAGATGGGTTGAAATCATGCAAGGTAACAGTGGCAGCTTTAGTATATTTGACAGGAAAACATTGCAGCTGTGACGATCTGAGCATGGGGGGATTTCACTGTGCTTTGTCTCTTTGCCTTTTGTTTTTCCTTATTTGCATAATATTGTATTTTGGAGTTCTAAGCCTTTTATGTTATCTCTAGGTTTTTTTTTTTTCACATATTCGGTATTATTTCTTTGTATGATTTATTTTCCTATTTACGTTCAGTGTAGGTTTGTTATTTACATATTTGGGTAAATATGTAAATAACCGGATCTCACCCAGGAGCTGGAGGAGGTTTCACCCGGGGGCCCGGAGTTTGAGCCGACGAATGAGTGTCTCCTGACTCTGGAGCCTCTCCTGCTTCATCATGAGCCTACGTCTCCGCCTCCCGCTCCCCGCCGTCGCTCAAGGAAATCCCGCTGGAAGAGTGCCTCCACTTCCTTGTCAGCAGTCCCCCCCTCATCAAGGCCGAAGACCCCCGCAGCAGTTCCTTCATTGGGTTTTTCCTCTCCGGCTGTCCCGTCAGCTTCCTCCCCTGCTGCTGCTGCGTTTCCCTCCTCCTCGACGATTCCTCTCGCTGCCGAAGGACTGGCTGCCTCCTTCAAGGCTCCACCCATCTCCGTTTCTGCAGGGGCGGCTCCTCCACAATCCTCTGAGGGGCCCATGACCACCGTAGCCACGGAGAGGGATAACTTTAGACTAGCTGCAGCAGAAAACATCATGCCCTGGGAACACAGGAAAGTGTTTTTTCATTCTCCATTTTTGACATATGAGTTATCTTGCTGATCAGGCAAGCAAGGCAAGATAACTCATGTCAAAAATGGAGAATGAAAAAAAAAAAAAAATTCTGGGGAGAGGGAAGTCTGGGCTTCTCTGCTTGAACTGCTGCCTCGGCGACCCTGGACCTCCGGAAAAGCGGTAGAAGATGAATGGATGGATGGAGTTATCTTGCCTGATTCCCGGTGGTGAGGCTCAGCCTATGCAGTCCTCTGAGTCCTCACCACCTGCTGCAGCTGCACACCTTTCATCTGTTCTCTCCGTGTCTCCTCCTTTGCCCCCTGAGTGTCCGCTGGCCCCGGGATCGCGCTGCCGGATGTTGGAGGAGCCTGCGGCCCTGGAGGATCTGGTTCCAGCCCCACAGCCATGATCTGGACGGAGGGTGAGTGCTGAAATAGAGCTGACACCTGCGCCAACGAAGGAGTGTCCCCGGGCTTCAACGGCGCAGGATCCACTGCCAGCCGGGGCCCGACCTCCTGTGTCCACATCGGGTGAGCCTCCTGCGTGGGACACTTCACTGGGGGGTCTCAGGACTGCATCCACCATCATGCCTGCTGTAGGGGCCGCTGCAGCAGAGCCAAAGCTGGACTTCCAGAAGGCCAGGCCCAAGACGTTGTCATCTGAATCGACAGAGTCCTGGACGGCGGTGGAGCTTAAGATCAGGCAAGTGCTCTCCTTTGTCTTTGTTGTTTCTATGTTGGAGAGATCTTGCTTGGCTCTTGGTGGTGAGCTCAGGTGCAGCTGATGGCTGCCCCTGGCTCTCCTTGCTGGGCTCCACTGCCACTGGTGACCCTGACCCTGTTCCTCTTCCTCTCCTGTCTGAGCCTTTCCCCAGGGTCACCGAGGATCATCCAGCAATGCCAGAGGTCTCCATGGATTCGGGCTCGCCACCTGAGGTCTTCATGAGTTCAGCTCCTCCCACTGAGGTCGTCGCGGGTGCTCTGCCCCAGCCCGGGACCTCCGTGGGTGCTGTTCCCCCTCCAGATGAGGTCTTCGTGGGTACACAGTTCCAGCCTGGGGCCTCTGAGGGTGCTGCTTCCCAGTTAGTTGAGGTTGTTGCGGGTGCTCCATCCCAGCCGGGGACCTCCGAGGGTGCAGCTCTGTCCCAGTCTGGGTCCATCGAGGGTGCAGCTCTGACCCAGTCCAGGTCTGCCAAGGGTGCAACCTTGCTCCAGCCAGGAGCCACCGAGGGTGTAACCTCACTCCAGCCCAGAGCCACTGCGGGTGCAACCTCGCTCAAGCCCGGAGCCACCACGGGTGCAACCTCACTCCAGCCCGGAGCCACCATGGGTGCAGCGTTGCTCCAGCCTGGAGCCACCGCAGGTGCTACTATATCCCTGTCTGGGACTACCGAGGGTGCTACAGGCCAGTCCGGGGGAGTTGTGGTTTCTTCTCCTCTGCCAGATGCCATCGTGGTTCCCTCTCCTCTGCCCAAGGCCATCGTGGTTCCCTCTCCTCTGCCCGAGGCCATTGTGGTTCCCCCTCCTCTGCCCGGTGCCGTCGTTGTTCCCTCTCCTCTGTCCGGTGCCATTGTGGTTCCCTCTCCTCTGCCCGAGGTCGTTGTTGTTCCCTCTCCTCTGCCTGAGGTCGTTGTGGTTCCCTCTCCTCTGCCAGATGATGTCGTGGTTCCCTCTCCTCCACCCGACATCATCATGGTTCCCCCTACTCCCCTGTCCTTTCCTTCATTGGGTCTCCCCATGGGGCAGCCGCCTCCTGGGCCACCCCTTCAGTTTAGGTGACTACAAAACTCTGGTCGACCACCTGACGGACTGTGCCGTTGGGTTGGGTGGCCCATATTCTCCGGCAGGCCACCCGACTCTTACCAGCTTACACTGCAAATTTTCCAATACTTGGTAAGATTTAAAATCTTGTTTTTAGACATGCAAGATAATTCCTCTAATTTTAAGATTTTGTTACTTATTTTAAGCCCTTGACTTTGTAGTATAGTCTTATTATTAGATAAAGCCATTATCATTTGACTTATCTAGTTCAGCAATCTTAAAACAGTATATATAAGACTTAAAATAAGATATTGTTGATGTCAACATTGAATTGCTTAATTTAAGATTATGGAACATCTATAAACTCTTGATTTAAGAAATAAATAATTATACTCAATAGGTTGGCTGACTTAAAGGGTAACAAAAAGCAATTTATGAGAATATTTGCAGTATATTAGTGTCATTTTCATTGTGTCAGTGTCTTGGTTACATAATACTTAATTTTGGAAGAAAATGGCTAGAGACCAACTGTCTTATGCAGGAGAAGTTTATTTACCAGCATAGTATGAGACAGAGACATGAGCTCAAGACATTGTATTGGCCATTCAAGTCAAAACATAAGGCACCTTAAACAATATTTTGGTCATACAACACAGGCCATACAGTGTGACTTCAACATAATGCATGGCAGATTATATGTCTTACTAATTTGGCTATTTCCATCATTACCATACATATACCAATTTCAATCCAGGAAGGTGAGTAACTTCAGGCTATTTTGCATTAGAACACTAACAATGTCAATAACAGTAAAGGAACATACAGCTTTAAAAAAACAAAGCTTTATAAAAGTTTTATAGTAAATTTTCAACAAATAAAACTACTTGCAGTTAGAAAAAGTTACCACTTTTAAGGACCAGCAACAAGCCAGCACCTGGCTAGACCACAGGATGATTTCTCTGGCCAATAATAATCATCAATACCACAATAAATCCAAAACTCTGAACTACGCCCATGTACTGCATTGATGTGGCTGAGTAGTACCTTGAGCGACAAAGCAACAAATAATAGACAAATCATGTATCTCCACACCGCCATGGCTTCGAAGTTTCCATTGTTTTCCGATGTTTGCGCATGCGCAATGCCACCAGAATGAGCGCGCAGTGGTGTGCAAGTCACTTCGAAGTCGAGCCTTGTTTGACTACAGAGAGGACTGGCTTTGATTTGAATTTCTCTCTTCAGCACAAAGTGTGAAGGTCAGTATCATAATATTTCTGCAAACATAGATATATCTGCAATTTGCATTGGTACAGAGACAGTGCTATCAAACGCATAATGCTATTTATGGTTCGTGCTAGCTCGCGCTAACATGCGCTAGCTCGCGCTAGCTTAGTTAGCTAACATTATTTTTTTTACCTGCATATTTTAACTCTGGCCATTTCTCTAGGTTCTGTTTAACACTTTGAGTCGCGTAGAAGATCAGAGTGGATAGGATGGATGCCAGTATACGCTCAGTGTTGGAGGGTAAGTGGTTGTTTAACTTATATTTTAGCGGTTAGCTTAGCATTAGCCGACTCGTGTTAGCAGCAAAAACCCACCATGATTCTCGACGTCGCCTTTCAGAAGAAATGTGATTCAAAGCCAGGGATAATTTTTGGTTGTTTTAACTTCTTAGCCAACAAATGTCTGTTTTATTATTAAGGCTTGAATGTTTTTTTATTCCAAACATGTGACATTTTTTTCTACAGTAATTTTCTGTAGTATTTTCAGATAAAAATGTATGTAGTGGTCAGCCACAATAAAACGGTTCACTCTGGGTTTTAAAGACTTGGTAAAGACTGAAGTTTTGTTCTTTCTGTGCAACAATATGTATTTTTTCCTAAATGCTCACTACGTAATGAAAATTTACATTCAGTAAGCACCATCTACTATATATAAGTATGTGGACACAAATTTCAAATACAACAAATGCATTAATAGACATGCTAGGTGGAAAGACCTTGGACCCCCCTTTAAAGTAAAAAAAAAGAATTATGTGATTATGTTCAGGATGAAGAGAGTGATGGTGTGTTTTGTGTCTGAAATGGGCACCTTCTTTTGTCCCATTACAGTGATCCCTCGCTACTTCGCGCTTCACGTTTCGCGCCCTCAGTGCATCGCGGATTTTTTAAAAATATTCATCAAAAATTCAAAATTGAGAAAAAATGGGCGGGCGCAAGCAGAAGGCAGGGAGACTACATTAGAACATCAGGTATCAACACGGAGAGCCCGCACAACTCAAAATCCACCTCTCTGTTCACTGTTCTCATGTTGGCTCGGCTCGGGAATCTCGCAAGCTGATTGGCCGAGACGTTTCACCCCGCAAGCTGATTGGCCGAGATGTTTTACCCAGCTTCTCTCCCTGCCGAGCGCCCATACCCAGCGAAGGAAGACCGCATTCATTGTTCTTTATCGCTCGTGTTGCTTAGTCTCGCCGCGGGAACTTTTTGCTGTTCTCTTGTGCCATTTTGTGCGAAATAGTCTTCCCGTCAAGCCACTACGCCGCCTCCTGCAGCTTCTCCAGCTCTATTGGAAGCTGCCCTCGACGATGCTGCGCCTCTAGCACCTGACGATGAGGCGTCACCTGAGGAGCAGTAAAGCTCTCATTAACCTGTGCAGTAAATCATCTTCATCTTGAGTTACGTATCTTGTTATAAGAATAAAAGAGTTCTAAAAACATATTTATGTACACTTTATTTACATCTACGTATGTATGTACACTTACACACACACACACACACACGTATCATATGAGAGAGAGAGTGAGAGAATGAACATACGTATTATTTATGGGTGACGTCATTAGGGGTGACGCTACTTCGCGGTTTTTCACTTTTCGCAGTCGGTTCTGGAACCCATTAACCGCGATAAGTGAGGGATCACTGTATTTCCATGAAAACAATAGAAATGAGTGTGACCAAAAACGAGTGTTTTCACAAAAATGCCCATAACTTTTTTAATAGCTGGCTTAATGAAATTTTCTGTGTATATAGATTTAACAAAGGTCATTTGAGTTCACGTATCTAAACCAAATTTACAAGTTAGTTAGTTAAGTTAGTTAATCCCTTCACACCTGAAGGTGTATATGGGCGGCGCCTATCTCCGTTTCTCTGACCCTAGGCCACACAGCTACTGTAAGTAGTGAAAGCTACAGTGGGGGGTCAGTCCTCTGGTAGCTCTGTGTGTAACTTTACTTTCCCCATTCCATTATGCGGAGCACCACGCTAGAAGGCAGAAAGCACCATTTTTATATGGTCTTTGGTATGACCCGGCCGGGATTTGAACCCCTGCCTCCCGGGTGTGGGGCGGATGCTCTACCAACTGAGCCACCACTCCGGTAAAATTTACAAGTGCACAGTAATAATACTCTTAACAATAATAATTATTATTTTGTTCATTTAAAGTATGGAGTTTGAGTTTAATTATTATGTTGCCAGCTATGCAAGTGGATAGAGTAAATAATACTCATGTTGGAGGACAGAAAGACGAAACAAAAAAGCGGAGCTGAAGGTGTGTTTCAATCCCTTGCAAATGCATCCTACATGGTTGTCTACACTTATACTGGGGTGATTTCCGGGAGTTATACAAATTTCTGCAGAGTACAGACAGCCATGAAACGTCTTACAACACACAACTAATAGATATTCTTTGTGTCCATCTACTTTTCAGAAGTGGCCAAAGTGTTTAAACACCGGTTTGTTGACGCTAAACGTACCATTTCGTAAAAACCACAGTTGCGGAATATATGGTGCTTGATTGGCATTTTATGAACACAGGCCTGAAGGTAAAAAAGACTAGCTGAAAAAAAGCTGAGATTCCTAGGGTCAGCCGTTGAATACAGCTAATTTACCGACCCCACTCAAAGCTATCAGGTGAAACACTGGTCACAGCGCTCTGGGGCAATATGATGGCCGCAGTGTTTTGATTTGTCCACATACCTACTAAATATCAATCAAACAGTAAAATTATGAGCGTTCCTTATTTATCTACGTGCAAGCTTTTCAACTCTTTGTGACATTTAACCCTTATTTGTATATTAGAAGAAAAATATGCATTGAATGTGCTTGGGTTAGCGCCCCTTATTAACATCATATATTTAAAACATGGTATTATATACATGTTTTGTTCTTTTGCTTAACAGCTGCCAACATTGATGAGGAGTCTCTGGCAACTATCAATTGTGACGACCTGAGGGACTTATTCACTGGTGCTGAAAATTTCTTTCAACGCAAGAAGCTTTGGGATTGCATCAGTCAAATGGTGTAGTAAAATTTTTAACCATTTCAACATTTTGTACTGCATAATTTGTTGCCCATGCTTAATCCTTTTTTGCCTCCTCCAATACTACTACAGCAAAGACCTGCTGAGCAGATTGCCAACACAGCTGGGAGTCCCAACACTACGTCAGGTGAAGTTTTACCATCAACCATTCCTGTGCCACCATGCCAGCTAAAAAGTTCCTCTCCCATGCCTGAAAATGATAAAACCATAAAACTGCCAGACCCACCTGAATATGTATTGTACACCGATTCAGAGTTGGAAATGGTGCGCAGCCAGTACTTTTCATTGCTCCGCACTTTAAGATGTCTAAGGAGCTCTGCTGCAGACTTGTCCGCAACACTGTCACCAGCATGGTTGCCATTCTGCGTGCCAGTCCAATGGGGAAAGAAGTGAAATACCCTTCCAAACTTGAAATTCGGACAATGGCACAGAAAATTGTTGACTATTGCCCAATGTTGCGAGATGCTGACCAGCATATGCCACATGTGAGTATTTATTTTCCATATAAGGGAAAACTTGAAACTATCAGTCTTTGTCTTATCTTGATTTTTACAATCACAGTTGACTATCTACACCAAGTTGTTCAAGTGACTACAAAATATGAGATCTCCAAAGAAGATGCAAGGTTCTGTGCCACAACGAGGCAAAGCAAAAAAGACACTGTTTCGCTCAAACTACACTGAAGATGGAGCAGAAAGTGACATCAGCGGTGAGACTAGTAGTGACGTGAGCGGTGACACTGCTGGTTTCAGTGATAGCACTATACCTCTTGAAAGCCATGATGACCTCAGTGAGGACAGCCAAATTCCTGGTACACACTTTGCATTCATTAAGATGTTATCTGAATCATTACGTCAATTTCCAATCTCTTAGTATGGTAATGGTATGATTGTTTTGTTTTTTTCCTTCAGAGAAGAGTTTCTCACTAAAGACATCCCGCAGTGCGAGATCGTCATCCTCATCTGCTTCTGGCTCTTCTAACAGACCATCATCCTCATCACCCTCTGGCTCTTCTAACAGACCATCATCCTCATCACCCCCTGGCTCCTCAAAGAGAGGAGACACAACGCTAGAAGCGTCTCCAGATAATGCTACTGGTAAGGCAGTCATTTGCGCTTTCCACATTCTCGAAGCCTAGTGTCATTTACAATCATAATTTCAAAAATTAAAGTATCTCGCCACAATTTTAGTCAAGGAAGCATTTATGCTGACTAAATTTAGACAAAGTAAAATTAAAGCAGTTCATGAGACAAAAATTGTGACTAAACTTTCAAGATCATTTCATTGATTAATTAAAATTGAATACAAATGGAAAAAACAGACAGAAGCACTTGAACTTTTTTTTAAGAGCCTCATTTTGTTGAAAGTCAAAGGAACAACTCTGTGTTTGAGAAGTTCTGTGAAGTCCTACAATATGAATAAATCAGTTTGAAGTTGTTATTGTAAAGCTGACTTAATGTTAGTTTGCTAAATTAACACATATTTTAATTGGCTAAAACTTAATTTATAAAAAGATAAAATCTTGATTAAAACTAAATTATATTCATTCAAAAGACTAGGACTAAAATTTAATAAAAATGTCAAAATTAACACTGGTCATTGTAGATTTTGATTTTCTTGCAGTTTGCGCACTGTTATTTACTAGAGGTTGTAGTTTAGACACAAAGAATCAATGTTGTATTATAGAAGCTGTTTTTGTCTATTCTGACTGTGTTGTGTTTAAACATTTTTTTTTTAGCAAACCAAGACAGTCTAAAGATCCAGGCCAGACACTACAAGACTCTCAGCAACATGTACAAAAAGCCCAATGCAAAACCCAACCCAACTGATGTTGTCCAAGTTTTGAATCTTGAGTTCAAAGCTAGACGGGCTTTTATTGATGCAGATATTACAAGGGAGGAAGAGAGGCCAGCAAAATTTTTTGCAGCATATCCATGCTTCAAAGAAATTAGACATGTAAGGAAGTGTTTTGTGGATTTAGTGCTTCCATTGCAAAGGTTTAGTAGTTTAACTGAATAACATTTGTCTTAGGCAATGGATGAACTGAGCCAGAATTGTTGGTGGCACCAACCGTAAATTTATTGAAGAAACTCGAGCAAGATGGTCAACGTTCTGTGCCAGTGTGCAGTTTTATGGGATCTGGAAAAAGGTTCTGAAACCACCTGCACCCTTGGATGTACGAGGAGGTAAGTTGTTTTTTTGTCATCCAATTTAGATTATATGGCTAAACCACTTAAGTTATGTTTTTTTTTTATTACAGTGGATTTCACCATCACCCTGTTCAGTGCACTGCCGTCACTCTTCCCATCACCAGCACTACCTCCAAAGCGACTTGGAAGTGCAAGCAAGGCACTTCTTCGCATTCTCAAAGTAAGACTTAACTGTGTGTGGCTTGCAGCAAACTTTTGCAGCAAATTTTCATGTACGATGTACTCTTAAACTTTGGTTTCACCCTTGCCCTTTTTGCTTTATTCTAGCCAGGGGAGGACCTTGCATTGTACTTGAAGAAGCGTACTCTGTTTTCCCCAGTGCTCCTGTTTGATGGTACAACCTGCATATTAGCAGTAGGAGACATGCCTGTGAGCACTCTACCAAAGGAGGACTTTTGTGATGGAATGTTGGTGCTAATGGCGTATTATTACACATTACACATTACACCTGACTTACCCGAAGTGTGTCTGTCATCCAGACTGAGGTAATAAGTGATGTTATTCATGATCAGGATGCCACTAGTGCATATAAGAAAGCATTAGCTGAATGGAAATCATTCTTTGCAAAGTAAGTGACCACACAGTAGGGCTGGGCAATATGGTACAGGATCCTATCAAAATCACGATTTTCATTTTGTTACATTCCCTGTGCATTATTCTTTGAGGCAACTGAAGCTATCTGCTTCTTTTTGGGTTTAGATCTGGTATAGTCTTAATTAAAATCTGCTTTACTCTGAGATTCAGTACTTGCATGATGTGGACATTATTCCCTCCATGGTTTAGTGCTGGTTTAATTCTGGTTCAGTTTGTCATATTGTCTGATTTTTAGACCTGATTTAGGCAGTTTTCTCTCAGTTTATGCCTGCAAGAGTCCTTTCATTTAGTCCTGGGAAATTATCACGTTCTTCTGGGTTTGTATTAGAGTTCCATCTCAGTCAGCCCCTGGTTTAGTCCTTTTTACTTCTGGTTTATACCTTAATTTTTAATCTCCTTTAGTCTGGTTTACTTCTTATTTTAGTAACTATTTAATCCAGGTTTAGTCCTGTCATTTTTTCTATCATCATCTAGCCCTACCACACATTTCGTAACGTTTGTTCTGCTTATCTTTAATAGCAGTTCTTGTGAAAGCACTTTTGTTGCATCTAAGAACATTCAAAAATATTTTATATAATTCGTAATGTTTCATACTGTTCATACTGTTAAAACGTTTGTGGTGGAATGGTGTGTTACTTCACCATCCAAAGTGGGTTCCTGAAGGCCTCTCTCTGTAAGTGATGTTATTGATAAGCAAGATGCCACTAGTGCATATAAGAAAGCATTACCTGAATGGAAATGGTTAATTGAAAAATAAATGTCCACGAGTTTTGAATGTCTGTTCTATTTTGAATAGCTGTGCTTGTGATACCCTTGTTTCTGCTAAGGCTATTTAATAATGGTTAAAGAGGCTTGGATGTGTTTCTTTGAAGGCCTAAAAGATGTGATACTCACTTTTGGAAAGTTGTCAAGAGTCATATTTTTGAATTGTACAGGTAAATACAGTGCATATTGACTGATGGGTTGAAATTAAATAAATGCTGTTATTTCAATTTTTCATTTGTGATTTTTGTTTCACTGGTCCAGATATTGGTTCTTAAAACAAGCTCTAATTTCAAGTTTTTTGTAGCTAGTTTTGGGGGTTCATTTCAAGATGTATTAACTTGATTCAAGATATAGCTCACCGTTCACTTTCCACCTATTTTTAGTATTATTCACTAATAACAAGAGAACTTCATTGCTAAATCAAGTCTTATTTGCTTATATTAAGTAATTTTTTCTAACAGTTCAATCTTAAAATAAGAATTTTGAGCTTAAAATGACCCTTTGAGTGCTTGCTTGTTTCAAGATTAAATTGTCTTGTTTTAAGATTTCTAGCCAAGTAAAATTATCTTGCTGCATGGACAGATAATTTGACTAGTTTTTAGTATTTTTATCTTGAAATGCAGTATTTTTAACTTGTTTTAAGCTACCCCGTTTTTGCAGTGTACCATCTGCCAGGCCTGGGACTTCGGCCTGCCACTGGAACTGTGTAGCTCCTTGGTCCAAGGGGCTTAGGTCCCTGGTTTTGCCTGGTGTGGATCCTGAGCGGGTTTTTTTGTTTTCTCATAGCCTGGGCTTTGCTGGGGTATGAGTCCTGGGAGTTATAATTTTCTCTAGTTTGTTTCAGTCCCTCTGTGCCTGGGTCCCCTTCCTCCGGCCCAGGGTGGGGTTGCTTTCTTGTCTTTTGGTGGGGTGGGTTCTTAGTGTGGGTGGGTCCTTGTCTTCTTTGGATGTTGTCCGGGATGTCTGGTCTCCACCCCTTGAGGGGGAAGGGGGGGCTCTGTCACGATCTGAGAACGGGGGGATTTCACCGTGCTTTGTCTCTTTGCCTTTTGTTTTTCCTTACTTGTATAATGTTGTATTTTGGAGTTCTATGCCTGTTATGTTATCTCTAGTTTGTTTTCACATGTTCGGTATTGTTTCTTTTTATGATTTATTTTCCTGTTTACATTCAGTGTAGTTTTGTTATTTACATATTTGGGTTTATTTGTCTTTATTTGTTTCCACTTTATATTTGCCAGTGTCTTCTCTTTCTTTCTCTCTCGGGGGTTACATTTGTCAGAGGCTCTTCTGGGTTTTTTCCCTGGTTGTGGGCGGTGCCCCTGTCAAGCTGTCAGCCCCATCTCCTCTCCTCATGACTAACAGCTGATTGTCATTTTCTCCCCAGCCCGCTCATGTGATTCACACCGGTTACCATTTGTGTTTGATTATTGTTGGCCCTATTTTATTTAATTTTATTTCTTTTCTGTTTTGCTGGTGACTTGACAAAGATTTGTGTGTCTAAACCCTGTTCCCGTTTAGACATTTTTCATCCATGTAAATCCCGTTTTCTTCTCATCGTTCCTGTGCATAAGTTTGCTTTGTACTCTTTTGGTTTTTGTGTTTGTTCTCTGTTTGGATTTTTGCTTTTGTTAATAAATCTCACAAACTGCAGTCCTGCGTGTGGATCTCTGATCTCTGCAAGGAGCATTTCATGACAACAGCTTTAATAGGCCTTTAAATTTGGAAAGTTCTGTGCATGATGCAGTCTGGTGCAAACTGACTACCTCACAGCCTTTGCTGAATTATCATAAATCTAAGGGGTAAGATGAGTCCATAAAGTTTATACATAAAGGTAGATATTTCATAATGGATATTTTTTTCCAAAAGATATAAATAACACAGGGTTCCAAAAATAGTTTTTTTGTAAGGTGTCTGTGTTTTTTCAACTGATTTAAGACAATTTTGCTCCGCTGAATCCGAAAATGACATCCGTCTCTCTTGATCAGGTCAAGTTTTTATGCTAAGTTGATTTTAAAAAATCTGATCTTCTGACTAAATCAATTACATTTTTGTGACATTATCAGTTGATTTTTGTTAATATTTCTCATCCGAAATAGATTTCTAAGAGAAAAAATCGTTTTCTAGCACAATTTATTGATTAAATGTTACAAACTTCAATTACTGTAAATTGAATAGTAGACATTGATAAAGGTAAGTACATGTAAATTGAATGTTATGTCGTCATTGTTCCAAATTTAAAGCTTCAACTTCCATTTATTCGAACCTCTAGAATGCCCAGCGGCAGGGACGTCTCTCTTCAGAGTCCAACAGTAATCATCCATCATGACAATTTATGACATCCTGTCATAAATTGGCGCATGCAAACTCTTCAGAGTTCGAGAAATTTCAAGAAATGAAAAAGAATTTTGCATCATATAAAGCGAAAATACCTGTACATGTAAACAAAAACATAAAAAACATATGGCCATAGTTCAAAAAGTTGACCTGATTGATCAAAACCAATGTGATTTTTGGATTCAGCACATCAAAATTGTCCTAAATCAGCTAAAAAAAACTAAGACAATAAATTTGGTGTTGACCAGTGTAATGATGTGCTGTAATAGCTGACAGCAATAAAAGACAAATTAGATAGCAGATATATTATTTGTTTCTGAAAACCTCAGTATCTGAGATATTTTAGATTTTTTTCGCCAGATGTATCATGACTTTAATTTTTTTTGTTTAAAAAGTACACAATGGCCATCACTTTTGTCACAATCCCTGGAGTAGAAAACTAACTATCAACGAAAGCTTTGATTCATTTTTAAGTCTGCTCAAGACCATTATTGTTTCCAGCCACTTATGACTTTGAGAGAATAATTAAAGTGTAGACTAAGTATTACTCAGGGATATTTAACATTCAGTGGAAGGGATGCGACAGGGAAGTGGGCAGAGGTATTGATTACTGTTGGGATTACAGCACCATGAGCATCGCTCTCAGTCCAACAATGTAATCATCAGCCTTCTACTTGTGATGCACAGGTTGCCTCACTCTCACCAGGGGGAGGGAAGAAGAGTGGCAGAGGGAGCACGACAAGTGGGCAGAGAACAGATGGATAATGTTTTATCTGACATTATCCTTCAGCTCATGATAAATTTAAAGTTAAATTTTCCAAACTGGGAGTTTTTTTTATTAAGGCACTGTACTACATAGTAATTGCTTCTATCTTGACACCTAGTGTGTATATACTGTTAAAAATAACTTTAATTACTTTGTCAAACACCTACTTTCCTGAATCAGTTACTAACTAACTAACTAACTAACCTGCACTTATATAGCGCTTTTCTAGTCACAAAGACCACTCAAAGCGCTTTCATTAATGCTAACCCTCTATTCTAAGGGCCTATAGGAAACAGATATCTAGGGACAATTTAGAACAGCCAGTTAACCTAACATGCATGTTTTTGGCATGTGGGAGGAAACCGGAGAAATCCCGGAGTAAACCCACGCAACACGGGGAGAACATGCAAACTCCACACAGATCACTGTTGGTCGGGGGCTGGGATCGAACCCACGATCCCACGATCCCCACAATCCCCCGGCCAAGGGTAAACTGTGCTGCCGCAGTGCTAACCACTGCGCCACGTTGTTCTGATTGGAACAAGGTTGTATTCCTCTTGTACTGTAACTTATTAGTTGAGTTTAAAGGGGTCATTGATTAAAAATGGTGTGTTTGTAGGTTTTAATGGTCTCAAATGTGTTAACTGGTCACATAATTAGCCCAAAATTTTCAAAACAGTCAACGATCTGAAAAAAGCACACTGCCTTTATTTCGTTTTTGTCTCAGAGAAACTCCCAAAAATCAGGTTCAGGTTCAGGTTACTTTATTTGTACTCGTAGGTAGATTTGTTTTGCAGTCTGGTGACATCCCTATTTACAAGCCACAATTACATTCAACATAAACACAAACACAGGCAGGCACACATGAAGCTAACTATAAACATGATAAAAATATTCAAGGCTCCATCAATCAGGATATAAAGACAAAGAGATGTGAGAAAACCAGAGATAAGAGAGAAGGGTCATATTAAAAAGTTAAAGACTAGTCAAAGAGGTTTAAAAACTCAAAGGTCTAAATGTCATGAATGGCTCTCACGAGCCATTAAGGAGACGCTATAGGCGACCAGTGAGTTTGCGTTACTTTATTAATAAAGGACACTCAATATACAAATAACAAAGTAAAGAGCCACGTGGGGCAAAAACACACTCATAACTTAGAATAACATTCTAACCCGGGAGAAAGGCTAGGGAGACAGCGAGGGAAAAACACACGCTGGGCAGCAGCACTTACGAAAGGGTGAAGAGCAGAGACAACAGGGAGACTGGAGTTGGGCGTAGGAACTCCAGTCGTGGAAACACGATGTCCGTCTTTCCTTCGGCGAGGAGTGATTCTCAGCTGCTCCCTTAAATGGGGGACAGAACCCAATCAGAAGCGGGGAAGGGAATTAATAGTGATAAGAGACAGCTGTCCCGGAGTAGCTGTGCTTGACAGCCGGAAGTCAGCTGAGACGCTGTCAAATTAGGGCCTCGGGGAAGGCCGTAAGACCAGGCCCGGAACGGGGTGGAGCTGGAGGAAAAACTGGACAACCTGAGCGCGGATAGCAATCAGCGCTCAGGCGTGACAGTACTCCCCCCCTGAGCCACGCCTCCCGGCGCTGGCTTAATCCCCCCCCCCCCCCCCCCCAAGGGAAGGCTACCAGGGACGGCCCAGGGAGGGTGGTGGGGGACCAGGTCAGGGGGGAGAGAAACGAGGAAAGAAAGAGAGAGAAAAAAAAAACCAGGTAACATAGAATGAATAAGATATGACACATGCCGCCCAACAGGCCACAACAAAAATACGAAAAACAATAATACTGCAAAAAGGGAGAAAGAAAATACCGTACACTAGAGCAGGCAAACAGATCCTTACAATCAGAAATAAAAAGGCGAACCTGGAGGCCTAACTCAGAACACAGCAAGGTATACCACAAGGAGAAATGCATGTCTGCTTCGAGGTTCCGTACAAACACTGAGAAAAAAAAAATTAACACCTGGCGATTACATGGACAGTCTAAAATAAAATAACCATCCCCCCCTGCAATGACCACAAGATTGATAAGAATAACTACAGAAGGCAGGGCAAAATGACAAGACCCAAGATGTGGGGACATAACGACAGTCATGAAAAATAAGGGAAAAAAACCACAACTTAGGGCGAGGACAAGGCAAAATTTGTGTCCTGATTAATAACAAATACAAAAAGGGCAATCCACACACAAAACTACTAAACAGTCAATCTTTCCAGGGACGCCGGCAGGTGGAGAGGGGCAAGAGATGACAGTTCGTCCGGCGGGCGACCCAGACCCAGATTCCACCTGGCCAGGAGCGACATCCACAGTTGGGGCGGCCTACCCGAGTCCCAGGCTTGGGAACACAGTATCTCAGGAGGCCAACCCAGATCACCGAACCAACAAGATGGTTCCGCAGGCAGTCGTCCCGCGTCCTCAGACCACCGAGAGCAGAGGGAGAAGCTTAGGTGCGGCTTCCTCACCGAGGGGGAAAAGGCAGATGTGCGGGACAGGATCAGCCCAACGCCCGGGGAAAGTGAATCCCCAGGTCCCTCGCCGGCCTTTAACCGAACCGGCGCCGCACTCTCGATGGACCCCGATTGGGCCGGCGCAGCACTCACAATGGGCCCCAATTGGGCCGGTGCAGCATCAGGAGCGAACTCCATGCACCGAACCGGAATCTCCGGAGTGACAGCCAGAACGGATCCGTCTCTGGTGACCCTGGGAAAAGGCTCAGAGGAACAAAAGGAACCGAGATCAGGATCACCGGTAGCGGCAGAGCCCGGCGAGACAGGCTCGAGTGCAGGGGATGGCAGCACCCGGCTCGTCCCCCCGAGATACAGGCAATAATGCTCCAGAAGATTGAGGAGAAAGACAAAATAGAGCACTTGCCTAATCTCAGGTTCTACCGCCGTCCAGGACTTCGATGCTCCAGGTTCAATATGCAGGAGTTCGTCTTCTGGCTCCCACTCGACTGCGACGGGCTCCGCAGCCGGCATGATGGTTCCCACAGTTTGAAGATCTCCCGGCACCGAGGTCCACGTTGAAGGCCCGCACAGCGTGGTGGCAGGGGATATGAGTTCTGCTGGGCCGAACCCTTCCTCCGTGGAGACCCGGGGATGCTTGATCATCGGCGCAGGTTCCAAGTGGCAGTCCGACCTCCTCCTCTGCCCACGACATGGCTGCGGGGCTGGTATCAGGCTTTCCAGGACCGCAGGCTCCCTCTTGGTCTGGCGGTGTAGTCCTAGAACCAGGAAACACTCAGGGAGGAGAGACACAGAGGGCGCAGGTTCATATTTTATGTCTGCAGCAGGTGGAGAGAGCTCAGGGGACTGTGAACCCTGAACTCCACCTCCAGGAATCAAACAAGGCAATCCACCCAATAAAGGAAGATAATGAAAAGGCACTTGCCTGATTCCCGGAGAACCGGTGGAACCCGCCACAGTGGACTTGAGTCTTCCCTTCCCCTGCTGGATGGAAGTGGAGGACCCCCTGGGAAGACGAGGAGGAGCCTCTCGCACCGGATCAGAACCGGGGGCATCCGGAGATGGACTCATGCATCTCACAGCGGCTGGAGTGAGCGTTGAAGAGGAGGGAGAAACAGCCGAGGTGAACCGGGAACCAGGAACTGACGGGACAGCGGGGAGAGATGACCCGGAAACGGGGGCGGCTGATTCACCTCTTTGGCGGGACACGGAGGCAACAGCTGGCAGGGAGGCAGAGTTCGTGTGACTACCCAGAGCTGAATCCGGACGGGGTTCTTGCTGAGGTGTCTGAGAGGGTTGGGAGCGACATCTTCTGGCCGAGGGCGAGGCGAATGTGAGGTGAGGGAAACGCCGCTCCTGCGCGGAAACTGAAGCGAGCAGGTCAGCGTATTCCGGATAATTATGCAGCTCAGGGTTCTTCTCTACCAGCCTGACCGCCGCCGTCACGTGCTTCATGATTACAGTGGGATGGACGGCAGAGCAAGCAGCAGCCACTAGGTCCCGAATGCAGATTGCTGTCACCTGTATTCTCTCCGGGGGAATCCCAGCAGACGTCACTGTTTCACGAGGGTGACCCCTGGGTGGTGCGAACTCCTGGGCTGGATCGGAGGCTGGAGCGGGATCCCGAAGCGAGGACTGATGGTGCCTTGTCTTCGGCTTCCTGCCGGGGTTTTCCTCCAGCCCACGGAGTCTCTCCCGGAGCGCTGAGATGTCTGCCCTCCTCGCCTTAACTTCAGGGTCATGGAAGTAGCGAGGGAGGCTGTTAATTATATCCTCAGCAAGGTCCAGGTGCTGGCATACATCACTGGGAGTGTCATAGAGGCCCGCGGTGAAAAGCGTCCCATTCACGTAATCCAGGGCTTCTGTGAGTTAGTAGCCTGGGCGCCGCACGCGCCTCCTGAAGGACGACATAATTCCAGCTCGCCAGTACCCAGAAGAAGGGTGAAAGACAAAAAGTCCAAATAGCAAAATCTCACGGTCTCTGGCATCTCAGTTTGGCTGCGACCTACTGTCATGAATGGCTCTCACGAGCCATTAAGGAGACGCTATAGGCGACCAGTGAGTTTGCGTTACTTTATTAATAAAGGACACTCAATATACAAATAACAAAGTAAAGAGCCACGTGGGGCAAAAGCACACTCATAACTTAGAATAACATTCTAACCCGGGAGAAAGGCTAGGGAGACAGCGAGGGAAAAACACACGCTGGGCAGCAGCACTTACGAAAGGGTGAAGAGCAGAGACAACAGGGAGACTGGAGTTGGGCGTAGGAACTCCAGTCGTGGAAACACGATGTCCGTCTTTCCTTCGTTTAGGTCGCAGCGAGGAGTGATTCTCAACTGCTCCCTTAAATGGGGGACAGAACCCAATCAGAAGCGGGGAAGGGAATTAATAGTGATAAGAGACAGCTGTCCCGGAGTAGCTGTTCTTGACAGCCGGAAGTCAGCTGAGACGCTGTCAAATTAGGGCCTCAGGGAAGGCCGTAAGACCAGGCCCGGAACGGGGTGGAGCTGGAGGAAAAACTGGACAACCTGAGCGCGGATAGCAATCAGCACTCAGGCATGACACTAAACCCCAATAAAAGATTTAGAACCCAAATAAAATCCTACAAAAATAAGTAAATATAAAATGGAGTTAATAAATAGGTACCTAAATTATGTGCAATATATTGTTACAACTTGTTCAACTCTCTGACAGAAGCAGGAACAAAGCTGTTTTTGTAGCGCTGGGTTTTACTTTTTGGGACAGCAAACCTCCGTCTTGAGGGAAGAAGCTGAAAGTTGCAGTGCAAAGGGTGGGAGTCATCATTTAAAATGGAGGTAGCCATCCTCTGTACCTGTCTGGTGTACAAGGATGTCAGGCTCAGCTGTGACTCACCAAGCAAACGACTGGACCATCTAACTACCTGATCCAAGGATTTCCTCTGTTTCAGTTTTATCTGGCCAAACCATGACACTAAAGAAAAGGATAAAACAGATTCAATAAAAGCCCGATAAAACATTGTCATTATGGTTCGGTCAATTTGGAAGCGTGCAAGTTTCCTCAAACAATGCAAATGTTGCTGACCCTTTTTGCACACCCTTTCACAGTTCTCTTCAAAGTTTAAATTACTATCAATAATCGTCCCAAGATATTTGTAAGATTGTACACATTCAGTGGTCTGACCTTTTAGTACGGTGACTTTGTGCCTGGGAGTTTTCCTCCTAAACTCAATAATCATATCTTTAGTTTTTGTCGTATTCAGCTGCAGGTAGGAATCCTCACACCAGTGAACAAAATCATCAACTACTGGGCCGTGGCCACTCTCACCATCCTGGAGGAGACTGACAATTACTGAATCATCAGCATACTTTATAATGTGTCTGTTGTCATGTCTGCTCCGACACATGTTTGTGTACAGGATGAAAAGTAGTGGTGACAACACACACCCCTGAGGAGAGCCTGTAGAAGAGCACTTTAGGTCCGACAATGTACCATTGACCCTTACTCTCTGCGTCCTGTTGGTTAAGAAATCCAGAATCCAACCCACCAGATTATTGCTCAAATCAAATTGTTGCAGGAGCCTTTCAACTAAAATATGAGGTTGGATTGTATTAAAGGCGGAGGAAAAGTCCACAAATAAAAGCCTGGCATGCGTCCCATTAAAATCCAGATGTTTAAAAAGCATGTTAAACAGAGTGACGGTGGCGTCCTCCACTCCTTTGTGAGGCCTATATGCAAACTGCAAAGGATCCAATGCATGTTCAGTCTGCTTTAGGACCTCACATCTGACCAGTTTTTCAAAAATTTTCATTAAAATTGAAGTCAAAGCAACTGGTCTAAAGTCGTTAATCATTTTAGGACAGCTGGATTTTGGAAAGGGAACAACCACGGCATCTTTCCAGATCTTGGGCACATGTTGTGTCTGTAAGGACTTATTGAAAATGTAATGAAATACTGGACTCAGTTCATGTGCACAGGGCTTTACCAAGCGCCCACATATATTATCAGGGCCCTGACTTTTGTTCACATTTACAGCGCAGAACTCCCTTTTAATATCCTGCACCTCAATATTAAAGTGCTGATTGTCTTTGAGTTTCTGTTTCAAATCTTGGGTTTCTGTGCTAAAATCAAAGGAGT
The DNA here is from genome assembly GCA_020510985.1 of Pholidichthys leucotaenia. NCBI lineage: Eukaryota > Metazoa > Chordata > Actinopteri > Cichliformes > Pholidichthyidae > Pholidichthys > Pholidichthys leucotaenia. The sequence continues at coordinate 218,221,154 of CM035846.1, read as the reverse complement.
CAAAACGACCATAAAAACAATTAAGAGCATTAGCCAGCTCTGTGTCTGAATTAAAACCATCTAAAAACACACGATTACTGCACTCTGTGCTCTGAAGGCCTGCAATACTTTTCATACTGGCCCAGGCTGAACCAAGTTTCTTTGTTGCCATCTTACTTTCCAATTCTAATTTATAATTCTGTTTTGCTCTTAAAATTTCAGACTTCAGCTCTTTTGTGGCAACCTGTAGCTCAGAAACTGACCACTGTTTAAAGGCAAGTGCTTTCCTCTGTAAGCAGGATTTAACTGATTTTGTAACCCATGGTTTGTTGTTGGGATATATTTTGACACGTTTACGTGGAACGATCATATTTTTACAGAAAGCCATGTATGAGCATGTGATGTCCACCAAAGAGTCCAAATCATCCCTGCAGGACAGTGTGAAAACCTCCCAGTCTGTACAGTTAAAGCATTCCTGGAGGCAGTGCACTGAATCCTCTGTCCACACATCTATGTCTCTGGTCTCCACCTTGCCTCTTCTGAGAGCAGTTTTATATGTGGGCAGCAAATGTACACAGTTATGGTCTGAGGATCCTACAGGAGGAAGGGGAAGTGATTTATAGGCCCTCTCTATGGATCCATAGCACAGGTCCAATGTCTTTTTTCGCCTGGCTGGGCAGGAGACATACTGATAAAAGTTTTTAAGTGTCTTCTTTAAAGAAACATGGTTAAAATCCCCAAGAATAAAGTTTGGCGCCTCTGGAGAAATTGACTGCAGCTGCTGCACCACATCAAAGATGGCGCTGGAGGCGGAGTCAGCGTCTGCCCTCGGGTGAATGTACACAGTCGTGATGAAAAGTTTGGGGAACTCGTGAGGCAGATAAAAGGGGCGTAGTGATACGGACAGAAGCTCCACATCGGGTGTACAGATGCGCTCTCTGACCGTGACAGATGTGCAGTACTGTTTATTAATATATAAACATACGCCGCCCCCCTGACGTTTCCCCGTTACCTCTTCCTGCCGATCCGAGCAAAGTGGGGCTCCAAAGCCGTCAATACACAGGTCTGCGTCCCGGTCATGCGCCTTAAGCCACGTCTCTGTGTAAGCCATGACACAGCAGTTCTTGAAGTCCTTCTGGTAGCGTACATTCCCTTGAATTTCATCTACTTTATTCCTCAGAGATTGTACGTTCCCAAAAATCATGGAAGGAAGAGGAAAGCTATTAAACTGACATCTCCTCAGGCGTAATTTCACACCTCCACACTTTCCACGTTTCCTTCTCTTGTCTCTCTTTTCATTGCTGTGTCCATGAACGTCTCTTAAAATAAAGTCCGGCAGTTGCGGCATAGACTCAATCACAGAAGCTGCATTATCCGTGTTTAAATGCAGTAACATGTCCCTGGAATATTGTATTCTCCCCCGGCATGATCACGATCGCGCTTACCTCAGAGACACAGAGCTGGTGGGAAAGAAGCAGCAGTGCAAAAATGGGGAGGAAATCCATATTGATGGAACCAGGGAGCTCTTCGTTATACAGTCCACAAACATTCCAGGACAAAAACGACACAGAGAATTTCGTTAAAACACATTAAAGTGCATAAAAACAGACACACAGATGATGGACTATTTTCACCAGCTGCTGGTCGCTGCATGCGCATGCGCCCAATGTCTTTTTGACTCTTCCGGGTAAGTTTCCTATGTCAAGTCTTGAAAAAAATGACCCACTGCTGTCCTAAAGACCCACCCACTGCTCGATTACTGGCCCGCCTAGCTGTCCATCATGTAGATTGAAGTGGTGGCTAAAGGTAGCCTATTAGCCCCTGAGCTATTAGTCCACAAGCTAACACTGGTACCAGGACACTGGCTGTAAGCACAGCTTATATTGTTATTTTCTTCAGATCTTAGTCACCCTAATAGCAACCCCTGTACCCCCTGCCAGAGTGAACCACCTGGTTTACTCTGGCACATCTCCAAGCAGTTTCATCGCGACCCCATGACACATCGCCCGCCTCGGCACACCAATCGCTTTTATGGCCCAGGATCAGGGCTACTGGCCGCTGTTATGCCAAGAACACCCCCAAATTGGCAGGGGAGTTCTCAGCACAACATCAATATGTGCAATCCAACGTGGAATCAGGACGAAGCCTCTGGCTCCCTGCAATCAAAATGTCCCGGGACCAGATGCTGCTGGCTCTCACACCCAGCAACCCCACCATCCTCCGTGGATCTGTTCTGTTCTAACGGGCAGTGTAGTTGCTCCAGCTTTCAACTGGCTGTGAGGGTAGAGCAGAGTCACACAGAGCCACACTGCCCTTTGAGATCCCTTGGCTCAGTAGCCCGTCTTGGGTTGCAGCGATCGTCCAGCGCTCAGTGCGAATGATCTGCCACGGAATCACAGAAAAACCACCGGGAGATAGACCGGACTGATCCGAGATACACTATCGAGTGTGGATCAGTGAATCAGAGTGCTGCTCAACCAAGCTGGAAGCCAAGAAGCAAGCAAGCAAGCAAAGTTTATTTGTATAGCACTTTTCACAGATATATATCACAAAGTGCTTCACAGCAAATTAAGATTTACAAATACACAGAAATTAAAATCAATAGAAATAAGATAAAATATTCATATCAATAGGGATAAAAAGAGAAGTGAGTTTTTAACTCCTTCTTAAAGGAGTCAACAGACTCAAGACAGCGCAAGGACAAGGGAAGTGCGTTCCAAAGCCATGGTGCAGAGGCCTGGAAAGATCGATCTCCACGGGTTCTGAATTTGGTCTGAGGGACCACCAGGAGTCTCTGGTCTGAGGATCTTAGTTATCGCGTCATGGCATAAGGAGTCAAGAGGGCTGAAATGTATGAACGGGCTTGGCTATTAAGAGCTCTAAAAGTCAGAATTAAAATCTTGAAATAAACTCTAAAAGCAACTGGCAACCAATGAAGGGATGATAAAACTGGGGAAATGTGTTCCCTTTTCTTCGCCCGAGTTAAAAGCCGTGCTGCTGCATTTTGCATTGTCTGAAGGCGGGCAACAGCAGTTTTATTAAAACACATAAAAAGGGCATTACAATAATCTAAGCGAGATGAGATAAAAGCATGAATGATCATTTCCAGTTCAGGTGTTGAGACCATTGGTCTAAGTTTTGCAATATTCCTCAGATGAAAAAAGCAATTTCTAACTAGTTGCCGACCATGGCAGACCAATGACATAGCATTGTCAAAAACAACACCCAGTTTATGCAGGCTGGGCTGGACAGAAGAGCCAAGGTGACCTAAGTGTTGCTTTATCAGAGGAATTTTGTTATCTGGAGTGATGATCAGTGTTTCTGTCTTGTTAAGATTTAATTGTAAGAAGTAATTGTTAAACCATTTGTTAATTGCAGACAGGCAAGAGATTAAGTTTGATAAAATGTTCAGCTCATTTTCTTTAAAAGAGCAGTAAAGCTGAATGTCGTCTGTGTAAAATGGTAAGAAATACCATTAAACTGACTAATGATCTGGCCAAGTGGGGTTAAATACAATAAAAACAGAGTAGGGCCCAGAACTGAGCCTTGAGGAACCCCACAGTAAAGTCATTTAACCTCTGACATCTTCTCATTAAACAAAACACAAAACCCTCTGTCAGTTAAATAGGATGAGAACCATTTCAGAACTAATTCTGAAATACCAAACGTGACCTTCATCCTATTTATCAATATATTGTGGTCCACCGTGTCAAAAGCAGCAGTGAGATCCAACAACACCAGGACCGAGTACTGACCAGAATCCGCTGCCATCATGATGTCACTGGAGACTTTAATTAGCGCTGTCTCGGTGGAGTGCATTTTGCGGAAACCAGACTGGAAGGTGTCTAAGATTTTATTTCTCTCTATGAATGTAGTTAATTGCTTGGCTACCTCTTTCTTAAGCATTTTGGATAAGAAGGGAAGCTTTGAAATTGGCCTGTAATTGTTCAGTTCTGTAGGGTCTAAGTTTTGTTTCTTTAATTTGGGTTTGACCACTGCTTGTTTAACAGAACTGGGAACAGTGCCTGATAAAAGTGACCAATTTATAATTTCGCCAATTAAAGGCCCGATAGAGTCAAATATTTTGAAAAGCAGTGATGTTGGGAGGATATCTAAGGGGCTTGAAGAGGGCTTCATAGAGGCCAGAAGACTGTTTACATCCAGTAGTGTGACTGGAGTAAATAAGGACCATGTGTTAGAAGGGGCCTGATTAAGGCCAAGGCCCTCAGCAGATGGTGCAGTGCTTGCTCTAATATCATTCACCTTATTCACCATAAAATTTGCAAAGTCATCACATTCAGCATTAGAATAAGTAGGAACCATGGCTAAATCAGGTGAGACAATGGAGTTAATGGTGTCAAGCAAAAACTTGGGATTTCCCTTGTTTAAGGATATAAGCTGAGCAAAGTAGTTTGTCCTCACATCCTTCATCATATCATTTAGTGAGGTTATGAGGTCTTTGAGGCGGAGTCTGTGCCCCTCAAGCTTGGTGGCCTTCCACAAACGTTCCACCTTCTGACAACTTCTCCTAAGAATATAGATCTCTTCATTTAACCAAGGGCATGGTTTCTTAGGAGAAGTATAGCTATATTTAATAGGAGCCACTTTATCAAGTATCAATTGTCACTGATGGTTAAAGCAATCCACCATAGAATTTACGTCCTCACATCCTGTAACAAGGTGAGTGTCAAAAGCCGAAACAAATCCATCCACGGCCTGCTGGTTAATAATGCGCCTCTGTCTTAATGTTTTACATTCATGCTGTTCCACATTAACTGACAGCTCAAAGAAAACACAGCAATGATCACTGACACAAACATCCTCCACTTTAACTTTGTCCAAACTCAGTCCCAATGAAAAGACAAGGTCCAAGGAGTGCCCCTTATTATGTGTAGAGCAGGAGACATGCTGTCTGAAATTGTGAGCCTCTGTCATAGTTAAAAAGTCTGCAGCAACATTAGAAGACTTGTCATCTACATGTATATTACAATCACCTAAAATTAAAACTCTTTCTAGTTTAATAATGGAAGATAAAAAGTCTGAGAATTCTGATAAAAACACACTAGCGGGGCCGGGCGGGCGGTAGATTAAAACACAATAATAAGGAGTTGAGGCACTTATCTTCGATAACTGAAGTTCAAATGAAGAGAAACTCTTAGAGTTCACAGACCAGCATTTGAAGCGGTTGCAGAAAATGACGGCCAGGGCACCTCTGCGTCCACTCAGGCGAGGGGTTGCAATGAAGGTGCAGTCTGTAGGGCAGATCTCCTTCAGGTGAACTAATTCAAACTGTCATTGCCACGTTTCAGTCAGAAATAGAAAATCCAGCTTTTTTTTCCCCAATCAAATCGCTCAGGAAAAACGATTTGTTTGAGATGGAGCGAGTGTTCAGCAGAGCCATCTTAATCCGTAACAGCAGCGCAGCATCACGCCCAACTGACTGAATGTTGACAGCTGTCAAACAGCGGTATCGTGGAGTAGAAATTCTCCGAGAGCAAAGGCAATGGTAGAACAGGTCATACCGGAGCGGTGGCGTGGGGTTGTAGTCCTCCTCAGGTGTTTTCACGTGGATGGGACACAAACAACTCGTGTATCCCTCTCGGTTTAGACAGTTGGTGTGCCTCTGCCTCACCTGGACACCAGCTCGGGATCCACGCCTCTGTGGCCTTCTACGCAGTGGAGGCAGCAGCAGTAGATTTCCAAGTGACAGGTCAGCACAAACAAATGGTGGAGTAAAGAAGCATCGGCCCCACTTCGCACTGTGTTGTTCCATAGATGCCTTAATTTGCATCAGCATTGTACAATCATAACGTAGCTCAGAAGCTAGTCAGCTATAATGGCTAACTGATGTAAAAGGGAGGGCGGAGTTGAAGTGGTGAAAGATGGTTCTTAAAGTGACAGAGCTTTTAAAGAAAGCCAGGAAAATTTAAAAAAAAAATTTTTGCTTCAATAATTTAAAAAATTACAGAAAATGTGAACAAAATATGTCACAAACATTTCATTAAGACATGTGTGAGCTATTAAAATGTGGGAAAAGTGCCGTCAGTGACTCCTTTTTGTTGTTGAAAATGTTGAAAATGGGAGACTGTTTCTCCCATTTTCAGTGACTCTCACCATGGCTGCTGTAACTCCAGAATGGGTTCAGGGAATGCACTGATGTAAGTTGACAGATATGTTCCTCCTCTTTGAAAGATTAATCTTCTAAGTCTGACAGTGCTGATTTGGCTTTTTTTTCTTTCACTCTGAAATGCGTTTTACAGTTTTCTAAGTCAACATTTTTGTGGATAAATACTTGTGCTGCTTTATATGAAATGTCATAAAGCTGATATGAATGCACTTAATCGTGTTTAGAGGCTATTATAAATCTACTATAAACATTCATGTCTTTATAGAGGATCAATGTCATTAAGATGTCAATGCGACATAGACGTATTTCAGTTGTTATGTGCCTTTTCCTCCTCAGAGGAAAGTTAAAATCACTTTTTTTAATGCACAGCCAAAATTTAAACATACTGTATTTGACTTTGCTGTGGCTTCTGCACAATCAGCTAAGTTGTTCTTTGTTTGAATGCCTCTGCACTGAAGTGGAAGTGCTCTTGAGATGGTCAAGGGTATTTCTTAGAGCTTTTTGAGCCACAGTAGCCCTGAGGCGTTCCTTGAAACAACTCCCCATCTGAGAGGAGGAAAGAAAGGCATCTGAAGTAAGCAAGCCAGATGACATCACTGTGTCCCTCCCCTCTCGATGCACAGTGTCACACTTGCCAACTATCTGACTAACTTTTTTGGAGTCTTAAAACATTGGAAAAGTGTAGATAAAATGATATATGCAGCAAGGTTTATAGTTCTAATTCCTTTTCTATGAATTTAGGTTAAAATAAATGGTGCAATGTGTTACATACAGTATTTCAACTAGGTTTACAGCCTTGGCTGGCGGGGGGTGGGGGGCAGCATGAAAGTCAACAACAACAAACTCTTAAAGGACTCATGGTGCTCATAAGTTTCTTTTAATAACAACAGTTTCTTTTATTAACAACAGTTTCTTTTAATACCAGCAGTCAGTATAAATAAAAAGTGTAAAAAAAAACCCAAACAGTTATTAAACAAGACATCAGAATATTTGAACGACACTGTCATGAACTGAGTTTAGATTTTCCTCCAAACTCAGGTTCATGGCTTTTCTCTGTCTGTATATCTACCTGTTGTATTTTTTGGTTCCCTTTTTGAGTTTTTCCTGCCCTTTATTTGTCTGTTTATGTTTCAGGTTGTTTTGATTATCTCTTGCTTTATTTGTAGTTATTCTGTAGTCTTTATTGAGCTTTGTTTACACTTATTTCTGTGGGCTGGCAGCTAACAGGTGACGTTCCAGGGTTGTTTTGATGCCGCCTGTCAAAGCTGCCAGCTGTTCCTCCCTCTCATTGTCTCCAGCTGATTCTAATTATTAGTTGTTGTTACCCTTCCCCCTGCTCAGGTGATCCCACACCTGTGATCACGTTTGTAATTTTACAATCACTATTTAAGCTCAGTTTGTTCACTTTGTTGCTGTTGCTACATTGAATGTCAAAATGGTTCCCATCAGCTATTCTCCTACTCTACTCCTGCGTCCGCTGGGCAATGCCAGCCTAGGGACGCCAGCTGTAAGTTTATTCTTGTTAGTATGTACAGCACCATTTTTGCACTGTTACGTTCTTTTTGTGAATAAATGCACAACACCATCTAGCACGTGGGTTTGTCCTCTCTGCCCCGCAGGGGCATATATGATAGACACTGAATGAAATATCTAAACATTTGTTTATATGGAAATTATCCACAACGTGCGCAGCTTAGGGCAGCGCGGTGGAGGAGTGGTTAGCACTGTGGCAGCACAGCAACTCACCCTTGGCCAGGGGATCCTGGGTTCGATCCCAGCCCCCGACCAACAGTGATCTGTGTGGAGTTTGCATGTTACTCCGGGATTTCTCCGGTTACCTCCCACATGCCAAAAACATGCAAGTTAGGTTAATTGGCATCAAAGTGGGAATTCTAAATTGTCCTTAGGTATGACTGTGAGAGTGAATGGTTGTCTGTCTCTTTGTGTTGGCCCTGCGATGGACTGGCGATCTGCCCAGGGTGTACCCTGCCTCTCGCCCAAAGATGCTGGGATAGGCTTCAGTCCCCCCGCGACCCAAAAAGGATTAAGCAGAAGAAGATGGATGGATGGATGGTGTGCAGCTTATGTCACTGCAGTGTATTTTTCTGGGCTTCTGGAAGAATATTTCAGGAGTGTCTTGATATGGGAAGTCTGACACATTTGGCCCATTTATTGAGATTTGCATGCAGGCTGCAAGATGTTCTGGGTCAAAACCTGTCATCTGGTGATGACTGGACTTTTGCTGCTTGTTGGGGGCAGGGTGTACAGCACTTTGGCTTTTTTCTACACTTGGACCCGGAGCAGGAGAGCTACATCGCCTGCTACTAGCAGGAGAGCAAGTGTTGCAACGTTCGTCATCCTGGGTGCATTTAAAAAATGCAGATTTTTTTTTTCTGCTTTTCAGCTGGCTGACGCAACATGCTTTCTTATGCGCTCTCTCTCTCTGTTGGTGCAAGTGTGTTCACCTGTATGTCCGCACGTGTCTCTGTGTGTGCATTCGTGTCTGTGTGTGTGCGAGTGCACGTGTCTGTGTTTATACTTAGCAGAGTTCCGCCCAGCTGCATGATACAGAGCACAGAGAGAAGAGACAGAAATGAGCTGCTGTCGTGTAAATAAGATAAATAACATAAGGATATTTAGTTTGTTTAATGAAAGGACAAGGTAAAGATTTGTTCTACAGTGAATGCATCTTAAAATGATGTGTTGTTATCTGGCGCTATATAGAAAAACAAAATTAAATAAAATTAACTTGACACTCTGTGGGGGGGGGGGCGGGGGGCGGTATAATGGTAGGGGAAACACTGACATATATTACCAGCTGTCCTCCAGAAATATACCCTTTTGATCATTTGTTCCAACCATCGGAAATGACCCAACTAAGAGGTGGCAAAATCTACCTTACACTGAGTTGATCTATAGCTGTTAGACCACTAAGTCTGTGTGAATCTTTCCCTTATTTGTGTCTGCATGCAATAATACATATCATAAGCCCAAATTCTGCCTCTAGTCTGGGGAATAAATTTTCTTTCATATTAAAATGATGAACTAACACACAACTTGAGGTCACTAAATTTGATTTAACTGTTTACTGTAGGTCCCCTCTGTGGATCGCCATCTTATCATGGTGGAGGGGTTTGAGTGCCTGAATAATCCCAGGAGCTATGTTGTCAGGGACAACTTGCCCTTGATAGGGTCTCCCAAGGCAAACTGGTCTTGGGTGAAGGTCCAGACTAAAAGCAATCCAGTGGATATCCATGAAAACATTACATTAAGGACCCATGTGGAGGAACATGGGCCCACCCTCCAGTGGGCTCACCACCTGCAGGAGGGATTATGGGTATCATGATGCTATGTGAACCATCATGATGCTAAGTGAACTGGGCGATTGGCTGCTCTGCCTGGACTAATGCCCCCATGACCTGGATCCCTGGATTAGCAGTAGAAGATGGATGGATGAATGGATATTTACTGTAGTAGTTTACTGTAGTTAGTACTTTGTGGATAATGATACAATCCAATCTCATTTAGTGAAAAAAAAGATGGAGTTACTTTTCCTTTAGGTTGAACAAGATGGTAGATATGGTGAGTACAGCTGAGCTTTTTGGATAAGTGGTAATGGATGGATGGATGGATGGATGATGGATGATGGATGGATGGATGAATGGATGGATGGATACTTCTTCTGGAAATATGATAAAATCTGCTGGGTCAAAAGTATGCATACAGATGCACACATATTTTATTAAATGTCCATTGGCCATTTTCATTTGATTCAAATACTTGCAATCTTCTGGTAAGTTTCTGTTTGTGCCTTTGAACATTACTCTTGATCAAAACTGATGCATTCCAAGTACATTTATTGGCTTTCTGACAAGTACTATACTTGTTTCTTCAGCAAAGCCAACAGGTTCTCAATTTGGTTGAAGTCAGGACTTTGGGAAGGTCAGTCTAAAACCTTAAGTGTAACCTGATTTAACCATTTCATCACCACTCAACATATTTTTGGTCAGTGTGTCCATATAGCTCTGTTTTTGTTTCATCTAAACACAGGTGGCTTGTCTTTGATCAGTAGCAAACTTCAACCAAGCCATAAGGTGCTACTTCTTCAGCAAAAGTTTCTTTTTTGCACTGCAACCTTTCAGTCTAGTGTTGTGTAGTACTCAAGATCAGTCTTGGTCTTGAGACCATATTTTCAAGGTCTCGGTCTTGTTTCTGAGTCAGAATCCTTTTTTTCCCTGTCTTGTCTCGGTCATGGACAAAATGGCCTCATGATTTTAAATCATCATAATCAAGCGTATTTCCATCATGCCAGCGGCGGAGCCCGACGCAGCTGAGTGGGAGCCTGACGATGACCTCCTGACGCTTGAACCCGGATCTTCGCAGTCCTGGACAGCGTCAGAACCCAAGATCAGGCAAGTGCTCTACCTTATCTTTCTCCTTCTCACTTTAGAGCACTTTAGCCTGTCTCCAGGGGAGATAAGCTGGGTGCAGCCGTCCGCTGCGTCCGAGCTTATCTCGCCGGGTTCTGGCGCTGCCGGTGATCCTGATCCCGGTTCTGTTCTCTCTCCTGAGCCTTCTCCCAGGGTCGCCGGCGAGGAGCTGCCATCGCCCGTGGTGCCAGAGGGTCCTGGTTCGAGATCGGAGGTCGGTTCTGGTGCGGCGCCGACCCAATCGGGGTCTGACGTGGGTTCTGCAGAGACCCAATCGGGGTCCGACGTGGGTTCAACAGAGACCCAATCGGGGTCCGACGTGGGTTCGGCACCAGCGGTGTCCAGGTCCGGTGAGGGAGCTGCTGATCCCCTGCCGTCAGACATTGGACCACCTCGTCATCATCTCTCCCCCAAGCTTTGTCCACTAGGGCCCATTTGGACCTCTCTCTCTCCCCTACGGGTCTGGTGGTTGAGCGATGTGGGTCGGCCGCCGGAGGGTTTGCCGTGCCCATTCGGCTTGTTTGTGCGGCCGCCCGACCCATTAGACTTCCTGTTCGGCGATCTGGTTCGGCCTCCCGAGGGACTGCGTTTTCTGGCCTGGGGTCCGGGTAGGCTGCTGGAACTTTTCCCTTCACCCTTGTTGGCGGTATGGACGCTGGGTGCGGGGAGACCCCCCGAACTGAATTCCCTTTGCTGTGCTTGTGTTTTTGGGTGGGTACAGCTAAGTCCTTATTACTGCTTCACATTGAGCGTGTTTTTTTTTTCTTTTCCTCCCCTCCTGTTTGAGAGATATCTGTAATGGTTAGTTTTCGCCCTTAGGAGTTTTCCCTCTCATTTTGGGGTCTCCGGGGTTGGTTTTCTTTGTATTTGCCTGTACATGGTTGACTTTGGAGTATTGTGGTTTTCTTTCTTCCTGTATCTCAGGTTGTTACTCCCAGTTATCCTCTGCCTAAATGTTATTTTTTTCTTACCCATGTTGTGGTCTATGGAGTGTTGTGGTTCTTTTTTTCCTGTGTCTCAGGCTGTTATTTTCTGTTATCCTCTGCCTAAATGTTTTTTTTTTTCTCTCCTCCTCATGTTGGGGTCTATGGAGTATTGTGTTTGGGGTTTTTTCCCTCGTACTCTGTATTGGTTTATTGTCGATTGCTGTTTTTTTTTTTCCTTTTTCTGATTCTCTCCCTCCTGACCTGCGCCCCATCCGCCCACCCTAGGTGGGGGGGGGGGGTCTTGGGTATTACGGGCCGTTAGTAGTCCGGCCGTGAGGAGGGGGCTGTGTCATATGGGGTGAGACGCCGTGTCATCCGGCGCTCAGGCCATATTCCCCCTCAGCCCAGCTCTTATTGTGACAGCGTCTCAGCGGGCTCTCAGCTGTCAAGTTCTACGAGACGGCTGGAGCCCAATTAACCCTCATCAGCTGAGGCACTGCTAACGAGTATTAAAGGGAGCAGCTCCGATCATTCGGGGCTGTGACTTCGCACATCTCTATCCACGTTCTTCTCTGGCGTGGGCAAGGCTGGAACCCCTTCGTCTAGCGCCAACCACCTGCTCATCGTTCTGCATTAGATGTGAGTGTTACACCTGTATTGTTATTTGTGTTTTTGTCCCCACGAGGCCCTGTTCCTTTATTCCCTTTCCCTCTTCATAATAAACATCGCAAACTCACTGGCTCGCCCTCGGCTCTCATTGTGTGGCTCGCGAGAGCCACACGTAACACTAACAAGCAAAAACATAACCAGTGCAGCGGCATGAAATAAAGCGGCGTTGGTGAGGTTTTAAGCAGAGTTTATTAAATCATACCGCCGTCACGAGCTCCGCTCCCGGCGCCGTGCATGCGCGCCGGGAGCAAGCCCAGCGGCTCTCGGAGAAGGAGGACACAAAGTCTGTGTCCAGCAGCAGCAGTTGAGGAAGTGGTATTGAGAGAGCGAGTTACAGAACCTGTGCAGTATTTATACCCAACTCAGACAATACATCAAAGCGGATTCACAGCAGTTGGTACGATCAAAGGGACTGCAGAACAGGCATGAGACATTTGCATTTAAGAGACCTACATAACAATAGGCAGATTTGCTAGCCTCTGCTCCAGGTGCAGGACAAAGAGGTTACAAGGCACATCTACATATTGATCTCAGCCTCTAGGTCACAGTAAGGACAGGATGCATGAACACTATACATGAATGGCACATTACATCACAATACATGCATGGCACATTACATCTCAGTAGTGCAGCAGGAAAAACCAAGAGAAGAGAGCTGACTGTCCTGTGTGTTGTGGGGGGGTTGAATCAACCCGCCACAACCAGAACCTTTTTTTTAAAAACCATTATGAACCCAGGCAACCGGGTAGACTGCCACTAACACCCTGCATGGTTGAGTGGGTTATTCTACCACCGTTGTCAACCATGTTCTGCCTAAACATTTTCAAAACAGAGTCATTTCACAGTTCACCTTCAGGGGCCTCAGTCGAGTCTGCGGTGGGTGCGCCCCTGAGGGCGCAGGCTGCAGTGGACCTGGGTGCCATCTCACTGGAGTCATGGCTCTCTCGTCAGCAACGTCCCAGCCTGGGTCCCACACCAGCTGGGTCGGCTCCAGCACTGTGTGTTGATTCAAGGTAGCTGCTCTTACCTTTCGCAGATGGCTGGCATGCCATCTCGAATCATCGGCCATCTGAACAGGGGCTGGCCTCTTTTGTGTGCTGATTCTCATCTGCAATGATGGGACCATCTGTGGGTCCAGGCAGTAGGATCGTTGGACCCGAACCCAATCAAGTAGTGTGAGCGGTGATCTGTTCAGCTGCACTAGGCCCTGCTGCTCTCTCATCTCTGATGCTGGTTATTGCTGTGGTGGCGTGCCATTCACACCAGCAGCAGGGCGTGTCCTCGGTTAGCGTTCCTCTGCTGGGTCCTGCTGGGCCATGAACTCTCTTTCCTGCTGTGCTGTAGCTGCTCCCTGAGGCTGTTGCTGGGCTAGGATATGAGATGAGTCCGGCTTCTGCCCCCTCTCTCCTGGTGCTGGTTGTGGTTGCGGTGATGTGTCGCAGTCATTGGCGACGGGACGTGCAACGGGTTTTTGTTGTTCACCAGGGTCCCCTATCTCCACAAACTCCTTCTCCTGTGGCTCCATGGAGGCTCCTTGAGGCTCATGCTGGGCGAGGATTGGAGGCAAGTCCGGTTTGTGCCTTCTCTCTGTGCTGTGTTCTCTCTCCGTGTTCTGATCTTCGGCTGTACCCACATCAGGGAAATCTCACTCTCCCTCCTGCAATGAGGCTGCAGCTCGAGAACACTCATGCTGTGCGAGGACCGGCTCCGGGTCCCGTGTAGCTGGGGACTGTGGCTCTTGTGGCTGCCCTGGTTACTGCTGGGTTCTGTTTGGCATGCGGTGTGAGGCAGGGAGTGGCTGCGTCCATGTCTGAGTGCAGCGGACTCAAGCCATCATCGTCCAAACTGAGTTTACCACTGGGTTGTTGCAATGTGGTGCCCTGCTGTCCCGCGGTGTCTACCTCGGGGTCTTCCCGAGAAGGTGTGGGGTCAGCAACCATCTGTACCAGCGGAGCTGACTGTGGGGCGCTCGAGTCGGGGTCCATTAGCCGCAATACTACCTGGGCCGTTATCTCCAGCTTGGACACTAATTCCATCCCCTCCAACTCCGATAGGAAGTGCAGCGCCCTCAACAGTGTCACCCGTAGCCTTTTCACTGTGTTTGCCACTGTCTGGTCTTCCAGCTCCTCCTGCAACATGGACTTTATCGACAGATTCGCAGCATACCACTTCATCCGTGATTGTATCAATCTGTCCTTCACGTGTTCGAACTCACACGTGCTAGCCAAACAATGAAAGGCATCTACATACTGTATGAACGACTCGTCCAGTTGCTGTTGGCGCTGATAAAACACAAATATCTGAGCCATCACATCCTGTGGAGCACTGAAATGTTCAGCTAACAAGGCGACCCATTCACTGTAGGTCTCCGCCGGGCCCAGTGCATCCAACACACGCCATCTGTCTTCACCAAGGCTATCATACAGCTCAACACGGAAACTACACTTGCCAACACTAGCTAGGCCGCTATCCGACACATACTGTATGTCTGAAATGACTCAAACCAACAAGCAGTGTTGAAGTTCTTGAGATTGGTCTTGGTCTCGAGACCAGTTTTTCAAGGTCTCGGTCTCATAGTCATTTGCACTCAGTCTTGGACAAAACGGTCTCCGGATTTTAAATCAAGACCATTACTGATTTATTGTCCACACAATTATTATGATTACAAACAGATATCCCCCTTAAATGTAGCAATAATGCAGTTTGTAAGTTTACTTTTATGCTTCTATGGTGGACCACCAGAAGGTCCCACTTTCTCAACCAGTGACTTGGGGAGTAGGGGGAAGGGGCAGGAAATGTAACTGTATGTGCCTGGGGCAGGAGATGTAAATGCAGGGCTTTGGCACCCAGGGGGGAGAAATGTATGCGCCTGGGACAAGAGGTGTATGCGCCAAGGCACATGTAAATATATGCGCCTTGGCGCCAAGGAGTCAATCTTTTTGTTGGAGCCAGTAAAGTTCTGAATCGGCAGCTCTCGTGTCTCATCACATCATTCCTCCACACCACCGCTATTAGTCTCAATGCCGCCCCTTCACACAAGCAGGAGAAGATGAGAGGAAATGGAGACTGGAGGCTGCGTGGTCGGAGCAGAAACGTCGGAAAACTCTAAAGTTATTGTTTGGTTTTCAACACCACAAAGAATTTGTCTGTAAAAGGACATGCAAATGTAAACACTCAGCATTGTGCAGGTTCTGCAGTACAGAGCTAACAGAAAAAGCTGGAACGACATCCACCTTCTACCAGCTCCTTGAAAGGAAACATAAAAAAGGTAAACTAATGTTAAGTGTAGGCTGACATTAGCAAAGCTAGCTCCCTATGCTACAACTCTTAAGAAAGTTCCTCACCTAAAATATATTTAGCATAAATTAGCTTATCGACCCCACAATATATTAGTTAACTTGTGTAGTTTTACAACAAATCCTGTGTTTCAGGGCGTGCCAGTCCTTGCTAAAGGACTAACACGCCACCTCTCCTTGGTAGTGTTGCACTGTATATTGATGACCTGTATAGGTGTAAGCTTGTAAATGGAATGTCCTTTGCACTACCAGGGATTTTGGAATGTGTTACTGTTGAGATCGACCAAGATAAAACAAAAAATCTAATTATAAGTTGTATATGTAGAACGCCGGGAACTTGCATTGAGACATTCAGAGATAAGTTAGTCGAGCTGTACAATAATATTACTAGTAAGAAAATGGTTGTAATTTGTGGAGATTTCAATATTGATTTACTAAATCCATTTCAACAAAATGTAATTACAGAGTTCATGAATTCTATGTACAGTATGAGTCTATATCCCACAATAACACATTCCAGTAGAACCACAGTTCACACTGCTACACTTATTGATAACCTGTTTGTTAATATTATTGACAAGAAAAATAGAAAGTGGATTATTGATAAATGATACAAATGACCATTTGCCAAACTTTGCACTTATCCATGGCCACACGGGGGCCAATACAGAAAAAAAATTAAAATCTTTCAGATACAAATCACAAAATGCAATCAGTTCTTTTAAAGAAGACTTGCTGAAGCAAGACTGGACAAAAGTCTATGTATCAGATGTAAATGAAGCCTATGACACATTTATAAACACTGTAACCACTCTTTATGAAAAAAATTGTCCATTAGTAAAGAAAAAGCTTAAACATAAATTTGTCGATAAGCCATGGTTAACCAAAGGATTACAAAAGGCGTGTAAAAAGAAAAATTCATTATATAAAGCTTTTCTAAAGAAAAGGACAAAAGAGCAGAGCAGCGGTATAAAACTTACAAAAACAAGTTAACATATACGTATAATGAGATGTAGTAAAAGAGACTATTACAGTAAAGAACTGGAGAAAAACAGAGACAATATTAAAAATACATGGACAATACTTAACAATATTCTTGGAAATAAAAACAGAAATACAAGCTACCCAACCAATTTTTCAAAAAATAATAAAACGACTCAGAGTGTGAATGCAGTTTCACCTGCAGATGAATTTAATAACTTTTTTGTTAACATTGGTCCTAATTTGGCTCGAGAAATACCCATTACGGCACCTATGGGTGATACAATAAGCAAAAACACTGCTATAAAAGACTCCATTTTCATAAAGAATACAGACGGGAGAGAGGTCATTGAAATTGTTAAATCGTTTAAAAGTAAAACATCTACGGACTGTGATGGTATTGACATGCTCTTAGTCAAAACTATTATTGAATGCTTAGTGAAACCACTGACTTATATTTGTAACCTGTCTCTCCAAACAGGTATATTTCCCAATGCAATGAAAATAGCTAAAGTAATTCCGATATACAAGATGGGTGACAGAGGGGAACTTTCAAACTATAGACCAATTTCACTATTGCCGCAATTTTCCAAGATACTTGAAAAAATATTCTGTGAGAGAATTGACATCTTCATAATGAAGAATAATTTATTGTGTGAGCAGCGATATGGGTTCAGACACAAGAGGACAACTGCATTTGCTCTAATGGAATTTATAGAAAAAGTATCAACTGCCGTTGAAAATAAAGAGTACTCAGTTGGGGTATTCCTGGATCTTAAAAAAGCATTTGATACAGTGGATCATAATTTATTATTAAAGAAACTACAAAATTGTGGTATTGGGGGGTAGCACTGTCCTGGTTATGTAGTTACTTAAAGAATAGATATCAGTATTTATGTGTTGGTAACAAAAACTCACAGTTACTGAAGGTTACTTGTGGAGTCCCACAGGGTTCAGTTTTGGAGCCACTGTTATTCAATATGTATATAAATGATATATGTAAAGTTTCGGAAAAAATGGATTTAGAATCAGAATCAGAATCAGAATGAGATTTATTGCCATTGTTCATGTAGTGCACAAACTAGGAATTTGTCTCGGTGCAATGCTGCAACATTAAACATGAAGTAGCACTAAAGATAAAAACTATGCATGCAATAAAAGATAGAATATGAATAAGTAATACTAATCTATGCAATTTTTAAATATATTAACAAGCAGCAGATATTTTGGATTTCCACATAGTGCAGTCGGTAGTGCAAAAAGAAAACAGTGATAATTATCATGAGTCCGGTTGAGCTCCTGTATGTAGTGCACGAGAGTCTAATAAGTCACTTGGTGTTCAGCAGTCTGATGGCAGAGGGGAAGAAGCTGTTCATGTAGTGGGAAGTTTTAGTCTGAATGGACCGAAGTCTTCTACCTGAGGGGAGGGGGGCAAACAGTGCGTGTCTAGGGTGTGAAGGGTCGGCTATGATCCGACCTGCACGCCTCCGGGTCCTGGAGATGTACAGGTCCTGGAGGGATGGGAGCTTGCAGCCGATCACCTTCTCAGCAGCGCGCACAACGCACTGCAGTCTTAGTCTGTCCCTGGCGGTGGCTCCTGTGTACCACACAGTGATGGAGGTGGTGAGGATGGATTCGATGATGGCCGTGTAGAACTGCACCAACATCTTGGTGGGTAGCTTGAGCTTCCTCAGCTGCCGCAGGAAGAACATCCTCTGCTGGGCCTTTTTGATGAGGGAGCTGATGGTCGGCTCCCACTTGAGATCCCAGGTGATGGTGGTGCCCAGGAAGCGGAAGGAATCCGCAGTGGTGATGGGAGAGTCTGTGAGGGTAAGGGGGGCAGAGGGGCTGTGACTTTTCTGAAGTCCACGATCATCTCCACTGTCTTCAGAGTGTTCAGCTGCAGGATGTTGTGGCTGCACCAAGACGCCAGCTGGGCCACCTCTCTCCTGTAGACGAACTTGTCACCATTGGAGATGAGCCCGATGAGGGTGGTGTCGTCCGCAAACTTGATCAGCTTGACAGACTGGTGGCTGGAGGTGCAGGAGTTGGTGTACAGGGAGAAGAGCAGGGGTGAAAAGTACACATCCCTGGGGTGATCCGGTGCTGATGCTAACAGAGTCTGAGACAGTCTTTCCCAGCCGCACATGCTGCCTCTGGTCCGTCAGGAAGTCGGTGATCCACCTGCAGAGGGAGTCAGGCACGTTGAGCAGTGACAGCTTGTCCTGGAGCAGAGCGGGGTGGATGGTGTTGAATGCGGAGCTGAAGTCCACAAACAGGATCCTGACTTAGGTTCCGAGGGAGTCCGGGTGCTGCAGGATGGAGTGGAGGGCCAGGTTGACTGAGTCGTCCACAGACCTGTTGGCTCTGTAGGCGAACTGCAATGGGTCCAGGAGGGGAGTGGTGATGGTCTTGAGGTCGGGCAGGACCAGGCGCTCAAAGGACTTCATGACTACAGAGGTGAGCGCTACAGGTCTGTAGTCGTTAAGTCCAGTGATCCGTGGCTTCTTGGGGACAGGGACGATGGTAGAGGTTTTGAGGCAGGCCGGCATGTGGCAAGACTTCAGGGAGGTGTTAAAAATGTCTGGGAAGACAGGAGTCAGCTTCTCCGCACAGTGTCTCAGGGTGGAGGGAGACACGCCGTCCGGACCGGGGGCCTTGCGCGGGTTCAGTCTGGAGAACTGTCTGTGCACGTCCTGCTCACTGATGGCAAGGGCAGGGGGGGAGGAGGGGGGGAGGAGGGGGGGAGGAGGGGGGGCCCGCCTTTGATGAAGTGGGGACCATGGAGGCAGTGGCGCTGGGGGGAGGGGGGAGTTGGACACAGCTGACGAGGTGTCAAAACGGGCATAGTGTTGGGACAGTCTTTGACAAAGGGCTTTGTCATCCTGTCCTTTAGAAGCCTGAGGCCGATAGTTGGTGATTTGCCTCAGTCCTCTCCACACAGAAGCAGAGTCGTTAGCAGTGAACTGCTGCTGGAGTCTCTCAGAATACACAGAATTAGCTCTCCTCAGCTCTCTGCTAAATCGGTATTTGACCTCCCTGTAGCAGTCCATGTCTCCACTTTTCAACGCTGCTTCCTTCTCCTTCCTGATCTGTCTGAGCTTAGCTGTGAACCAGGGCTTGTCGTTGGAGTAACTCACCCTGGTGCGGGATGGAAGAATGCTCTCCTCACAAAAGTGGATATATGAGGTCACAGTGTCCGTGTACTCATCCAGATCATGCGTAGCTCCTTTAAACATGTCCCAGTCAGTTATTTCCAAGCACGTGCGCAGCTCCTCCCCAGCTTCACTGGTCCATTTCCTCGTAGTGCTCACAACAGGTTTTGTGAGCTTCAGTCTCTGTCTGTATGTGGGAATCAGGTGGACCATCACGTGATCAGATAGTCTGAGCGCAGCATGAACAGCGCGATACGCGTCCTTAACTGTAGTGTAACAGTGATCCAGTGTGTTCTCTCCTCTGGTGGGGCATTTAATAAATTGTTTGTACTGGGGGAGTTCGTGGCTCAGGTTGCTCTGGTTAAAGTCGTTAACCACAATAACCAGAAAGTCCGGGAAAGTCCGCTCTGCTTGCTGAATGTGATCCGCGAGCGTGCGCTGAGCCTCGCGCACGTCCGCGTCGGGCGGGACGTAAACAGCGGCCAGGATGAATGAAGCAAACTCACGCGGGGAATAAATTGGCTTGCAGTTGATGAATAAATATTCCAGAGCAGGAGAACAGTGTTGGGAGATCACAGTTACATCGGAGCACCAGCTGCTGTTGATGTAGAAGCAGACTCCTCCGCCTGTGGTCTTGCCAGAGAGCCCCATGTCACGGTCTGCACGAAACAGCTGAAATCCCTCGAGGAGGAGCGCGCTGTCCGGTGTTTTTTCCTTGAGCCAGGTCTCAGTGAAGCAGAGGGCACACGAGGTGGAGAGGTCCTTAAATCGCATCAGCAGTCTCAGTTCATCTACCTTGTTATAAAGTGAGTTGACGTTGGACAGAAAGATCCCAGGCAAAGCCGTGCGCGTGCCTCTCCTGCGAAACCGCACCAGGGCGCCCGCTCATCTTCCTCTCTTTCGCCGTCTCACTTTTTGGACTAAAAAGTGAACCAGATCGGCGGCAGGAGCCAAAAAAACTGGGAGTAGGTCCGTGGGAGTGAAAGTCTTGATATTTAGTAGCTCTTCATGGGTGTAAGAGCAGGCAGACACACAATTGACGAACAAAAACAAACAAAAAAAAGCGCAGCGAAGCACCATGGCGACCACTGTGGGCGCCATCTTGATAATTTAATATTGTTTGCCGATGACACTAATCTATTATGCAGTAATTATGCAGTAATCTATTATCCAAATGTTGTTGGAACAACTTTTGGATACACTCGGAAAGGAATTAGGAAAGCTTAAACTGTGGTTTGATTCAAACAAATTAACGCTCAATTGAAGTAAGACAAAATTTATAGTTTTTAACAACCATCACAGCTACTTAGTATCTAAACTCAGTGTAAATGGTGTAGAGATTGAAAGGGCGAAACTAAATTTCTTGAAATAATAATTGATAATAAACTGTGCTGGAAGTCACATATTAATTATATTAAAGGTAAAATATCTAAATCAATTGCAATACTACACAGAGTGAAATATTTGCTGAATCAACCCACACTATATACTTTGTATCATTCATTAATACTCCCATACATGACATATTGTACTGAAGTATGGGGAAATACATATAAAACAAACATATATCCAGTCTTTATGCTTCAGAAGAGAGCTATTAGAATAATAAACAAAGCTGCTTACAGGGAACCAATAAACCCACTTTTTCTTAAATTAAAAGCTCTCAAGTTGAAAGATCTGGTTGACTTTAAAACTGCAGTAATAATGTTTAAAGTGAAGAATCTATCACTGCCAGCAAATATCCAAAAGTTGTTCCAAATAAGGGAGAAACAATATCATTTCAGAGGAACATGTATATTTCAAAAACCTTCAGTGAGAACTACCACCAAGCAACACTGTTTCAGTGCAAGGAGTCAGATTATGGAACAATTTTGGACCTGAATTAAAATCATGTACAACGCTTGGACAATTTAAACAAAAACTAAAGGAAGAAATACTCCAAACATATATACAAGATGACATGTAAAATCGCATAAGGATTGTCATATCCAGTCTGTGTTGTGTTGTTGCTTAGTTTTTTTTGTCACATTTTGTCTTAGCTTTGTTCCGAATTGTAATCGCTCTTGTTTTGTTTTTCTTTTGAATTCTTGGATGAAATATGGGTGGGCAATATAAGCTGCGGCTTCAGCCATCACCCATTTCGGATAACTTATGTTGAACTGTATAATCAGAGGAGTTATTGTTTAATTTGACCTTGCTGGATTTTTTTTTCTTTTTTCCCCTTTGTTATATTATTCTGTTTCTTTTTAATCTTTACTTTTAATCTAACCAAAATAAAGATTCATTCATTCATTCATTCATTCAACAGTAATTTGCCCCCTCGTAATATGTTTAAACTAACCCAACTAGCCCCAGTTTAAACTGACGTTAGACATATTGATGACTGTGACTGATGTTAGTGGTTTACTGATATGTCGTTAGTGACTGAGCCAGGGCTCGGCTCTTGTCTATAATTTTATTTATTTATTTTTTGGTTAAAAACGTATAATGGTAGAATGATATCTTGTGCCAGCAGCAGACACTCCATTGATCAAGAAAACATATTTTTCACTTAAATTTTACTGTTATTTTTCTGTGCAGGTTATTTTGATTTAATATGTCTTCATTTTACACAATATCTAACTGCTCCTTGTGTTTAAGTTCACATGATTAACCTTTAAAAAGGCTCTGCATGTTCCCATATTTAGCTGGGAATAAAAGTGGTTCATTCTGAGTGATTTGACTTTGAATAGCTGATTACTTTATTTAAGAAATATTATTTACCTTATTTGGGATTTGAACACAATACAGATCAAATATTACTTTGGCAAATCTTTGTGTTTTTTTATACAGTGTACTCTAAGAAAAATGAGCTGGTTAAGCCATATCACATGTAGCGGCAGAGAATAAAATAAATCTACTCACTTCTTTAAAAACTTAGGGTTTTTGTACTTGAATATTACCTGTTTATACTCTTTTATACTCAAATTTCAATGCATGTTGGAAGCCAGTATTATAACTTTTACTCTGTTACATAAATCTGACAGTTTCAGGTATTTTGCAGAATCAAAAATAAAGATTACTGCTGCAAAATATACAGTAGTTTAAACATGTGTTATAGATTAGTGCTGT
Source organism: Pholidichthys leucotaenia (assembly GCA_020510985.1). Taxonomy (NCBI): domain Eukaryota; kingdom Metazoa; phylum Chordata; class Actinopteri; order Cichliformes; family Pholidichthyidae; genus Pholidichthys; species Pholidichthys leucotaenia. Next base: position 218,198,480 of record CM035846.1, on the reverse strand, counting down.
ATAAACTCAAACACAACCAAATAATTCACAGACAAAATGTTGTTGAAATTCTTAGATACAGTCAGTATTTTTCATATGACAGACATCATCCTTTTTTCTAAATTTCAGGTTCCTGGAGTACAAAGCAGGACAACAAAGAGATTCTATGCAGCCAACTATCACGTCACTGTCCCATAAAGTGCAGATCTTCAGTCTCCATTACCAAAAGCAGAAAGCTGTAAGTGATGCCATCATCAAAGATTTGATAAGTGGGTGTTCTCTTCCACTGTCACTTGTGGAAAATGCCTATTTTAAACACTTTCTTGAGGTTATTGATAGCAAGTACACACCAATCTCAAGAAAGTCAATTTCTGAAAGATGCACACAAGTGTTGGTTGAGAGAGTCAAGGAAACTATTTTGGAGAAGCTGGAGACCCAGCCATTTGTGTCATTAACAACTGATCTCTGGTCTGATCGCAGGCTACGCTCTTTCCTTAGAGTCACTGCCCATGTGTGCAACAAATCAAAGGAGTCCTATGCACTTGAATCCTACTTGCTTGACTGTAGATGTTTTACAGGTAGACGCAGTGGCAAGCGAATTGCTTCTGCCTTCGAGGAGATCACAGAGGAATATGATATCCGTCAGAAGATAAGTTACATCATCACAGACAATGCGGCCAATATGAAATGTGCATTTAAAGTTCACATACTACAGCAGTCTGACAGTGAGAGTGAGGAGGAAAATCTTGATGATGAACACTTGTGGGAGGACATAAATCCATTGGATGATGCAGAGTTACAGTACCTTGGCTATCAAGTGAGCGTCTTTCTTCTTTTGCTCACTCCCTACATTTAGTTCTGAATGATGGCTTGAAGGAGATTAAGGCCATCTCCCGAACCATAGCTAAAACATCGAGATTCACAACTCTATTACATAGCAGCTCACAATTCAAAGACAAGTCTGAGGCTATGTTTTACATGGATAAAAGTATTCCAACAGCAAACAACACTTGCTGGAACAGCACTTTCAAACAAATACAGGCCCTTACAGCTCTGGACCATAAAACCCTGACTGAAATGTGTAGCAAAGGACTATGGGGAAGTGGTGTTTACCGTTCGTGAGTGGAACCAGCTAAAAGAACTGTCTACAGTTCTTACACCTTTTTCTGGGGCAACTGACCTAACAGAAGGAGAGAGGTCAGTTACTACTAGTATGGTGGTTCCAACTGTCCTCGACTTGAGCACGCACTTCCTGAAGATGGAGGACACCTGAAAACAGTGCCAGCCATTAATAAAAGCCCTCCGCCTGTCTCTGGTGAAAAGATTCTCTAGAATCTTTACATAAACAAACATGGTCAAACAGAGTGAAAGAAATAAACCCTTTAAACATGATGTGTACTTTTTGGCTACAACGCTAGAGCCACAGTTTGGACTAAGCTGGGTGGATCTGGATGTCACTAATGGAGAAAATACAACATCAGCGAAGAAGTTTAGACATGAACTAAAGAAGACACTGACAAGTTAGTAAAAATTTCACATTCAGTAAAGATTTTTTCCCCAATTGCAACTATGAATCTTTAAATGCGTAATACGTATAGCCTTAAAAAGTCTTGACATTAAATTTGAGTTTTTAATTTCATGTACTTATGTTTCATGTTACTGTCATAGAATTTTCATATTTTATCAACTGAACCTCCATCCATCCATCTGAACTTAACAGTGTTTTTATATTTAACCAGCTATGTGTCATGCGGTGACCTTCGCGGATCACCATAAGATGCCACGAGTCCACCAGTGAGTTTTGCAATGATGGTGGTTTATTAAAACAACAAAACAAGACAATACTGTGAGCCGCTCAGGGCAAAACACACATTAAGCAGTACAAGGGCTCGTAGGACTAACCCCAGCCACTACGAGCTAAACTATGACATGACATGAAAAGCACGAACCTGACATGAAGGTCTAACAAGTTTTAGACCACCTGACGATGTCTGACGAAGATAGTTGACAATGTCTGACAATACTCCTGCAATTTAACTGCCGCTAGTGCCCGCCTTATAAAGGCGAACACTAACGAGCAGTAATGACAAGCAGCTGACCAACCTTGACAGACGGAAGCCCCACCAAGCACCTTCACAATAAGAGCCCGGTGAGGCCAGAATACCACCCACAACTGTCAAGGCCGGCAGCGAGTTGTGCTTAGCCCGAGCGCAGACAGAACCCAGCGCTCGGGTCGTAACAGTACCCTCCCTCCGAAGGCGGGCTCAGAATGCCCAAGGACCACCCTGCCCCCCCCCCCACCCCCAGGGTGGGTGGCTGGTGGTAGGTGCGGAGGGAGAGAGACCAAACCCAGAAACAATCAAAACAGTGACAAGGACAACTACATACAGGACAATGACAAGAATACCAATCACTCAGATTAAATCAAAAAGATGCACATGGAGAAAACAAAAAAAAAAACAGAACTACTGGGTTGGAAAAACTACATACAAGACCATGACAAAATACCGAATATTCAAATCAGATAAAATACACAGAGGGAAATAAGGCAACAGTAGAACATAACACAATTTGCCAAGGATCCCCAAATAAGTTACAGAAAACACAGGACAGCACGAGAAAATCAGATCTTGGCCCACACGTTACACAAGGAAATGACTTCCCACCCGTGTGAATACTCAAATAACCAAACACAAAAAGCAGAGCACTTACTGGCTCATACCCGCCTACACACAATGCAAACTAGGGCAACTGCAAGACATAACCATAAGACAAAGTACACAGGACAGCAAGGAAAAAAAACCCAGAACAATCACTGCGACGGATCAACACCCGAAAAATGACCACTAGCACCCCACCCCCCCGACAGCTTATGCCGACCTGCGGAGACCAGGCGCCATAGGAACAGTTCAGGTGGTCTCCCCGGGTCCAACAGCCGGCGGGTGGTCATAAGAGACAGAACATGACCAGGCGGCTCACCACAAAAAGGCGTCTCGGTGTGGCGTCTCCATTTAGACGTCCTGGCAGGAGTATACTGTCATGCGGTGACCCTCGCGGATCACCATAAGACGCCAAGAGTCCACCAGTGAGTTTTGCAATGATGGTGGTTTATTAAAACAACAAGACAAGACAATACTGTGAGCCGCTCAGGGCAAAACACACATTAAGCAGTACAAGGGCTCGTAGGGCTAACCCCAGCCACTACGAGCTAAACTATGACAAGACATGAAAAGCACGAACCTGACATGAAGGTCTAACAAGTTTTAGACCACCTGACGATGTCTGACGAGGATAGTTGACAATGTCTGACAATACTCCTGCAATTTAACTGCCGCTAGTGCCCGCCTTATAAAGGCGAACACTAACGAGCAGTAATGACAAGCAGCTGACCAACCTTGACAGGCGGAAGCCCCGCCGAGCGCCTTCACAATAAGAGTCCGGTGAGGCCAGAATACCACCCACAACTGTCAAGGCCGGCAGCGAGTTGTGCTTAGCCCGAGCGCGGACAGAACCCAGCGCTCGGGTCGTAACACTATGAACTTGACTGCTGTTGATAAGAGATTGTGAAAATATTTAATGTCCTGCTTACAGGCACAAAATGACTTGACTGCTAGCTCAGTAATTGTGTTTTTTGTTTATGTTTTTCAGACATGTTGATCTCCGAGGCTGAGAACTAGGTGGACTGTGAAGGAAGTGCTCCTGACTCAGATCCTCCAAATGAAGAATCCCCCAGTGACTCACCACCAGTCAAATGTCCACACCTTTTGTCTCGCTACACGGCTCACAAGAAGCGCAGCTCAGGCCAGGAATCCAGTATTGTTACACAGATAAGTAAATATTTTGATGCAATGCAGGACTCTGATACTGAATGTGCACTTGTGTTCTGTCCATGACAGATTCCCACAGCTCCACAACTTGGCAGTGAAGGTGCTATCTGTCCCTGCTTCTTCAGCACCAGTTGAGAGGGTTTTCAGGAGAGGGGCATGCTCATGAGACCCCATCGTGCACGTTCAGGTCATCAAATGTTGCAGTCTCTCATGTTCCTTAAATGCAACCAAATTCTTGTTAAAACTTCCATCCATCCATCCATCCATCCATCCATCCATCCATCCATCCATCCATCCATCCATCCATCCATCCATCCATCTTCTACCGCTTTTCCGGAGGTCCGGGTCGCAAAGGCAGCAGTTCAAGAACAGGAGCGCAGACTTCCCTCTCCCCAGCCACCTGCTCCAGCTCTTCAGAGAGGATACCAAGGCGTTCCCAGGCCAGCTGGGAGATGTGGTCTCTCCAGTGAGTCCTGGGTCTGCCCCGGGGTCTCCTCCCAGAGGGACGTGCCCGAAACACCTCAAGAGGGAGGCGTCCTGGAGGCATCCTGATCAGATGCCATTACCACCTCAACTGGCTCCTTTCAATGTGGAGGAGCAGCGATTCTTCTCTGAGCCTCTCCTGGATGACTGAGCTCCTCACCCTATCTCTGAGGGTGAGTCCAGCGATCCTATGAAGAAAGCTCATTTCAGCCGCTTGTATCTGCTATCTCGTTCTTTCAGTGATTACCCAAAGCTCATGACCATAGGTGAGGGTAGGAACATAGATTGACTGGTAAATCAACAGCTTTGCCTTAGAGCTCAGCTCCCTCTTTACCACAACAGACCGGTACAACGTCCTCATCACTGCAGATGCTGCTCCAATCCGTCTGTTAATCTCTCGCTCCATTCTCCTCTCACTCGTGAATAAGACCCCAAGATACTTAAACTCCTTCACTTGGGGCAGGAGCCTGTCCCCAACCCGGAGAGGGCAATACACCTTTTTCCGGCTGAGGACCATGGACTCAGACTTGGAGGTGCTGATTCTCACCCCGGCCACTTCACACTCAGTGGCAAACTGTCCCAGTAAGACCTGTAGGTAATTGCTGGATGAAGCCAGCAGGACAAATTCATATGCAAACAACAGAGATGAGATCCTGTGGTCACCAAGCATGACACCCTCCGTTCCCTGTCTGCACCTAGAAATCCTGTCCATAAAAATTATGAACAGGATCGGTGACAAAGGGCAGCCCTGGCGGAGTCCAACTCTCACTGGGAATGAGTCCGATCGAGCGTTGGCAATACGAACCAAACTCTCACAATGATCATACAGACTGAATAGCTCGTAACAACAAGCCCAATACCCCATACTCCCAAAGCACCCACCACAAAAAACCATGAGGGACGCAGTCGAATGCCTTCTCCAAGTCCACAAAACACATGTAAACTGGTTGGGCAAACTCCCACGAACCCTCAAGGATTCTTGAGAGGGTAAAGAGCTGGTCCAATGTGCCACGGCCAGGACGAAAACCACATTGCTCCTCTTGAATCCGAGGTTCGACCAACGGCCGGACTCTCCTCTCCAGTACCTTGGCATAGACCTTCTCAGGGAGGCTGAGGAGTGTGATCCCTCTAAAGTTGGAGCACACTCTCCGGTCCCCTTTTTTGAAGAGAGGAACCACCACCCTGGTTTGCCATGCCAAGAGCACTGCCCCTATCCTCCACGCAATGTTGCAGAGGCGTGTCAACCATGACAGCCCTACAACATCCAGGGCCTTGAGGTACTCAGGGCAAATCTCGTCCACCCCCGGGGCCCGCCCACCAAGGATATTTTTAACCACCTTAGTGACCTCAGCCCCTGTGATAGGCGAGTCGTCCTCCTTGTCCACAAGCCCCGCTTCCTCTGTGGAAGGCGTATCAGTGGGATTGAGGAGATCCTCGAAGTATTCCTTACACCGCCCGACGATATCCCCAGTCGAAGTCAGCAGGAGAGGGTTTTTCTTTTGATGGGACCTTTGAGGACCTATGGACAATTCATGTTAATTACCAGATGGCTAAATTCATTTCTACATCTGTGGTGTTTGTATTTGCTGAAAGAAAAGGAACTGCTTGTTACATTCTCTCATGTTCTGTGAATGCAACCAAAATCTTTCACACTATTTTAAGTTGATGGGACTCTTGAGGATTTTTTTTTTTTTTTTTTTTTTTGTTACTTATTTGTACCCGTAGGTAGACTTGGTTTGCAGTCTGGTGACAAGCCACCGGCTGCTGGTCGCTGCGTGCGCGAGCGCCCTAAACCTACATGTTTTTGGTGTAGGTCTGTCAATTAAAGATTGTTAAATTGATTTCAACAATCTTGTATTTATTTAAAAAACAAACTCATTTATATATACTAGTGCATCTCAAAACATGAGAATATCAAGAAAAAGTTCTTGATTTTTCCACAATTTAATTCAAAAAGGCAAGTGTCTATATATCCTATATTCATCAAACATGAAGTGAAATATTTCAGGCCCATTTTTGCTTTAATTTTAATAATTATGACTTACAGCTTTTTGAAATAAGTAATGAATCATGATATTCCAATTCTTTGAGATACAGTAGTGTGTGTGTGTGTGTGTGTATATATATTCACACACATATTCACACACACATGCATACATACATATACGTATATACATATACATAGATGTGTGTGTGTGTGTGTGTGTGTGTGTGTGTGTGTGTGTGTACAGTCATGTGAAAAATTAGGATGCCCCATTAAATATTCAGTTCCCTATTAAGAAATGTTCACACATCTATGTCTAACCTTGTTTTTGTTTTTATTTGCATTTTTTAACATTTATTTTAGCCATTGTAGGTGCGAATGAATGGGGGGTGTCTTAATTTATTCCTCACTATTTGTTTAGAATTACATTTTACAGAAAATTTGAAAAAAGTCTTTAATTCATTTTTAACTGTTTAGTTGTATTACATGAATCTCTCAGTATTTTTTTAACATTGATATTAAATATCCATATGTCCAAATATGTTTAAAAAAACACACAGGCTTATACAGGGTGTCCTAATTTTTTCACATGACTGTATATAAGATACGGTGTGGTCTCGGTCTCAAACTGTCTTTTCTTGGTCTTGGTCTCAAACCCTTAAAGTCTTGGTCTTGATCTTAAACCTTGAAAGTCTTGGTCTTGTCTTGGTCTCGGCTCACTCTGGTTTCGGTAATGTCTTGGTCTTGGTTAGTGGGGTCTTGACTACAACACTACCAACAAGGCTATAGGATGGGTGGTGCAGCCGGGGTTAAGAGGAACAGTGGTGGGCGTGCCGATCACTCTTCCAGAAGCGCGTCCAGATTCAGGAAAAACTTTGCAATTTTCTCTTCAATATCAATTTTTCTCCTCGTCACCATTTGTTATGTCTGGAAACAGGACAGTGGAGGCAGGAATGGTACCAAACAATAACTTTATTACAAGACACTCTGTTGCTACACATGTTGCAGTGTATGAGCTAACAAGCTAACTTCAACCTATACAGACTATAGCTGTCATGGAGGTGGAGTGCCAAAGAGGCAGTCTCTTGCCATCAGTCCTCCTTTATATCCACGGCATGGTGACGTCATGCGGGCCTGCATCCTCACGTCCATATAGTCTGTTCAATATGCCACAGCCCCCATCCTCCCCTGACCTCAACCCTATTGAGAACCTTTGGAGCATCCTCAAGCAAAAGATCTATGAGGGTGGGAGACAGTTCACATCAAAACAGCAGCTGTGGGAGGCTATTCCTACATCTTGCAAAGAAATTCAAGCAGAACAGTACAGTTGATTCCCCAATTGATGACATTAGTCACAATGGGGATAGGCCAAAACGAATGTTTATGATCCTGCAGATCTCAGATTTGGACTGGGCAACCTTTTTTGCCTGTTCAGATGCTACACCCAGCAGGTTGCTGATCTTCAGCCACGTATCTCTATATTTCTTTGATGGCAATGCACATAAAGCCTTTTTTCGTAAGACTGGTGTTTTGGAGAAATTCTCCAAAAACTCACAAGTTCAATGGATGCAAGAATTGTGAAGGTCATATCAAGGAATGGGTCCAATGTTAACATGTAACTTGGCCTGTGAAGATGTTTTTGTTTGAAATAACTTTTGATTTCAGTAAATATGGCCTCCTAATGCTGCAAATTAAACAAATGTCCATTTTCAGTTCTTTACTATCAAAAGAATGTTTTGAAACTCTGTTATGCATAATAATCTGGAACACGTATCTCCATATTTCTTCGATGGCAATGCACATAAAGCCTTTTTCGTAAGACTGGTGTTTTGGAGAAACTCTCCAAAAGCTCACAAGTTCAATGGATGCAAGAATTGTGAAGGTTATATCAAGGAAGGGGTCCAATGTTAACATGTAACTTGGCCTGTGAAGATGTTTTTGTTTGAAATAGCTTTTGATTTCAGTAAATATGGCCTCCTAATGCTGCAAATTAAACAAATGTGTGGCGCCCATAACAGTAACATTATGTAGCTCACATATGACATGGCAGAAACCCAAGCATGGAAGGACTTTAAGCTCTCGGTGTGTATTGACATCACACCTCCGATGGACAATGAGTCTGGACCACCTGCGAACTTGGAAGGAAGGGAGAAGAACTGGAGCGAGAGCCTGAAAGGACTGTCTGACCTCCTAGGGTCAGACAGAGGAGCCGAGAGGACAATGGAGGGATTAAATGTAAATGTGATTCTGTGTTTGATGTGGAGGTATAAATGTATGTGGTTGACTGTAGCTCTTCCTCTGTTTTCCCGACTGAGAGAGAGATCTGTGGGACGTGAGGTGGAATAAACCAATACTGAGAAATCATCCAGTCTCATCATTTCATGATTCCCACATTGGTGACCCACACGTGAGATATATGGAAAGGCTTGGAGACCGTTTCTCTGACCCGGATTCACCTGGGACCGCCCGCACGGGCGCAAGCTCAATTAAGCTCCCCGAGTTCTGGCAAGATGACCCGCACTCATGGTTCCAACACGTGGAATCGCGGTTCGTGCTCGAAGGAGTATCAGCAGATGACATCAAGTTCCATAATGTCATCGCAAGACTCGACAGCCGCACAGCTCGATGTGTGCGGAGCCTGGTGCAGCAGCCGCCCGCTGCTGGCAAATACGATGCCCTGAAAGCCACCCTCATTCGGAGTTTTGTGCCATCAGCCGAGGTGAGGGCCAGGCGGCTTCTGGACCTGCGCGACAGAGGAGGACGCAGGCCGACCGTCCTCATGGAGGACATGTTGCAGATGATCGGGGCGGACAACGATGTGTTTCTGTTTAAACACATCTTCTTGAGGACCCGCCCAGCGCACATGAGGGGTCTCCTGTCCGGCATGAGGTGTGTGAACCAGCAGGACTTCCGCGTGCTGGCCATGGAAGCGGAGCGGCTCCTCGACGCCTGCAACGAGCAGGAGACTTCAGTGGCAGCAGCAGACCTCGGCGTGGCGGCCGAGGGTGGTGGAGAGCCAGGGGCAGCAGAAACAACCCCAGCGACGACGGCAGCGGCGCGGTCCCGAAGCAGAGGAGGGGACGGCCTCTGTTTTTACCATCGACGCTTCGCTGAGAAGGCGCACAGATGCATCCCGCCATGCAGCTTCAAGAAACAGGGAAACGCACGAGCCAGGGGTCGTTAGCAGCTTCGACTCTCGGTGAACTGAACAAGCTGCTGTACCTGACAGACGCGAGCTCCGGACGGCAATTCCTCGTAGACACCAGAGCACAGAGGAGTTTCATCACCGCGACCTATGCGGATCGTGTGGCTGGCCCCCGTGGAGACGGGGCAACGGCCGCAAACGGCTCGTCTATCAAGACTTTTGGCGAAAGGACTCTGCGCCTGTCCTTGCACGGCCGCACCTATGAATGGACCTTCATAGTAGCGGCGGTGAGTTTCAACATGTTAGGCGCTGACTTTTTGTGCTCACATGGCTTGTTGGTAGATCTGGTTAATAGACACCTGGTTAATGCACTCTCTTTTTGTTCCATCCCTTGTGCAGCTCGAGTGTCCCCACTGCCAGTACAGACCAACGTCGCCACAGCAGGCGGTAAGTTTCACACTCTTCTAAACCAGTTTCCAGCACTCACAGTTCCCACGTTTTCAGCTAAGGTGGTGAAGCACGGGGTGGAGCACTTTATCACCACAAGTGGCCCACCAGTTTTTGCGAAGGCTCGGCGCTTGGATGCAGCTAAGCTCTCCATTGCGCGTGAGGAGTTCACCAACCTGGAAAGGTTGAGCATAATTCGCCACTCAAAGAGCGCCTGGGCTTCCCCCCTGCATATGGTGCCTAAGGCTGATGGCTCGTGGAGACCTTGTGGCGATTACCGCAGGTTAAACAATGCCACAGCCCATGACCGCTACCCAATTCCGCATATCCAGGATTTTTCAGTGCACTTGGTGAAGGTGCGCATTTTTTCTAAAATAGACCTGGTCCGCGGTTATCATCAGGTCCCGGTCCGACCAGAGAACATTCCCAAGACAGCGGTAATAACCCCGTTCGGGCTTTTTGAGTTTTTACGCATGCCTTTTGGCCTTAAAGGCGCCGCGCAAACCTTCCAACGGATGATGGATGCCGTGTTGCACGACCTCCCTTTCGTTTTTGTCTACTTAGACGACATTTTAGTCGCCAGTGCCTCCGAGGAGGAACACAAAAAACACCTCACGACAGTTTTTCAGAGGTTGGGAGTGCATGGGTTGATAATCAACCCGGCCAAGTGCCATTTTGGCGCAGCGCAAATCGATTTTTTAGGGCACCGCGTCTCCCCAGAGGGAGCAGTCCCTCTGCCGGCCAAAGTACGCGCAGTGGCGGAGTTTCCCCAGCCACAAACGGTAAAAGCGTTGCAAGAATTTTTAGGAATGGTAAATTTTTATAACCGTTTCATACCCCATGCAGCGCAGCTCATGCAACCGTTATACGCCGCGCTCAAAAAGCAGAAGCCCTCTAATGTGATCGAGTGGTCCCCAGAGCGGGAGCGCGCGTTCACAGAGGTTAAAAAAGCACTGGCAGACGCAGCACTGCTGGCTCACCCAGACCTATCAGCCAGAATAGCGCTAACCACAGACGCATCAGATGTGGCCATAGGGGCCGTTGTAGAGCAGCAGGTCGCCGGAGTTTGGCAGCCACTCGCTTTTTTCAGCAGGTCCCTACACAATACTGAGCGGAAATACAGCGCATTTGACAGGGAGCTGCTAGCGCTCCACCTGGCCATTCGCCATTTTCAGTTCTGGTTGGAAGGGTGGCGTTTCACCGCGTTTGTCGACCACAAACCGCTCACTTTTGCAATGTCCAAAATTTCAGAACCTTGGTCAGGCCGACAGCAGAGGCAGCTGGCGGCAATTTCAGAATTCACCACCGATATACAGCACGTAACCGGTAAACTTAATGTAGTAGTGGACTGCCTCTCACGAGCGGTAACAGCGCCTGTCCGCGCGGATGCGGACTGTAATGCCGCAGAGAGCCGCATGGCAGAGACCCAAGCATGGAAGGACTTTAAGCTCGCGGTGTGTATTGACATCACGCCTCAGATGGACAATGAGTCTGGACCACCTGCGAACTTGGAAGGAAGGGAGAAGAACTGGAGCAAGAGCCTGAAAGGACTGTCTGACCTCCTGGGGTCAGACAGAGGAGCCGAGAGGACAATGGAGGGATTAAATGTAAATGTAAACGGTGGAGATGACTGTGGATTTCAGGCGATACCCCCCTTCATTCCCCCCACTCACCATCCTCAACAGCACAGTGTCCACTGTGGACTCCTTCAAGTTTCTGGGTACCACAATCTCCCGGAACCTGAAGTGGTCCTCCCATATAGACACTGTCCGGAAAAAGGCCCAGCAGAGGTTGTTTTTTCTGCGTCAGCTCAAGAAGTTTGATTTGCCTCAGGAGCTGCTGGTTGTCTTCTACACCGCCATCATCCAATCTGTCCTCTGCTTTTCCATCACTGTCTGGTTTGGATCTGCCACTAAACAGGACAAGACCAGACTGCAGCGGATTGTTAAGTCTGTGAAGAGGATCATTGGTACCGACCTACCCTCCATTGAGAACTTATATCGGTCCATAACCAGGAAACGGGCGGGAAACATCTGTGCTGACCCATCACACCCCGGCCACAAACTGTTTGAACTTCTATCTTCTGGTCGTCGTTACAGATCACTGAAGGTCAAAACCACCCGTCACAGGAACAGTTTCTTTCCTCAAGCCATCACTCTGATGAACTCCTAACATTCACCTAGTCCTACCTGTTGCTGTACTCATGACTTTCATCCATTATTACATTGCACATAACTCTCACACTGCTTTTTACTTCATTCACATTATATTACTGAATCTGAGTTCACATTGAAATACTGTGACTGTATATTTTTTCATATATTTCTGCAAAGTGTGGTTAGTCTGAGTAAATAACTGCATATATTCCTGTATATATTTGCATCCTTTTATAGAAACGTGGACAGACTGTAATTTACTGTACATACTCTGTTGCCATTGAATCCTTATTTAAATCCTCCACCTAAATAACGAGAGCAAGTTTTTAGCCAAAGTCAAATTTCTTGTATGTGTTGTGCATACTTGGCCAATAAAGCTGATTTTGATTCTGACTGATTCTGATGTGATTCTGTGTTTGATGTGGAGGTATAAATGTATGTGGTTGACTGCAGCTCTTCCTCTGTTTTCCCGACTGAGAGAGAGAGCTGTGGGGCGTGAGATGGAATAAACCAATACTGAGAAATCATCCAGTCTCATCATTTCATGATTCCCACAAATGTCCATTTTCAGTTCTTTACTACCAAAAAAATGTTTTGAAACTCTTTTATGCATAATAATTTGGAACAGTGCATTTTGAAGTTGTTTTTTTTTTAAAGTTATCATTGGGAGGTTTGTTTAATAAAATTTGTAATTATGCTCTAACGGTTTATGACTTGAAAATTATACTGACTGTCATTTGCATGGACTATTTAGGAAAATCAGAGACAAATATCATTTGCATCATAATTTGGAATGCAGTGTGCTGCCTGGTCTCAAACCCTTAAAGTCTTGGTCTTGGTTAATGTGGTCTTGACTACAACACTATCTCAGGCTATGGACATATAAAGACAAACCTGACTGTGGATGGTAATTCCGCAGGTTTTAATTCACTGTATGCCTGCTTTCTTTTGATTCTTGGCTGACTCTTGAACGTCCTGAATAGCAGGGGATAATTTGTGTTTTCTTCCTGCTTGTGGCAGTGAAACAACTGTGCCATGCACTTTATACTTAGAACTAATACAGTGGATGCATTGGAACAGAATTCTTGGCAGTTACAGGACAGTTACCATAGCAACACAGCACTGAGTGGAAATCACGTGACAGCTTTATTTTGTGTGCAGCAAACATAAAAATCACACAAAGTATTTAGTCACAACAGTGCACAGAGTACCTTTTTTTTTTACATTAGATGTTAATACCACACCATTTACTTAATTGTAGTGATGTGTGCAACCCGGTCTCCAAAAAAAAAAACATGTCCAATTGTCACGCCGCGCCATTCATCAGCGGCGCCACCTGCTCACGCACCTGCTACTCGTCAGCGGCGAGGGATAAAAGCCGCCTCGCCCTGAGCTTCGGCCTGAAGCCGTTAGACTTCATTGCCTTCAATGCGAAGCGTCAACCCTCTCTTCAGCGTCAAGCTAGTGGTAAGAAGATTCCTTTCCTTACCTCTCCCAGTCTGCTCCCCTGTGCACAGGTGGATTCCTCGGCGGCGGACAACTCCGTCCCTCGTCCTTCCTCGCTGCTGCACCGAGTCCTGCAGGTGACTGTCTCCCGGGGTTCCGTCCTTGTAGTGCCTGCCATCTGTCAAACTCAAGTAAGCTTCTCTCCCTCGCCTATTCTCCTCCTGTATTGGTGTGTGCCTGTCACCCTGTGTCTGTTCTCTCCCATAGGGTTGCCGGCTGAACGGTCTCCTGCCTCTGTGCCCGAAGCAGACGCCACCACCAATACATTAACATTCCACTGACACACACCCATACACCCCTGCTGTTAATAAACAGTTTGAACTACTCTGAACCTGTGTGTGTGCATCTCCTGAGCCGAACGTTATGTCAGTACGGCTTCAGCAGAGCGGCTCGGCAGACGGCGGGCTCGGCAGACGGCGGGCTCTCGCACCGGCTTACCACTCTCGAGGTTCGGGTGGATCAAATTGCTTATCAGCAGCAGGTGATTTTAAATCAACTTATTACCATCACTAACCGATTGGACCGCCTGGACCCCCAACAGCCGTTCCCCCCGGCTCACCAGGGTGGCGCAGCTCCTGCTGTCCCAGCGGCCGTCCAGCCGGCTCCTGCGGCACTGGTTCGGCTCACGCCGATTCCAACCCCCGCCCGCTTTAGCGGAAAGCTCGGCGGAGCGCGGGGGTTCATTATGCAGTGTGAGTCCGTATTCCACCGTGTGCCCGGAGACTTCCCCTCGGATCACAGCCGAATTGGTTACATAGGGAATCTCCTGGAGGGGCGCGCGTTAACTTGGACCTACGCCATTATGGCGAAGCCCAGTTACGCCACCCTCACCTATGACCAGTTCGTGGCACGCTTCCTGGAGGTCTTTGACCATTCCCGAACCGAGACGGTCCAAGTCGATCGGCTTCTCGCTCTCCAGCAGGGAAGCCGGTCGGCAGCGGACTATGCGGTTGACTACCGGGTAGCGGCGGAGGAACTGGGCTGGGACGAACGCTCCCTCTGTGGCCTGTTCCTCCGCAGCCTGAATGATGATCTGAGGGATGAACTGGCTGGTCGGGATATCCCTGGGACGCTAGCTGAGCTAACTTCTCTCGCCATCAGCTTGGATAACAGGCTGCGTGAGCGCTCCTCTGGGCGGAAGTCGTCTTCTTCTCGCCCTCGGGGAGCCTCGTCGCGCCTGCCCCAAGCTCGCCCCCTGGCGACGCCGCCGCCATCGCACTCCGAGGAGTCGGAGCCGATGGTGACGGGCTGGACAAAGCTCTCCCCGGCAGAGAGACAACGCCGCCGTGAGTTGAATCTCTGCATGTATTGCGGAGATAATCAACACACGGTGGAGCTTTGTCCACATAAGTCAAACAGCGGGGTCCGCGAGTCACTGTAGGGGGCCTCGCGGACGTCAATCGGTTAAGTCCCCTTACCCAATTGAAGCTGCCCATCCGTTTTTGCCACAATCCCACTGGGCATCTCACCCACGCACTGGTGGATTCGGGTGCAGAAGGCAGCTTTATTTCACAAAGCCTGGCAACCCGTTTAGGCATTCGCTGTCAGGCACTGAAGAATCCCATCTCCCTTGTTAATCTCTCCCGTGCCTCCCTTGGGAGAGTATCACACCAAACCATCCCCGTTCCGGTCATCATCTCGGGAAATCACCGGGATGAGATGACCTTCTACGTCCTTCCCAACTCTGTGTCGCCCGTCATCCTGGGGTATCCCTGGCTTCGCCTTCACAACCCGGTCCTGGATTGGAAATCAGCTGGGATATCGGCATGGAGTACGTTCTGTATGGGCACCTGCCTTCAGTCCGCTGCCTGCTCTCCGTCCGCTCCTCCCCCTGCGACGGACGCTGCACCCCCGGACCTGTCTCTGGTGCCCCCAGAATTTCACGACCTGGGTATGGTGTTCAGCAAAGCGAAAGCTATGTCTCTCCCCCCTCATCGGCCCTATGACTGTGCCATCAACCTCCGCCAGGGGGCTCCCTTACCTTCTGGTCGCCTTTACAGCCTGTCTGCACCGGAGAAGGAGACGATGAACGCCTACCTGAAGGAGTCATTAAGTGCTGGGATTATCCGCCCATCATCGTCACCCGTGGGGGCAGGGTTCTTCTTCGTGGGAAAGAAGGATGGGTCCCTCCGCCCTTGTATCGACTACCGGGCCCTCAATAATATCACGGAGAAGGACCGTTACACCCTGCCTCTCATGGACACTGCTTTCCACTCCCTCCAGGGGGCGACCTGGTTCACCAAGCTGGACCTACGCAGCGCTTACCACCTCATCCGGATCCGGGAGGGAGATGAGTGGAAAACGGCCTTCCGTACCCCGAACGGCCACTTTGAATACCTGGTGATGCCGTTCGGGTTGACCAACGCTCCTGCAGTCTTCCAGCGCCTCATTAATGACGTCCTCCGGGACTTCATTGGCCTTTTCGTGTTCGTCTACCTGGACGATATTCTCATCTTCTCCAAGTCCAGGGATGAGCACCAGGTCCACGTGAGGCGGGTCCTCCAAAGGCTGCTGGAGAATCGTCTGTACGTTAAGGCAGAAAAGTGTGAATTTTACGCCAGGAGTACGTCCTTCCTGGGGTTCATCATCGCCCATGATAAGGTGCTCCCCGACCCAGAGAAGGTAAAGGCGGTGGTGGAATGGCCCACACCTGCATCCCGGAAACAGGTGCAGCAATTTGTTGGCTTCGCCAATTTCTACCGCCGCTTTGTCCCCAACTTCAGTGCCATCGTTGGACCACTGACCCGCCTCACGTCCCCGAAGGTCCCGTTCCGGTGGACCGAAGAGGTCGCTGCCGCCTTTGAGGCGCTGAAGGCGGAATTCTCCTCCTCCCGGGTCCTTCGCCAGGTCGACCCCACGCTGCAGTGCATCGTAGAGGTAGACGCTTCGGACACGGGAGTGGGAGCAGTGCTGTCCCAGCGGTCACCGGACGATGGCGCCAAACGACCGTGCGCCTTCTTCTCCCGGCGCTTGTCCCCGGCGGAGAGAAACTACGATGTGGGGGACAGAGAGCTCTTGGCCATTAAGCTCACCCTGCAGGAGTGGCGCCACTGGTTAGAGGGGGCGAACCTGCCGTTTGTGGTCCTCACGGACCACAAGAACTTGGAGTACTTACGATCTGCCAAGCGCCTGAACGCCCGCCAGGCGCGCTGGTCCCTGTTCTTCGCCAGGTTCCAATTTTCCATCACCTTCAGGCCTGGCTCTAGGAACGTCCTGCCTGACGCCCTCTCCAGGCAGTTCGCCCCCGTGGAGTCGGAGGAGGCGCCCCACTCCATCCTGCCCAGGTCGTGCGTCGTGGGAGCCATCTCGTGGGACATCGAGAGCAAGATCCGGAAGGCACAGGAGGTGGAACCTGACCCTGGCGGCGGACCTGAGGGGAGGCTGTTCGTGCCATCCACGGTCCGAGGAGAGGTCATCCACTGGCTACACACCTCCAAGCTCACCTGTCACCCTGGCACCTCCCGGATGATAGATCTCCTCCAACGGTCCTTTTGGTGGCCAGGCCTGCGGAGGGATGCAGCCCGCTACGCCCGGGCTTGCCCAATCTGTGCCACCTGCAAGTCGGGAAATGCCCCTCCAGTGGGTCTGCTCCAGCCCCTGCCCATCCCTGGCAGGCCCTGGTCGCACATCGCGCTGGATTTCGTCACCGGACTCCCTGTCTCCAACTCCTATGACACCATCCTGACCATCGTGGACCGCTTCTCCAAGGCCGTGCACTTCGTCCCCCTGCGAGGCCTCCCTACTGCCCTGGAGACGGCGGACCTCCTCGTCCAACACGTGGTCAGGCTGCACGGGATTCCGGTGGACGTGGTCTCGGACCGGGGCCCCCAGTTTTCATCTGAGGTTTGGAGGTCTTTCTGCAACGCCATCGGAGCCAAGGTGAGCCTCTCCTCCGGCCATCACCCCCAATCCAACGGGCAGTGTGAGAGGACCAACCAGGAGCTGGAGGCTGCGCTCCGCTGTGTGTCCAGATCCAAACCCACGTCCTGGAGCAACCATCTTGCCTGGGTTGAATATGCCCACAACACCGCTCGCTCTTCTGCTACAGGGATGTCCCCCTTCAAAGCGTCCCTGGGTTATGACCCCCCGCTGTTTCCGGAGCAGGAGAGTGAAGTAACTGTCCCGTCAGTTAGGGCCCATCTCAGGCAGTTCCGCTCCACCTGGGCTGCCGCGCGCCATGCGCTATTACGCACAGCGGAGCGCAACAGGACTGTGGCGGACCGGCGTAGAAGACCTGCCCCGGCGTACAGAGTTGGGCAGCTTGTTTACATTTCCACCCAGGACGTCACTCTAAAAGGCGAGAGGAGAAAGCTGGCACAGCGCTTCATGGGTCCCTATCCCATCACCCGGATCATCAGCCCGGTGGCTGTGCACGTGGCTATTCCCCCCTCCCTCCGCATTCATCCTACTTTCCACGTGTCGAAGGTGAAACTGGCAGTCTCTGACCCCCTTTGCCCTCCTCCTGCAGCGCAACCCGCGCCCCGGATGATTGGTGGCCATCCGGCCTGGTCCGCCTCCTCCATCCTGGACTCCCGGCGCCGGGGTCGTGGGTTGCAATACTTGGTGGACTGGGAGGGCTATGGGCCCGAGCATCGACAGTGGGTGCCCCCGTCGTTTGTGTTGGACCCATCGCTCATCGCGGACTTCCACCGAGCGCACCCGGATAAGCCATCGCCAGGAGGCGCTGCTAGAGGGGGGAGTACTGTCACGCCGCGCCATTCATCAGCGGCGCCACCTGCTCACGCACCTGCTACTCGTCAGCGGCGAGGGATAAAAGCCGCCTCGCCCTGAGCTTCGGCCTGAAGCCGTTAGACTTCATCGCCTTCAATGCGAAGCGTCAACCCTCTCTTCAGCGTCAAGCTAGTGGTAAGAAGATTCCTTTCCTTACCTCTCCCAGTCTGCTCCCCTGTGCACAGGTGGATTCCTCGGCGGCGGACAACTCCGTCCCTCGTCCTTCCTCGCTGCTGCACCGAGTCCTGCAGGTGACTGTCTCCCGGGGTTCCGTCCTTGTAGTGCCTGCCATCTGTCAAACTCAAGTAAGCTTCTCTCCCTCGCCTATTCTCCTCCTGTATTGGTGTGTGCCTGTCACCCTGTGTCTGTTCTCTCCCATAGGGTTGCCGGCTGAACGGTCTCCTGCCTCTGTGCCCGAAGCAGACGCCACCACCAATACATTAACATTCCACTGACACACACCCATACACCCCTGCTGTTAATAAACAGTTTGAACTACTCTGAACCTGTGTGTGTGCGTCTCCTGAGCCGAACGTTATGTCACCAATAAACATTTTCCACTCCTCTAAAATCATACATTTGCACGTTAAATCAAAAAATAACATGCCCTCGACACATATTTACAAGCCAAGTCCCCGAGTCCATGCCTTCACTCACTGCGCATGTGCAAAAAACTCCTAAAAAGTCCTCACCGTGCATGTGCAGAAGAACACCTCTTTTACATTGGTTTCCCAATGCTCATTTGGTTGGTGGAAGGGGGTTGGTGGACAATTATTTACACAGACTTTCAAGCATAAAAACACGCGAGTTCGATTCCTACCCTCATCCATGATTGACTTTATTATTCACTTTTTCTTCTTCTTCTTCTTTTAGATTTGACTGGCAGTTGGCAACCAGCTTACAGGTGCATTACCGCCACTGACCTGACTATCATCACTCCACATCTTTGTATAAGGAGTTCTGAACAACTCCTTATGTGTGAAAAAATTATCCGTCCTTGGACTGTGTCGTATTCAGAAAGTCTGCTTAAAAGTGTCCTTCTTCTTCTTCTGAACTGAACAACTCCTTATTATTCACTTTTTTTGGAAGTGTGGGTAAAGACCAAGGAGCACATAGTAAGTGAAGAACTGATTCAGAGCTTTTAATTATGTGTTTATTTAATTTTTTGCCAGTTAATACAAGATGGAATGATAAGATTAGCTCTCCACAATGCAAGCAGGTACTCTGTGTACTGCTGTGATTGAATACTGCGTGTATTTCTTGTGTTTTACTGCATGCCCTTAATGCTGTCACTCATTTTTGCCACTCAGTGTTTTTTTAACTGCCATGAGTTCTGTTCGGTGACATCATACGCACACCCTCTATTGTTTGAACAGTTGATTTGGGGATCTTAATCATGCTGTTTTCACCCTTGTCATTACCCTGGGCTTTCTTCCCCAGTAATTGCCCTGGTTTGTTTATATTTACCTCGTTTTTACCTCTCAATCTCCCATTTTTTTTTCAATATACGATCTTTTTTCCCAGTAATTATCCTGTTTTGTCAGTACTTACCCTGTACTTACTCTATATGCATTTACCTGTACTTGATCTGAAATTTATGGGCTTTATTATAAAGTGTTACCAAATATACAAAAACATAAACTATTTACTTATGAATAGATGAAGAACTTAAATTACACTAAAATTGCAACTGATCTACACAAAGATAGCTAAAAAGTGTTTCTCTCAACTCAAACAAAACAATTTTGCAAACAAAAACAGAGCAAACAAGGGCTCCTCAAAATACGGCACTAATTCAATCTGCATATATGAACCAGTAACTGGGTCAGCCCTTTCAAATGCCAGTTAGTGAGATTACAAATTTGTTCAAATACTGCCTGGTCAAAAGGATAAACTCAAATCAAATTAAACTGAATTGCCACCTCAGTTTCTGCTCTTTTTGTGTTTGTGCTGGCAGCAGAAAACAAGGACAACTGGCTCAATATTGACAATCATCAAACACAGATGTTCAAACCCATGCAAAGGTATTGCTGCTTATTTGGTTGTGGTCCAATGTGCAAAATTAGATAAGAAAGCAAAAAATGAAAGTAATGATTATCAGTCATATGGTCAGAACAAAAGAGAGCAATATTTAGCAGACTTTTAAAAATGCTTTGTTTCCACCAAGATATTCCTGCGCAGAAAAGATTGTCATGTTGATCTGCATCATGAGATAAATATGGCAGAAGTCAGTAGTAGAAGATGGCGTACATAAATACTGGTGGTTGGAAAAATACCTGTCATACTTTTCTCTCCATTATTTTCCTGAGCAGTCTTAAAATTTAACACTGTAATAGCCCTAATCTACTGTCTTTCTCTTTGGTGACTTTGAATAATCAGAGATTATTCCCCCAGTCATTGGGGAGAATACTGTGGTGTTAGTTTTACTTTCTTAAGTCAGTAAAACATAGACAAATTTCCCATCTAAAGCCAGCAATTTTCCCCTTTTAGAAGTCTGAAAATGGAGTTCTGTCTCCCCAGTACAGCCAAAATATGTATATCCATCCATCCATCCATCCATCCAGCCATCCATTTTCTACCGCTTAATCCTTTTTGGGTCATGGGGGGGTGGGGGGTGGAGTCTATCCCAGCATCTTTGGGTGAGAGGCAGGGTACACCCTGGACAGATCGCCAGTCCATCGCAGGGACAACACAAAAATTATCAATATAAAATATTTATAATTATACAGTATATTATATAAAATATACAAAATATTTATATATTATATAAAATTAAGTTCTAGGGAACCTTTAATGATTCCAAGTGTTTTGAACTGCAAACTAATAGTGCATGTCCTGAGGAAACACAACATGGACAAGAAGCTGCTGCTGGCCTTCTATCACTGCTCAGTGGCGAGCATGCTCACCTACTGTCTGGGTTTGTGGTACACCGGCTCCACGGCCGAGAATAGGAAGGCTGTGCAGAGGGTCATCAACACCGCCCAAAAAATTATTGGCAGCCTTCTGCCCTCTCTGGAAGACATCTCCAGAGCCTCCTGTCTCAGAAGGATCAAGACCATCGCAGAAGACCCCTCACATCCCACCCACCACCTGTTTGACCCGCTTCCCTCTGGATGACGACTCAGATTGATCAGGTTCCACACCTCCAGACTGACAAACACTTTCTTCCCCTGGGCCACCTGGACTGCAAACAGTCAGAGGCCCCAGCCCCCTACCCCGCTGAACACTCACATGCATAGAACTGAGGACTTTTTAATTATCACTATAACCCCCGTCTTTGCACTCCTCACTTTCATGTATATTGACCCATCCATGAAATCACTACTGTACATATTTTCCATAATCCTTGGGCAATTTTACTCAATTATGTGTTCTGCACTCTGCACTCTTATGTACATAGTTCCACCTGTGAAGCCACTACCGTGCCTGTGTATATACCAGTGGGCTATTTGTTATTCTTACTTTTACTTTTACTTCAGTCGTATGGCTAATCATGTGTTCTGTACCTGTTTTATTTCAAATTCTTCTCACTTACTTTATTGCTCAGTAGCCCGGTGGAGCACCCACAATTTTGTTGTGCTGTAAAACTGCACAATGACAATAAAGCCTATTCTATTCTATTCTATTCACACCAAACGAGAAGCAAACTTTTCACATGGTGCAAAAGTTAACGCAAATGTGCGAATACACACAAATCCACACAACTGTGTCCGAGAGAGGCGGTCAACTAATCAGCTAATCAGCCTTGAGATTCCATTGTCACAGGAGTAAAAGTATCAACACTGGAGAATATACTAGTTTAAAAATGAGACTACCACTCTACTGCAGACAGATGGACTGGGAGTTCTGCAACTGAAACGGAGTGTCTGTTGTTTATCCACCCATATACCTCTGCTACGGATGTGCTAACAAGGTCTAGCAGGCTAGCACCGTAAACAACAGTCATCCAGATGCAGTTTCTACAAGAGTCAGTGACATTTTCTCAGCCGTGCCAGATGACTCTAATCCTAAATATGACGATATTTTGGGGATTTCCACAGCAGGAAGAAAGCAGCTGCAGATGTTATGAATGCACCTCTGCACCTCTGCAGCTCACTCAGACACAAATTCACATCTATTCACATGTTTAAATTGAGTTCACGTGTAATTGTGTCACACAAAAAAAATTGCGCTTTCGCATTTGGTTTGAATGCATCTTTAGACTCCTATACATACTGAAACCATATTTAAGTGTAAGCTTTTATCTACAATAAAAACATCTGAGGCAAAACATGCTGAAATGTTTCGGGACAGCAGTAACCTACTGCTGTAATAACTGTTGCTGCAGTGATGACAAGCTCTTACTGAGTCTCACATGTTTGACTATCAGCAGGATGTCCCTTCCAACACACAGTGGTGACTTGTGAGGCATACATGAAAATCTCTGTGTAGACTATGACCCTAGACTGTTTTGATTGTGTTGGCTACTTGTCTTAACAATAGCTTGTTCTATAGAGACTCTTGACGGTGGCAGAATACTGTTTGAGAAATATTAAAATATTCTCATTCATGGAAAGGCAACTGATACAAAACATGGTGGAGCTTAAAAGTATAAACCAGCATAGACTCATTAAACAGCTGTGACAAAATTCCAATGAATAAATCATTTGTTGGATAATGATGATATTGGAGCTCAAAAAAGGCAAGTATGACTTTTGCTTATATTAAAATGCAAAAGCATAATGTCACCACTTAGCATTCAGCTGTTGTATCATAAAGTAGAGTTGAAAATATTGTAATTGCAAATGGAGCACAAACAAATTAGAAAATATGTCTGGCAAACATTATTGTGAGAATATTTAATAGCAAGTGCAGACTTTTTTAATCAAAGATGCTGGAAGGAGGGGAGTGACTGATACAGATGCTTTGTCAAATTGAAAATTTGATGTTCTTATGTTTGTATAATAATAATGTAAACTTATAGTAAAGCATTTTCACCCAAATGAAAAATTATAAACACATCAAGGACATGCTGTAGTAATGTTAAATCCTTGTGGTTATATTTTGACATTTAGGGTCTTATTGTATATGGTAGCTCTATCTTTTGCAGTGTTAAATTCTGAGCTAATTACAGAACCTGTGTCTCATTAAAGAGAGAAAAATGATTTAAATAGTGGTGCTGGTGTTAACACTTTGCCCCCCTTAATGGCGACAAATTTTGTGATCGTGGTTAACAGCAGTTAACAGTAGAAAGCACAAACAGTACTTTTTGGCCTAGCGGCTCTCCGTACCAAAGTCATTCTGACCACAAACACTGTGCGCGCCACACAGACATTGCAAAGTCAAACAAGCTGGATTACAGCCATGGAAATCCCCAAAGTGCTGGCATGTTTAAGTTTACAACGTTATCTGTCAGAGCTCTCACTTGGAAAATTGTTACAGCCTCCTCCAAAACTTTGCCTGGATGTTGGGTTGTTCTTCTTCTGTGGAAGCTGGCTGGCTGGCTACTAGCTACATGCTAGGTTATAGCTGACCTCCAGCAGCTGACACGGACAGAAATTTGCCTGTTTTAATCTTCATAGCTTTGGGTCCAACTGTTGGTGAGTACCAGTCTAAAAAAATTCTCAAACTGTGTTTGTAATGTCCATTCACTCCCCCGCCATTGTTGCAGCATGGTGGGGTGTCATCATGGGCGAGATAGTTGTTTGCTTATGTTTGCACTTTTTCTGCTGAAAGGAAAATTGTGTCTGTTGTGACACATGAGGTCCATGGTTTTGTTTTGATCTGCTTAAAACTTGTGGATGTTTGCTATGGGAGAAAGAAAAAGTTCCATTTGTGGCTGCTGGCTGGTTGGATGCTGAGTTGTGTTGCAGTGACGTTAATGAGCCCTGGCATTCTGTTGTTTACACATGCAGTCTACTTTTGAGAATTTTCTGGAGAATATTCTGGATAGTTTTTGTCATTTTGGATATGTTGAGAGCTTTAATAAACCTGCAGCTGAAGACAGCAAGCATATTTGTCCACTCCCATCATAACAGTATGACAAACTTGAAAAATTACCGACTTAAGGTACACTGTATCTGTATGGAAAAACATGTGATTAACGTGTTATCACGATTAACTCAACATTCCAAAAGATTAATCACAATTAACAATTTTAACCGTCCAACATCACTAGATTTAACTGATTTTTTTTAATAATTAAAACACTGATGCTTGATACATACAAAATCTGTCCTTAAAGCCTATCTAGAGAAAACAATTTACTAAAAATGCCTTATTAGCTGTAAGTACGGTTGGGAAAGGAATAGTCTATATTCCGCAATATATCTTTAAACGTTTGAAACTGTATTTCAAGAAAAAAATCTGGGAAAGAAAGCCAGCACTTGTGACACTAACAGGTGTGTCTCATTAAATTAGAATGTCACTGAAAATTTGATTTATTTCAGTAATTCAATTCAAAAAATTACTCTCCTATATTATATAGATTCATTACACACAGAGTGATCTATTTCAACTGTTTCTTTTAATTTTGATGGTTATGTCTTACAGCTCATGAAAACCCCAAATTCAGTGTCTCAAAAAATTTGAATATTACATAAAATATATTTTTTTAAAAAAATCAGTGAATAGAAATGTTGGCTGACTGAAATGTATGTCCATGTACACACTGAATACTTGGTCAGGGCTCCTTTTGCATGAATTATTGCATCAGTGCGGTGTGGCAGGAGAGTCTGCTGGCCAATCAACCACAATGACACCATGGTAATTAAACCAGGTTTTGGTCCCTTTGACAGTGTGGGCAGGTGCCAAGTCCTGCTGGAAAATGAAATCAGCATTTCCATAAAGCTTGTAAGCAGAGGGAAGCTTGAAGTGCTCTAAAATTTCCTGGTAGATGACTGCGCCGACTTTGGACTTGATAAAGCACAG
This sequence comes from Pholidichthys leucotaenia, assembly GCA_020510985.1. NCBI lineage: Eukaryota > Metazoa > Chordata > Actinopteri > Cichliformes > Pholidichthyidae > Pholidichthys > Pholidichthys leucotaenia. Next base: position 218,173,313 of record CM035846.1, on the reverse strand, counting down.
CGGACCAACACCAGCAGATGACATGGCTCCCCAAATCAGGTACCAAGTCATTTTACTTAGAAATTAAGCTCCCAGAGTCTGGAGAAAAAGTGGAGAGGCATAGAATCCAAGATGCTTGAGGTCCAGTGTGAAGTTTCCACAGTCACTGATGATTTGGGGAGAGATGTTTTCTACTGCAAAGGTGATAAGGGGATGGCAGATGATTCTGCCTCTTTACTTTTTGTCACTGCTATTTATGTTTACTTTCCATTCCACATTATAGGGTGCTTTCACACTTACAGGCTACAGTCTGTTTCAGTCATTTTCTCCTTGTGCTTTGTTTCGTCTGGTAAAAACACAAAAACCGCGGCCCAAATTCCACAAAAGAAGGGGGTCTTGATTTGACTCATCTGGCAAATTCTGGTGCAGTCGTCCTAGTGAGAAAGTGTACCAACCTATAATTGAACCAAAACGAAATGAAAAAGCTACAAAACACATAATTTGAAGGAATTAGATAAGGAGATAATGAGCAGATTTTGTTTTTTGTTTCTTTGAATACCCAAAACCTATTGAAAAATGAATTGAGCAAAATCATGGATTCAGGAGGAGATGTAGACTTGTTTGGATGGTACATGCTCAACCATTCTCAGCACACAAAACTAAAGGAATGCACTTTTAAGCAAATGGCTCAGGGAAAGGGGGATAAATTGATATGCTGCACAATGCCACACAAAGGCTAAAAAGATTTGTAAGGTATACGTAAGAGTGTACTGTAAAATGTGCTAATTAAAATGAGGAGTTCTAATGTTGGGTTGAAATCTGTGGCACGTCAGAATATGACACTTTATCACTCCTTGAGGAGTCACTCCAATTGGAGTATGATGACCCCCAGCAAGCTCATTCATGGAAGATAAGCCATATGCAGTGCGCACAGCTCCTCCCACAGTGTTGGCACGTAAGTTGGACCAAGAGGGGACTGGTGTGACCTTACAGCCTAGTCACCCCTCAAGTGCTGTATGGCCATCACTCCTGGACCACATGAGAACAAGTTTCTGCTACCCGATTCAAGCTCCTCAAGCCTACTGGCACTGCAAATAGGACTAATACCTCACAACTTTGTTTTTTTGACAGTGTGGTCTGCACAATAAATAGGTAAAGAAAGCATTGTGTGGGTACGCTCTCACCTTCTGGGTCACTGAATCAGAGAATCAAGTGGCAGAAGAAAGATCCCGGTGACTTGGCCGGCTCAGTGACTGCCCCACAGTGTCAGTCTTTACTGATAGGTTCCCAGCCAGCCGATGCTCTGACAAAGTCAGAGACGCCTGGTCAGAGGGTCCAGCTAGCAGTAGTTCAAAGTATTTCAGAGACGCCTGGGAGGAAATTCACCACCTGCCTCCATGGCTTTACTATTTGACCCATAGCTGGTTTGAGGATTGGGCTATTTGCCCTTTATCAGGTATTATTTTTCATCCTGCAGGGTATTCTCTCACCCCCCCCCCTCCCTGAGCCAGATAGTATCAGGGGGGTTGCCTTTTTAGTCACCGACAGCCTGATCATGTGACAGGTAGTACAGGGTTACGTGGTACCCATAGTGGGCCACAACAAGCCTCAACCTGAGAGTGACTTTATCACTTCACCTGTCCAATAATTAATTTAACATGAAAATATTAGTGTTGTAATGGAGACCTCATTGAGACCTCGTCAAGAACAGAGTCTCCCGAGACCAAGTTGAGGCCAAGATCAAGACCTACATAAACAGTGATCTTGGCCTTGACTTGGTCTTGAAAAACTCTAGTCTCAGTCTGGTCTCAAATACAACACTACTAAATCCCCATTTTGGGGAGCTCTGTCCTCCTCTTACATTAATCTGGACACATCAGTTCTTATTTTTTGACCACACACATGCAGACAACAGGCAGTGACACAATGACATGGGTCACCGATTTTCGTGCAACTCTGGTGAAAGAAAGTAGCTTTCTTCATTAACCTTTGTTCTTGCGGCAAAAATATCTGACCAATAAGTCAAGAGGGTGTTTCCAGAATGTTGCAAAGTGATACATTTTGGCACACTTGGGGGCAGATTTACTAAGGCAGCGCAAACTAGTGAGTGCACAATTTAGACAGAGCATCTAAGGGAGTGGCTAATTTTTGCCTGTGATCTACTAACAACATGAAAAATTATGAATACAGACGAAGACACTTCATTTCAGTAATAATTACCCATCCACCAAGGGCACTGCAAAATTGCACACAGGCACATCTGATGAGGAAGCAGGTCATCAACACAGGCACAGCCAGTTTATAGGAGCATAATATATAAAGCTTTTTTTAAAAGTTTTGGTTTAAGCACAAATCCCACTAAAATAGTTTATTTTTGTTCATTATATTTTAAAATTTAGATTTTCATTTAACATGGCAGACTTTTTTGTTTAATATGTATAAATTCATTCATTCATCTTCTTCCACTTAATCTTGTTCGGGCCGCGGGGGGGCTGGAGCCTATCCCAGCATCTTTGGACGAGATGCAGGGTACACCCTGGACAGATTGCCAGTCCATCACAGGGCCAACACATAGAGACACACAACCATTCACTCTCACAGTCATACCTAAGGACAATTTAGAATCCCCAGTTTTGATGCCAATTAACCTAACTTGCATGTTTTTGGCATGTGGGAGGAAACCGGAGAAATCCCAGAGTAAACCCACGCAGACACGGGGAGAACATGCAAACTCCACACAGATCACTGTTGGTCAGCAGCTGGGATCGAACCCAGGATCCCCCGGCCAAGGGTGAGTTGCTGTGCTGCCGCAGTGCTAACCACTCTTCCACCGCGCCGCCCTATGTATAAATAAAGTATCCAATTTAAAAAAGGACTACTTATCAAAAATTGATTATTGACCAACGTGTTTGTTTCATTAACACAAGAACCATCATGGTCTGATGAAGACTCTGGGGTTTTATTATGTGAATACCTTTGTTTAAACAAAATCTACAGGTTTCCCAGTTCACAACTTTTTATAAATGTCGTTGAGTTACGGTGTTGCAATTTCGGGTGGCATTTCTATGGATTTGTGTGCCCTTTTTGTTAATTAGGGCCTAAGTCACTGACAAAGTCAATGTGCAAGAGCCCTATTGTATCCGCTCCGTTTCTTCATATTATTATTATTGCGCCTGAACGATCGCATTTTTGACCCTCTAAACGTTAACCAAAATGCAATTTTTTTTCACACACACATCAGACCTGGTGAAAAATTCAATAAACTGGAGAAAATATGTGCCCCCCACCCCCAATTTTTGTGGGTGGGGCCAAACGTACAAGGTCAGTGAAGACGGGCAACCGTAAAGTTTGCCGTACAGACAAGAAATTTGGGTAAGGTGTGAATCACCTCAAGACATGCAAAAAACATAATTGTGGCCCTTACCCACAGTCCATCATCTTGCTTCAAAGCCGCCCTCCGCCTCCAATTTTGCAAAAAAACACCCCTCGCATTTGAACTAACTCCTCCTAGGGGCCTACTCTGATTGAGCTCATTTTTGCATGGCAGCATCTACAGGAATGGGCCATTAAAAGTTGTACAAATGTCACACAAAAGCTCAAAGGTGTGGCCACGGTGCCATGGTGAATTTTGATTCCTCCCCTTACAACATCAGACAGCTGTAACTCAAGCAAAACTTGTTCGGTTTCCACCAAAGTTTCTATGATTGATATTAGTCCCACCCGAATGCATCTATATAAAATTATTTGATAAAAGTTATAGTGCCACCTAGTGGTAAAAGGAAGAATTGCTAAAAACTGTTTTATTTATTATCCACACACCGCTTGCCAGAATGACATGAAATTTTCGGAGGTTCATCAGACCCCATAGATAATCATAATTGTACATCCACTTTAGTATTGCATCACTGCTGTTACCATGGAAATGCCCTCCTCACCATTCACTCTGTGATCTGGTTGGAAGGGTTGGGAAGGACCTGGAGTCACGAAATCTGGAACATAGGTCGAGGTGACTGTCATGTGTAGTCCTATATAGGCCGGCAACACATAACTCATATGTAAGTGTTGCCATGGTGACATGGCGAAGGTTGGCTCCTTGCCATGGAACATAGGAGAGTTGTAACTTGGAAAACCTTTGTCTGATTTTCACCAAATTTTCTACAATGGATATTAGTCTCACCCTGCACGCTTCCATATAAAATAATTAACAAAAATAATAGCACCACCTACTGGTTAGAACAACGGACACTTGTAACTTGGACAAATTTTGTCCGATTTTCACAAAATTTTCTACGATGGCTATCAGTCCCACCCTGAACACTTCTATATAAAAATAATTAACAAAAGTTATAGTGCCACCTATTGGTTAGAACAACGGCTACCTGTAACTTGGACAAACTTTGTCCGATTTTCACCAAATTTTCTACAATGGATATTAGTCCCATCTTGCATGCTCCTATATAAAAATAATTAGCAAAAGTTATAGCACCACCTACTAGTTAGAACAATGTACACTTCTACATTGGACAAACTTTGTCTGATTTTCACCAAATTTTCTACGATTGATATTAGCCTTGCCCCACACACTCCTACATGAAAATGACTGACAAAATTTATAGCACCACCTACTGCTTAGGGGAAGTACTGTGCCAAACCGTTTTCTTTTTTATTCACGCAACGCTTGCTGTGATGACGCAAAATTTTCTGAGCCAGCTGGGTCTGATAGACAGCAGGGTCCACAGGTGCGTGGGAAGGGGGGATGGGAAAGAGCTTGCGTACAGCTGCTTGCAACTTTAATAATCTTATTGTTGTTTTCCTCCTATATTGTGCATATTGTGCATATTGTGCATGTGTGGGAGAGGGAAATAGTGAGAAGAGGGAACTGAATTACAGTTTTATGCACAGCAAAAAGAAATACTTTGAATATAGAAATATGGATAAAGAAAAAAAGTAACTATCAGCTGATGTCATCTGTATGTCCACTGCAGGTAAGAAGGGCTCCTATTGTATCCTATTTTATGTATACAAATTCATGCAGTAGGCTATATACAGTATAAATAAATGAAATTTAAAAAAAAACTGCTGTCTGATGTCCAGTTCAGCATAACACTGATCTCTGTGAGACCATTGATTTTCACATAATCTGTTCTTCTGTCATGCCAAATAAAGTCACGCACAGAGAGAAGCTTCTGCCACGCACCATCAGTTCTCACCGGTGTCTCCTCCTGACACCAACGATCGTTATCATGTCAGGTGCAGATGAATTAAAGCAAGTTTTTTTAGATGTTAAATCCTGGTGCATTTAGCAGGATACTGACAACCACAAACATTAGTAAATCACCTTGTGCCAGTCATTGAAATACTCCCCTTCCTCAAATTTGTGCGTTGACATGACAACTCCCACAAATACATATGCAATGAGGCCAGGTGCAAAACTAACATAGTCCACACCTTTCCACCGCTAATTCTGCCCTGTGCCCTTTAGTAAATCTCAATAGTAGTTTTTTTAAAGCCAAAACAGGGTTTTGCGATGGCACAGCTGTCATTAACCTCCGTGCTCCATGGCTCGGTGCACGAGAGAGAGAATGAATAAACCCAAAAGTGAGAGTAGACGGTGCACTTTTATTAATAACACAAAGGAAATCACAAGTCCAATATCACCAAGTAACAGTTCAGTTCACCACACAACAATACAGCGGGGTATAATGGCAGGACGAGGCCACCAGACATACAGGATGTTCTACAGCCCGGTCAGGAAGCCTAGTGCTGCTGGACTGTTTAGCAAAAAGGAAAGGCGATAAGCCTAGCGCTGCAGGGCTGCAAACAGCACGGAAAGAAAGGCGGAACAAAATGATGCTTAAAGGGCTGAAGCAATCTGAGCAGTCTGGTGGAGGAGGATTGTAAACTGAGGCAGCCGCGAACACCCAGGAATAGATCGTCTGGAGATGTCGGGCTGAGAACGTGAAGGGAGTGGTACATCATTCACGGAGAGCATGCTGCCATGAACGAGAGTGAATGCCCCGACAATCTCTTTTCTCTGGCTCGGCAAACATACACTCCAGAAGATAACGAGGAAAGAGATTGCCGGTGTGAAAATGCGTGGGCAGAATTGATTAACACCAGGTGTGTGAGAGTGTGTGAAATGAGAATGAATGGAGTGAGTGCATGTGTGTGTGCATGTGGGTGTGTGTATGTGTGTGAACACCAGCAAGTACAGCTGATGGAGCTTGACAGGAGGAGGGGGCATGCCCGAGCTGTCAGGAGGAGACTAGGTCAAGGCATAACAGTGAGTCAGAATCGGGTTTAGAGGCCAAACCCAGATTCATGACAACAGCATGTTAGTAAATCTGCCCCAAGGCTTCTTCTCTGTGGGAAAAGGAACCAAACCAAGGGGAAAGTGATACAAAACAACAAACTCATCATCTGATTTGGACTACTTTACTGCCCTCCCATCGAGTTTCCCAGTTTTCGACTGGTAGACAGCAAGCTAACACGTGTGGTGCAGGCCTCAATGATGACAAGATGTTTCCTTTTATCTCGTTTATTGAAGCTACCCCACAAGGAACTCAACGTGATGTACACTCGTCTTTTTGGTTTTACATCCGTTTACATTCGTTCCTACATCCATGTAAAACTGCAACAAAGTAAACATATACACGCCGTCAATGATATGGTCACCGTATTTAGCTTAGCACATGTTAGCGTTAGCTCTAGCTTAGCTGGTAAGAATGTTGGCCACGGACTAGACAGTCGCTTAAAGGCGACGGACAGTGACATTTTTTTATTGGTGCAGTGGTTAGCACTGTTGCCTTACAGCTAGAAGGTTCCTGGTTCAAATCCCCAGGTTGGCAGGGGTTGGAACCTTTCTGTGTGGAGTTTGCATGTTCTCCCTGTGCTGTGTGGGTTTACTCCGGGGGCTCCGGTTTCCTCCCACAATCCAAAGACATGCATGTTAGGTTAATTGGCTGTTCTAAATTGTCCCTAGATATCTGTTTCCTATAGGCCCTTGGAATGGAGGGTTAGTATTAGTGAAAGCACTTTGGGTGGTCTTTGTGATTAGAAAAGTGCTATATAAGTACAGGTTAGTTAGTTAGTAGTTAGTTAGTATTGAACCAATCAACTGATTGTATGAAAATATTCCATTCTTCCCATTCCCCTGATTTAATATGTGTCACCATCCTCCATAAATGAAATTATTTGGTCATAGCCCATCTTTCACTCAGTGATGCTGCAGTACCACCATCTCCCGATAGGTGCGTGCAGCCTTCACGTCAATTCGGTATGAAAAAAAATTGCAGAACGAGAGCAAAGTGATTCGGACAGCGATTATTTTCTGGAGTTTGACGACCTCAATATAAATGATGACATTGACAATGACGACGTTTTGGGTGGTGTGCGGCCACCTGTCAGCCTTATTTGTTCGAGGCAGAGGGAGAGGAGGAAGACGCAACACAGACGGGAAAAGAACACGTTTACGATCGGTGGAAGATTTTTCTTGGTAAAAGATGCTTAGAAATATTTTTCTTTGGCGACATGCATGGTCACACACTTAATTTTCAAACTAAAATCAGCGGCTAATCAGCCGCTGATTAGCACCTGCTGGTCTGCGCGCAGCTGGAGCTGATGAGACAGATGACGGCCCAGCGGCCGTCATCGTCCACACGAGTGAGTTTATAAACAATATTTTTTCATTTGATTTAATTTCCCAGATGAATTATGAAGAAATCATTCAATACATTCAATACATTCATACATCAGTGCAAACGGAATAATCAATGCCAACCCCATATTTTTCAGGCGATACAGATTCATAGAGTTGGGGATTTTTTTTGGAGAAGAAGTGAGGGTTATGTTGCCTGCCTGTGCGGTGAGCCTCATCAGAGAAACCTTCCCATCTCATCACTACAAGGGATTTTGCCTACCAAGATTAGATTTGTGAACCATGTTATTTAAATAAAGTTTTGTAAAATCATATATTTAGTTTCTTAATGTTCATGTCAATGTTATAATTCTCATAGTTCAGCATTCATCAAAGTCGCATGTCATATACATTTCAATAATTTTTCTACCATTTTATGGTATAAATTTGGATTTACATAAAAGTCCTGTTCATCAGCTTCCTCACAGGCACAACCACCTCCCTATACAGCACTGAATATTTCATATTTGATGAGTATGAACACCCTAATATGCTAATATTTGATAAGTTGGTAAGGCAATGCAAACCATGGCTTGGAATTCATTTAAGATGTTTAGTAAACATTTGCAGTGAATATTAAAAATAAAAAAACTTACCCTGTTTACTTCTCGTGTTCTGACAGTTGATCGTCACTGTCACTGACCCCGTTCTCAGAGTCACCATTGGAAATCAAGGCATATATAGTTGGAATAGCCGTTTTCTTTATCAGAAATCTTTTTGCAAATTTCACTTCAAATTGACATAATGTCTGGCCCAGGAAACACGCACGCAGGCTCAGGATAGATTTAACAGCTTTATTCAACAAGCAGGTGTGTGTGAATGGATGTATGGGGATGTGCTGACGAGGGGCAGGTGTGCGCGCAGCTGAATCCGCTGAGGAGCGGCGAGTCGTGACACAAATTGCATCTTATTCTCGAAATCACTGTCAACGAAATCTCTACTGCACATTTTTGGTGTTTTACCGACATAAGTCCATTTTTTTTTGCGTTTTCTGAATGAATTTCACCCATGCCGTTCTGATTTTCACAGGGACGGGACATTCAAAAACACTCACAGCATGCTCCTCTGGTATAACGTCGCACCCGTACACAACACAACGACAAACCATAATTAATTTGATTCCTGAAATCCTAATGTTAATAAATAATCTATTTGTAATCCACAAGTATTCCGAGAAATATCCGTAATCGCCGATTTTAAAACGTAAACTTCAAGTAAAACAAAGCAATGTCCGCCGACTGTGTGCCAAACCGAGATGACGTCACACAGTCAGTGGCCATCTTAGCCGCTGATCTTGGCTGGGTCAGACAGCTCTCCACAACAGTGTACTTCAAGGGCGCATTGTCACCTTATGCGACATACGTTGACACCAAAACATGTGGGGTTCCAATTAGCTCGTCTCAGACAACAATTTGAGATATGATTTAGCGATTTTGAATTTTCGTCTGTCCGTCGCCTTTAAAATACACCAATACAACCATGCAGTTCTCACTGTAGCTTTTAACACTGTCAAACCATGCAGATACTCACGGACTAATGATGTCCAAGGCGCCGATAATTAAACAACATTCACAGCGTTTGTACATTGAGTGACGTTCTGATCAGTCTCCCGTTATATCATTACTGCGCATGTGCAACACTTTGTGTATCAGTTCAAAACGATGCTTTTACTACACCACTAGAGGGAACCAAACTCACTTACATGAAATGCTGTAATGGGAGCTGCTTAACTTTAATACACGGAGGCAGCATACTCCCCGTCTGGTGCAATAACATTGTACCACTATTTAGCCTTACAACATTTCAAACAACAGTGCATAACAATGTTAACCATATCATTATCTGTTCTTCGGCTCTGAAGAGTCACAAGATACTCTTGTCTCCATTGTTTCCAAAAACTATCCGCAAGAGCCTGCACTTGTTTCCACTGACATGCATGAAGTTCTGGTGCAGCGAAAGTTCCCGATGGTGCTGTCAAGGGGTTGGTTTTTTGCGTCAGTAGCATTGTTGGGGTTAGGATGGTTGGATTGTCAGGATCTGTTGAGACCGGCACAAGTGGTCTTGCATTCATCACTGCCATAACCTCCGCCATTAAGGTGCTCAGTACCTCATGCGTGAGCCGTAGTTTGTTCTTGAGAAGTAGTGCATCTAAAATCCGCCTGGCAACTCCAATGAGTCTTTCCCAGGATCCACCCATGTGTGATGCATGGGGTAGGTTAAAAAAACATTTGCAACCCTTTTCTTGTAGGTAACTCGTTAATGCTGCATCACTGCACTCAATTCTCAGTTCCTTACATGCCCCGATAAAGTTTGTGCCCCTATCAGATCGCATAAGCTGTGCGGGTCCTCGAATGGAGAAGAATCTTCTCAGAGCATTTATGAAACTGGACGTTGACATTGATTCAATCAGTTCGATGTGGACAGCTCTTGTTGACATGCATGTGAAAAGTAGAGCCCATCTGTTGCTGGTTGCTATGTAATACCACTGTGATGGAAGTGTTGACTTTCTGATGCGGGTTACACGGTTTGCCACATATGCGTAGAACCCTTTTGTGTTATTGTTTATGTATCCGAGAACAATCTTACGGTCTGTATAAAACCTGACAGCATCCATTGCAGTGTCTATCTCATCCCTGATCAGCTCGTACATCTCAACAGCTAGAACAGCTGCGCATAGCTCCAGACGAGGGATGGTGTGTGCAGGGCATGGTGCTATTTTAGCTTTACCCATAATGAACCCTGAGTGGCACTGACCTTCATTGTTGGTGGTTCTCAGGTATGCTACTGCTCCGATCGCCAAGGTTGATGCATCTGAGAAAATGCATAACTCTCTTTTTCGAACAGAAGGCTGCGACAATGGCAGGTAGCACCTTGGTATCTGTAGGTCTTCTAGGTCTTTCAGGGAATCTTTCCATTTGTTCCATTCCTCTTCTCTCTCAGCAGGAAGTGGTTCATCCCAGTCGCCATGTTCTGTTGACAGTTCACGCAGGAGGTTCTTCCCCTGCATCGTGATAGGCGCCACAAACCCTAGAGGATAATACAGGCTGTTGACCGTCGCTAAGACTCCCCTTCGTGTGCAGGGCTTCCTGTTGATGGACACCTGAAACATAAAACTGTCAATTTCAAGATTCCAAGGCACCCCTAAACTACGTTGTAGTGGGAGCTCGTCACGTTTGAGATCTAAGTCTTTTAAGTCCTTTGCTCTTTCATTCGCCGGAAAGGCTTCCATGACCCTGTAGTCATTAGATGCTATTTTGTGTAATTTGAGTTTGGATTGTGCTAACATCTTTTGTGCATTTGTCAGGATGTCAACAGCTTCTTCTGGCGTGGCTGAGGAGGCTAATCCATCATCTACATAGAAATGTCTCATTATGAACTGTGTTGTGTCATGTCCATGCTCTTTCTCACCTTCAGCTGCAGCTTGTCTCATGCAGTAAACAGCCACGGCTGGAGAAGGGCTATTGCCGAACACATGCACTTTCATTCTGTAGTCTCTTACTTCTTTGTCCATGATGTCAATAAAAACCCGATCTTCTATTGACAGCGCTGGTTTATCGTCGTCCTTTGTTTTATCAAAGACTGTGTTTCCTAAGTGGTCTGTGTCTCTCTCACCTTGCAAGGCATATGGTAGTATGCTGTTGGGGCGTGAGGTAGACCAACCTGAAACCTCTTTGACAAGAAATGTGTTTGGGAATGGGCTGAGGGATGATGCATGACCATTGTAGAGCACATGTGTCTTTAGTACGTTAACAGTAGAAGAAGGCTTGTGTGCTGTCTCCAAACACATTTCTCCCACAATAACCCATCCCAAGTCCAAGCGCTGTGCATAGGGAGCACTGTGGGGCCCATTTATTTGTTCTCTCACCTTGTGTACCTGTAGGATGTCTCTTCCCAGCAGTAGGAGGATGGGAGCATGTTCATCTACAGGTGGAATCTTGTCTGCGACTTTTCTCAGGTGTGGATGCACAAGTGCGGCCTTTGGACATGGAATCTCCCTCCTGTCATCGGGGATCATGTCACACTCGATCAAGTTTGGAAGCTGGAGCTGTACTTTTCCATCCATTGGTTCTATCATGAAGTTTGAAGCTCTCCACCCCCAAACCGTAGTAGCCCTTGAGCACGTTTTCAGTGTGTAAGGGTCGGAAGGTGCTCTAATGTTGAACAGCTGGAAAAACTCTGATTTAGCGAGTGATCTGTTGCTTTGTTCATCGAGCACTGCATACATTTTCTGGGCTTCTTCTCTATGTCCTGCAGGATAAACTAACACAGGGCTAATTTTTGAGCAGGATCGTGGGTTTTCTGCATTACCGCAAACTTCTGTGCATCTAGACGTGACTAGTGTGCCCTCATAATCATGGGACTCCCCGCCATGATCCGTCTCAGCTTCCTGAGGTTCCATGGGAGGAGGAGAGGGGCCAGGATGTAGTGCTGCTACATGTCTATCACTACCACAGTCAGAGCACTGGATTGACTGTTTACAGTCTTTTGCCAGATGCTGAGTGGACCCACAACACTTAAAGCAGATGTGATTCTCTCTCAAGAACAGTTTGCATTCTTCTATTGGTTTTGCTCTAAATGTTTTACATTTCTTTAATGGGTGTGGCTTTCTGTGTATGGGACATTGTTCATCTGGGCTTTCTGTTCTTTGATGTGTGTGGTTACCTTTAGCTGCGGGTGAAGCTGGTGGGATGTCCGTTTTGTGGACACTGATGAGGTGCTTACTGGCGAACTTGGGGGCTTTTTCAACTCTGGTGTTCATGTGGGCCAGTGGAGAGAAACTGAAACTTGGGTTGTTTCTTGGGTTGTTTCTTATTTTGGCCTGTTGTCTGACGTAACTGGAAAAAAAGCTGAAAGGAGGAAAAGCGACTTTGTGTGTTTCTTGTATTTGGCGCCTGCCGCAATCCACTTCTCCTGTAGGCTGTAGGGCAGTTTCTCAACAACAGGATTCACTCCACGGGCTGTGTCCAGGTATGCGAGCCCAGGTAGGTATCCGCCATCCTTTGAGTTCCTGTAGAACGTCACCAAGTTCTCTCAGCTTGAGCGCATCTTTGTTGCTGATTTTGGGAAAATCATCAAGGTTTTTTAACAGTGCATTTTCTATTGCTTCGGGTGACCCATAACACTCTTCTAGCCTTTCCCAGACTAAGTTGAGGGCTGCTTTTGGGTTGAAGACATGTGCAGAGCAGATCCTCTTTGCTTGTTCTGCTGATTCTGTGCCAAGCCATTTTATCATCAGATCCAATTGCTCTTGGTGTGAGAGGCTGAGGTCTTGAATGGCGTTCTGGAAAGATGCTTTCCATGCCCAATAATTCTCTGGGAGGTCATCAAACTGTAGGAGTCCCATGCTCAACATCTCCCGGCGTGTGAGGTATTTGGTCAGATCCTGAATGCTTTGTGCTTCCGTGTAATGTGTTGCGGGGGCATAATATGGTTGTAACATTGGGGGATTAATTGTCTCTGCAGCTCCATGCTCCTTCTCCATGTTGACACTGACCCTGCTCTTACCATCTACAGCATTAGATGAGATGAATGGTACATTTGTGGCCATTTCAAACTGTTCACACTGGATCTTAGAGGGGGTGGCTGGATCAGTTTTAAATGGAGTTTCCTCAAAGCGTACATCAAAGTGTTTCTGTACATACTCAGATGTGTGCTGTGCTGAGCCAGCTGGCAAGTCCATTAGTGCTTGACTGAATTCACTTCTTGCACATTGCTCTGCTTCTTCATAGGCCGCAGCTTCAGCTTCTGCAGCTGCAACAGCCTTCTGATGGTTCAGAATGTGCATATGTGCTTCAAGATTAGCTCTCTGCGTGATGAGGGCTGCTTCTTTCTCTGAATAAGATAATTTAGCCCGTGCAGCATCTGCTTTGGCTCTAGCTCTTATGGCTGAGGAGGTAGCTGAAGAAGCCTTGCTTAACTTGAAGCTACGTGAATATAACGAGCTGCCTCGTACAGCTGTAGCCAAGGGAGCTGTGTGTTCCGTCTCCATAACTTCACTTCTGAGCTGGGGAGTTGGCTGGTGCTGCTCTCCTGCCCTGAGGCTCATTTGCTGCATGTTCTTTGTTTATTGGGCCCGCCGCGCTGTAGTCCTTTTACTTTACTGCCCTCCCATCGAGTTTCCCAGTTTTCGACTGGTAGACAGCAAGCTAACACGTGTGGTGCAGGCCTCAATGATGACAAGATGTTTCCTTTTATCTCGTTTATTGAAGCTACCCCACAAGGAACTCAACGTGATGTACACTCGTCTTTTTGGTTTTACATCCGTTTACATTCGTTCCTACATCCGTGTAAAACTGCAACAAAGTAAACATATACACGCCGTCAATGATATGGTCACCGTATTTAGCTTAGCACATGTTAGCGTTAGCGCTAGCTTAGCTGGTAAGAATGTTGGCCACGGACTAGACAGTTGCTTAAAATACACCAATACAACCATGCAGTTCTCATTGTAGCTGTTAACACTGTCAAACCATGCAGATACTCACGGACTAATGATGTCCAAGGCACCGATAATTAAACAACATTCACAGCGTTCGTACATTGAGTGACGTTCTGATCGGTCTCCCGTTATATCATTACTGCGCATGTGCAACACTTTGTGTATCAGTTCAAAACGATGCTTTTACTACACCACTAGAGGGAACCAAACTCACTTACATGAAATGCTGTAATGGGAGCTGCTTAACTTTAATACACGGAGGCAGCATAACTACAGTGAGCAAACTGTTGTGAAAATTTGTTTCACAGTTAACTTATTTCATACATTATATACATTTTTTTTAGGTAATTAACATTAGAGTAATGAGTAGGGATAGGCACTAAAATATTTCAGGTTTAGGTAGGGACAAGGTTAAGAAACGGTTTAAACTAGTTTAGACCCATTGCAAATGTCACCCTCTACCATGAATCATATTATTAATTCAACAACCACTGGAGGTTGATTAATGTCATCACATACAATAGGGTGCATCACCTGATGGAAAATACTCTCATACTGTCTACTTTCTGTTGGAGGACACTAAGTTATCTAAATCCCTCAAAATGCCTTCATTACCACCTAGTAGAGTCTCGCTTGTGTGGAGAGATCAATGGAAATCTGACCTTTGTCACATTCTACAACCTACATGGTGTTTAGAGTCTTCCTCTTAGGCCACTGTAAGAGATCCTGCCAGCTGCTGCCCCATTTTATATTTTATTGTTGGCTTTGATTTTCAGTACTAAAACAGGCCATTTGTTTTATGTCCCTTCCTGTCCCATTGGCAGGCAGATGATGTTGGCTCCACTAAAACTCAAGCCAGAGGTCGACATCAGTGAATTAATTGCCAGGTGAAAGAAATGCTATTCCGGGATAGCATATTGATCCTGGGATGTTGAATATGCTAAACATTTGTCTGTCAGAGGTGCTTTGAAAATCCGTGATAGTAGTTCCCCAACAATACCAGGGCAGAATCTGTAGGGGCCTGTAAAGTTATACTGCTAATAAAGGGTGCTGAAATTTCATCATCAAGAATTTAATCATGTGGTCCTTTGCATTTGTCACCAGCAATAACAATGTTAAATAGCTCCATGATTAAACTTCTTAATACCCCTATCGTTAGTGTTTGATACAGAGCAGGATTTGAAATGTCTTCTCTGGTTGAAATTTGGAACTTCCTTATAGTAAAGATGAGTGTGCACAGGATTGTATTTATCAACTTTATAGTATATATGATTAGGGCTGGGAATCATCACTAATTTCCAGAATTAATTCAATTCTGATTCTTGAGGTTCTGAATGGATTCAATTCCGATTCAATCCAATCCCGATTCAATCAGGGAAATTACCATTTTAATAGCTATTTTACTTGCCAGGAAAAAAAAAAAAAATCTTGGAGACCTAATGCTGCAAACTGTACCAGGAATACTCTAACTTAGTTAATACATAAATTATCACTTAAAGAACTGACCCCAAATCAGTTACAATAATGCACTTTTTTATCATTTAACTTATAATTTCACAAAGTGCTAACAAGTGCTTTCTTTAGTACAAAGAGTGTGTAGTGTCAAGTTAACAACCAGTAGCGGTTCGTGGGTGATCCCACTGAGAAGGCAATTAATCATGAACAGACACACACCTATACTTGCGAGGACCCTGAGTCTTTAGCTCCACAGATATTAAATGCAGCTCTGGCAAAGCCCCAAGAAAACATCATTATGCTGAACAAAACCTTATTCAAGACAACACAACACCAGCCTCACTAAAGCATGATAAAATCTGACCAAGAAAAGTTGATGACACATACTAACCCCAGAACCAACAACTAACGGGATCAAATGGGACACAAAAAAAGCCAGATAATTAAATCAAATTAAAAGGAATGCACTGCAGGTATTTATAAAAGTGTCACAAGTATTTGTAAAAGTGTCTCGCTTGTTGACTTGAAGTTACTCGGTCCTGTTAGATATAATTTAATGCGTTATTTAAGAGTTGTGTGTCTCATTAGTTACTACAAGAATGGCCATTTGTCATTAAATATTAACATAAAAATCCAATCCAGTATGTATTTATAAGAATCTTAAAAACAACCAAACTGGACCAAGGTGTTGTACAGAAAAGTAGGAAACATAATAAATGCATAAAAAACACAGCAGCTCAACCACTAAAATCGAATAAAATATATACATAAAAACAAGAGTAAAAAAAAAAATCATACAACACATAACTAACAAATAAATAAAATCAATCGTATCAATCGAATCAATAAAATCAATGACCAAATGCCAAGGAGTGTCACGGTCTGAGCGTGGGGGGATTCCACTGGGCTCGGTCTTATTGCCTTTTTTCTTAACTGTACAATGTTGTCATTTTGAGTTGCAATTCTGTTATTTCATCCTTGGTTGATTTGTCACGTATTCTGCATTGTTTCTTAGTATAATTTATTTTCCTGT
Source organism: Pholidichthys leucotaenia (assembly GCA_020510985.1). Lineage (NCBI taxonomy): Eukaryota > Metazoa > Chordata > Actinopteri > Cichliformes > Pholidichthyidae > Pholidichthys > Pholidichthys leucotaenia. The sequence continues at coordinate 218,156,711 of CM035846.1, read as the reverse complement.
TTACGTTCAGTATAGTTTGTTTTTTACATCGTTGAGGTTTTTCGTCGTTATCTTGCCATTTCATTACATTTTTATTCTGTTGTGGGTTAACAGCTGTCAAGTGACGTTTCCGGGGTTTTGCTCCATGTAGGCGGGGTCCCTGTCAACTGTCAGCCTGGTCTCTCCTCTCTAACTGCTCCCAGCTGGTCTTAATTGGATCCTTATTATCTCCTGCCCGCTCAGGTGACCCACACCTGCTATCACTTGTTTAATTTGTTTCTAGCCGTATTTAAGGGCTGTTGTTTGTTTATTTTTGGTTGCCAGAGTATTGAGGTTTCTTCCCCCTCATCCTCACCAGAACCCTGCCCTTGTTCTGGTGAGCGTACTCATAAGTTTGTTTATTTATTTGCTTGACAGTTTGGATTTTTGTGTTGGTGCACTTTGTGTTTTTGTTTCTTAATAAATTTTGCAAACTAGCAGTTCAGCATCTGGGTCTTTCTCTCTGCCCTGAGAGGCAATTCATGACAGAATACTCCAGCCTGTAAGAGACCCAGCTAGTTTGTAGTCTGTTTTGTTTTCTCGTTTTTTCCTCCTGCAACCCGCGGCTAACCATGTCTGCCACCCTGGACTTGTCAACCCTGAGACTGAACGAAGCAGAGCAGTGGTCTGTATACGTGTTGGAGGACATTGTCGCGCAGGCTTGTGCCTCCTGCACCACCAAAGCAGCCCAAGAGTGTCTGGAGGGTGCAGTGCAGGTACTCGAGGCATGCCCCAGCGTGTGGGACCACCCGGAGCTCACAGAACTACTCCTCTCGGTCATCTTCCCACCATCTATGACTCATGGGCTGGGGGAATCTACTCAGATGTCCGTGCCTGTGCCGACGAAGAGCACGCACCCGCGCACATGGAGTCCTCCAGCTTCTCGCCGTTCTCCGGCGGCAGCACCGCCTCCTACTCCTGAACATTGGCCCAGTCCATTAGCTGAGGAGCAGGAGGAGTGCAGGCAGGTCGTATTAGCAGAGACTGAGCTCCTTCTTGAGTACAAGCCATGGCTCCTCCTGGATCTCGCCCAGGAACTGAAGGGGGTTCCAATGGGCCAGCTTCTTCCACTCCAGGAGCCGACATCTCTGCCTCCCACTCCCCGCCGTCGCCCAGGGAAATCTCGTCGAAGGAATCTCTGAAAGCAGTTTCTACCTCGCCGAGTCAGAAGACTCCCACAGCAGCGCCTTCTCAGTGTATTTCCTCTCTGGCTGTCCCGCCAGCTTCTCTTCTCTCCGCCGCTGCTGTGTCTTGCTTCCCCTCGGTGATTCCTCCCGCTGCTGACAGTTCCTGTTTCCTTCCTGGCTCCGCCCATCACCGAGCCTGCAGGCTCCTTCACATTCCACTGAGGGGCCCATAACTGCTGAGGCCACAGAGAGGGCGGATTCAACACCTACTGCAGCAGAAAACATCATGCGCCGGGAACACAGGCAAGTGTTTTTTCATTCTCTATTACCCACATATAAATTATCTCGCCTGATTCCCGGTGGTGAGGCTCAATCTCTGCAGTCCTGTGAGCTCTCACCACCTGCTGCAGTTAAAGACTATCCACCTGCTCTCTCTGTGTCTCCTCCTCTGCCCCGAGTGTCCACTGGCCTCAGGATCAAGTCACCGGATGACGGAGGAGCCTGCGGCCATGGAGGACCTGGTTCCAGTCCCACAGCCAAAGTCTGGACGGAGGGAAAGCGCTGCCTCAAACCTGAAGCCTGGTCTGATGGTAGTGCATCCCCTGGCTTCAGTTATGCAGGAGTCCATGCAGCTGGCAACTGCACCTGAGCTCACCTCACCAGGCTCCACTGCTGCCAGTGACCCTGACCCTGTTTCTCTGCATCTCCCATCTGAGTTTTTCCCCAGGGTCACCAAGGATCGTCCAGCTTTTCCAGAAGTCTCCGTGGGTCCAGCCTCACCACCCATGGGTGCTGCTCCCCCTCGGGTAGAGGTCTTCACGGGTGCTCCATCCAAGTCCGGGGCCTCCGAGGGTGCCACTTCCCCATTAGTTGAGGACGTCGCAGGTGCTCCGTCCCAGCTCGGGGCCTCAGTGGGTGCTGCTTTGGCCCAGTCCGGGTCCTCCATGGGTGTGGCTTCTCTTCCTGCTGAGGTCGTCGCAGGTGCTCCATCCCAGCCCTGGACCTCCGAGGGTGCAGCTCTGGCCCAGTCCGGGTCCATCGAGAGTGCAGCTCTGGCCCAGTCCGGGTCCACCGAGGGTGCAGCTCTGGCCCAGTCTGGGATCACCGAGGGTGCTGCTTTCCCATCTGTTGAGGTCATCGCGGGCGCTCCGTCCCAGCCCGGGGCCTCTGTGGGTGCAGTTTTTCCTCAGTCCGGGTACACCGAGGGTGCAGCTCCACTCCAGCCCGGAGCCACCGTGTGTACTGCTATGTCCCAGTCCGAAACCACTGAGGGTGCTACAGGCCAGTCCGAGGGCGTTGTGGTCCCCCCTCCTCTGCCCGACACCGTCATGGTTCCCCCTCCTCTGCCAGATGCCGTTGTGGTTCCCCCTCCTCTGCCTGACGTTGTCATTGTTCCCTCTCCTCTGCTGCTCAAGGCCGTAGTGGTTCCTTCAACTCTGCCCGATGCGGTCATGGGTCCCTCTCCTCTGCCCGGGGCCGTCGTGGTCCCCCCTCCTCTGCCTGACATTGTCTTGGTCCCCCCTCCTCTGCCTGACATTGTCGTGGTCCCCCCTCCTCTGCCTGACATGTCGTGGTTCCCCCTCCTCTGCCTGACGCTGTCAAGGTTCCCCCTATTCCTCTATCCCCCTCACCTCTGGTCATCCTGGTTGGGTGGTGCCGCGTCCTGGAACACCCTCTCTGTGGCGGTTGTTAAAGAAGTCTGGCCGACCACCTGACAGACGGTGCCATTGGGTTGGGTGGCTCTTATTCTCCGGCAGACCACCTGACTCCTACCACCTCACCATCTGCCAGGCCTGTTACTTTGGCTGACCACCGGAACAGCCTTGGTCTTTGTTTTGGGGAGCCTAGGTGCCCAGTTCTGTGTGGGTTCTGAGTGGGGCCTTTGTTTTTTGTTGTTGTTGTTGTTGTTCCCTCTTAGTCTGGACTCTGCTGGGATGTTTATTTTGAAAGTTTTTTTTATTTTCTCTGGTTTGGTTCAGTCCCTCCGTGCTTGGGTCCCCCTCCTCCCACCCGGGGTGGGGTTGTTTTCTTGCTAGGGTGGGTTTTTTGTGTCGGGGGGGTTCTTTTCTTTTGATGTTACCCTGGGGTGTCTAGTATCCACCCCTTCAGAGGAGGACTCTGTCATGATCTGAGTGGGGGGGGGGGGATTCCACCGGGCTCAGTCTTTTTGCCTTTTTTCTTATTTGTACAGTCTTGTCATTTTGAGTTGCAATTCTGTTATTTTATCCTTGGTTGATTTGTTAAGTATTCTGTATTGTTTCTTAGGATAATTTATTTTCCTGCTTATGTTCAGTATAGTTTGTTTTTTACATTGTTGAGGTTTTTCATCGTTATTTTGCCATTTCATTACATTTTTATTCTGTTGTGGGTTGACAGCTGTCAAGTGACATTTCCGGGGTTTTGCTCCGCACAGGCGGGGTCCCTGTCAGCTGTTAGCCTGGTCTCTCCTCCCTCACTGCTCCCAGCTGGTCTTAATTGTATCCTTATTATCTCCTGCCCGCTCATGACCCACACTTGCTATCACTTGCTTCATTTGTTTCTAGCTGTATGTAAGGGCTGTTACATACTGTCCCTGTCCCTGTCCCCAAGAAGCCACGGATCACTGGACTTAACGACTACAGACGTGTAGCGCTTACCTCTGTAGTCATGAAGTCCTTTGAGCGCCTGGTCCTGCCCCACCTCAAGACCATCACCACTCCCCTCCTGGACCCGCTGCAGTTCACCTACAGAGCCAACAGGTCTGTGGACGACGCAATCAACCGGGCCCTCCACTCCATCCTGCAGCACCTGGACTCCCCAGGAACCTACGTCATGATCCTGTTTGTGGACTTCAGCTCTGCATTCAATACCATCCGCCCCGCTCTGCTCCAGGACAAGCTGTCCCTGCTCAACGTGCCTGACTCCCTCTGCAGGTGGATCACCGACTTCCTGACGGACCAGAGGCAGCATGTGCGGCTGGGAAAGACTGTCTCAGACTCTGTTAGCATCAGCACCGGATCACCCCAGGGCTGTGTACTTTCCCCCCTGCTCTTCTCCCTGTGCACCAACTCCTGCACCTCCAGCCACCAGTCTGTCAAGCTGATCAAGTTTGCGGACGACACCACCCTCATCGGGCTCATCTCCAACGGCGACGAGTCCGTCTACAGGAGAGAGGTGGCCCAGCTGGCGTCCTGGTGCAGCCACAACAACCTGCAGCTGAACGCTCTGAAGACAGTGGAGATGATCGTGGACTTCAGAAAAGTCACAGCCCCTCTGCCCCCCCCCTTACCCTCACAGACTCTCCCATCACCACTGCTGATTCCTTCCGCTTCCTGGGCACCACCATCACCCGGGACCTCAAGTGGGAGCCGACCATCAGCTCCCTCATCAAAAAGGCCCAGCAGAGGATGCTCTTCCTGCGGCAGCTGAGGAAGCTCAAGCTACCCACCAAGATGTTGGTGCAGTTCTATACGGCCATCATCGAGTCCATCCTCACCTCCTCCATCACCGTGTGGTACGCAGGAGCCACCGCCAGGGACAGACTAAGACTGCAGCGCGTTGTGCGCGCTGCTGAGAAGGTGATCGGCTGCAAGCTCCCATCCCTCCAGGACCTGTACATCTCCAGGACCCGGAGGCGTGCAGGTCGGATCATAGCCGACCCTTCACACCCTGGACACTCACTGTTTGCCCCTCTCCCCTCAGGCAGAAGACTTCGGTGCATTCAGACTAAAACCTCCCGCTACAAGAACAGCTTCTTCCCCTCTGCCATCAGACTGCTGAACACTAAGTGACTTATTAGATTCTCGTGCACTACGTACAGCAGCTCAACCGGACTCATGACAATTATCACTGTTTTCTTTTTGCACTACTGACTGCACTATGTGGAACTCCACAATATCTGCTGCTTGTTAATATATTTAAAAATTGCATAGATTAGTATTACTTATTCATATTCTACCTTTTATTGCATGCATAGTTTTTTATCTTTAGTGCTACTCCATGTTTAATGTTGCAGCATTGCACCGAGACAAATTCCTAGTTTGTGTACTACATGAACAATGGCAATAAATCTCATTCTGATTCTGATTCTGTTGTTTTCATTTTTGGTTGCCGAAGTATTGAGGTTTCTTCCCCGTCATCCTCACCAGAACCCTGCCCTTGTTCTGGTGAGTGTACTTATAAATTTATTTATTTGCTTGACAGTTTGGATTTTTGAGTTAGTACACTTTGTGTTTTTGTTTCTTAATAAATTTTGCAAACTAGCAGTTCAGCATCTGGGTCTTTCTCTCTGCCCTGAGGGGCAATTCATGACAAGGAGAACAGATGGGTTTTAAGATGAGATTCAAAAACAGAAGGGAAGAAGCCTGTCTGATATGAAGATGCAACTCATTCCAAAGTTTAGGAGCTGCTACAGAGAAGATGCGGTCCCCTTGGAGCTTTCGCTTAGTTTCAGGCACACTCAGAAGCAGTTGATCAGCTGACCTGAGAAGGCGGGAGGGTGTGTAGTAGCACAGAGAGATAGGGCGGAGCTAGGCCATTTAGGGATTTAAAGTGACTCTCCGGCAAAAATCATTTTTTTCTGTTGTTAACACATCTGTAATGTATTTCTTGTGATTCACAAGACATATCAACAGCAAAATCATTCCAAATTCCCAAGTATGTGTTTTTCTGCCGTGAATGTCTGCTTAAGTGCCCCCCCCCCCCAAAAGGCAGATTTGGACAGCCCGTTAGTAGCTATGTAATTATTTCTGCTTAGCCTGGCTGGTTATAACATTAACCAATCAGACGGATACTCTTGGCTACCTCGGGGGAAGATGGAGGAGCCAACAACCAGCAGAATTCAGGCAGCTCGGGTTGGGGTAGCAGTAGAAAGAGATATCGTAGCGAGGCGGGGGGCGATTTGAATGTGACTGTGCGAGACCATTCAAATCGAGCTGCTCTCAGCATTTGAAATGACATACGCAATTTGTCTTTCTTCCATTTGCACTCAGCTCTGCACCATTCCCATCTGGTAGTACGAGTTACATTACTCAACCAGGGCTCAAATCTAGTTTTAGGCTGCCTGGTTTTTAATGGAGCCATGGTGTCCAAAACAATTTGGCAAGTGGAATGAAACCAAGAGTCGAGTTCCTTTACCATAGGCTTGTCGGGACAGCAAACATGAATATTAAAATCCCCCACAATAAGAATACAGTGATATTTACGCATGAGTTCAGCCAGAAAATTAGCAAAGTCATTAATAAAATGAATAATTAATAAAATCCTAATTATATTTAGGAGGCCGTTATACCACAGCACACAGCACTGTGTGGAAATGACCCTGCAGTTCAAATAAGCTCAGTTCAAAGCTGGTGAAGGACGATGATAAGAAAGTGTCATGATTTCCCCTCCAGGGCAAAGAATTGGACTCACATGTAGACTTTCTCCTCATAGGCCTGACTTTTATTCCAAAACCCCAGACTTCCAGACGTGACAAAAAAAACCAGACGAGAACAAAACTTGACGTGATGATGAGCTTAACTTGATAGCATAAAGTATGACAACCTGATAACATGTTAGCGTGAAGGTCGCCATGCCGAAGGACAAGTGTGGCCTCTGTAGATAAGGGAGCAAAATGAAGAACACCTGTGAGTAATCAATAATCAAGAAATCAAAAGCAGCCGTGAATAATTAACAGAGAAAAGCTCATAACGTAAAACCGGAAGTAAACAAAAGACACTGTCAAAACAAAAGCCCATACTCAAAGCATGACAGGAATAAACATGATAACATAACTACGAGAATACAACTTATCAAAATCAAACACAGTCATGACCGTGACAATAAAACTCAAGCAAAACGATGTTGAGCACAACAGAGAACTGCCTTAGGGACTCCAACTCCGGATTTTTCCTCAGGGTTGACTCCCGAAGCCTTTCCCGTGACCGGGTGTGCCGCAAGGCAGCGGAGGGTTTACCTTCCCCTAGATGGGCTACCTTCCCAGGTTGACGAGCCACCATAGACGCCATATCATAGTCACCATAGATGCCATATCCTACACAGATCCTCATTCTTGACGATTTTCCACACAGCTAACACCAGCCCCTGCTTGTACACATTGGCCTACAACTTCCAGTCATAAACAGCTCAAGGAAGATGCGCTGGAACTTCCGCAAAGCCAACTGGAAGAAATTCAGTGAAACCCTGGATCGGAGTGCTGTTACCATCCCACTCCACACCATCACTGTAGATGAAGCATACAACCGCTTCTGCAGCGCAATCTTCAAGGCTGCTCACACTGCAATCCCACGAGGCTACCGACCCCTCTATGTCCCATGCCTAGAAGGAGAAAGCGCTGCCCTCCTACAATCCTATCAAACATCAGGGGACCCAGAGATAGTAGACCATCTCATTGAATCGCTAAGTACAGCCCGGCAAAAGAAATGGGAGGAGACAGTTGCTGACCGGAGCTTTACCCACTCTAGCAGGAAATGTTGGAGCCTCATCCGTCGCCTAGGAGCTGCACAGAAGCCCCCTAGCCAAAGTCGAGCATCTGTCACACCCAACCAAGTTGCATCCCACCTACTGACCATCGCCAAAGCACCCCAAGACAAAGATACCAGAAGAGCAGTTACAACTGAGCTAAAAAAACACCAAAAAATGCCCGTAGAGGAAACGAACCCTGAACCCTTCGAGACTGCTGAACTGGGCTACAGGGCCTGAAATGTGGAAAGGCAGCAGGATACGACAACATCTTCCCAGAATTCATGAAAAATCTTGGCCCCCAAGCCCTAACCTGGTTGACACAACTCTACACAAGGATCATACAAACGAACTCGATCCCAAAGAAATGGCGGACAGCAAAGGTCATTGCCATACCAAAACCTGGCAAAGACCACAAACTACCAGCAAGCTACCGCCCAATCTCCCTACTCTGCGTTCCTTATAAAATCATGGAGCGCCTAATACTGCAACGTATTTCCCCAGGAATAGAGGAAATTCTGAGTGTGGATCAAGCAGGTTTCCGCAAGGACCGCAGTACAGGAGAACAAGTACTGACCCTAACCACCTTCATCGAAAATGGCTTCGAGAGCAGACTGAAGACAGGGGCTGTGTTTCTCGATCTTACAGCCGCCTATGATACGGTTTGGCACAAAGGCCTCCTCCTGAAACTTACAAAGGCGATCCCTGCCTGGGCAACAGCAATTATAAAAACCCTGCTGACCAACCGAAGGTTCAGAGTCCACCTCGGTCAGAACACAAGCGCATGGAGAACGCAGAAAAACGGGCTCCCACAAGGCTCAGTTCTAGCTCCAACCCTGTTCAACCTCTACCTAAACAACCTGCCCACTACAAAATCCCGCAAATTCATCTATGCAGACGACATCTGTTTGGCACTCCAAGCACCAGACTTTGAGTCACTGGAATGGGTGCTCACGGAAGATCTTGCTAAACTGGACCAGTTCTGCAAAACCTGGCACCTAAAACCAAGCCCAGCAAAAACCGTCTCCAGTGTATTCCATCTCCACAATGTAAAAGCTGCCAGAGAACTAAACATCCACCTGAGCGGACTCAAGCTCAAGTATGCCTCGAATCCAACATACCTTGGAGTGTCCCTTGACAGGACCCTATCCTTCAAGGAACATTTAAAGGGGACGGCTGCTAAGGTGAAGGCACGAAACAACCTGCTCTGCAAGCTCGCTGGTGCAAAATGGGGGGCGGCAGCCTCCACCCCGTGCACCTCAGCACTGGCCCTTTCATAATCTGTAGCAGAATATTGTGCCCCTGTCTGGTCCAGGTCATCCTACACCCACCACATAGACACCCAGCTCAACACAACCATGAGAACCATAACTGGGACAGTCCGCTCAACACCACTCCCCTGGCGCCCTGTATTGTCAAACATAGCCCCCCCACACATCCGGCGAGCAGCACTAACTCAAAGGATGCTTCAAAAAGCCAAAGACTCTCCTCACTTACCAATCCATGCAGATATCTACACCCCACCCACTGCCCAACTTCCATCCAGACGGCCGATTTGGAAAAACCCTCCCCCAGCTGACTTCACCATCCAGACAGCTTGGCAAGAGGAATGGGAGACCAAGGAGGTCCCAAACAAACACCTGGTGACAAACCCCAACCAACAGGTCCCGGGCACCAACCTCCCAAGGAGACAGTGGTCTACACTCAATCACTTCAGGACTGGACATGGTCCCTGCTTGGCCAGCCTTCACAGATGGGGCAGTAGCCCTAGCCCACTGTGCGCATGTGGAGAGGAGCAAACAATGGAACACATCATAGAGGCTTGCCCGCTCCAAAGACTGGAAGGAGAATTACACACCCTCCATAAAGCAAACCAGGAGGCAACTGCTTGGCTTGAGGACTTTGCATTCGCTAAATAAAATCTACCCGAAGCATCTGGTTTTAAGGCGCCAGAGATCCACCCTCGCCCCTTCTCCTATTAGTAAAAGCAGTTCCGCCGGGCTTAGAGACTAAACCACACGGGCAGGCCAGGAGTTGGACTTAGTTGTCAGAGGCTTTTCGAGACGTACACCATAAGGAGCATTTTATAAGCACTGGGAGCTTAACCCCAGTGCCGCCCCTGGCTATGACAACCTTGGAACCAAAATTCAAAATTCAAGAGAACACAAAGACAAAACCATGAACATAAATACAATGACCAAACTAAGCGTAGGTGGGGAAAACACAGAAAATAACCAAAATAAACTTAAAGCGTGAGCATGGTTCCCCAACCATGCTCAGAATCCTGACAGAGCCCCACCTTTAAGGGGTCGATTCCAAAAACAAATCTCTCCCCCTGCAGAGCCCAACACAAGAATCAGATTGTGGGGAACAAACAAAAAAACTCCTTTTCTTCCCCCGCAAAGTTTGAAACTGAAAAAGCTCAATTTGTGGGGCAAAATAAAAGACCCGGGCCCCAAACCAAAAACAAAACGGGCTACCAGATCAGAGAATAAAATGGGTCAAGACGTCTTTTCCCATCCATGACCCTCCAGGCTGAAATGTAGGATCGTTCAGGGGGTCTACCACTGTCTTTGAGCCGCCGGACCACAGTGCCAGCTGGAATCACCCCAGCCTCTGTTACGACAGCTGGCAGAGGTCCCCCGAACCCTGGTGTGACGGTTGAAGGTCCACGACCTCTAGCATGAAGATTGAAGGGCCATCGACCTTTGGCGTGATGGTTGGAGGCCCACCAACCTCTGGCATGACGGTTGAAGGCCCGCCGACTTCTGGCATGATGGTTGGAAGCCTGCCCACCTCTGGCATGATGATTGGAGGCCCACCGACCTCTGGTGTGATGGTTGGAGATCCACCGACCTCTGGCATGATGGTTGGAGGACCACCGACCTCTGATGTGATGGTTGGAGGACCACCGACCTCTAACGTGACAGTTGGAGGTCCACTGACCTCTGGCTCGGCTGTTGGAGGTTCACCAACGTCTGACTTGATGGTTGGCGGTCTACTGACCCCTGGTGTGACGGATGGAGGTCCACGACCTCTGGCTTGAGAGTTGGAGGTCCACCGACCTCTGTCTTGACAGTTGGAGGTCCACCGACCTCTGGCTTGGTGGTTGGATGAGGTGGAGCATGGTTCTCCTGCGAATCCATCCCTGATATGGCCACCTCGGACATGGAGGAAAGGATATAAGCCTGGTCACTACCCATAGCAGCAGTTGAGCCCGATGGAGAAAGCCCAAAAGCAGATGGTTGCTGCAACTGGCTTCCTCCGTCAAGATCAAAGCACAACCTTTCTAATATTGATGTTGAAAATACAAAGAAGGGGACTTGCCTTAGCTCTTGCTCCACTGCCGATGAGGACCCAGGCAGCTCCACTGCTTTGGCCACGATGGCGTCGGGATGATCTGCAGTCCAGACGACAGATGTGTGTAGCATCATCTCACTTTGGCTCAGCAACAATTATTCTTCTGCTTAAGGACATTTTTGTTTCATCCAGGAATAACGCAAATAAATGGATTTTCTTCCCCCAGGCCACAGCTGAAATCCCCTTTGTTTGTTAAAACCAGCCTAAGGAATTTCCCCCAATGTCCGGCTTCACTTTTATTGCCCCCATAAAACATGCAACAGATCCACGACTCAGTTAATTTCCTTAAACTGTGGACATGCTGGATTTAAACAACTTTAAAGTACATTATTACAAACTCAATTCTAAACCTTCATTCTTTTCAGAACTATGAAAATGCAGATGGACTCTGATGTTTTTGATGTGGAAAATATGTGTGAAATGCATTAATCTGTGATTTTATATATATGCATGCTAATGTTTATATGAATGTTTATTCCTGCATGTCGATTTAGAAGCACTGCTTATAATTTATACTAATCACTAAAGTTATCTTAGTTTAATACATAAAGGGAAATATTAACTTCCAGTATGTATCAGTTTTGCCTCAATATCACATGTGACTCCAACAGCCAATCTCTGCATGACAACTCTTCATTCCAAAGGACTCCGAACAATAGACTGTTTGTTCATTGGACTAAAAGTTCATCGAGTCCGCCCACGAAGGACACTCATTGGCTGAGACTCCGGTCAGGCCGGGAGCCCGCGAAACTCAACAGAGCTTATAAAAGCAGAGAGACCCCTGCCCCCAGTCTCTTTTTCATCCTCTCTTTTCGCCACCGCTTTTCGGCTGCTCCATTGTCTACACACAGCAAGGAAGAACAAAGGACTTCGACCACATGTCGCTTTTCTGAACACAGAGCAGATAACTCGTAATTTATGTAACTTTGTATTTTCTTTTTCTCTTAAATACCTAGGAATTCCTATTTCTTTGAGCTCAATTCTTAATCGGAGTTAAACTCCAATTTTTATTCATCACTTTTTCTTTGTTAAACTTTCTGTAAAACCACCGTTTGTTTAATTTTAATGTAAACTTTAATCTTGACTTTATTTTTATATTTTTCTTGACCAAGCACCCACCAGAAGCTACTATTTTATCTAAAGTCCGAAAGTTTTTTTTTCTCTTCTAATTTGAAATCTGATCAGATATCTTTAATTATTCCCGAAGACCTGCAGCGCTTGTCTACCAGGAAGAAAAGATGCAGCTCTCCACATCACGCGCAGCTGAGGAATCAGCGCGCTTCTGCAGCATCTCAACCATCGAGATCCAACTTACGATCTCATGAATATCATTAATCGTCAAGAGAATATTTGCGGGACAAATATTCTGGGTTTTGCCCCTGAACAACACTTCAAAACTTCATGAGGACGACGACAGAACCATCATCACCGAGAATCACGTGAGCTGCAAACTTTTAATTCAACTGCTGAATAAACTTCTGAGGTTCGGTAATAATTTGTGTATCTAATCAGATGCAAATTAAGAAGCCCTTAACGTAACTCTTCTTTTCATTAAAATTCGGTTTTTATTTTTTTTTTCTTAAGATTAATTTAGGACTTTTTCATAATTAGTAAACTTTCTCCATAAATTTGCGTTGTTTTTAATAATCTGTTAACTCAAACTGATAGAAATTCATTTCTCAGTTTAACCCTGGTTCCGAAAATATTGACATTGTTAATCTATCATTTACAAGATTGATTTTATGATTACTGCAACGTCTGTTAATCATTTCGTTTAATAAATATTTAAAAATGAGAAGTTGTTGGGAATTTATTTCATTCTGAGTCTGTTTCAAGCCCAGGTATCGAATTCACGGAAAATTTTTGAGACTGATTATTGATTAATTTATTGAGTGATCAAACAGGTATAAAGTGAAATTAAAGATTAAATTGCTTCTTAAAGACAGAAGCTGGTGCCCCTTACGAGTGTTATTAACTTTTCTGATGTGTATGAAATGAGATTTGAGCTCAGATTCCAATACATCAATATAAATTAAATAATTCATACCTGATCATATTTATTATTTATTAATATTCCATATTTCCGTTACATGTGGTATCCAGAGAAGCAGCAGTTGTGATGACAGGAACTGGTGCGTGCTCCTTGTGGAGGTCAGGAGCTGGTGCCTGCATCTCGAAAACAGCATTGGTAGAAGTGTGCTCCTCCATCCCAAATAAAGCCACTTCAAATGGGGAGGAAGAAACACAGGCAGATATCACGTCCATATCACCATTACCAGCAGAAGAGCTCGACGGGGAGAGCTCAGAAGCAGATGGGCGCTGCAACTGGGCCTCCCCACAAGGAGCAAGAAAAGACCTCTCTATTCAAGATGGTAACAAGAAAATTGATACTTGCCTTAGCTCCTTCTCTTCCGCTGGTGAGGACCCTGGAGACTCCATTGCTGGAGAGGCAAACTCCACCTCTGCGGATGCTGGAGGGATGGCCGATGAGGCACTCTGACGTGTAGCAGTGGGCAGGGGCACCAGTGCAGCAGATGTGGGAGCCGGCACTGCAGGCGTGATGGCAGACGAAACCTCAGACGTGATGGCAGGCAAAACTGTAGACGTGATAGCTGGCAAAACTGTAGCTGCCATAGGGACCGGCGATGAACAGCGCTCCTGATAAGCTCTGCACTGCAGGAGTGGACACTAAAGAGCAGCATGGAGGTGTAGATGCTAGCACATGGCGTTGTGGGCAAGGCGCCGGAGCCAGGGGATGTCTCACAAATGGCACCAGGTCCTGTGATGCCAAAACCAGGGGATGCTCTGTTGTCGGCACAGGTTTCAGAGTACAAGGAGCTCCAGCCCCCACCCCCACCCCCCCGGGGATGTGGCTGTGGAGCTGGAACCGGAGCCTCTGGAACACCAGACTGCTCCATTATCAGTTGATTCCCTCCCAGGATAGGCAGACACTCAGAGAAAAGAGAGGGGGAAATGGGAGATACAGGTGAGGATGGGTGGATGGATGCAGCAGCAGGTGGTGAGGGCTCAGCCAAGATGGATGGCTGTTGCTGAGCCCCCCCCCCCCCCCCCGAGAACAAGGCAAGATTTCTCATTTATTGATGTTAAAGAATGAAAATGTACTTGCCTTAGTTCCCGTGCTGTAGTGGTTGCTGCTGCTGAAGGCCCTGGCAAATACCTCTTGGTGGCTGCAGAAATCGTCTGGCGAGGAGGTGAGGATGTTGAAACATGGTGTAGTGGGTGGGGCGCCGTAGCCATGGGACATGCCGTCGCTGGCTCAGACTCCAACCCTCCCAGTGAATCTCCACCCAGCAGGACCACATACTTTGGGAGGAGCCATGGCTTGTAATCCAAGAGCAGTTCAATCTCCGAAAGTAAAACCTGCCGGCATTCCTCTGGCTCCTCGACAGTAGGGCCATCAGAGGGCACAGACACTGCAAACCCAATCTGGCAAACAGCGGGCTCATCCTGCACTGGGATGGCGGCAGGCAAGGAAAAGCCTGGTGGCGTTGGGGAGAAAGCTGGTGGTGGCATAGTAACAGGTGGAGTGGAGGATGGGAGGGGTCCGGTGGCAAGCAGGAAAGTCTGCAGCCTCAGGGAAACTGCCTGAAGCACCTCTGGACTGCTTGCTGCAATCCTGTAAGCCTCCTCCAAAGTCACAGGTTTCCACTCCTCCCTCTCTTCATGAATCTTGTGCCACTCTACCAAGTCCGAGTTGAGCTCCCCTAGCTCTCCGAGCTCCCCTAGCTCTCCCTGCCCAGCCAAGCCTGCTAAGTCCATGTTTGATGGCGACCTTCTGTCATGATTTCCCCTCCAGGGCAAAGAATTGGACTCACGTGCAGACTTCCTCCTCAGGCATGACTTTGATTCCAAAACCCCAGACTTCCAGACGTGACAAAAAAAAAAAAACAAAAAAAAAACAGACGAGAACAAAACTTGAAGTGACGATGAGCTAAACTTGATAACACGTTAACGTGAAGGTCGCCATGCCGAAGGCAACGCGTGACCTCTATAAATAAGGGAGCAAAATCAAGAACACCCGTGAACAATCAATAATCAAGAAATCAAAAGCAGCCATGAATAATTAACAGAAACGCTCATAACGTAAAACTGGAAGTAAACAAAAGACGCTGTCAAAACAAAAGCCCAAACTCAAAGCATGACAGGAATAAACATGATAACATAACTACGAGAATAGAAATCATCAAAATCAAACATAGTCGTGACCGTGACAATAAAACCCCTGCAAAACCAAAAACATGATACGAATAAACAAGACTATAATGACTAAACTAAGACTAAGATAACAAGACAGAACTCAGAAGATAAACATAGTAAACTAAAATTAATGGCAAACTCAAGAGAACATAAAGACAAGGCCATGAACATACAGTAAATACAATGATCAAACTAAGCAGAGGTGGGGAAAATACAGAAAATACCCAAAATAAACTTAAAGCACGAGCATGCTCAGAATCCTGACAGAAAGGCTGTTTACATTTATAATGACTCTTATAAACAGTCGCTATTCCTCCTCCTCGGCTTGATGTCTGCGGGGAATTAAAATAGCAGCTGTCATGCGGTAAAAGTTCAATAAACGCATCGGACTCACCAACAGTCGACCAGGTTTCAGTGACACACATAAAATCCAGTCCTCTAGATATGAAGAAATCTTTTAAGACAAACGTCTTGTTCACCAGCAACCTGGCATTTACCAGACCAATCCTGACAGGAACAAGCGAAGGCTCAATGATGTTCTCACTCTGGGGAGCCCAGCACAAGGGTCACAGGTTATGCTGGTTCACCCTGCACCAGCGGGGACAAGGAGAGCAGGGGCTGCGGGACTAGAACACCTCATCAGAGCCGGCGACAAGTACCAACCAGAGTCTGGTAAGATCCAGCAGTTGTCAAAAGATAAAGAAGGGAGGAACCACTCCAAATCTGGTCCAAGGAACTATGGAGAAATGCACAGCATAGGACTTTAGCCTCATCAGGCAACCACTGCGTTTATTCCGGCGATGAAGACGCTTACGCCAAGGAGGAAGAGTCGGAGTCCAACAGAGGTGAGCTGGGATCTCTGATAGATGTGGAGGAACAAATTTATGTCCATCAAAATCCCAATTCAGTACATCTTTGGCAGAAGATCGAAGATCCATCAATGTTTGATGGTCATAGACTAGTAGAGAGTAAACTTCCAGAATAAGTGACATGAACAGCATAAAAACATACAGCATTGACAGTGACAGATGGCAAGCCACACACACCGGTGCCATCTTGATTATATCTTTTGTTGCTGTTAACACTTATAATTAGTGCAGTCTGTTCCTGTTTAAGATAAGATAAGATAAGCCTTTATTAGTCCCACAATGGGGAAATTCCAGGATTACAGTACCAAAGGGATAGCAGCACTCAGAGCAATAGTTAATAATATAATAAGAACTGGTAAGCCAGAGCAGTAGATGAATATACATATGTACACAGATACTGTATATACACAGTGCAGGAGCATTGCCGCTAGATGGAATAAATAGCATTACGGTTTGTTAAGTTACCCTGCAGAATATGAATATGTACCCAGACAGTATATTTTGTATTTGAATCACGGTGTTGTTGCCACCCTCGGTAATGAATGTTATTGTCCTAGTTGTATATTGGAGGAGACGATTTTTATTGTGCAAGCTTGTTCCATTTAATACATTCAATACAACCTCTATGAGCAGCCCTGGTTAGGTTATAAAGTCTGACAGCTGTAGGTAGGAAGGACCTGTGGAACCTCTCCATTGTGCACCGAGGATGGCACAGCCTACCGCTAAATGAGCTCCTCAGTGTGTTCAGCGTGTCCTGCATGGGGTGCGACTCGGACTCCAGCAGAGATGACAGATTAGCCACCATTCTCCTCTCTCCTATCTCCTCCACTAGGTCGAGGCGTCGCCCCAGAACAGAGATAGCTTTTTTGATCAGTCTGTTCAGTCCCTTCCTGTTGGCTGCCGTGATGCCGCTGCCCCAGCAGACCACTCCAAATGTGATGGCTGATGCCACCACCAAATCGTAGAAGGTCTTTAGGAGTGCCCCTTGCACTCCAAAAGACCTGAGTCTCCTCAGGAGGAACAGCCTGTGCTGCCCCTTCTTGTAGAGCACATTGGTGTTGTGTGACAAGTCCAGTTTATTGTTCAGGTGAACACCCAGGTACTTATAAGATGTCACCATCTCAATGTCTGTTCCCTGGATGTTTACTGGTGCTGTGAGGGTTGTCCTCACCTGCGGCAGTCCACCACAAGTTCCTTAGTTTTCCTTGCATTGATTTGGAGGCAGTTCCGTAGGCACCAGTCCACGAAGTCCTGGATAAGTCCTCTGTACCCCATCAACCCCATTGGAGATGAGGCCGACAATCACAGAGTCATCAGACAACTTCTGTAGATGGCAGTGTGGCGTGTTGTGTGAAAAGTCAGCAGTGTAGAGGGTGAACAGGAAGGGATCCAGAACTGTTCCCTGGGGGGCCCCCATACTGCAGATGATGGTGTCAGACACACAGTCCTGGGTTCTCACAAACTGAGGTCGGTCTGTGAGGTAGTCCAGGATCCACGATGACAGGTGTTGGTCCACCCCTGCACGCAGTAGCTTGTCTCTCAAGATCACTGGTTGGATGGTGTTGAAAGCCCTGGAGAAATCAAAGAACATGATCCTCACAGTGCTCCCAGGCTTCTCCAGGTGGGACAAGGAACAATGTAGGAGGAAGATCACTGCATCCTCCACCCGATGCCATGCTGGTAGGCAAACTGAAGTGGATCCATCACTGGTAACACCAGGGGGCAGAGGTGGGCGAGGAGCAGCCTCTCCAGGGTCTTCATTAGGTGTGATGTGAGGGCCACTGGTCTGTAGCTGTTCAGGTGGTTGGGGTGAGGGGTCTTCAGTACGGGTACCACACAGGGTGTTTTCCACAGCTGTGGTACCCTCCCCAGCTTCAGGCTCAGGCTGAAGATGTGCTCCACGATCCCACACAGATGGTCTGCACAGGACTTGAGGAGCCTCGAGCTGATGCCGTCTAGACCTGCACCCTTCCTCGCCTTGATCTTCCTCAGCTCAGCTCTCACCTGGGTCTTAGTGGGGGTCAGGTTGGGGCAGGGGGGCTGTGTGCTGGGAATGGGGGTGTTGGGGGAGGCGGTGGATAGCAGGACTAGATGAAGGTAGAGGCAGCAGTGGCTGGTGGGCAGGCGGAGAAGAGGTCAGTTGGTCAAACCTGTTAAAAAACAGGTTCAGGTTGTTCACCCATTCCCTACTCTCTGTGGCCTAGGAGGAGGTATTCTGGTGCCCAGAGATGGTTTTGAGGCTTCCCCAGACACCGCTGATGTCGCTCTGTTGCAGCTTGTCCTCCATCTTCTTCCTGTAGCTGTCCTTCCCCTCTCTGATCTTCCTCCTTAGCTCCCTCTGTACGGACTTCAGCTCCTCCTTGTTTCCAGACCTGAAGATCCTTTTCTTCTCCTTCAGCAGTGACTTTATCTCAGGGTTGATCCAGGGTTTGTTGTTTGAGAAACACCGTATGGT
This sequence comes from Pholidichthys leucotaenia, assembly GCA_020510985.1. Classification (NCBI taxonomy): domain Eukaryota; kingdom Metazoa; phylum Chordata; class Actinopteri; order Cichliformes; family Pholidichthyidae; genus Pholidichthys; species Pholidichthys leucotaenia. The sequence goes on along the minus strand of CM035846.1, from coordinate 218,138,223 downwards.
CTTGGTGAGTACGGTGTTGTCCACACAGAAGTTGATGTAGTCTGTGATGCTGTGTGTGAGGCTGTCCATGCCCTCACCATGTGGATCACAAAGCTGCTCCCATACAGTGGATTCAAAACAGTTCTTCAGAGCGTCCTCCACCTCCTCAGACCATATTTTTACTGTGCGGGTAACAGGAGGTTGTCTGTATACCAGGGGTTTGTACACAAACAAGAGGTGAACCAACTTGTGGTTCAATCTTCTGAGGGGGGAATGGTGATGAGGTGTAAGCCTCCTTGGTGTTTGCATAAAATAAGTCCAGTGTTTTATTGTCTTTGGCATGGCATGTGACATACTGGGTGAAAGTGGGCAGAATGGAGGACAGTGAAGCATGGTTGAAATCACCAGGAGACGAGCAGGAGAGCAATTGGGTGTTGTGTCTGCAGCCTGCTAGTGACTGAATGGATGACTTCACATGCTACCTCAGTGCTCGCGGAGGGGGGTACATAAATAACAATCACGATGACATGTGAGAACTCTCTGGGGAGGTATGCCGGTCACATGCTAACAGCTAGTAACTCAGTATCCTTGCTGCAGTGTTGTTCTTTAACCGTGATATGCCCAGGATTACACCATCTGTTATCACATACATTATCAGCCCCCCGCCTCTGCTCTTCCTGCTGCCTGGTGTCCGATCTGCCCGTATTACATGGAAACCCTCCAGTTCGATGTTAGCATTGGTTGCTGGTTGTGTTAGCCACGTTTCAGTAAACAACATAATCAAATCAAATCAAATCAAATCAACCTTTATTGTCATATTGCTGTACATACAACTGTAGTGCAGGCAAGATGAAACTGCATTTCTCTCGGCATCCATATAAGTAAAAGAGCATGATTTAAGACACACTCACACATATCCTCACCCCCCACCCCACCACATCCATTCACACATCCCTGAGACATACTTGAAAAACTAACCAGAACTATAATATGATACCGGAGTGGTGGCTCAGTTGGTAAAGTATCCACCCCACACCCAGGAGGCAGGGGTTCAAATCCCGGCCAGGTCATGCCGAAGACCATATAAAAGTGGAACTTCCTGCCGTCCGGCTTGGTGCTAAGCAAAAATGGAATGGAGGAGGGAAATTTGTGGCGGCGCCTTGCATGGCAGCGGCCCTCTGATTCTACACTTGGGGTGAGTGTGATTAACACAGTAGATAGGTAAAGCACAATCTCGTTCTACTGTTCATGATTGGTGGTACAGTTGAATGACAATAAAGGGTGATTTAATATACAAATAATATACATAATGTTCGTAGGCGCAGTAGTATGTATGAGAGATTCCGGATCAACTGTTCAGCATCCTAACAGCTTGTGGAAGGAAGCTGTTAATCAGTCTGGTGGTTCTGCCTCTGATGCTCCGGAATCGTTTGCCAGATGGCAGAAGTTCAAAGTGTTTATGCAGAGGGTGAGAACGGTCCTTGACAATGTTCAGTGTCCTGCTCCTGCAACGGTTCTGAAAAAGTTCTTGGACAGAGGGGAGGGAGACTCCAATTACCCTCTCAGCTCCCTTAACTATCCTCTGCAGGGCTTTTTTGTCTGACATACTGCAGCTGGAGTACCATGTAGCAATGAGGTATGTCAGAACACTCTCCACCACACCTCTGTAGAAGGTTCTGAGGATGCAGATGGGGAGAGAGGCCTGTTTGAGTTTCCTCAAGAAGTGCAGTCTCTGCTGGGCCCGCTTCCTGATCCCCAAGGAATTCCTGCTCCAGGTCAGGTCCTGCAAAATCTGCACCCCGAGGAACTTGATGTTCTCCACTCTCTCCACTAAACGGCCGCTGATGCTGAGGGGGACGTGTTCAGGCTGTGACCGCCAGAAGTCGATAATCATCTCCTTCGTTTTGTCTACGTTGAACACCAGATTGTTCTCCCTGCACCAGCCCTCCAGGTCTCTCACTTCTTCCCTGTACATTGATTCCTCATCCCTCTGAATAAGTCCCACCACCGTAGTGTCGTCTGCAGACTTAATAATCTGGTTCCCCTCGTGTCTGGATACACAGTCATATGTTAGAAGTGTAAACAACAGTGGACTGAGTACGCAGCCTTGAGGGGATCCGGTGCTCAGCGTGATAGAGTTGGAGATGTTGTTTCCAACCCCGACAAACTGAGGTCTCTCAGTCAGGAAATCCAGAATCCAGAGACATATGACGGTGTTCAGACCAAGAAGGAGTAATTTCTCCATCAGTCTCTGGGGAATAATGGTGTTGAATGCTGAACTGAAATCAATGTACAGGAGTCTGGCGTAGGTGTCTTTCTGATCCAGGTGGGTGATGATAGAGTGCAGGGTGGTGACTATAGCATCCTCCGTGGAGTGGTTTGAACTATATGCAAACTGGAGTGGGTCATGTGATGCAGGGATGCAGGCTGTAATGTGTGGTTTGACAAGCCGTTCAAAACACTTCATCACAATTGGTGTCAGTGCAACAGGACGATAGTCATTCAGACAGGACACAACTGGTTTCTTTGCCACCGGTACTATAATAGAGGTCTTGAAGCATCTGTGAACGATGGCCTGACTCAGGGAGATGTTATAAATGTCTGTCAGTACATCTACCAACTCGCTCGCGCAGTCTCGGAGCACACATCCCGGGATGTTGTCCGGACCTGCAGCTTTACATGGGTTGACCCTGGTTAGGGTCCTCCGTGTGTCCGCTGTGTTGATGGTGAAAGCTGGTCCGACCGATGGTGGGGATGGGCCAGCCCTCCCTCTGATTGTCGGGTTTGATGCTTCAAAACATGCAAAGAAGTCGTTGAGCCTGTCTGGAAGCGAAGCATCGTCATCATCAACCCCCTGTCTAGACTTATAGCCCGTCAGTGTCCAAACTCCCTGCCACATCTGCTTGGTGTTCCTAGTGTCACAGAGGTGTCCCTGGATTTTCTTCGCATAGGCGCGCTTCGCCGTCTTAATTCCCTTTGAGAGCGCAGACCTGGCTGAGCGGAGGGCGATCCTGTCCTTCGCTCTGAAGGCTGCATCTCTGGCTGTAAGCAGCGAGGGCACCTCTGCAGTCATCCAGGGCTTATGGTTTCCCCGTACAGTGATGGTCTTCACTGTAGTGACATCCTCTGTGCACTTCGCGATGTAGCTGGTGACCGTTTCAGCATACTCCTCCACATCTGTCTTGTCTTCCTGGAAGGCTGCTATTTTGAAGACCTCCCAGTCTGTGTGCAGAAAACAGTCTTTCAGTGCAGAGGTTGCACTCTCTGGCCAAATCTTGATTTGTTTCACTACTGGCCTGCTGCGCTTCAGTAGAGGTTTGTAGGCAGGCACCAGCATCATGGATATGTGGTCAGAAAGGCCGAGGTGGGTGCGGGGTATTGCCTTATATGCATGTGTGTTTGTGTACACTAAGTCCAACATATTCTGTCCTCTGGTCTTAAAGTCTACACATTGTTTAAACTTGGGAAGCACAGTCTTTAAGCTGGTGTGGTTAAAATCCCCCGCAACCACCACAAAACTGTCCGGGTGTGAAGTTTGGATTTCACTTATAGCATCGTGCAGTTCCCCGAGTGCCTCCTTAGCATTAGCGTTAGTGTTAGCGCTCGGCACTATGTAAACAGCAGCTACAATACAAACACGTTGCTGAATTCCCTCGGCAGATAAAATGGCCGACAATTTACAATAAGGAACTCCGCCAATGGAGAGCAGTGTTTAGATACTAACGTGGCGTTAACGCACCAGTTCTTGTTAATATAGATGCATAGCCCCCCCCCCACCACCCACGGCTCATACCGGAGCTCGCCGTTTCTCTGTCTGCCCGGAACAATGTTGTACCTTCCAGTTGAATGGCCTCGTCAGGGATGTTGTCGTGGAGCCATGTCTCCGTGAACGCAAGCACACAGCAGTCCCTCCACTCTCTCCGGGTTTCTCTCAGCAGACGCAGCTCGTTCAGCTTGTTGTCAAGGGAGCGGACGTTAGAGAGAAGGAGCGACGGTACTGTTGGTCTGAAGGGGTTAGCCTTTAGCCTAGCATGAATCCTGTCCCTTTTTCCACACTTTTGTTTGCGTTCCCTCCGCTTACGCTTCCTCCTCTCCCGTGTAGCCTCCAGCAGGGACTCCGCCAGAATTCCATGCTGGCGTAGAATGTCCAAATCACAACCGAGTGTCACGATTCTTGCAGCGTGCAGTACCTTGATGTTTAATAAGGTCTCATGGTTGTAAGTCTTACAGAATGTACACTACCGTTCAAAAGTTTGGGGTCACCCAGACATTTATTTTGTGTTTTCCATGAAAAGTCACACTTATTTACCCCCATGAGTTGTAAAATGAATAGAAAATATAGTCAAGACATTGACAAGGTTAGAAATAATGATTTGTATTTGAAATAATAATTTTTCCTTCAAACTTTGCTTTTGTCAAAGAATCCTCCATTTGCAGCAATTACAGCATTGCAGACCTAACATGATTGCAAAAGGGTTTTCTAATCATCCATTAGCCTTCAGACGCAATGTGCAAACACATTGTACCATTAGAACACTGGAGTGATAGTTGCTGGAAATGGGCCTCTATACACCTATCTAGATATTGCACCAAAAACCAGACATTTGCAGCTATAATAGTTATTTACCACATTAGCAATGTATAGAGTGTATTTGTGATTAGTTTAAAGTTATCTTCGTTGAACAAAGTACTTTTCTTTCAAAAATAAGGAAATTTCTAAGTGACCCCAAACTTTTGAACGGTAGTGTACGTCTGGGATGATCAAAACTCTCACACTTGCTGATGCCAAGAGGGACCGCTGCATCTGTGTGCGCCGCCATCTCATTTCATTTTAGTAATAATAATGCTAATGATTAATAATTAATAATGCTAATCTCTCTGAAGATGCTTTCATACCGGGACATAGCCGCCAGTTTGTCCATCTTGTTAAGCAGTGAACTCACATTCCCCATAATAACAGATGGATGGACGGATCTGTACCTTATTCTCCTTGTGTGTCGCTTCAATCCAGCACGGCATCCCTGTCATTTTTGCCTGATTTCTCGTGGGATATTGGGTCTTTGCGTTTGCACCGCGGGGCAGCCCAGTGCTAACAGCTGGCTTCTACTGTAAACAATGGCTCCTCCGCTCACTGGGTCAGGTGTCATAGGCGATTTGAGCCAAAAGATGGCTAATATCAACGCTGGTGCAGCGATCTATGTGTCCTTGGCATCTGTGATGGATACAGGGTAGCAGGATCAGAAAAGTTGTGGCAAGAAAAAAAAAAAAGGATTGTAAATTTAAAAAAACGAGAAAGAAACTCAGAATTGAGCCACTGCTGTAAAAAGGCAGCCAACTTGTGTGGCACCGGAAGCAATATTGTTTGTTTGTTTATCTGCATGATGTAAAAATGGTTTAATTGATTTTTTGGGAGTGCTTGGTGGGGTTTTGGTGTCCCATAAAAATGATTTCATTCATTATTGGTCCTGTTAGGTGCTGCTCATTAGTCAAACTGAGCACCATTGAACAATATTTTCCACAATCATTTAAAGAGTTTAAAATAAAACAATATTCAGGCATAGACACATACAGGAGAGAAATAGATTTTAACTCACCGGTAACCGTGTCTTTACATGGATCTGGATAAATCTTCCTGTCATCAAATCCAGTTTTAATTTAGTGGTTGAAAAATGCAAGGCCAAGGCTAGCATTGCTAAGTGGGTTAGCTCCACTTGTCCAAGTATCCTGGACGCTATCCTGCTGTATCCTGACTTCTTTATAATGTCCAGTTTAGGGGAAGGCCTTGGACTGTTTTTTTTTATCCAAAGGTGGTGTTCAAATTGTAGTTTCCTAAACTTGTTAGCTAGTAAATACTGTTGGATATCCTGTTCTTGTGTACCGGTAGTATTTTTTAGATTTTTAGATTCCCTTATTATTCCCACAATGGGGAAATTACAGAGCATCCACATGAGTGGATGAGGCAGCCACTAGTGCGGCACACAACCCTTTCACCATTCACACCTGGGGCCACTTTAGAGTCTCTAATTAACCTAACTTGCATGTTTTTGGCATGTGGGAGGAAACCAGAGAAATCCCGGAGTAAACCCAGTATTCAGCGGGTTGAAATGCGACAATATGGGGACATTGTCAAAAGACGGACTGTGATTGGTTAGAGGTTTACCTTCTTCGTTTTTTTTTGTTTTGTTTTGTTTTGTTTTTCAGTGCAAGAAGATAGTGAATTTTCCATAGCAACAAATATAAACTGATTTCTGATTGGCTAAATAATTTCAGAAAGTATGCTTGCCTCCGTAGCAACAAAAACAAACTAATTTCTGATTGGCTGATTAATGTTCTCACAGTGACAAGCCCATTTTTAAAGTGACACTCTGGCAAAAATCAAGTTTTTTTTCTGTTGTTAACAGGTTTGTAACATGTTTTTTTGTGACTTGCAAGACATATCAAGCACAAAATCTCACCACAGTCTGAAGTCTGTCTTTTTTTGCTGTGAATTTCCAGTTTGGTAACGCCCCCCTGAAACAGACGAGTTTGGACAGACCTTTTGTAGCTACATAACTATTCCTGCTTATCCTGGTTAGTTATAACATTAACCAATCAGGCGGATACTCTTGGCTACCTTGGAGGAAGAGGGAGGAGGCAACGAGCAGCAGGATTAAGGCAGAGTGGGTTGGGGTAGCAGCAGAGAGAGAGAGCGGAGAGAGGCAGAGAGGTGAGGGCGGGCTGAGTTGAATGTGGCTGTGCAAGACGCAGATGGGCGACACACTGTGAGCTGAGAGCAGCCACATTCAAATTGCGTCCCCCTCCCCTCCCTGCTCAGTCGCTGGCGGGCGGGGGACTGGTTGTTAGTAAAAAGTAAATATATATTTGGCAACTACACATTTATCTCTCACCTCAACTGTTTTCAGAAAAATGTTTCGCTTTTTACTTTTGAAGATAGGCAAACTTTAACATCTGGATGCGTTGTGAACAGACTAGCAGCCAGGAGTTGCGACGACCAATCACATGCAAGCCCTGCAGGCCGCTAATTACAATATTCATAGATCCACGCATACTTAAGTAGGTGAAAGGTTTAAAGGCTCTTTCCAAGCAATTCTGAGGCTATGAGAGGTTTTTTGTGGGTAAAAAGCCACAATATACTGTTTTGGCCAATACATATTTGTTTTTGAGGTGGTTTTAAAGCCGCCGGAGTGTGTCTTTAACTCCTGCAGACTTCTGACAGCATTCTGACTACATGTTATCAGTGTTGAGCAAATTACTAAAAAATAATAACTACTTGCAATTACTAGTTACTTCTTATCAAAAGTAAGTGTTATTTTACCAATTACTGCATGATTAAAGTAATTAGTTACTTGGAAAAGTAACTTCTACACTACTTTTAAATGCATACTTAAATCATCTTGCACACATAGCAAGATCATTTAATTAATGGATTACATTATGGGCTTGTTAATGGCATGCTGAAAACAGACTGTTTCAGGCAGAACTTCACAGACAGTTTTTTTTAGTGCTGGTGTTGCTGCATATGTGTCAATGTGGGACATAAAAGCTATCCATGTTTACCTTACCTTTATGTTGTGGATTCATCCGATGGGCAGTGATCCAAAGAAAACGTCCATTATCCACAGTCCAAACATCTGCTGTGACAGATACATGATCCAGTCTCTCAAATGCCTTTTGGAGATCAAAATCCATTTTTGAATAATCTTTATCCAGGTAGTGTGGCTTATATTATTCATATATCCATACCTACATATGTATAGACATAAGTGGAATGTTTAGAGATTGCATATGTAGAATGACCTCACGTCTCAGAGCAGGACAAGAGGTCTCGACCACCGGCGAAGATCAAGGAGCAGACGGAGTCGCAGCGGTGGAGACCGGATCGAACTTCCTGACCACCCAGGGTCAGGTGGAGGAGAGAGAGGACAATGGAGAGGGATTACGTTAATGCGGGATGTCAGCTTTGATATGCAATGTCTTTTGTGGAGTGTGGGTATAAGTATGAAGGTCTGACTGCGCTCGACCTCTCTTATTCTGCTTCTGCATCGAGACGAGACATGTTAGGGACTGGAAGCTGATAATAAAACTTGATTTATAAAATCATATCGCTTCTTCATTTCAAGCTTCCTACAGGTAGCAAGTTAATGTGTTTTAAAATCCGTGGATCACAGTCCAGCTGTTTGATGGAAAGTCACTGTTGAGTTCATGTCTTCAGTCTTTAATGATGTATCTGGCAATCAGTCAGTTTAATTCTTGCTGGGTCACAAACTGTCCAGATGCGTACCTGTGATTGAAATCCAGCATTGGGTGTTCAGATAAGAGTATTTCCACTTTACATCCTGCTGTGAGATCCACTTCATGGTGTTAGTTGTTAGCATAGCTTGCAGTTACTTAGCACTAAGTATGCATTTAAAAGTAACACCTGTTGTGGATTTTGCCGTTAAGCACCTTGTTAGAGAACAGCAAGTTATGCAAAGGCTCCTGAAACACTGAACAGTTGGACATGTGTATTCAAAAGGTTAGAGAAGGTCAAATTAAGTTCACCTGTAAAGGTTATAGTGCATTTTAGGTGTATCCTGAAATTTCACCAAAAAGCTGAATATCCCTAACTTTTTGTGAGTAGTGTAATAAAAAATACATTTGTTATCACAATGTTTGGATCATTTCTTCTCCTTTTCTTCTCAGATTTCTCAGGAAGCTCCACCTCCCTTGCCTCCTCCTATGAGCCACCAATGTTAACAACCCAGAGGAAGTAAACAAATTCAATTCACGAAGCATGTATACAGTGCATAATCTCACTGCATTTCAGTCCCTCCAGGATTTTGCTGGCTATTTTTATGATTGTTGCGGCCCCAAAAGCCTGAATTTTTTGGGAGTTTTTCCAAAAAGCTGCCATAAAAGTTGCAACTTTTTTTTAGAGGTTTTTTGAAGTGAAAGTTGTGTGAGGAAGTACAGATTTTAAAGTAACTGATTTTTCCATAGTTCACAGTGATGTTATTCTATGTAACACCACATGAAAAGCACAGCATTGCCAAAAAATTCCTGTTAAACAGTGATTTATTTAGAATTAAATGTTCAGTAAAATTGTCAAAAAATGACCAACATTGTATTCTTGATGAGAACTTAAATAAAAAAGATAAATTAAAGAGTTACCCATTACAAAAACTAAACTGCATTCAATGCATGTTAAAGTATGGATAAAATTATGGCAGCACCTTCTTGAATCTTGAATTTGAAAACTAAGACCCCGGAAACATTTGAGACCTTCTATCCTAAAATCCACAACGAAGCACGGATGGCTCCTCCACTGACAACCTCTTCCCTTCAGAACGTCTCAGTGCAGGATGGATCTTGGAGTGGAAACCCAGTCATCACAGATTTTAAGGGGATATGAAAAGGAGAACGTATTTCAAAGTAAAATTAATAATCATATTTTTAAATCCCCACACCACAGTAGGGTTTAATAATTTATTTTATTTAATTTTTTTTGTTGTTCATACTGTATTTTAACTACAAATTAACTTTCAATTTTTGAAAAGGGTTTCAATTCATTTCACTTTAGTTCTATTGAGTAAAAATGGCTTGTTGTACTGCAGCCTTTATTAATTCTGCTATTTTCATTTTATTGTGATTATTATTATCATCTTCAAATCCCTCAAGTGCTAGAAGTCCAAAGTTAAATTTGTCATTCAATACAAACGTTACTTGAAGGCAGCTGCCTCCGTCATGAAGCCCTGAAGTCCTGACTACAAACATTAGACATATGTAACCCAGCTGAGAAAATGACCCTTTTTTTTCTCAGATGTCAATTGTATTAATACAATTGTGTGATTTTATTTTGAAAACCGATTATTTTGGGGAAGAGGAAGTGTGAGCCTCGTTATCCAACTTTTAAATTCCCGTTTAATGGTCATGTTGGGTGATCTGGGTCTTTCCATTCGTTAAGATTAGATTAGATTAGATTAGATTCAACTTTATTGTCATTACACATGTATGAATACAAGGTAACGAAACACAGTTTAGCATCCAATCAGAAGTGCAAAGGACAGCAGTGCAGTATATGCAGTAATTGACAGTATGTGCAATTTAAGCAAATATATGCAAATATATGCAGCAGTGCAGAAAGTTAAGAGTACTGTTATGTGCAAATAATGTACAATAAGTTAGATGGGAGTTATGTACAGGTGAGGATGGTAAGAGATGATGGTAAGAGAGTCAGCGGGGAACTAAGTTCAATAACGTGACAGCTGTTGGAAAGAAACTGTTCCTAAACCTGCTGGTTCTAGTCCAAAGGCTTCTGAAACGCCTTCTGGAGGGGAGAAGCTGGAACAGTCCATGAGCAGGATGTTTGGAGTCCCTAAGAATGCTGCGTGCTCGGCGCAGACATCTTTTCCTGTAGACATCCTCTATAACTGGGAGTGGAGTCTCTGTGATGTGTTGGGCGGTTTTCACCACCCGCTGCAGCGCCTTACGGTCAGCGGCAGAGCAGCTCCTATACCAGACTGTGACACAGTTGGTCAGGGTGCTCTCTATCACGCAGCGGTAGAAGTTGCCCAGGATGTCAGTTGACAGATGGTTCTTCTTCAGTGTCCTCAAGAAGAAGAGGCGCTGATGGGCCTTCTCGATCAGGCTGGTGGTGTTAACTGACCAGGACAGGTCCTCCGAGATGTGGGTCCCCAGGAATTTGAAGCTGGGGACACGTTCAACAGCTATGCCATTGATATGGATGGGGTCATGTGTCTCTCCCCTCTCCTTCCTGTAGTCCACTATGAGCTCCTTGGTTTTGCTGGTGTTAAGGAGCAGGTTATTGTCAGCGCACCAAGTAGCCAAGTGCTCAACCTCTGCCCTGTAATGTGACTCATCGTTGTCCCTGATGAGTCCGATCACCGTGGTGTCATCTGCAAACTTTATGATGGAATTGGATCCATACATAGGCCTGCAGTCATGGGTGAAGAGGGAGTAGAGGAATGGGCTGAGCACACAGCCCTGTGGTACACCAGTGTTGAGTGTGATGACAGAAGAACGGTTGGGGCCTGACCTAACATGCTGGGGTCTGTTGGTCAGAAAATCCATGATCCAGTTGCAGGTGGAGGTACTGATTCCCAGGTCCCCAAGTTTAGTGATCAACTTGGAGGGGATAACTGTGTTGAATGCTGAGCTGAAGTCAACAAACAGCATTCTTGTGTAGGTGTTCGTGTCATCCAGGTGTGAGAGTACATAGTGTAGCGCTGTAGAAACCACACCCTCTGTACTCCTGTTGCTCCGGTAGGCAAACTGGTGAGGGTGCAGTGTAGGGGGCAGGCATTTTTTGAGCTGTGCCATGACCAGTCGCTCAAAGCACTTCATGACTATGGGCGTCAGTGCCTCAGGGCGATAGTCATTTAGGCACGATGGTGTTGAATGTTTCGGCACTGGTACTATAGAAGTGGTCTTGAAGCACGCTGGTACCACGGTCTGGGCCAGGGACAGGTTGAAGATGTCTGTGAAGACCCCTGCCAGGTGCTCAGCGCATGCCCTCAGCACACACCCAGGAATGCCGTCAGGGCCAGCAGCCTTACATACGTTGACATGACTCAGTGCGTTACGGATGTCGGTGTGGGTGAGTGTGAGGTGGTGGAGGTCGTCAGAGGGTGGGAAATTGATGTTCTTTTCATTATTGTCCTTGTCAAAACGAGCATAGAAGTCATTTAGCTCATTGAGAAAGGACACAGTCATGGCTATAGGTATGGAGTTGCTGGGCTTATAATCAGAGATAGCTTGAATGCCCTGCCACATGCGTCGGGGGTCAGAGTCCCCAAAATGTTCCTCCACCTTCAGCTTGTAGCTGTGCTTGGCCTTCTTGATGCCCCTCTTCAGATCTGCCCTGGATGAACTGTAGGCCTGTGCATCGCCAGATCTAAAGGCATTGTTACGTGCCTTTAGCAGAAGCCGCACTTCTCTGTTCATCCACGGCTTCTGATTTGGGTACGTGGTGATCTGTTTTTCCGTGGTGAAACTGTCAATAGTGGTGTTGATATGGTCCAGGACTGAGTGGGTCTAAGAGTCGATGTTTATGTGGGAGCCACAGGTAGCCTGAGAAGTGAACATACTCCAGTCTGTGTTCCTAAACTTTTCCTGGAGTACAGAGTCAACCCCCTCTGGCCACACTTTGATGGTTCTCACTGATGGCTTCACCCGGTTGAGGAGCGGTACATACTTGGGGGTAAGGAACAAAGATAAGTGATCAGACTGACCTAGGTGGGGGAGGGGAGTTGCTGTGTAGCCTCCCACAATATTGGTGTAAACGTGGTCCAATGTTTTGTCCCCTCTTGTGTGACAGGAGACATGCTGGTAGAATTTAGGAAGCACTGTCTTGAGGTTAGAATGGTTAAAATCACCCGCCACAATAAATGCTGCCTCTGGGTGTGCAGTTTGTTGTTTGCTAATAGCTGCATGCAGTTCTTTCATAGCAAGCTTAGCATTAGCATCCGGAGAAATGTAAGCAGCTGTTATGATGGTACAAGTGAACTCGCGCAGCAGATAGAAAGGTCTACATTTAACCATGAGAAACTCCAGGTTAGCTGAGCAGTGTCTCTCAACAGTGACAGAGTTCGTGCACTATAAATGCACACTCCCCCACCTCTGGTCTTACCGGAGTTATCTGCTGCTCTGTCTGCCCAGAGCATGTGTAGGCCGGCTAGCTCAATAGCATTGTCGGGTATTCCACTGTGTAGCCATGTTTCCGTGAAAATCATGATATTGCAGTTCATAAGTCTCTTATTGTTGGTGATCTGAAGCTGTAGCTCATTCATTTTGTTCGCCAGTGACCATACATTAGCGACGAAAATACTGGGTAGAGAAAGCCGGTGCGGTGTTAGCTTTAGCTTAGCTCTTAGCCCACCGCGCTTCCCCCGCCTTTGTTTACAGTCTCTACGCGGCCTGCGAGCACTTCCGGTCGGCCAGGAAGCTTGCCGAGCGTCAGGTGTTCTCCAGAGCTCAGGGATGAGACGTAGGTTGCTGATAAAAAGATCGTTATCGTTATTTTGTAATCCAATATCCAAAAGCTCATTTCGGGTGTAAGATGTGAAAACGAAGCTGTTCTGAACGAACAGACCCGAAATAAGCAGAAATAACACTGCTAATCCACAAAATCTGGAGAGACACTGAGCCTCGCATTGTGCACGCGCCGCCATCTTGGTTAAAAGAGCGATATTAGCCCCGCCTTCCGAGTAGAGGCAGCAGGCGCGCACTTGGGTTTCGGTCTTTCACGATATGAGAGCGGACGAGAGAGGCTGTGAGCGGTCTGGTTCACACTGATACCTCTTCTTGGTGAGTTAATTCAGAAAGATGCTATAAATGGATCTAAACACTCTCCAAGCGCTAATTTGCAACCTTTATTATCCTAAGTTGACGGGAGCACGAGCTTGAGAGGCCGTGAAGCGGTGACTTTTGCTGTGTTCACACTGAGACCTCATCTTGGTGAGTGAGATACATGCTAATGTTAACGTTATGCTAATGCTAATTGTGAGTGGATTTTTTTCTGTTTAAAAGCAATGGAAAAGGCTGTCTTTGTGTCTGTATGGTTTTCCTAAATGTGATTTCAGTTCCCAACAGTATGCTGAAGTACTTTTAGTTCTTATGCACTATTTCTGTCAAATGAAATGTGTAGGTTGATGCTAAAAGCACATGGTGTTGGTCCCCTATGTAAAAGCATAGGTTATGCTAAACCCAGTAGCTCAGACCGGGTTTTACTGATTTTAAAAAGAGGAATTCATTTAATTGGTTACATGAAAAAAAAGGGTATTTCATGTGCTACCAGAGAGATTGTGAGAAAAAGAACACATGCATGTAAGATGTAAGATGTGAAATGTAAGATATTACTATATTGCTGGATTGTAATAATAGTAATATGAGAGAAGAATTTAAACACTAAGCTATGGTGTTATATAAGAAGGGGTTGGAAGACGAATTACTCTAGCTGTAAACAATAATACCATTATTGTTGTGCAGGCTAGGTTTTTTTGGTTGCCAACCAAGAACCTTCTGGATCCTGGATTCTCTCCGAATGGAGGTGGCGAGCCTAACCCGAGACTGAACCGAGATTGAACCGAGATCTGACCAAGATCTCGATTGAAGGATATCCTTCCTCTCTCCAGTGCACAACATTGAAGTGGTAACAACTCAAGCTGCCGCTTTAAAAGAGGAAAGGAAACCTGAGTCTGGAGATACAAGATATCTTGACTGGTCAAATGACTAAACCAAACGGACAAACAAACACTGAGCTCCGTAGGACATCTTTGGAGTTTTATTTCATACCGGCCGTTGTTATATTTGTATAGTTGTAAATTGTCTGTATATATTGCTCACTTTTCCCCTATAAATAACAACCATTATTGCTCATTTCTTGCCTCCAGCTATTTCATTCCACAATCACTTTAATTCCCTATTGTAACCCTTACGAACCTAGCAACTGGTCTACACTTAATTATTTCCCTTACCTAATTAACATAAGGCAAGGGTTACACATATCACACCCGTAGTAACTACGGGTGTGATATGTCTAATGCCCTCCGCTCACTGATACCGTATGATCTCGAGTATAATATTGCTTTTATACAGCAGTTTCACAAGCACAATTTATTAAATGACAGCAATATTAGACAAAATATTATGATTTGTGTGTTTAACCAGTTATTTTGTGCAGCTGAGAAAAAAATAGCCCATTCTAAATATAGCCAGTAACTGTTGCTAAACATCTCAATCAGCATGAAGACATCTATTGTCATTTCACACACATGTAAACAAGTTAAATATTGTCAAGTGCAAAAGTAAGTGACAACGATTGCATTTTCAAACCCGATAGCAGACACAATTGGAGACAATTTGAAAGTGCAAACAATGATTTTATTAAATAAATGAATATTTTGCAGGAGGCGTTCACAAAGTCTGACAGCCCTGTGAGGGAAGAGCAGAGGATAAGGTAAGCAATATGGACAAGGATATGATTGCTAATGTATATTGCTGGTCTTGGTTTCTTACAGGGAGAACTGGAGAAGACGGTGCCAGTCTCCAGTCTGCTGGCGCAAGAGCAGGTAATTTGGATGCAGATCCTCCTAGTAGCTTCAATCGCTGTAGTCTGTGAGTAGCACAGTGAGGGTGCAAGGCAGGGTGACCAGGTCTGTATTGTGGGGGAGAAGGAGTGAGGATACAGTACACTGTGAATGGTGGTGTTAACTTACATAGAGTGAAGGTGAATAATCCGCCAGGAATCCGGTTCACCACACAAGGAGGAATCCTTGGGCGAGCACACAAGCAGGTGAAAAAAAAGTCCAAAATTATTTACAAGGCAAAGCAGACTGACTCCAGGCTGTACATGAGGCTCAGGTATGAGAAAGCTTGGCAGGAATGAGATGACGTACCCAGGCTGAGCAGTAGGAGAGCATCCCTATTAAAGGCCTTCTTTAATTATCTTCAGGTGGTGCATGAAGCTGCAGGGAGAAACCCAGTTAGTGAGGAATGAGAGATACCTGCAAGGTGTGCAGCCCTGGAATCCTTACAGTAAGTGTTTATAAAACATGTCGGTCACCTGTTGAGTCGGTACCACAGAAGGGCTGAGGTCAAAATGTGACCAATGCCGGTGGTCAGTTAGCATATTAGTAATTTTGCTTAGGCACACTTTATTCGCTTTTTCTTGGCATTTTCAGATGAAACAAAGAGTCTATCCCTACAAAGGTATTGTGGTTTGTTAATCAAGACACTAAATCCAACTCTAGCACTGCTTATTTTTTTAAACAGACGTGAAATAGTTTAACAATGTTTATATAAGGGCAGACTTTTTAAACTAAATAAAGTTTTTTTTTCAAAAGGGTGGGTCTTCCGGGTCAGGTAAAAAATATTTTCAAACAGTGCCTCACTGTGGAATTTAAAGGTATCCAACACGGTATTGCAATTCTCAGTGAAAGTTGACAGTAATTTACTGTTAGTAGTTAATGTTACATGCACACCTTTGAAGCAGAGTGATACATATCCAGTGAAACGCTGGAGTGCACATATCGTGGAATATAGTAACTCCTGGAATCCCTATTGTCCAATCAAATTGCTCAGTCAGAACTAACTGTTGTATAAAGAAGAGCTAAACGGTTGATTCTAGTCCAATAAGGGCACTGCACCAAGGCTCAATGTACAGGTGCATCTCAATAAATTAGAATATCATCGAAAAGTTGATTTTAAGTAATTCAATTCAAAAAGTGAAACTCATAAATTATATAGATTCATTACACACAGAGTGATATATTTCAAGTGTTTATTTCTTTTAATTTTGATGATTATGGCTTACAGCTAATGAAAACCCAAAATTCAGTTTCTCAGAAAATTAGAATATTTCATAATAACAATAAGAAAAAAATAGATTTTTAATAGAAATGTTGTCCTGCTGAAAAGTGTGTCCATGTGCACGCACAAGTGATCAACCTGTGGTACTACTGAGGTGCTATGGAAGCCCAGGTTGCTTTGATAGTGGCCTTTGGCTCATCTGCATTGTTGGGTCTCTCATCTTCTTCTTGGCAAAACCCCATGTCAGGTGAGTTTGCTGGCCAGTCAAGCACAGTGATGCCATGATCATTAAACCAGGTAAATGTGCTTTTGGCAGTGTGGGCAGGTGTCAAATTCTGCTGGAAAATTAAATCAGCATCTCCATAAAGCTAGTCAACAGAGGGAAGCATGAAGTGCTCGAAAAATTTCCTGGTATACAGCTGTGCTGATTTTGGACTTGTTACAGTGGACCAACACCAGCAGATGACATGGCTTCCCAAAGCAGGTGCTAAGTCCTGTCATTTGGAAGTCAGGGTCCCAGAGTCTGAAGGAAGAGAGGAGAGACACAGAATCAAAGTTTCTGGAGGTCGAGTGTGAGGTTTCCACAATCAGTGATGATCTGGGGAGCCATGTCATTTGCTGGTGTTGGTCCACTGTGTTTTGTCAAGTCTACCCCCCCCACCGCCCCCACCGGCACAAGCCGTAATGTAGACACATTTTGGGCTACATCAGGTCAGTCGGTCCAAGCCTTAATTTAGCCCACAAATAGATGCTGAAAATTCGGCTGTGTTAGTCCATCTAATATGGACCATATTGAACACAAAAATAGATGTAAAATATTGGGTTGTGTTTAGTCTGTCCAACACGGACTGTATTTAACCCAGAAATAAGATGATAAAAATTGAGTTATGTTTAGTCTGCACGGTGGCGCAGTGGTTAGCACTGTGGCAGCACAGTTTACCCTCGGCCGGGTGATCGCAGGGATCGTGAGATTGTGGGTTCGATCCCTGCCCCCGGCCAACAGTGATCTGTGTGGAGTTTGCATGTTCTCCCCGTGTTGCGTGGGTTTACTCCGGGATTTCTCCGGTTTCCTCCCACATGCCAAAAAAAACATGCAGGTTAGGGATACGGGGCGCTTGTGCACGCAGCAACCGGCAGCTGGTGGCTTGTCACCAGACTGCAAAACAAATCTACCTACGGGTACAAAATAAGTAATAATAAAAAAAAAAAGTCTGTTTAATATGGCCCACATTTAACCCAACAATAGACATTGAAAAGTGAGCTGTGTTAAGTTCATCTACTGCAGACCATATTTAATCAGAAAAAAAGTTGTTGAAAATTGGGCAAAAAATAGTCCAACAATTGGGCAATTTAGTACACAGGATTGGGCCCAAAATTGTCCTAAAAATAGTTTGGCATTTGGTGATGGTGATGGGGGTCTGTCTCTCAAAAGCCAAATATACTTTAACAACCACTGGCAGTCTTTGGGCAGCACAGTGGTGCAGTGGTTAGCACTGTTGCCTTACAGCTAGAATGTTCCTGGTTCAAATCTCCAGGCTGGCAGGGGTTGGAACCTTTCTGTGTGGAGTTTGCATGTTCTCCCTGTGCTGCGTGGGTTTACTCCGGGGGCTCCGGTTTCCTCCCACAATCCAAAGACATGCATGTTAGGTTAATTGGTTGTTCTAAAATTGTCCTTAGATATCTGTCTCCTTTGGGCCCTTAGAATAGAGGGTTAGGACTAGTGAAAGCGCTTTGAGTGGTCTTTGTGACTAGAAAAGCGCTATATAAGTGCAGGTTAGTTTGTTAAAAGCATTTTATAAAAATGCATATTCGACATTTGGCAAAATGCCTGTTACACAGTATCTGGAACAATCTGAAACCAGTGTTAGTGCTATTCTGCTATACACTTAAAAAGCACCATTTGAATACAAGTACGTTCTATAAATTTCTCT
Source organism: Pholidichthys leucotaenia (assembly GCA_020510985.1). Classification (NCBI taxonomy): domain Eukaryota; kingdom Metazoa; phylum Chordata; class Actinopteri; order Cichliformes; family Pholidichthyidae; genus Pholidichthys; species Pholidichthys leucotaenia. The sequence continues at coordinate 218,120,005 of CM035846.1, read as the reverse complement.
CTATGTTGTGTCTTTTTTATTGATGTCCACAACTTGGGCGCTGAGTGTCCCCAGACACCCCTGGTCTTGTCTGATCTTGAAAGCTGAGCAGTGTCTATATTGGTTAGTACTTGGATAAGAGACTGCTTAATACCGGCTTATGACCCCTTGCAGGTACATATCCTGGTGTCTGATCCAGCCTGGAGGTGTCGCCACAGTGGGAGTAATGACTACATATCAAAAGTAAATGTGTAAAATATACAAGCAATCCATTAAGGCACCTTTCCCTGCAATGTGAGGACACAAAATATGAAAACAAATCCAATCACAGTTAGTACAGTGCATTAAATGTACATTAGAATTTAATGTCCAGCTGCATTCTTACTTTCTTTTTATTTTGCATCTACCACTTCCTTGAACTGTTCAAAACTAATGAATGAATATTCATGACAAAGTAATGAGCCGTCGGTACACGATGGTGATGGACCGTCTTCAGTTGGTAAGGCACATTTTCATATTTTGTAATGAAAAGTTGTAATCAAGTATATAAATAGGATTCTTTTTCACTGTAGATATCAAACATGACTCATCAGGGGGACAACCGCACACTTTTCTGTCATGTTCTGGTGAGCGCTCGTCCCCTCCTTCCCGTTTCACCTGTCTCTTCATCAGACGCACCTGCTGTTTCCTGCTGAGCCAGCGTTTGTAAGGAAGCGTTCTTCGGTGATTCAACGCTGGCTCGTTTGGGTTTACTGCATCAAGCAGACTAGCTCATCAAGTAAGCAGTTGTGTTGTGTGTGACCTTACCTTACACACGTTTCCCTTTTCTTCTCTTCCAGGTTGCTGCTAACGTTGCGGTGCGTCTTCTGGGGTTTGGTGCACTCGCCATCCTGTTGCTCTTCCACAACGCAGCTCATCTACTCCACCCAGTCAGACTTCACGCCTCATTCCCCTACCAGCGGTTCCAACCTGCTGGTTCCTCTCCTTAGCTGGGGGCTGGGTTCTGAGCCGGTCTCTCCTCTCCTCCCACGTAAGTGATGTAAATTAGATTTCCGTTTTTCCCCTCTATTCCTCATTAATCAGCCTCGTCTCATCCTCTCATCCTCTGCAGGTTTGCTGCTGTTCTGGTGAGTGACTGATTTTTCTCCGAAGTTCGCGGTTTTGAAAATTCAATAAAGGGTCAAACGTTCTTTGTGTGTGTTCTTTTGGTGATTGCACTTTGCACTTAGGCTGATTGTCCGGTCAATATGACACTTTTCAGTCTGTATTTTCACGAAAAAGACGAGCATGAACTATCAAATCTGACGACAATGCGTTGAGCCCATTGACTAGTGCAAGGATACATCACTTATATGTAAACATAAGCTTAAAGTTAAATATAAGGGCTTAAAGGAGACTAGCTTCCCCGAACAATGCTCAGTGATTGGTCTGTTGAGGAGCCAGTGTCCTCAACGTTGATGAATGATTGGTCTGTTGAGCAGCACTACTTCCTCAACAAGGGTCAGTGATTGGTCTGTTGAGCAGAGGCTACAGGTGCTGTGATGGACTGGTGATCTGGCCAGGATGTACTCTGTCTCTTGCTTCGAGATGCTAGTGTACTGTAGGTGCCACACACAACTTAAAAAGGATCAGGATGTTGGTGACTATATGTTTTTTAAACAACCTTAAAAAGGTGGCTTATCATCTTCATCTTTCAAACAAATTTAGACCATGCAGAGACATCTACTGTATATCACTCTGTGTGTAATGAATTCATATGAGTTTTACTTTTTTAACTGAATTACTGAAATAAATAAATCAACTTTTTGATGATATTCTAATTTATTGAGATGTACCTATAAGGTGAATAAATAATATTTTCAACTGTGAAACATGCAAAGCTGCTACAGCTGAGTAAAAGAAAACAAGTATGATTCTAAAAATAAACAAAACTTAGTACAGAACAGGGGATGTAGCTGTGGAATGTATTTTCCTTCTAATTCACAGTACAAATGTTTGAGCTCAGCTCATTTCCTCATTTCAGCAACTGCCAACCTCATCATCTATACTGAAGTATGGCTGGCTGCCTTAACAAAGGGTGTTTGTGTTCCTTTATTTCTTCATGTAGACAAGCAGCCTTGTATTTCACAAGTCATAAACCCAGTGGGGTATCTAGTCCATACTGTATTTGATGTTGAACTTTGTCTCACTGACCTCAGTCAGCAGTCTGATTTGTCTGAAGTCTGAGTGAAAATTTCTATGGGTTCCTGCAGTTTGGAATCAGTTGATTGTAAAACTAATTTGATTACTTCCAGTTCCATTCAAGGCCTGTCTCTGACTTTTGTTCTTCTGTGAAGTTAGACGCTTCCACACTGTGCAGCCTTCTGTGATTAAAAAGACATGTTTTTGATAACCAGTCATTACACCGATGTTGGGATCCATGACAAGGGAAAACTTGGAAACTTCTCTGTGATTTTTGGAAATAGTAAAGTACAGATTTTAGGTCCTTCTGGAATCATAACTGTAAGCACATGGGGTTTGCTTTTGCATCAAACAGAATTTGGTAATTATTTTTGAATATTATGACACCTAAGAAGCACCTACCGCTATATCAAACCATATTGACTGAAAGGTTTGACGTCATCTCTCAAGTTTCACAATGCCCATGTTTGGGCATGGACATACAGTGCTTAGAAGGTTGGGTTTGTAATCTGTAACCAAGGCTGACAGTGTTATACTTTTGACCCAAAGTTTCTCTGGAAGCAGGTTTTTCCATTAGGAACCATCTTGGTAATGATATTGACCAAATATTTAGTTATTCTAAGCTCCTAATTGAATTGCAAGAAAGACCATTTCATTTTAATTTTTTATCCATTACCCAAAGATAATTCAGGGTGTCTGTCATGGTGTACAGAGGAGAGTCATTTTGCTCGAAAGTTACTTAACAGTCCAGTGAGGATTGCAGGTGGAGTCGGAGATGAGCGACCAGAGAGAATCTGGAGGTGAAGGCTGGTTAGTTATAAGATGGTAAGTATAAGTCTTACCTGTGGGGGTTCCAGGAAAGAGGTGAATTCAGGTGAGTATCTCCAACATGTGGGGTGCGGGCCAGAGAGGGTCCTGAGGTGAGAGTTGGTTTTAAGGTTATGAAAGGAAGTTATGCTGTCTTACTTGGGGTTTCCTGTGAGGTTTGCATCCAAGGGAGAAGGTCCAATGAGGAGTAGCGCTGTTATGTTCGACACCACCCACTCGACACTGACTCGAGCAATATAATGCGGAAGTGTTGTGAGCAGAGTGTCGAGCACTGCGTCAACATGCCCACAGTCAAGTGACAGTAGCGAACGAGGCCTCATTGTCTCATCACGTGATTGGAGACCTGGCGGGAAATTTGAGAGGGATGGGTGTTGCATACGTCAATAGTGAAGGATTTAAAAGGTGTCTGATTCACCACTCAAACTGAGAGTTTTTTTGAGAGGAGGAGATTTGTTACTATCATTGCATTCGCTATTTGAGTAGAAGTCAGGGACAGTATTATACAAGTTAGAATTAGGTTTAGTAACATTAAACAATACATTGCATTTACTAAATATTACACATAGATACATTAGTGATGGTGAAACTGAGGCCTTATAAAACAATGAACTTTGAGACAATTGCTTCATGAGTGACACAGTGTTATGAAACATTTAATAAAGAGTGCCGTCTGCTGAGTGAGTGTCAGAACTGCATCTGAGTTGAAAACCTGAAAAAAATCTCAATCCTTTTTTTTTTTTTTTAAGCATTTGCCCATCCGAGGTCTATTCAAAATTGAATGGCAGGAACAAAACAATACAAAGCAAACAGAAAAAACTAATTCCAATAGAACCCTCTCAAATTTCCCACAAGCCCTCAAGTCGCGTGATGTGACTGACATAACGAGGGCTCGCTTGCTACGGTCACGTGACTGTGGGCGTGCTGAAATAGCGCTCGATGCACTGATCATGACACTTACACTTTATATTGCGCAAATCACTGTCAAGTGGGTGGTGTCGAGTGTAACATCACTACCCCTACCCCTATGGATTGGGACACCCCTTCATGGGTGCACATGGCCAAAGTGGCTGTAGAGTGTAGCTGTCTTACCGGCCACTGCTGAAATTCACCAGCCATTGGCGGGTGTTAATGTCAAGCCCTGCATTCATTCTTTCATTCTCTCTCTCTCTCTCTCTCTCTCTCTCTCTCTCTCTCTCTCTCTCTCTCTCTCTCTCCCCACATATATATATATATATATAAATATATATATATATATATATATATATATATATATATATATATATATATATATATATATATATATAACGATGTCTGCCACTGTAGTATTCTCTGGGCCCCTCCCCAATCTGACCAGTGATGACATGTTTAGCCGCTCGTCATCCTTGAACCGCTGGCTGTCTGTGTGGTGTCCTAAAAATGACGTGGGCTACATTGACAATTGGAACTCTTTTTGGGGAAAACCTGGTCTTATGAGACGAGACAGCATTCATCCCACTTTGGATGGTGCTTCTCATTTATCTAACAATCTGGCATCTTTTTTATCCAAATTTCCAAAACCCTGACTACTCAGAGTTGGGACCAGGAAGCAGAGTCGCAGTCTTACACGCCTCTCTGCAGCTCCTCTTCATCCGCCACCCCTCAGCTTAGCCCCTGACTTCCCCATCAGAGAATCATTGTCTGCTCCCTCCAAAGTGAATAAAAATATAATGTATAAGCATCCCAAAGTGATAAAGCAAAATATTGGTAAAACTCAAATTAAACATAAAGCCTCTAAATTGAATGATTTGGCCTCTGTTCCTCCTCATAATTTAAAAATTAAATGTGGTTTACTAAATATTAGGTCTCTAACTCCCAAGTCTCTGTTAGTCCATGATCTGTTAATTGATCATCAGACTGATTTAAAATCCCTTACAGAGACTTGGTTAGGGCAAGAGGATTATGTTGGTTTAAATGAATCAACTCCCTCTGGTTATTTAAACTGTCAAAATCCCAGAAGTTCTGGTCGTGGAGGAGGAGTAGCAACAATTTACCATTCCAAATTACTAGTTAATGTAAAGCAAAAAACATGTTATAATTCCTTTGAGGGCCTGGTCCTCAGTATTGGGCACTTTAGCAATTTTAGGTTAAACCCAATTTTATTTGCCATAGTTTATCGTCCCCCATCAACCTACTCAGAATTTTTATCCGAATTTGCTGATTTCTTAGCTGATTTAGTGCTGAAATCTGATAGAATAATTATAGTAGGGGACTTTAATATACATGTGGATGTAGATAGTGACTGCCTTAATGTGGCTTTTAATTCAATATTAGACTCGATTGGGTTTTCTCAGAAAGTAGGAAATTCTACTCATTACCTCCACCATACATTGGACCTTGTTCTGACATATGGCATAGAAATAGAAAATCTTGTAGTGTCTCCTCATAACCCTGTACTGTCAGACCATTGTCTGTTAACCTTTGATTTTACTATTTCTGACTATTTGGCTCCTAAAGAAAAATATTATTACAGTAGATGCCTCTCAGATGATGCTGTTTCCAAATTTATGCAGATTGTTTCCTCTATGCCTTGTGTCAACACAACGGAAATAAGCTATAGACAGCTTGCTCCTTCTGTAATTGATAACATGGTGGATAGTGTTTCAGCTTCTCTGCATCAGGCTCTAGACTTGGTGGCCCCCTTAAAAAAGAAAAAGTCTAATCAGAGATTTCTAACTCCTTGGTTCAACACAGAAACTCGTAGCTTAAAACAGAAGACTCGTCAATTAGAAAGAAAATGGCGCTCTACTAATTTAGATGAAATCTATTTAGCTTGGAGAAATCATCTTTTAATTTATAAAAAATCTCTTAGAAAAGCTAGAACAAGTTATTACTCTGCATTAATAGAAGAGAACAAGAATAATCCCAGGTTTCTTTTCAGTACTGTAGCCAGGTTGACAAAGAGTCAGGACTCTGTCAATCCTAGCATTCCCTTAGAGCTTACTAGTCAGGACTTTATGAACTTTTTCAATAATAAAATTTCATCCATCAGAGATAAAATCAATCAGATTCTTCCTACAGTTAACTTAAATACTGTAACTACTACAACTCCTTCTTTTGATGTCTGTCTTATTGAGTTTACTCCAATCGACCTTTGTGAGTTAGACAAAATAGTTTCCTCATCCAAACCTTCAACTTGTCTTTTAGACCCTATTCCTACCAGGTTATTTAAAGAAGTCTTCCCACTTATTGGTAGCTTTATTCTTCATATAATCAATTCTTCATTAACTTTAGGCCATGTACCGCAGGCTTTTAAAACGGCTGTAATTAAACCCTTACTCAAAAAGCCAACGCTAGATCCAGGAGCTTTAGCTAACTATAGACCAATCTCTAATCTCCCTTTCATTTCAAAAATCTTAGAAAGAGTTGTTGCTACGCAATTATTTGACCACCTGCAGGGAAATGGTTTACTTGAAGAGTTTCAATCTGGGTTTAGAATCCATCATAGTACTGAAACAGCCTTAGCGAAGGTCACTAACGACCTCCTCATTGCATCTGATAATGGACTAGTTTCTGTACTTGTCCTTTTAGACCTTAGTGCAGCTTTTGATACTATCGATCATAATATTCTACTTGATAGATTAGAACACTATGTTGGACTTAATGGAACTTTGTTGCAGTGGTTTAGATCTTATTTATCTGATAGGTTCCAGTTTGTTCATGTAAATAATGAGTTTTCTTTCAACTCAAAGCTTAGTCATGGAGTTCCACAGGGATCTGTGCTAGGCCCTACTCTTTTTAGTTTATATATGCTTCCGTTAGGCAACATTATTAGAAAGCACTGTATACATTTTCATTGTTATGCAGATGACACACAATTATACCTGTCAATGAAGCCAGATGATAGTAATCAATTAGCCAAGTTAGAAGCCTGTCTTAAGGAAATCAAAGCTTGGATGACTTGTAATTTCCTGCTATTAAATTCAGGTAAGACTGAAGTCATTCTTGTTGGTCCAAAAAACCTTAGAAATTCCTTTCCAAATCAAACTTTCAGTTTGGATGCAGTTACTCTTTCTCTTAATAGCTCTGTGAGGAACCTTGGAGTTATTTTTGATCAGGATTTGTCCTTCAATTCACATATTAAATTTGTTTCTAAGACTGCCTTCTATCATTTGCGTAATATTGCCAAGATTAGGAGCATCTTGTCTCAGAGTGATGCTGAGAAGCCGATCCACGCTTTTGTTAGCTCGAGATTAGATTATTGTAATTCTTTATTATCAGGCTGTCCTAAAACATCTTTAAAAAGTCTTCAGCTGATCCAAAATGCTGCAGCAAGAGTTTTAACAGGTACTAGAAAGAGAGATCATATCTCTCCGGTTCTGGCCTCCCTTCATTGGCTTCCCATAGAGTTTAGAATTAAGTTTAAAATCCTTCTTCTTACTTACAAAGCTCTAAACAATCAGGCTCCTTTTTATTTAAAAGATCTGATACTACCGTATTATCCTAACAGAGCACTACGCTCCCAAAATGCAGGATTACTTGTAATACCTAGAATCTCCAAAAGTACAATGGGAGGCAGAGCCTTCAGTTATCAAGCTCCTCTCCTGTGGAATCAGCTGCCAATCTGGATTCGGGAGTCAGACTCGATCTCTGTTTTTAAGAATAGGGCTAAAACCTACCTTTTTGATATAGCCTACAATTAGGGAGGGATCATGTGTTTCTGAACCCTCCCTTAGTTATGCTGCTAATAGGTTTAGTCAGCCGGGGGACCTCCAGTAATGCACTGGGCCTCACTCCTTTCCTCACTTTCTATGAAATATTTTTTTTGCTGGTCATTAACATTTGTTTGTTCTCTCCCATAGATTGAGTCCCCATCGTGCTGTTTGCTCTCTACATGTCTGTTCTTTTCTTCTTCTCTATCCCCTCACCCCCCAGCCAGTCGCAGCAGATAACTGCCCCTCCCTGAGCCTGGTTCTGCTGGAGGTTTCTTCCTGTTAAAAGGGAGTTTTTCCTCTCCACCGTCGCCAAGTGCTTGCTCACAGGGGATCGCCTGATTGCTGGGGTCTTTCTGCAACTGTGGGGGTTCCCCCCTACAGTTGATAGTGCTATGAGATGACTGTTGTTGTGAAATGGCGTTATATAAATAAAGTTGAATTGAATTGAATTGAATATATATATATATATACAGTATATATCTCAGAGGTTTTGCTCACTGAAAATTGTCCTTCCATAGAATTTTTCCAGCAATGACTACAAATTCTGAAAGCTGTCTATCATTTGACAAATTACATGGAGGGTGATCTAATTAATGTCAATTAAAATGATAGATAACAGACTGACAGAAATTTTACAAGCCTGTCTGAGAAAATGACACAAAAAATGTAGCGCAACCTGTGATAAAGAGTATTGCCCTTTTTCAGGTTTTCAACTCAGATGCAATTCTGAAAGTCAGTCACCAGATGGCAGTCTTTATTATATGTTTCATAATACTGTGTCGCTCATGAAGCAATTGTCTCAAAGTTGCTCATTGTTTCATGAGGCCTCAGTTTTAACATCACTAATGAGGAGAGGAGGCTAGAGAGCAGGCAAGTAAGCTGGGTGCGGAGACACCAGGCTGGCAGGCTAGAAGGCTTTCCAAAATTACAATCCCACACTGCTACAGCCTCAAAGTGAGGTTTAAGTAGCAGTGCAGAACATCAGAGGCAGGTTTAGGTGATTGCTCAGCTGCTTTCAATTAACATTTACACTGCTCCTGCAGAGTGAAGGAAATGTTGTGTTGGAGTTTGGGGCTCTTATTTGGGTGATATGGGTGGTGGCTCCACCTTTCCTGTTTTGCTACCACCCGTGGATATAAGAGGGCACCGAGCAGAAAGGGCGGTCTCTTGGCCACCTCTCTGCCTGGCGGATGTGCTTGTAATGTGAGAAGAGCTTATTAATAAACGTGTGTTTAGTCTTACACTTCGCCTCGTCCTTGGTTCATAATACTGACATAACATTTGGCAACGAGGATAAAAGCAGGTATGGATGTGTGTGTGACTTCTATTCTGCCATTTTTGAAGCTCCCCAGTGAACCACCCGTCCCTTGGTCACGGTGGTTTGTTGCATTCCAGACGTACTTGGTTACACTGGACCTCAGGCAGATGGAGAAATTGAGGGCATGGGCGTTGTTGGTCCATAACCTAGGAATGGAGGGACAGCGAATTTTGAGCACGTGGGGCGACTGTGATAGCTTTGAAGAAGTGGTGGAGCTAATGGCGCACCATTTTCGCGCCCTGGAAAATGTCATCGTCCATAGGATTCAGTTTCGACAACGCCGCCAATGGGTTGGCGAGTCGGTGCAGCAGTTTGTGGCAGACCTGAGATTGCTGGCCAGTGACTGCCAGTTTGGACCATTGGAGAAAGAAATGGTCCATGACCAGTTGGCAGAACATACCGTCTGCCCTGCTATGACGTTGAAACTGCTCACATTCTCGGGTGAACCAACGCTTTCTACAGCCATCGATTTGGCTCAACAACTGGAGGCGGCAGATAAGCTATCACGGGAGCTAAGTGGGAGTGTGCTTCATCGCCATGTTGAATCACAGTGGATGGTGCAGGCAGTGGATCCTGACAGTGACGATAGCGTGGGAGGTGATGAGGAACACGCCAATGCTATAAAAATGAGGTCTGTCCCAGGAACACCCATGTGCATGGGTTGCGGGTCCACGAAGCACCGTTATAAGGCTAGGGAGTGTCCGGTGAGAGGGAAACTTAAGGCAAGTGCGGACGCTTGCATCATTTTGCCAGGGCATGTCACAAGTTTGAGTGAGGGAGTCCAAGATATAAGTCCACACTGTGTCCCCGAGTACCTACGGACGTTCTTTCTGTATGGTAGAGTTGGACGGGGTAGTGGTGCCATTGCTGATTGACACAGGCGCGGTGAGGTCCATGTTGAATTGAGTGGCCGTGAGGACCTTTTTCCCACATTACAGGATTGGAGGCAGCTTGGCGCGGTTATCCTGGAGGAAGACTGGCCACAATGGGATCACTGAGACTGACAGCTCGGTACAAGTTGGCAGAGGTGGGCAACCTGAAGGTCATCCTGATGGCCCATGTCAAAAATATAATGGGATGTGATTTGTTTTATGGTTTGGGCTTTACCATCAAAAACCGTGCTGGAGAGGAGTGGTCGGGATGTGGTTTGTGGGACCAGCCGGTCCCGCGAAAGGAAGACGGAGTGGTGTGGGATGAGATCTTGCCTGACACTCTGGAGAGTGAGCAGGGCCAACACTATCTAGGGCCATCACAGGAGAGTTCCGGTGCCAGAGCCCAAGTCGCCCTGGACGAGGGTACTGGGTGGCACGGTGGGACGCCTGTGACGGAGGGTGGCACTGAGGGGCTGACTTTGTCTGTTCCTGGATTTCGGCTGGAAGGGGCCGGTGAACAGGTCACAACAGCGAGGGCAGCAGTGGAGACAAAAGCGATCGGGGCAGGACCGGCTGGCATGGTAAAACGACGTGCCAAACAGAAACACTGTAAGCCAAGTAGGGCCCTTCTGGGGGTTGCAGATGTGGTCTGGACCTGGGAGGAGGCACAGTCAAGGAGGATTTTGGGCCAAGCATCGGTTGGAAGACCACCAGGCACGGCTGCAGGTGGTGGCCACACGAGAAGATGCCCATCTCCAATTGTCTGATGGCTCATGGAGGCATCCAAATGAGCTGTGGCACACCTGGAGAAGGTTGGTGGGCTTGGATCTGAGCATGGGAGGTCCCTGGTGGTGGCAAAGAGGAGGCACACTGGGGCCGGGTCAGCCAGCGGCAACCCGGGAGGCCATTTCTCTCCTGGAGCGGACTGATGGGAGGATAGTCCAAAACAAGTGGGGGTGGGGGGCATGGGTGTGTTCTTGTGGCTGGTGTGTAAAGGTTGCTATGTTTTAACAGATATATTTACTGGTTGTTTGTGTTCATGGGGATTTATTTCATGTTATGTTTAAATTAGGGCATGGCGGTGTTTTGTGTTGAATTGTTTTGGATAGAATATAAGCAGCAGAATAATACACTTCACCGTGTGGGGTGAGGTGGCAGTCTACCCACCCTCTGTCATGTCCGCTGCATAATTGTGCAGTGCACAAATAAATGCATACGAGCCCAAACACAGGTGAAGTGAACATGTTTATGAACAAAAGGAAAAAACACAAAATGTTCAATGAATACAGTCCGGAATGACAAGTGAGCAGATGAATTGGCTACAACTCTGTTGGTTGGAGAAGAGCTGAGCCCCACGCGCTCCCAGACAGAACTGGAGCGGACAGGAAGGGCAATTAAATAATAAGGAGAAAGACTTACATGGTGGGTTGGAGCAGACAAGCTCTGGAATCAACAACACCAAGCACAGTCCAAAGAGAGAAAAAACAACTATGAGGAGCCTGACATCAATGCTGACTTCATGGAGTGTAAACTTGGTCAAGAGTTGATTAACGCCGTTACAACGAGTGCTCACACTGTCACCCATAAGTACCCCGTGTACTAATGAGTGACAAGTGGATGCAGGTGTGCGGCAGAAGCCGGCGCGTGAGTGCATGTCTGTGTATGTGAGTAAGAACGAATGTGTGTGTGTGTGTGTGTGTGTGTGTGTGTGTGTGTGTGTGTGTGTGTGTGTGTGTGTATGGGGCTGAGGAGTGCAGGCGAAAACACAAATGACAAACAGCTGTTGACCCTGACAGGAGGAGGAGGCCTGACTGTCAGTTGACAGAGAGCGGGGCAACCCAGAGGTGCCTAAAGCGCTGCCTGACAACAAAAATAATAGGAAAAGACAGCCACAACGTCATGAAGCAGGGTTTGAAAGAAGTCAAAAAACCCTGCTCATGACAGAGCCCCCTCCCTCCCTCCTTGACGAGTGGATTCCAGACACCCAGGGAGACATCAGGGACAACAGGATAAACAAAAGGAAAAAGACACCTGCCCCCCCCCCCCCCAGGAGGCACTACCAAATCTAACCAGGATGGGTGGTGGGGGAAACAGGCCAGGAGGGAACCAACGACCAAACAACACAACATAATAAACAAGATACAGTAACCCCCCAACCCCAGAACCGAGACAAGCTCCCCCCAAGACCCAAGAGTCCCAAAGTTCAGGGGGCCCACCAAAGTCCAAAGCCCAACAGGCAGCCCGCAGAACAGTGCCAGGTGCCCTGCCGGGGCAAACGGGCCAGCAGACAGCCTGCAGTACAATGTCAAGTGGCCTGCCAGAGAAAATGGGCCACCTGACTCAGAGACCCGGTCCGTCAGGCGACCAGCCCACATTGTTGAGCCACCAGGACCAGAGGGGAGGATGAGGCAGCAGCCTACCCGCCAGAAGGCTGAGAGGTGGGTGGCTGGAGCAGGGAAAGGAAACCCCTCCGGTTTCTGGTGGCGGAGGATGGTGGGCCAAGATGGAGCCCAGAAAAACAGAGAGGAACACCCAGAAGGCCTCTGGAAGGGGAGTGGAAATCTTGGTGTTCCCAGATTGGCCAGCTGCACCCTCGGTGGTCCCGGCTTGGGACTTAAGCTTGGCCGCACCCGCAGTGGACCCAGGCTGGGCCAGTGTTGCTCTCACAGAAGACCCCGACCGGGCCATGTCTGTACCCACAGTGGAACCGGGCTGGCCCCTGGCTGGCCAGCGGCAAGCCTGGATCTTCGGACTCGTCCGGCAGGACAGAACTCTCTCTGGCAACCCTGGAAGAGGACTCGAACAGAGAAGAGGAAGGGTCAAGGTCACTGGCAGCGACAGAGTCCAGCGAGGTGAGCTCAGGTGCAGCATGCGGCTGCAGCTGGCTCTCCTCATCTAGAGCTAGGCAAAAATGCTCTAATAAGGAAAGAAGTAAGACAAAGGAGTGCACCTTCCTTAGCTCGAGCTCCACCACCGTCCAGGACTCCGACAATCCGGGCAATGTTCTCGCGGGCTCAGCCTCCTGGAGGTTCAGCTTGGGCGCTGGCTCTGCTATGGTGGCCTCCGCAGCAGGCGTGATGGTAACTGCAGTCTCATTTGTACCAGCTGTCGTGCTCCAAGCAGGGAATTCCTCTGGCATGACAGCTGGGGTCTGGCTCACCATTGCTGCGGGGGAAGGAACGTCCCGGACCTCTTGCTCCTCCTGGTTCCGGCGATCCAGCTCTGGCACCGGCATACTCTTGGTAAAAACAGGAGAGAGCATTGAGAGGGCTGGTAAGCAGTTCAGAGCAGCAGCAGGTGGAGAGAACTCAGGGGACTGCTTTTCCTGAGTCTCCCTACCGGGAATCTGGCAAGACATTACATCATTAACAGAAGTGGAATTAAATAACACTTGCCTGCTTTGGATGTTGCCTGCTGCTGTGGTGTGTGGAGAGTCATCCATCTCCCTGGCTCTGGAGAGCTTGTGCCCCACTGTGGAAGGAGTAGGGACCACCCCTGGCATCATGGACACAGGAACTACGGAGAACGCTTCAAACCTCAGTTTGGGAAACATTTGCTGGAGCGCATGGACTGAGGAATACAGTCCCGCATACTGTGGATAACTCCTGAGTCCGGAATGCGCCTTCAGGACTCTCATGGCTCCACGCAAACACTCCTATACCTGGTTGGGTCCCCGAGCCTCGAGAGCCTCGTCTATATAGCTCTGAACGAAGTCTGCCACCCATTCTCCCTCTAAACTGGGTCTTCCCGGTGCCAACCCTCCCCTCCTTGGGCGAGGTCGACAACCCGAAAACATGGCCAGCTCCAAACAGGTAAGAAAAACACACACAAGGATGAAAAAATGACATGCTACTTCAGTGCTGGGCTCAGTTTCTGGTAACGGCGTACTGTTATGTCCGCTGCATAGTTGTGCAGCGCACAAATAAATGCATACTAGTCCAAACGCAGGTGAACATGTTTATTAACAAAAGGAGAAAACACAAAATGTTCAATGAATACAGTTTGGACTGACAAGTGAGCAGATGAATTGGCTACAACTTTGTTAGTTGGAGAAGAGATGAGCCCCACGCGCTCCCAGACAGAACTGGAACGGAGAGGAAGGACAATTAAATAATAAGGAGAAAGACTTACATGGTGGGTTGGAGCAGACAAGCTCTGGAATCAACAACACCAAGCACAGTCCAAAGAGAGAAAAAACAACTATGAGGAGCCTGACATCAATGCTGACTTCATGGAGTGTAAACTTGGTCAAGAGTTGATTAACGCCGTTACAACGAGTGCTCACACTGTCACCCATAAGTACCTCGTGTACTAATGAGTGACAAGTGGATGCAGGTGTGCGGCAGAAGCCGGCGTGTGAGTGCATGTCTGTGTATGTGAGTAAGAACGAGTGTGTGTGTGTGTGTGTGTGTGTGTGTGTGTGTGTGTGTGTGTGTGTGTGTGTGTGTGTGTGTATGTGTGTATGGGGCTGAGGAGTGCAGGCGAAAACACAAATGACAAACAGCTGTTGACCCTGACAGGAGGAGGAGGCCTGACTGTCAGTTGACAGAGAGTGGGGCAACCCAGAGGTGCCTAAAGCGCTGCCTGACAACAAAAATAATAGGAAAAGACAGAGCCCCCTCCCTCCCTCCTTGACGAGTGGATTCCAGACACCCAGGGAGACATCAGGGACAACAGGATAAACAAAAGGAAAAAGAGACCTGCCCCCCCCCCCCCAGGAGGCACTACCAAATCTAACCAGGGTGGGTGGCGGGGGAAACAGGCCAGGAGGGAACCAACGACCAAACAACACAACATAATAAACAAGATACAGTAACCCCCCAACCCCAGAACCGTGACAAGCTCCCCCCAAGACCCAAGAGTCCCAAAGTTCAGGGGGCCCACCAAAGTCCAAAGCCCAACAGGCAGCCCGCAGAACAGTGCCAGGTGCCCTGCCGGGGCAAACGGGCCAGCAGACAGCCTGCAGTACAATGTCAAGTGGCCTGCCAGAGAAAATGGGCCACCTGACTCAGAGACCCGGTCCGTCAGGCGGCCAGCCCACATTGTTGAGCCACCAGGACCAGAGGGGAGGATGAGGCAGCAGCCTACCCGCCAGAAGGCTGAGAGGTGGGTGGCTGGAGCAGAGAAAGGAAACCCCTCCGGTTTCTGGTGGCGGAGGATGGTGGGCCAAGATGGAGCCCAGAAAAACAGAGAGGAACACCCAGAAGGCCTCTGGAAGGGGAGTGGAAATCTTGGTGTTCCCAGATTGGCCAGCTGCACCCTCGGTGGTCCCGGCTTGGGACTTAAGCTTGGCCGCACCCGCAGTGGACCCAGGCTGGGCCAGTGTTGCTCTCACAGAAGACCCCGACCGGGCCATGGCTGTACCCACAGTGGAACCGGGCTGGCCCCTGGCTGGCCAGCGGCAAGCCTGGATCCTCGGACTCGTCCGGCAGGACAGAACTCTCTCTGGCAACCCTGGAAGAGGACTCGAACAGAGAAGAGGAAGGGTCAAGGTCACTGGCAGCGACAGAGTCCAGCGAGGCGAGCTCAAGTGCAGCATGCGGCTGCAGCTGGCTCTCCTCATCTAGAGCTAGGCAAAAATGCTCTAATAAGGAAAGAAGTAAGACAAAGGAGTGCACCTTCCTTAGCTCGAGCTCCACCACCGTCCAGGACTCCGACAATCCGGGCAATGTTCTCGCGGGCTCAGCCTCCTGGAGGTTCAGCTTGGGCGCTGGCTCTGCTATGGTGGCCTCCGCAGCAGGCGTGATGGTAACTGCAGTCTCATTTGTACCAGCTGTCGTGCTCCACGCAGGGAATTCCTCTGGCATGACAGCTGGGGTCTGGCTCACCATTGCTGCGAGGGAAGGAACGTCCCGGACCTCTTGCTCCTCCTGGTTCCGGCGATCCAGCTCTGGCACCGGCATACTCTTGGTAAAAACAGGAGAGAGCATTGAGAGGGCTGGTAAGCAGTTCAGAGCAGCAGCAGGTGGAGAGAACTCAGGGGACTGCTTTTCCTGAGTCTCCCTACCGGGAATCAGGCAAGACATTTCATCATTAACAGAAGTGGAATTAAATAACACTTGCCTACTTTGGATGTTGCCTGCTGCTGTGGTGTGTGGAGAGTCATCCATCTCCCTGGCTCTGGAGAGCTTGTGCCCCACTGTGGAAGGAGTAGGGACCACCCCTGGCATCATGGACACGGGAACTATGGAGAGCCTGTGGGCAGCGGGAGGAGTCATCAAGGAGACGGGTTGTGCGGCAGCTAGGGAGGCTACGCTGGCTGACAGGACAGCTGGCGGGAAAAAACTGGAAGAGTGAGCTGTCACGGGATGGATCTCACTGGATAATGAATGGGCTGCTGGCGAGGAGGAGATGGTGCCTCTCCGGTGATCCAGAGCTGGACGACTGTTCCGCCGCGAGGCTGGGCACGCACTCGCCGAAACCGGTGTTATGCCTGCTGGAGCTGGAGGTAACAATGGTGAAGCGGGAGAAGAGGGGGACAGCTGTTGGGGAGTGCGCCTCCACCTCAACGCGGCGGGAAACGCTTCAAACCTCAGGTTGGGAAACATTTGCTGGAGCGCATGGACTGAGGAATACAGTCCCGCATACTGTGGATAACTCCTGAGTCCGGAATGCGCCTTCAGGACTCTCATGGCTCCACGCAAACACTCCTATACCTGGTTGGGTCCCCGAGCCGCGACAGCCTCGTCTATATAGCTCTGAACGAAGTCTGCCACCCATTCTCCCTCTAAACTGGGTCTTCCCGGTGCCAACCCTCCCCTCCTTGGGCGAGGTCGACAACCCGAAAACATGGCCAGCTCCAAACAGGTAAGAAAAACACACACAAGGATGAAAAAATGACATGCTACTTCAGTGCTGGGCTCAGTTTCTGGTAACGGCGTACTGTCATGTCCGCTGCATAATTGTGCAGCACACAAATAAATGCATACTAGTCCAAACGCAGGTGAAGTGAACATGTTTATTAACAAAAGGAGAAAACACAAAATGTTCAATGAATACAGTTCGGACTGACAAGTGAGCAGATGAATTGGCTACAACTTTGTTAGTTGGAGAAGAGATGAGCCCCACGCGCTCCCAGACAGAACTGGAACGGAGAGGAAGGACAATTAAATAATAAGGAGAAAGACTTACATGGTGGGTTGGAGCAGACAAGCTCTGGAATCAACAACACCAAGCACAGTCCAAAGAGAGAAAAAACAACTATGAGGAGCCTGACATCAATGCTGACTTCATGGAGTGTAAACTTGGTCAAGAGTTGATTAACGCCGTTACAACGAGTGCTCACACTGTCACCCATAAGTACCCCGTGTACTAATGAGTGACAAGTGGATGCAGGTGTGCGGCAGAAGCCGGCGCGTGAGTGCATGTCTGTGTATGTGAGTAAGAACGAATGTGTGTGTGTGTGTGTGTGTGTGTGTGTGTGTGTGTGTGTGTGTGTGTGTGTATGGGGCTGATGAATGCAGGTGAAAACACAAATGACAAACAGCTGTTGATCCTGACAGGAGGAGGAGGCATGGCTGTCAGTTGACAGAGAGTGGGGCAACCCAGAGGTGCCCAAAGCACTGCCTGACAACAAATATAATAGGAAAAGACAGCCACAACGTCATGAAGCAGGGTTTGAAAGAAGTCAAAAAACCCTGCTCATGACAATCCTCCCCTAGTTTAGTTATTTTTGGTATGTCTGTGTTAGGCAATTTACAATATGTTACTGTTTGTGTTCTTTGGGTTCCAAATTAGGGTGGATTTCGATTGTGTATGTGATTTTGTTAGTTTTTTGAAGGGGGGGTGTTGTTGAAGTTTGGGGCTCTTATTTGGGTGGTACAGGTGGTGACTCCACCTTTCCGGTTCCGCCGCCACCCATGGGTATACGTATGAGGGCACCGGGCAGAAGGGGCGGTCTCTTGGCCACCTCTCTGCCTGGCAGATGCACTTGTAATGTGAGAAGAGCTTATTAATAAACGTGTGTTCAGTCTTACACTTCGCTTCGTCCTTGGCTCATAATACCGACATAACAGGAAACACAGCCAAAGAGCAAAACAAAATAAGATGTACAGTGCTCACCCAGATCCATGACTGGATCATCATAGCATTTTTTAGCCGAGCACTGAAAAAGTTTCATGCCGTTTTTGTTGTGTATCAATGAGTCAAGAAAAATTATAGAGAAGTGCATCCTCAAATGTGAATTCAGCGCAAGTACATGATGTGCTGCCATTCATCAGGACCCTATTACAGGAGCTGTTTTGCTTGAGAAAGGGATATGTGATCTGAGGCATTATTAAAGTAGTATTAATGTAGAGACTGGAGTGGTGGATCAGTGGTAGAACATCCGCTCCACACCACACACAGTGGCACTTTCTGCCTTCTGGCTCAGTGCGCAGCATAATAGAATGGGTTAAAGAAAGTTGGTTACTCAGCCACGGAGGGAGCCAGTGTATCCCTAGTGCTGGTCCCAAGCCTGAGTAAATGGGGAGGGTTGCGTGAGGAATGGCAAAATCTGTACGAAATCCTATAGCACACAGATAGGACACAAATGCCAGTCATTGATTAGGAATAAAATAGAAATAAAAATAGAAATAAATAATCCATCCATCCATCCATCCATCTTCTAACGCTTTTCCGGAGGTCCAGGTCACGGAGGCAGCAGTTCAAGCAGAGAAGCCCAGACTTCCCTCTCCCCCGCGACCTGCTCCAGCTCTTCAGAGAGGATACCAAGGTGTTCCCAGACCAGCTGGGAGACATAGTCTCTCCACCGAGTCCTGGGTCTGCCCCGGGGTCTCCTCCCAATGGGACGTGCCCGAAACACCTCAAGTGGGAGGCGTCCAGGAGGCATCCTAATCAGATGCCCATACCACCTCAACTGACTCCTTTCAGTGTGGAGGAGCAGCGGTTCTACTCTGAGCCTCTCCCGGATGACTGAGCTCCTCACCCTATCTCTGAGGGTGAGTCCAGCAATCTTACGGAGAAAGCTCATTTCAGCTGCTTGTATCCGCGATCTTGTTCTTTCGGTCATTACCCAAAGCTTGTGACCATAGGTGAGAGTAGGAACGTAGATTGACTGGTAAATCAACAGCTTTGCCTTAGAACTCAGCTCCCTTTTCACCACAACAGACCGGTACAACGTCCGTATCACTGCAGATGCTGCTCCGGTTCGTCTGTCAATCTCTCACTCCATTTTCCCCTCACTCGTGAATAAGACCCCAAGATACTTAAACTCCTCCACTTGGGGCCGGAGCCTGTCCCCAACCCAGAGAGGACAATCCACCTTTTTCCGGCTGAGGACCATGGACTCGGACTTGGAGGTGCTGATTCTCATCCCAGCCACTTCACACTCAGCAGCAAACCGTCCCAGCAAGAGCTGTAGGTCATTGCTGGATGAAGCCAACAGGACAACATCATCTGCAAACAACAGAGATGAGATCCTGTGGTCACTGAACCCTCGAGAATTCTCAAGAGGGTAAAGAGCTGGTCCAATGTGCCACGGCCAGGACGAAAACCACATTGCTCCTTCTGAATCCGAGGTTCGACCAACGGCCGGACTCTCCTCTCCAGTATCTTGGCATAGACCTTCCCAAGGAGGCTGAGGAGTGTGATCGCTCTAAAGTTGGAGCACACCCTCCGGTCCCCTTTTTTGAAGAGAGGAACCACCACCCTGGTTTGCCATGCCAAAGGCACTGCCCCCGACCTCCATGCAATGTTGCAGAGGCATGTCAACCATGACAGCCCTACAACATCCAGGGCCTTAAGGTACTCAGGGCGAATCTCATCCACCCCCAGGGCGCGGCCACCAAGGAGATTTTTAACCACCTTGGCGACCTCAGCCCCTGTGATAGGCGAGTCATCCCCCTCGTCCACAAACCCTGCTTCCTCTGTGGAAGGCGTATCAGTGGGATTGAGGAAATCCTCGAAGTATTCCTTCCACTGCCTGACGATATCCCCAGTTGAAGTCAACAGCACCCCATCCGCACCATACACAGTATGGACAGGGAGCTGCTTTCCCCTCCTGAGCCGCCGGACAGTTTGCTAGAAACTCTATCGAGGCCGACCAAAAGTCTTGTTCCATGGCCTCACCGAACTCCTCCCATACCCGGGTTTTGCTTCAGCAACCACCCGAGCTGCACTCCGCTTGGCCTGCCGGTACACCTCAGCTGCTTCGGGAGTCCCACAAGCCAACCAAGCTTGATAGAACTCCTTCTTCAGCTTAATGGCCCCCCTCACCACTGGTGTCCACCACTTGGTTCGGGGGTTGCCACCACGAGATGCACCGACCACCTTGCGGCCGCAGCTCTGGGCCACCGCTTCAACAACAGAGGTGGAGAACATGGCCCATTCAGACTCCATGTCTCCAGACTACCTCGGAATGTGGTTGAAGTTCTTCCAGAGGTGGGAGTTGAAGACCTCCCAGACAGGGGCCTCAGCCAGACGTTCCCAGCACACCCTCACTATACGGTTGGGTCTACCAGTTCTGAATGGCTTCCTCCCCTGCCATCGGATCCAACTCACCACCAGGTGGTGATCAGTTGACAGCTCTGCACCTCTTTTTACCCGAGTGTCCAAGACATACGGTCGCAAGTCTGATGACACGATAACAAAATCGATCATTGACCTGCGACACCTAGGGTGTCCTGGTGCCAGGTGCACATATGGACACCCTTATGCTTGAACATGGTGTTCATTATGGACAAACTGTGGTTAGCACAGAAGTCCAATAACTGAACACCACTCGGGTTCAGATCGGGCAGGCCATTCCTCCCAATCACTCCCCTCCAGGTTTCACTGTCGTTGCCTACGTGCGCATTGAAGTCCCCCAGAAGGACAATGGAGTCTCCAAGAGGAGCACCCTCTAGCACCCCAGTCACAGACTCCAAAAAGGGTGGATACTCTGAAACATCATTTGGTGCATAGACACAAATGATGGTCAGGACCCGTTTCCCAACCCAAAGGCGCAAGGAAGCAACCCTTTCATCCACCGGGGAAAACTCCAATATAGAGGCAGCAAGGTGGGGGGATACAAGAATACCCACCCCTGCTCGTTGCCTCTCGCCCGGGGCAACTCCAGAAAAGGCCAAGCTCCAGCCCCTCTCCAGGAGACTGGTTCCAGAACCGGAGCTGTGTGTTGAGGCGAGGCCGACTATATCTAGCCGGTATCTCTCAACCTCGTACACCAGCTCAGGCTCCTTCCCCACCAGAGAGGTGACATTCCACCTACCAAAAGCCAGTTTAGAAAGCTTGGGATCAGTTCGCCAAGGTCTTCACCTTTGACCGCCACCTAATCCACATAGCACCGGACCCCAATGATCCCTCCTGCAGGTGGTGAGCCCACTGGAGGGCGGACCCATGTAACTCCTTTGGGCTGAGCCCGACCGGGTCCCATGGGTGGAAACCCGGCCACCAGACGCTAGCCATCGAGCCCCTTCCCTAGGCCTGGCTCCAGGGTGGGGCCCCGGTAACCCCATACTGGGCGGGGTACACTGAATCCTTGATCTAGAATTTATCATGAGAGTCTGTTGGATCGTTCTTAGTCTGGCCCTTCACCCAGGACCAGTTTGTCTTGGGTGACCCTATCAGAGGCAGACTGCCCCGGAAAACATAGCTCCTGGGATCACTGGGGCACGCAAACCCCCCACCACGTTAAGGTGACGATCTATGAGGGGGAAATAAATAATAAAAAATAATAATTTTATTTTGGTAATAAATAAGAAAGAATCTGCATAATGTCATGAACCGGGCTTGGGGTCCTCCCGAGCTCGGCTTCATGGCTTTTTCCTGTTCCTTTGTTATCTGTGTTTTATGTTACCTTTTGAGTTCCATATGGTCTTGTCATTACTTAACTGGTGTTTCCATGTTCTGTTGGATTTTGGTGCCTTTATTTGTCTGTTTATATTTCTGGTTATCTTATCATCTCTTGAGTAGTCTGCTTTTTGTTTGTTTGTATTTATTTTGTGACTGGCAGCAGTCAGGGGTTTGGCTTTGTTGCCTCCTGTCTGCTGGCAGCCACACCTCCCTCTCCTGTCAATGTGTGACAGCTGATTCCACTCACTGATTGCTTCCACTCCCTCGGCTCAGCCAGCCCCCCCACACACACACACGCACGCACACTGACACCCACACTCATGCACACACATGCACACACTCACTCACACCTGCTATCACTATTATTTAAACTCTGTCTGCTCACTGGTATTTGTCGGATTATTGGATCGTCACATCCACGGACTGCTCGTTTTCATGCCCTGTGAGTACTGTTTGTTCCCTCCTGCACACCAGTCTCGTCTGGGAGTGCCTTGGATTTTCTCTTTTGCTCCCCCCGCTCTTCAGTCTCATCTGTTAGCACCTTGGGTCTTTTTCTTCTGTGTTGTACTCACCTGTGAGCTGAAGAGCGTCCTGTGTAAATCCCTGTTTTACTTGTGCAATCGAAGCTTTTGTTAAGACTTTTGTTCAATAAACACACACAACATTATCCCGCATTTGGGTTTTTGTCTCCCCTGCCCAAGATGGGCAGGAAATCATGACACATACAGTAATAAGCAATTCATAGTCAAAATATTTCATTAAAAGAAAATTAATGTTTTGAAGGCAGAAGAAAGTTCTATTATTGTTGTAACCTTTAGCCTGCCCCCTTCCTTCCTCCTCCTCTGAGAGCAGTGAGTGACAGTTTCAGTGTAGAGCTTTGAGCCTCGTATTTCAGAGAGAAATTGGACTTATTCTTTCTTAATCTGATACCACCTCCTGTTGGGATTACCAAGAACATTAACCAGACTAGTTTTGGTGAGTTTCCTTTTGTTTTTGTCAAGTTTGAGAAACGTGTGTTTTATACCATTAATGAGATGATTAAGGCCTTGTCATAGATTGGTTTCTCGACCTTACAGCCGCCTATGATATGGTCTGGCACAAAGGCCTCCTCCTGAAACTTATAAGGGCGATCCCTGCTTGGGCAACAGAAATTATAAAAACCCTGCTGACCAACCGAAGGTTCAGAGTCCACCTCAGTCAGAAGACAAGTGCATGGAGAATGCAGAAAAACGGACTCCCACAAGGCTCAGTTCTAGCTCCAACTCTGTTCAACCTCTACATAAACGACCTGCCTACTACAAAATCCCGCAAATTCACCTATGCAGACGACATCTGTTTGGCATTCCAAGCACCAGACTTTGAACCACTGGAACGGGTGCTCACGGAAGATCTTGCCAAACTGGACCAGTTCTGCAAAATCTGGCGCCTAAAACCAAGCCCAGCAAAAACCGTCTCCAGTGTATTCCATCTCCACAATGCAAAAGCTGCCAGAGAACTAAACATCCACCTGAGCGGACTCAAGCTTAAGCATGCCCCAAATCCAACTTATCTTGGAGTGACCCTTGATAGGACCTTATCCTTCAAGGAACATCTAAAGGGGACGGCTGCTAAGGTGAAGGTACGAAACAACCTGCTCTGCAAGCTCGCTGGTGCAAAATGGGGGGCGGCAGTCTCCACCCTGCGCACCTCAGTACTGGCCCTTTCATACTCTGTAGCAGAATATTGTGCCCCTGTCTGGTCCAGGTCATCTTACACACACCATGTAGACACCCAGCTCAACACAACCATGAGAACTATAACTGGAACAATCCGCTCAACACCACTCCCCTGGCTCTCTGTACTGTCAAACATAGCCCCTCCACACATCCGGCGAGCAGCATTAACTCAAAGGATGCTCCAAAAAGTTAAAGATTCTCCTCACTTACCAATCCATGCAGATATCTACACTCCACCCACTGCCCGACTTTCATCCAGACGGCCGATTTGGAAAAACCCTCCCCCAGCTGACTTTACCATCCAGACAGCTTGGCAAGAGGAACGGGAGACCAAGGAGGTCCCAAACAAACAGCTGGTGATAAACCCCAACCAACAGGTCCCGGGCACCAACCTCCCAAGGAGACAGTGGTCTACACTCAATCGCTTCAGGACTGGACATGGCCCCTGCTTGGCCAGCCTTTACAGATGGGGCAGTAGCCCTAGCCCACTGTGCGCATGTGGAGAGGAGCAAACAATGGAACACATCATAGAGGCTTGCCCGCTCCAAAGACTGGAAGGAGGATTACACACCCTCCATACAGCAAACCAGGAGGCAACTGCTTGGCTTAAGGACTTTGCATTCGCTAAATAAATAAATAGATTGGCAAAAGAGTAAAAAGTATGTTCATACTGTGTTTACTGTCTTTTGGTTAATTTCCAGCCATTGAGTGTTTATATATTTTGTTTTATCTTGATCTGTTGTGCATTTTATACAATTTGAGTTGATATTCACGATGATGCATTGGAATAACGCGGATAAAAATTGGCACCACTGCGAGTTAAAAATAGACTCACTGGAAGTGTGCTAGTTCATAGTTTTGTTTTGTTTTTTTGTGGTTAAAGTAATTAATGGACTTTTTTGCATGGCCTGCCATGTAGGCCAGGTTTTTTTATCCAGCGGGGAAGAGTTTCTGAGTGCCAGGACCTGGGCTTGGACCTTCTCTGTTCCTTCGAGCTTCTCTGTTTCAAGGTGTGTGTTTGCCAATGGGGCCTATGCACACGTGGACATTTGATGGTGAGCCTACCCATGGATTTTGTGCCTTGATGGACTGAAGGGATGTACTTGCAACTGGACCAGTAGCACGTGGTTTGGTCTCTTCCACAAACACTGCTTCACTACTGCTGCGGTAGGACTGTGGTTTTCCTTTCGTTGGTCAAAACAAATGAACTGAGATCCTGAGTTTGATACAGACTGTTCTGATATTTAGGTGGATGTGATATTGTGCACTGTTACATTCCATATGTTTTTCTTGTATTTGAAAACTGTTAAACTTACAAAGTGTTTCTTTGAAGAGCTCCATTTAAAGGGTCAGTATGTAAAAAGTGACCTCGACCTAATTTGATTTCTCATACAAAGAGGATTAAAACGGGATGATTTACAATAAAAACAAATTAGCCTAAATTGCTAATTTAGCCTATAAAGGTTAAAAAGCATAAGAGACCAGTCTAAAAGTGTCATGATTTGCCCCGCGGGGCAGAGAGACAGACCAACGTGCCAACTGCAGTTTGTGGCATTTATTAACAAACACAAAGTTCCAATGTGCATCAAAGCAAAAATCCAAACAGAAGACAAGGTAAACTTCATCATAGCAGTCTGTCGTGGGCGACAATGACTGTTTCATTTAGGTCTGATCAGATTCCTCCTCACAGCTCTGTCCTTAGCCTTCCGCTGCCAGGAACTCCTGTCTATATCCAACTTCTTCAAGTTTCTTTTTACAGTGTCTTTAAATCTGAGCCTTGGTTTACCCTGATTGCATTTGCCCTCACATAACTGTGAGTAGAGTAATTGCCAAGGGAGACGCTGGTGGTCCATCCTCTCAACATGTCCGAGCCATCTCAGGTTCATCTGTATTAGCATGTCCTCCATTGATGGTAGACCAGCTTGTTTCAACACTTCTATGTTGGTTATCTTGTCTTTCCATGAGATGTTCATTATGGCTCGAAGGTGTCTCATCACGTACGTGTGGAGTTTCTTCACCTGTACTCTGTAGACAGTCCAAGTTTCAGCACCGTACAATAGAGTAGCCAGTACTGTTGCTCTGTACACTTTGCAATTCACACGGATTGACACATGTCGATTGTTCCACAGTCTTTCCCTCAAGTTTCCAAACACAGCGCTCACTCTTCCCATTCTGAGAGATAGTTCATCCTCCAGCCTAGCATTCTCTGAAACAGTACTCCTGAGATACTTGAAAGTCTTGCACTTGACTAGTGGCTCTGTACCAATGCTGATCTCTTCTGGTAGTGATGTTGATAATTGGAACTTTGGTGGTTCATAAAGGCACTCTGTCTTCTTGATGTTGATTTGAAGGCTGAATTGGCTAGCTGCTCTTGCAAATTTCTCCACTAAAGATTGCATATCTTCCACACTGTGTGCAACTAGAGCACTGTCGTCGGCAAAGAGCATTTCTCTTACTACCTTTATCGATGTCTTACTCTTGGCTTTAAGCTGTGCCACATTGAACAACTCTGTTTCTTTCCTTGTTTGAATGTATACTCCTTCTGAAGTGTCTCTGAAGGCCACCTCAAGCATGGCTGCCAGATATAGCGAGAAGAGTGTAGGTGCCAGCACACACCCTTGTTTCAAGCCGTTGCTGACTGAAAAGTCTTTAGATACTGAACCACTCATTGCCACGTTTGCTTGCATACCTGTATGGAGTGCCTCGATCAGGCTGACAAACTTCTCTGTAAAACCATATTTCTTGAGTACCTGCCAAAGTCCTTGTCACGATACAGTATTGAAGGTTTTACTGAAGTCTATGAAGACTACATAAAGCGGCATGTTGTGTTCGATACACTTTTCTTGAACCTGTTTCAAGCAGAAAATCATGTCCATTGTGCTTCTTCCACATCTAAAGCCGCACTGGGTTTCCGGTAGTACATTCTGCGAGATGTGTTCATTGAGTCTGTTCAGTAGTACACTTGAGAGAATCTTACCAACAGTGGCTAGCAGTGATATACCTCGGTAATTTCCACAATGTTTTCTGTCACCTTTCTTGAACAAAGTCACAATACTTGCATCCTTCCAGTCTTGAGGTACTTTCTGGGCATCCCATATCTCTTGGATGAGCTTGTGAAGGCAGTTGGTCAGCTGAACACCACCAAATTTCCACACTTCTGCTGGAATTCCATCCCTTCCTGGAGCTTTACCATCCTGTGTTGTCCTGATAGCTGCCATTAGTTCATCAAAATTTGGTGGTTCATCCAGGCTTGACACAGCTGGTTGCTGCACTAGAGCTTCTTTAGCCTCTTCAATGAGATCTCCAGGGTTGTTTAGTAGTTGGTCAAAGTGGTCTGCAAATCTGTCCAGGATCTTGTCTTTCTCCTGCAAAACCGTTTCACCATCCATAGCCTTTAGTTGGATCAATCCTCTTGGTTTAGGGCTGTAGATTTCTCTCAAACCTGTGAAGAATGTTTTCATGTCCTTCCTGTCTGCTGCAGTTTGAAGTTCCTCCGCTTTTTCATCCTACCAGTTGGACTTCATCTCTCTGGTGTACTTCTGTAGCTCACTCTGAGCCTTTGAGTATTTCTTCTTCTTCGACCTTGTGTTACACTGTAGGTTTTCCTGCCTAGCTGTATTTCTCACTTCTAGTAGTTTCTTCAGGTGTTCATCATGCTCATCAAACCAATCTTGATGTTTCCTCTCAGGGTGGCCTAATACATCACTCGCAGTTTGATACACCGTATCCTTCAGTGTTGCCCATTTCTCTTCTATGTCATTCTCTGAGTTGTTGCTGTCCCAATCTTTCAAGTTTTCATCCATTTCCTGTGTAAGATCTTCATGCTTCTTTTGGCCTTTCAGTGCACTAGTGTTTAGCTTCCGTGGTGGCTTTGCACCCATCCTGCAGTGCTGTTTTCATCTCCAAATCCTTAATCTCGATCTCAGCATAACATGACCCATGAGACAGGTAGTACTGGTTTTCATGGTTATCCGGTAGCAAGCAAGCCAATGCCTGACCTGACAAAAACAAGGTAAACTTACAGGTAGAGTATCAGAACTCACCCACCAGAACGGGGAAGAGATTCTGGTGGCGAGGAGAAAGTTATCACTATTAAGACTGCGGCAAAATGAAATGAAAACGCTGTCCTTAAATAAGGTTGGAACAAATAACACAAGTACTGCCAGGTGTGGGGTCACATGAGCGGGCAGAAGGGAGCAATGATTAATAATTTGGATCAGCTGGAAGTAATGAGAGGAGAGCGACCGGCTGACAGCTGACAGGGCTATGCCCATGTTGTTGCTCCCCTGGGTAGCGGCCCAGGAGGAGGAAACGTGCATGTGGAAGTTAACTCTCCAACCTGTGATAGAGAATCGGCAAAACACGTTCGTTATTTCACACAAGGAGTTTTATTCTTCCAAGTCATTCACATGACCAACATCAACTGACTAGTATTTACTATCAAAGTCCATAGTTTCTCTCTTATTGTCTGATCACATCTTATCCAAATGTCTTTTTCACCTCTTACATAACTATTAACTATTTCCAACCCTCTACACTCTCCCCCACTTCAAATAAATGTCTCCCGACATTTCATGTTCTAGGGTGACTTAATGCATGAGAGTGTACCAATTATAACCATGGGACTGAGGTTGGGTGAGGTAGTGGAATGGCATATAGTTTTGAGTTAGCGGCACAGGGGTAGGGAGTAGGACAGGTCTTACGTCTGCAGTCCAAGGCTGGTACGATGGCTGTCCCAGGACGTCGTAGGTCAGTCTCTCTACTGGCCTTGCTCTCCGCTGTGACCTTCTCAGTTCCTCCTGTTCTCTATCCATCACCTCCACTTGTCCTTGACGTTCTTCCTGCAGCAAAGCTGGTCCATCCATTTGCTCCTCAGCATCCCGCTGAACGGGGACCGGTTCCTGCCTTACTGGTGGGCAGAACTCTCTAGCTGTCGCTCGAAGCCTTTGCTGATTTTGAGGATTTTGCTCTGGCATGACAGGTACTGGTTGCTGAGTGTTTTGGTCTGGGAGATTTGAGGCATTTTGCTGACGATTTACGGGTCTGTAACATGGGATTTGGCTACGGAGGTTGTAGCGGTAAGTATTTTCCTCTTCTTGCTCCGAGCTGTCATTGTCTGTGTTGTCACTGTTAGGATTTGTCTCTGTCCTCTTCTTCCGTTTCTGTTTTGTCTTTTCTTTTGCAGGCAGTTCTTCTTCTAAAGGCAAGTCATTTACAGGCAACAGCAGGTTTCTGTGTAACACTCGCATCACTTGGCTGCCTCTCTCTGCTTGTACTTTATAGACTGGTCCATCTCCCACTCTCTCAACTACGTGATGTACTGCTGACTCCCAGTAAGCGCGCAGTTTCCCTGGGCCTCCTCTTTCAGAGAGGTTTCTGACCAACACCCTGTCGCCTGGTTGGAGTGTGACACCTTTTAAGCGTTTGTCGTACTGCTTTTTGCCTTTATCTGAAGACTTTTGACTGTTTTCTGCAGCGATTTTGTAAGCAACACGCATCCTATCAGCCCATTTTTTAGCGTAGGTTTGATGGCTGTGTGTGTCAGTGTCTTTTGTCTGGTTCAATAGTAGATCTACAGGCAACCTTGGGACTCTGCCATATAAGAGGAAAAATGGAGAATAGCCTGTTGACTCGTGTCTTGTACAATTGTAAGCATGTACAATTTGGGGTAGGTGATCCTTCCATTCACTTTTTTTCTCCTCCTGTAGGGTATGAAGCATTTGGAGTAGTGTACGATTCAGGCGCTCCACGGGGTTGCCCTGCGGATGGTATGGAGTGGTTCGTGAGTGAGAAATTCCAGACAGTTGTTGTAATCTGTGGAAGAGACTGTTTTCAAACTCACGTCCCTGATCGTGATGCAACTTCTCAGGGTACCCGAAACGAGGAATAAAATCCTGAAATATCTTTTCTGCAGCTGTTTTGCCTGATTTATTCCTTGTAGGGTATGCCTGTGCGAAACGAGTGAAATGGTCCACTAGTACGAGGATGTACTCATACCCTCCTTTACTTGGCTCAAGGTGTAAGTAGTCGATGGAGATTAACTCAAAGGGAGCACTGGTTGTGATAGAGCCCATTGGAGCTCTCTGGGGAACATTTGGGTGTTTTTGTTTGATGCACGGACATTTTTTTGTTACATAATCTTCAACATCTTGTTGCATACATGGCCAATAGAAACGCTCACGGGCCAGATGTATCACCTTATCACACCCTATATGACCCATGTCATTGTGTAAACTCTTTAACACCATCGGCTTTAGCTGTTCAGGTAGGACAAGTTGTTTGCTGTGCTCTGTCTTTCTGTACAATAATCCATTGTCAACTTCCAACTTGTTCCACTCATACAGTAGTCTCCGTGTCCGTTTACTCATTGTCCGTCTATCTTTATCGTTTGGTGTCCATCCTTTGAGTTTGAGTGAGATTACTTCTCTAATTGACTCATCGTCTTGTTGAGCAGCATTGATGTCTTTAGGCGTCATGCTCAAAACACTGTCAGTTGGCACATTGTTGTCATTAGAACTCAGTTGTAACGCAGCTATCCATGGCACATCACTGTTTTGTGCTGCCTTGCTCCCTTGCCACACTGCGGACACTACTTCCGGTAAAACTGTCTCTGTGAACTCATTCATTTGCTCTTGCAGATCTAATGGGTGTCTGGACAACATATCTGCATCTGCATTCCTTTTCCCTGGCCTATACTTGATATCAAAATGGAAGTCAGCCAACTCCCCGACCCACCTATGACCCACTGCATTCAACCTGGCTGAACTGAGGACATAGGTTAAAGGATTGTTATCTGTATAGACAGTAAAAGTCGGTGCATAATACAGATAGTCACGGAATTTGTCGCAGATGGCCCACTTGAGAGCTAGAAACTCTAGTTTACCGGAATGTAAGTGATAATTCTTCTCGGCCGGTGTGAGAGTTCTGGATCCATAGCCAATCACCTTAAGTTTGTTTTCTTGTTTTTGATACAAGACGGCTCCCAGGCCTTTGTTTGACGCATCTGTATGCAATACAAATGGAAGGTCCAAATTGGGATAGGCTAGAATGGGAGGATTAGTCAGAATGTCCACAAATCTTGACACAACTCCCTGATGTTCACTGGTCCATATTATTGGTGTGCAAGAAGGAAGCTGGTTTCTGTCTCCTTTCTTTGTTTGTCCTTTACTCCTTTTTGGTGCTGGTTTATTGTCATTGCTTGTTTCATTAGTGCTCTGGAGGAGTTCGAACAAGGGTCTCGCCAGACGTGAAAAATCTTGAATAAATGATCGGTAATAACTGAGAAAACCCAGTAATGTTCTGAGTTCTCCGACTGTGCGAGGGTTCTTGTCTTTCAGAGCGAACACAGCATCCAAGTCTTTTGGGTCAATCTGGACTCCTTCTCCCAACACTAGCCTACCCAGGTAGCGTACTTGGTTTTTGAACAGTTCACATTTGGCTGGCCAAAGTTTTATGCCGTGTTGTCGCATTTTGCACAAAACCTGTTTAAGGTGTTCTACGTGCTCATCAAAGGTTTTGGAGTAACACAGTACATCGTCCAAGTAAGGCACGCAACACTCGTCTCTGATCCCTTCTAACACCCCCTCCATACACCTTTGGAATGCGGCCGGTGCGTTTGACAACCCGAATGGAACCCGCACCCACTCGTATAGTCCCCAGGGTGTGCTAAAAGCAGTTAAATGTCTTGACTCCTCACTTACAAAACCCTGATGGTAGGCACTTCCCTGATCCAATATGGAAAACCAGGAGTTACCCCCAAGACTGTCCAGTAGATCTTGTATCCGTGGTAACGGATGCCTGTCAGGTATGGTTTTTCGGTTCAGCTCACGAAAATCAACACACAAGCGCAAAGTATTATCCTTTTTACGCACACACACTACTGGCGACGAGTTGTTTGACACTGATTTCCTGATCCAGCCCCTGCTTAAAAGGTTTTGAACATACTCCTTCACCTCTTTATACAGTGGTCTTGGAATGGAGTTGTAACTTTTCTGCACGGGTGTGTTGTCAGTGGTGTTGATTTTTAGCTGTAGTCCAGGAATACATCCAATGTCTCCTTCATCATGAGCAAACACATCAGACTGTTCATAGAGCATCTGCCGAACCACCTCCCGATCACCCTCTGAGAGATGGTCTAAATTGACATTAGGGTGTCATCTCAGGTGTGAGGGGGCAGTGCTTAATGTTTCTTCACCCTCACCTTGACTGTCACATGTCACTTGAGCAGAGTGACAAAATGGCTTGTCTGTAGTTTTGGTTGCATTTTCAGCACTGGAACAAACATTTACAGGTTTGTATTCAGTGATCTCTGAAATAAGTCCTAAAACAGTCTTTGGATTTAGAAAAATGTTGTGCTTTGTTGAGTTTTGGATTGGGATTTTGACAGTTTTTGAAGCACCAGCGGGTACATCAATAAGAGCTGGGAATAACTCCAACCCATCCGGTAAGTTACATTTCACAGCTGGCTCGAACAACATTTCTCCTCCTCCAGGGAATGCTCTGATGTGACATTTTACCATACAGATTTGGCTACTGTGAACAGTGAGTCCTTTTTTCCCAACTCTCACCACTGGACTTTCTGGTTCATTTTCTATTGACTTGGCGTGGACAACAGAGATGAGTGATTCAACATTACCTTTCTGGACCTTTAAGGTCTCTGACAGTAAGCCCACTAAGCTAATATCGTCACTTTGTTCACCGTTTGCCATTATTATCTCTTGGATCACATTAAAGCCCAGCAGCGGAGTGCTTAAACGCTGCTGACTGACAAGCATTGGAACATACAAGGATACAGAACCATACTGTGAACTTGTGATCTCGAGCAGGGCATCTATCCACCCCTCGAACGGAACATCTGTTCCATTGGCTGCGGTGATTTCGAGTGGATGGCCTGGGAGTAGGCTCTCGAGTGGCTGTATTTTCACATTTGGTAAGGCTGCTTGTACACATGACTTTTCAACAATGCTTACTTGTGCCCCACTGTCCAATAACATCTGTAGGTTTACTCCATTTAACTGGCAACCGATCATACACCTACCGCCAATGAGCTGTGCCACACGCTTTGTGTTGGGTGACTTTTGGGACTTGGCAGTAGTCTGTTTGGAGTTCCGTCTTTTAGTGTTGTGGGACTCTGCTGGTGGTTCAGTCACTGGTGGTCCCTCCCCAGCGACCTCCTCCAGTTTCCCGACACATTGCTTTTCTGAAGGCAACCTATTGCTCTGTGCCCCTCCTCTCCACATCGAAAACAGTGTGCGCAGCGCTCAGTCTCTTGGGCGGTACACTTTTGGCACTTTCCTTTCACTGCAGGTTTCAGTGCTGGCTGTTTAGGGACAGGTGCTGTGGGACTGGTGTTTACTGTATTTACCATTGGGGTTAGGGCCTTTTCTAAACTCTTGGTTAGGGAGGAGACCTGTGCCGTCAGCTCCTGGATAGCTACACGATTAGCTTGGACTTCAGTGTGCATTTTAATAGAGCTTTGATCTGTCTCTACCTGTGCCGCATTAACACTGGTGACTTTCTGTTTATGACTTTGTCCCAACCTACTTAATCTCTCTGTCTCTTCACTAACAGAATTTGCTATGAGCTCCAGGATGGAGTCATCTGTGACACTGGTGTTTGAGATGTGAGGTTTAAGGTCTCTCCTGACATAAGAGTATTTTTCATTCAAACCCTGATACAATGAATGGATAAACACACCTTGTACCAACTCGTTGTCATAATGAAACCCACTACTGTTTTTAGTTGCAATCAGCACACGCTGTTTTAGCCCCGTCTATACATAAACTGTTGTGGTGTTTCTTTGTCATTTTGCTTAGCATTACTCAGCTCCTGAAATAATTCAGTGCTGCTTTTCTCGCGTAGATGTGTCCTTAAGAAACGTTTTAACTCAACTACAGTAAGGCTATCTTTGGTTACAAGCATATCTTTAAAGGTACCAGGCTTAATTATCTTAAACACCGTTCTGATAACCTCAGCCTCTGTGAACCCTTCATTTAGCCCTTCATCAAGCTGTTTGCACAAGTTATTGTAACTCAAGTCAGAATCAAAATCAGAGATTTGACCACCATAAATCTTGTACTCTCTACGTGGCAACAGTGACGTAAGTTCAGTCAGTCTGACTAACCCTGGGTCAGGAACTACAGATGGTGATGTCGGATGGTTCTTCCCTGATGGTGCTGCAGCTCCAGTGGTCACAGGAACTACTATGACCGGATCATCGTCGGGTGACACCTCTGCATCCACTTCTCCAGCTGCTGTGGGCCGTTGTAGTTCAATGATGAGGTCACGGAAAGCAAGCAGGCGAGACATCCCCTGGTCCTCAAGGCTCTTCAGTTGTGGACTTCTCAGCGAGTCAACAATGAAGTCGAAGAGTTCCACTTCGGTCGATTCTGCGCCTGGCAAATCTTCTCCCACCTCATCCTTGAACGACTCAGCCAGCTTGTAAAGAACGTTTCTGCGGCGGGCAATGGTCAGCTGGCGAAGCTCTTGCTGGATTTCCCATCTCAGATCATGTGGAGCAGACATGGCTGTGGTCTCCTGTAGTCAGTCGCTTAGGTCAATGGCTCAGGAACAGGTGGTCAGCATTCCTTGGTTCTTCAATGATTAGTGCCAGACCAGTAGGTGGCGCTAATCCCGGACGAGCCCCCAAAATTGTTGCTCCCCTGGGTAGCGGCCCAGGAGGAGGAAACGTGCATGTGGATGTTAACTCTCCAACCTGTGATAGAGAATCGGCAAAACACGTTCGTTATTTCACACAAGGAGTTTTATTCTTCCAAGTCATTCACATGACCAACATCAACTGACTAGTATTTACTATCAAAGTCCATAGTTTCTCTCTTATTGTCTGATCACATCACCATTAAACAAAACACAATCATGTCCATTTATCACAATTTCCGATTTGACATTAACTGTATACTTAACATTCTTAACAAATTACTCTAACATGGAATGAATTATTGGTTTTATCTCCTTCCCATGTATATAGCTTTTAACTTGTTCAAATGTTTATATTTTAAACAATAACCCATGAACTTACATTTACATTAATCATTTTAAGCACTGTCATAAATGTACAGCATGTGGTGTTATTCTTAACAATTCACTGACCTGGCCACTGTGTACCTAACACACTTACAATAGTATTCCTGGTATTCGGTAATACCCCCGAAATGTGCACACTTGGTGACAAATCAAACCAGTAAATGTCGTACTGTATGAAAACTGTTTCATAACTGTCTTTAAATAAAGTAAGCAAATGGTTTCCAACATGTGGGCGGATTTCACTGTTGTGGCACGTCCCATACACTCGATCAATAACATTAGCAGGTTAGCTTATACAACAACACATCAACTTTAACAGAAATACCCTTACAAACCCGCTTTTCGCCTCACACTTATCACAATATAATCTCGGACATCCTAGGACTCTTACAGTTTATATTGCACTCTTGAATTATTAGTATTTACCAACCTGTGATAGAGAATCGGCAAAACACGTTCGTTATTTCACACAAGGAGTTTTATTCTTCGTACTCCAGTGCGTGAGTCTACTCTCTATCACTGTGTGACATGCGCCATCTATTGGTCGGCGTATGGAACTGCACTCAACTCACATGAGTTATAATGGAACCAGGTGGATTACAAATGCATTGTAGAAAAATAAACAATTAAGGAATAACATAAAATTGTAGGGGTGCCTGTTTTTCTTAAATTTTCTTATCCAAATGTCTTTTTCACCTCTTACATAACTATTAACTATTTCCAACCCTCTACACCCACATGAAGCACCAACCAGGAAATGCCCTGACAGCTGTCAACGGCGATAAGGAATTTAGAAGAATAAAATATAAACAAGTACAAACTGAGAAATAGGTACCAATTGATAGAGAATCAGAACTTAGTAAAACTAAGATAAGCCTTTATTAGTCCCACAACGGGGAAATTCCAGGATTGCAACAGCACAGGGATAGCAACACTCAGAGCAACAATCAGAAGGCAAGAAAAAAAACAAGCAAGCAGGAGCAGCTAATATACATATGTACGTATTACTATAAAATATATATATACACACACACACAGACACACAGTGCAGAGCATTGTAGCTGGATGGAATAAATACATGAATATATGAACACACAGTGCAGAGCATTGTAGCTAGATGGAACAAATATGTAAATATATAAACACCCACAGTACGGAGCATTGCAGCTAGGTGGAATAAACATGCAAGTATACAAACACACACAGTGCGGAGCAATGTAGCTAGATGGAATAATATGTAGATATATAAAAACACAGTGCGGAGCATTGTAGCTAGATGGAATAAATATATAGATATATAAATATAAACACACCCAGTGCTGAGCATTGTAGCTAGATGGAATAAATATGTAAATATATAAACACACACAGTGCAGAGCATTGTTGCTAGGTGGGATGAAACAGCATAACCGTCTATTTAGTTATCCTACATGGTATGATCATGTGCCCATACATATTCTCACCCTCCATAGCGACCGGTATGTTCCTAGTTGTATACCGGAGAGGACCATAGTGTAAGTCTGTTGCATCTTTTGCATTCAAAAAACTATTAGTTTGTTGTAGTTTGTCTTTTTGCTATCTCTGTGAGCAGCCCTGCTTAGGTTGTACAGTCTGACAGCCGTTGGTAGGAAGGACCTACGAAACCTCTCGGTTGTGCACCTGGGATGATGTAGTCTGCTGCTAAATGAGCTCCTCAGTGCATCCAGTATGTCCTGCATAGGGTGGAACTCGGACTCCAGCAGAGATGACAGTTTAGCCACCGTCCTTCTCTCTCCTATCTCCTCCATCGGATCAAGGCGCTGCCCCAGGACAGAGCTAGCTTTCTTAATCAGTTTGTTCAGTCTCTTCCTATCGGCTGCAGTAATGCCACTGCCCCAGCAGACCACTCCAAAAGTGATGGCTGATGCCACCACCGTGTCGTAGAATGACTTCAGCAGCGCCCCTTGTACACCAAAAGACCTGAGTCTCCTCAGCAGGAACAGCCTGCGCTGTCCCTTCTTGTAGAGTGCGTCAGTATTGTGTGACCAGTCTAGTTTATTGTTCAGATGAATACCCAGGTACTTATAGGATGTCACCATCTCGATGTCTGTTCCCTATATATTTACTGGTGCTGTGAGGGGCTGCCCATGCCTGCGGCAGTCCACCACCAGCTCCTTAGTTTTCCTCGCGTTGATCTGGAGGCAGTTCCGATGGCACCAG
This sequence comes from Pholidichthys leucotaenia, assembly GCA_020510985.1. Lineage (NCBI taxonomy): Eukaryota > Metazoa > Chordata > Actinopteri > Cichliformes > Pholidichthyidae > Pholidichthys > Pholidichthys leucotaenia. Next base: position 218,083,389 of record CM035846.1, on the reverse strand, counting down.
TCCACAAAGTCCTGGATAAGCCCTCTGTACTCAGCTTCATCTCCGTTGGAGATGAGACCAACGATCGCAGAGTCATCAGAGAACTTCTGTAGATGGCAATGTGTTGTGTTGTGTGAGAAGTCCGCAGTATAAAGAGTGAACAGGAAGGGAGCCAGCACCGTTCCCTGGGGGGCCCCCGTGCTACTGATGATCGTGTCGGAAACACAGTCCCGGGTTCTCACAAACTGAGGCCGGTTCGTGAGGTAGTCCAGGATCCATGATGACAGGTGCTGGTCCACCCCTGCGCGCAGCAGCTTGTCCTTCAGGATCATCGGTTGGATGGTGTTGAAAGCACTGGAGAAGTCAAAGAACATGATCCTCACCATATTCCCGGGCTTCTCCAGGTGGGACAGAGAACGGTGAAGGAGGAAGATCACCGCATCCTCCACCCCAATGCCATGCTGGTAAGCGAACTGGAGTGGATCCATCGCTGGTTCCACCAGGGGGCGGAGATGAGCAAGGAGCAGTCTCTCCAGGGTCTTCATCAAGTGGGACGTCAAGGCCACCGGTCTGTAGCTGTTCAGGTCTTTGGGGTGGGAAGTTTTTGGTACAGGTACCACACAAGATGTTTTCCACAGCTGTGGTACCCTCCCCAGTTTCAGGCTCATGTTGAAGATATACATCACAATCCCACACAGCTGGTCTGCACAGGACTTGAGGAGCTTTGCGCTGATGCCGTCCGGTCCCGACGCCTTCCTCGCCTTGATCTTCCTCAGCTCCGTCCTCACCTGGGTCTTGGTCAGGGTCAGGATGGGGGGCTGTGTGTTGGGAGTGGGGGGGGTGTCGGTGGAGTGGGGAGTGGGCAGCAGGACTTGATTTCTTAGAGGCAGCAGTGGTTGTTGTGCAGACAGGGGGGAGGGCGGTTGGTCAAATCTATTGAAAAACAGATTCAGGTTGTTCGCCCACTCCCTGCCCCCCGTGGCCTGGGGGGAGGTATTCTGGAGCCCCGAGATGGTTTTGAGGTTTCTCCAGACCCCGCTGATGTCGCTCTGTTGCAGCTTGTCCTCCATCTTCTTCCTGAAGCTGTCCTTGCCTTCTCTGATCTTTCTCCTCAGCTCCCTCTGTACGGACTTCAGCATCTCCCTGTTCCCCGACCTGAAGATCCTCTTCTTCTCTCTCAGAAGTGTTTTTATCTCAGGGTTGATCCAGGGTTTGTTGTTTGAGTGACGCCGTATGGTCTTGGTGGGAACGGATTTGTCCACACAGAAGCTGAGGTAGCCCGTGAAGGTGTGAATGAGGCCATCGATGTCCTCACCATGTGGATCGCAGAGCTGCTTCCAGGCAGTGGCTTCAAAACAGTCCTTTAGAGTGTCCATTGTCTCCTCAGACCATAACTCCACAGTGTGCATGGCCGGAGGTTGTCTGTGCACTAGGGGTTTGTACACCGGTCGGAGATGAACCAAGTTGTGATCCGTTCTCCCAAGTGGGGGGAGTTGTGATGAGGTGTACGCCTCCTTAGTGTTTGCGTAGAACAAATCCAGTGTTTTATTGTCTCTAGTGTGGCATGTGACATACTGGGTGAAAGTGGGCAGAATGGGAGACAGTGAAACGTGGTTGAAATCGCCTGAGATGAGGAGAAGAGCATCTGGGTGTTCTGTCTGCAGCCTGCTGGTTACTGAATGGATGACGTCACGCGCTGTCCCAGCGTTCTCCGTCGGATTTGCATAAACAACAATGCAGATCACGTGTGAGTGTTCTCTCGGGAGATATGTAGGCCTCATGCTAACAGCTAGCAACTCAATGTCTTTGCTGCAGTGTCGTTGTTTAACAGTGATATGTCCCGGTCTGCACCAGTTGTTGTTAACATACATTATCACTCCTTATTCATTAAAGTGACGTGACGTGAGTGTTACACAGACCCTGTGGCTATGCAGGACTAAAGGTGTCTTCACATCAAACACGAACGGGCGAATTTTTTGTGCAACATGATTACATTATTAACATTATTAACTAAGGCATAAACAGGAAAATAAAAAACATTGCAAGGAAAACAAAAACCAAAAGGCACAAAAATACAGCAAATATATAAATACAGAGAAAAAGCCCCGAGACTGAGCATGGCGGAAACCTCCAGTGTTCAGCTCGTAACAAAAAAGAGGAAAAACCTAACTCTAATATAGGAAGATCTAATCCTAAAATAGGTGATCTGACTGGTTAACTCAGGGTAATGTCTACTTAACAGAGGTGATTTCATTTAATTTGTTTTCTTTTTTAAAGTGACGTGACGTGAGTGTTACACAGACCCTGTGGCTATGCAGGACTAAAGGTGTCTTCACATCAAACACGAACGGGCGAATTTTTTGTGCAACATGATTACATTATAACTCAATGTAAACACACGAACAGACATGAATTCAGTCTGTGTGAGATGCAGACAGGCAAAGTTGTCTTTATAACTTCTGCAGCAGTGCTGAACCTGCTGCGGAAATCCCCAAAATAACATCATGCTTAGGTTTACATTATCCGACGGGGGGGGGGGGGGGCTCACCTGAAAAAGTTGTCCTTGCTTCGAAAACTTGATGGGTGTTTCCATTGCTAGCTTGCTAGCCTTGTTAGCACGTCCGTGGCAGGAATCCGTAGGTAAATAACTCTGACATCCCGATTCAGCTGAAGAGCCCCAGGTCCTTCTGTCTCTAGTTGAGTGTCAGTCTCATTTTCAAACTAGTTTACTCTCTAACTTTGATACTTTTACTTTGATGATGGCAGAATCTCAAAGCTAGCTCTCTCCCTCCAACTTGAATGCACGAATGCGTGAGTTTGCGTGTGCTCGCCTCTTTCCATTGACTTTGCATGTATTCGCACCGCTTGGTCTGAAGGCACCTTAGCACAAGGACAAGATTAATGTAGTAGAAAAGATGAATGGTTACAGTTGTAACATTTTCAAACTGGGCCAAAATTAAAAATTTAATGTAGAATATTAAAAAAAAACTAAGCCGCAGTGATAAGGAAGCTGTGTGTGACCATAACAAAGACCTCATAATATTCTAGTTTACTGAGATGTACTACTATAGGTTAGTGCATCTCTGGCCATAGAAGCCTTGTTGTTTACCTTTGATTAGTGTATTTCAGTATATTAAACTATTGTGAGTGTGTGGGATTTTTTTCCAACACATTTCAAATTTATAAACTTTAGCATTTTATACTATACATTGCACCGACAGTGAACGATATAAAGCCTTTTTTCAATTTAATATTGATTATTATGGCCATATTTTTTAAACTGAATTACAAAACATAAAAAATAAATTTATTGAAATGCACTGGTATTATTTTCTGTTGGCTTCATTGAGCAATAACTTACAAGTCTTGCTGTGACTGAGTGTGAGGCAGCCAGGATGAGAATCAGTGCCTCCAAATCTGAGTCCATGGTCCTCAGCAGGAAAAGGGTGGATTGTCCTCTTCGAGTTGGGGACAAAGTCCTGCCTAAGTGGAGGAGTTTAAGTATCTCCGGGTCTCATTCACGAATGAGAGCAGAATGGAGTGAGAGATTGACAGACGGATTGGAACAGCGTTTGCAATCATGCGGACGTTTTACCAGTCCGTTGTGGTGAAGAGGGAGCTGAGCTCTAAAGCAGAGCTGTCAATGTACTGGTCAATCTACGTTCCTACCCTCACCTATGGTTGTGAGCTTTGGGTAATGACCGAAAAAAAGAGATTGCAGATACAAGTGCCTGAAATGAGCTTTCTCCGTGGGATTGCTGGAGTCACCCTTAGAGATAGGGTGAGGAGTTCAGTCATCCGGCAGAGGCTCAGACTAGAACCGCTGCTCCTCCACATTAAAAGGAGCCAGTTGAGGTGGTTTGGGCATTTGATCAGGATGCCTGCTGGACACCTCCCAGTTGAGGTGTTTTTGGCTCGTCCCAGTGGGAGAAGACCCCAGGGCAGACCCAGGACACACTGGAAAGACTACATCTCCCTGCTGGCCTGGGAATACCTTTGTGTCATCTGTGAAGAGCTGGAGCAGGTGGCCGGGGAGAGGGAAGTCTGGGCTTCTCTCCTTAAACTGCTGTCTCTGTGACCCGGACCTCCGGAAAAGTGGTAGAAGATGGATGGTTTAAATTGCTTGTGTAAACTTGAGCTCATTAATCTGAATCTAGCCTGTTTTCTTCCTAAACTATACCAGACTGATGCACTACAACAAAACATCTTCCTCTGTCATGTTTCCTTAATAGTCAGCCCACGAGAGGAATGCAGCACCAGAGAATACACTCATGACACTGAGAAGCACAACAAAACAGTTTTTATTGAATTTCAAAAAGTGGAGCACACCTAGAGAAAACGTCACTCTCCAGGGGAAAATGCAGCCTGCGGAGAGAGACAAAGCTGTTAGTGGGAGAAGGGAGACAGGGAAGTGGGGAACACAAATTGGCCACTTACATGAGCCGAGCAGAGAGCCCAACAGAATATACCCAGGGAGAATAGACGGACCAGCAGGATGACGCTGGTGAGAGATGAAGGGGAATGAACTGGGCAGTCTGACCGGGTGGAGATACACAGCTGCAGCAGGAGTGAGGATGATGAGGCAGATGAGTACACAACAATCCCCGAAGACACACTGCTACAGAAGGCAGCAACATGAAAGGAGAAGAGGAGAGAGAAGATTTTAACTTTAAGAAAACTTGTCTAAACAAACAATACTTGCTCGTTGTACTCGAGGCAGTTACACCAACGAGCCAGCACCGAGGCTGCCACTAGATGGTCCTTATAAGCGCTGGCGAGGAGGAGACAGCAGATGCATCTACTCAAACAGGTGCAGTAATCACCTGCAGAGCTGGGGAAACAGGACGGAGGGGGCACGCGCTCACCTGGATATGACAGTGCTCTCTCCTGAAGGAGCACCTCCTGGCGGTCCACTAGGCTTGTCTGCATGGGCTCGATGGAAGGCCTGGACCATACCCTTGTCGTGAAAGTGAGATCTTGGAATCCATGACCTTTCTTCTGGGCCGTAGCCCTCCCAGTGGACGAGATAGTGTAGGCTTCAGCCCCGGCGGCGAACGGCCAGAATCCTTCTGACGGTATAGGTGGTCTGGCCATCCAGGGTGGAGGAGGGGGAGGCGCTTCGGAGGGGGGGGGGGGAGGACAGAGGGGACTGGCGGAGAGGGGCTTGATGTGAGAGACGTGGAATGTCGGGTGCACTCGGAGGGTCCGCGGGAGCTGTAGGCAGACCGAAGTATCGTTGATGATTTTGTTGATGACGTACGGGCCCAGGAAGCGGGGTGAAAGCTTCCTGCTGTTCTCCGTCTTGAGAGCAGTCTGGTCCGCCGATAACCACACACACTGCCCGACCGTGTACTTCGGAACTGGGGTCCGCTTCCGATTGGCGCATAGGCGGTTGCGCTCCGTGGAGCGGAGAAGGGCAGCTCTGGTGGACCTCCAGAGTCGGCAGCAGCGGCACCCCCACGGACGGCACCATGACTTCCCTCTCTGCCACCAGCAACGGGGTGGGGGGGGTATACCCCATCGAAGCCTCAAAAGGGGTGAGCTCCATGGCAGCAGAAATGGCAGAGTTATGGGCATATTCCACCCAGGTCAGGTGTGTGCTCCACGTTGAGGGGTTTTCGGCTGCTATGCATCTGAGGGTGGCCTCCAGGGACTGGTTAGTATGCTCAACCTGCCCGTTGCTCTGAGGATGATGACCAGAAGTGAGACTGACTGATATTCCCAGGGTCCAGCAGAATGACCTCCAAACCTGGGACATAAATTGAGGACCCCGGTCAGACACGATGTCCATGGGGATGCCATGAAGGTGGATAACGTGGGTTGTGATCAGATCGGCGGTTTCAGCAGCTGAAGGAAGTTTGGGGAGTGGGATAAGGTGGATGGCCTTAGAAAAACAGTCCACGACCGTGAGAATAACAGTTTTACCATGAGACGGAAGGAGTCCAGTGACAAAATCAAGGGAGATGTGAGACCAGGGAACACTAGGCACAGGTAGGGGATGGAGCAGGCCACCGGGGAGAGAAGAGTCAGACTTATTACGAACACAGGTCTGCCATGCCTTGACATAGTCCTGCACATCCCTCCGCAGGGTGGGCCACCAGAACACACGACGGACCAATTCGATGGTGCGGATGATCACAGGGTGACAAGCGAAGTGGCTAGTGTGGTCCCATTGGATGACATCACTGCGGAGGGCGGCAGTCACAAACAGGCGGTTCTTCAAGCACCCTGCTGGTTCTGGCTCCAGGGAGTGGGCCTGTCAGTCCCTCTGCTAAATATCCCAGGTAAGGGCTCCGGCAACACAAGAAGGTGAGATAATAGGCTGGGAGAGGGATGGGGGGCTGCGTGGTCAGGGTTAAATTGGCGGGACAGAGCATCCGGTTTGATGTTACAAGAGCCAGGCCGGTATGTGATGGTAAAATTAAACCTAAGGAAAAATAAGGCCCAGCAGGCCTGCCTGGCATTTAGTTGGCGGGCCGACGGGAGGTACTCTAAATTTTTATGGTCAGTCCACACGACTATAGGATGGGCCGCTCCCTCCAGCCAATGTCTCCACTCCTCCAATGCCAACTTAATGGCAAGAAGCTCTTGATCCCCTATGTTGTAATTCCTCTCGGCTGGCATGAGCTGCCAAGAGAAAAATGCACATGGGTGGAGCTTCTGGTCGGAGGCTTAATGCTGCGAGAGGACAGCTCCCACTCCCAAGTCAGAAGCATCCACCTCTCGGGTGAACTGGAGCTGGGGGTCGACCTGAGCCAAGATTGGAGTTTGAGAGAATAGGCTTTTTAATTTGGAAAAAGCCTGTTCTGCCACCTCGGTCCAGCGGAACGGTTCCTCAATGGAGGTCAGCTGTGTAAGAGGCTGTGCTACCATACTAAAGGGGAATGAACTGGGCAGTATGACCGGGTGGAGATACACAGCTGCAGCAGGAGTGAGGATGATGGGGCAGATAAGCGCACAACAATCCCTGAAGACACACCACTACAGATGGCAGCAACATGAAAGGAGAAGAGGAGAGAGAAGATTTTAACTTTAAGAAAACTTGTCTAAACAAACAATACTTGCTCATTGTACTCGAGGCAGTTACCCCAATAAGCCAGCGCCGAGGCTGCCACTAGATTGTCCTTATAAGTGCTGGCAAGGAGGAGACAGCAGGTGCATCTACTCATGCTGGTGCAATAATCACCTGCGGAGCCAGGGAAACAGGATGGAGGGGGCGCACGCTCACCTGGATATGACATTCCTCTGCTATACAAAAATAGGGGCCCCCAAAAGGCAGGAAATGCCCCTGCAGTGAACCTTACATTTTATCTTACCCAATGAACTGCCTACAAAAAAAAAGAATTATGATTGAAAAAACCTTTCTATGAATTTAGAATAAATGTGCATATACGGTATATACGTACATAGACCACATCTTCTCTAGGTAGAAAAATCTCGGGAAATTACCAGCAAATTTCTTTTTGTAAACCGATTGTTCTTCTTCAGGTCTTACAATACAAAATACAAAAAAAACAAAAACAAAAACACAATAACTGATCCTGAGAGATACTGAGAGAGATGCTGAGGATGTGTAAAGACAACTACAGGAGGAAGTGAGACGATAAACTCCAGCAGAAAAACATGTGGGATATGTGGACTGGAATGAAGCACATCGCTGGGTGTAAGGGGAGAGACAGACAGACATTGGGGAGCCTTGAGAGAGCTGATGAACAGAATCTGTTTTTTTAATAGGTTGAACTCACCGTGGCAGCACAGTGGAGTGGTTAGCACTGTGGCAGCACAGCAATTCACCCTTGGCTGGGGGATCCTGGGTTCGATCCCAGCCCCCGACCAGCAGTGATCTGTGTGGAGTTTGCATGTTCTCCCCGTGTCTGTGTGGGTTTACTCCAGGATTTCTCCGGTTTCCTCCCACATGCCAAAAACATGCAAATTAGGTTAATTGGCATCAAACTGGGGATTCTAAATTGTCCTTAGGTATGACTGTGAGAGGGAATGGTTATCTGTCTCTCTGTGTTGGCCCTGCGATGGACTGGCCATCTGTCCAGGGTGTACCCTGCCTCTCGCCCAAAGATGCTGGGATAGGTTCCAGCCCCCCCGCGACCCGAAAAGGATTAAGCGGAAGAAGATGAATGAATGAATGAATGAATGAATGAATGAACTGTCTGTCACTCCCACAACACAGCCAGACCCCCAAACACCCCTTCCCCTCACTCCCTTTTCCAGCACCTCTCTCACTCCTCACACACCCCCTCTCCACTGAAGACATCAGCACCAACCCCTACATCACTGTGACTACAGGCCAGGTGAGGAAATAGCTGGAGAGACTTCACCAGCGGAAGGCTGCCGGCCCTGATGGCATCTCCGCCTGGATCCTGAAGATCTGTGCCAACCAGCTAGGTCCTGTACTGAAACACCAATACAACCTGAGCCTGAGTCTGGAGAGAGTACTGGTACTGTGGAAAACATCCTGCCTGGTTCCTGTCCCCAAGAAGTCGTCTCCATCGGACTTGAACGACTATCGACCAGTTGCCCTCACATCACATGTGACGAAGGTCATGGAGAGACTTGTCTTAGCCCACGTGAGGCCGCAGGCGAAGACATGGCTGGACCCTCTGCAGTTTGCATATCAGCCCTATTTTGGAGTGGAAGATGCTGTCATCTACCTGCTGCAATGAGCTCATTTGTACCTGGATGGAGGAGGAGACACTGTGAGAATCACGTTCTTTGATTTCTTCAGTGCCTTTAATACCATTCAGCCACTGCTGCTGGGTGAGAAACTGTGGGTGATGGGGGTTGACAGCTCTGTGATCTCCTGGATTACTGACTACCTGACAAGCAGGCCACAGTTTGTTCGGCTGCAGTGTCTTGTCTGATATGATGGTTAGTGATACGGGAGCTACACAGAGGACTGTGCTTTCTCCTTTTCTCTTCACCTTATACACCATTTTCAGTACAACACTGAGCCATGCCACCTGCAGAAATTCTCTGATGACTCAGCTGTTGTTGGGTATATAAGAGGGGGAGTGGAGGGGAAGTACAAGACACTGGTAGACAGATTTGTGGACTGGACCAAGCAGAATCACCTGAGGCTGAATGTCAGCAAGACCAGAGAGATGGTGATTGACTTCAGGAAGAAGACACCTTCACAGCCATTGCAGATTAGGGGGGAAGATGTGGGGATAGAGGAGGACTACAAATACCTGGGTGTCATGATCAACAACGTACTGGACTGGAAAGCTAACACCAATGCTGCGTATAAGAAGGGGATAAGCAGACTCTACTTTCTGAGGACGCTGAGCTACTTCAGTGTGTGCAGCAAGATGCTGGAGCTTTTCTACCAGACTGTTGTTGCTAGTGCCATCTTCTTTGCTGCTGTGTGTTGGGGTAGCAGTATCAGAGCCAGTGACACCAACAGACTTGACAAGATTATCAAGAAGGCTGGCTCTGTAATTGGTCTCAGGCTGGAGACCTGTGAGACAGTGATGGAGAGGAGGACACTGAACAAACTGTTATCTATCATGGACAATCCTGATCACCCCCTCCACCACACTGGACAGACAGCGGAGCACATTCTCCAGCAGACTGCTTCAGCTCCGCTGCTGAACGGTCAGGTACTGGAAATCTTTTCTGCCACATACCATTGCACTGTACAATAAATGTTGAATTTTGGTCATAACAATGCTGCCATAATGCAACTTACAGTCTAATTGGTACCTCACATCTCATCCTGCGCCTCATAATCCTTCTTTGTACAGTCGGTACTATCCATAGATTCATAAGGATTATCATCTATTCAACCTAGTGGTAGCCTATGTAGTATATAAAGTTATCTAAACATTTTCAATTCCCTGGGTAACTTCTTTTCTATTATGCTGTTTGTATTTCTATTGGTTTGGGTTGTCTACTGTCATGCTGCTGATACACTATAATTTCCCAGTTTGGGATCAATAAAGTACATCTGTCTGTCTGTCTGTCTGTCTGTCTGTCTGTCTATTTAGTCTTGTGATTAATCACTAAATTTAACTTTAATATCCAAAATCTTTGGTTTACTAGAAATATTTAGAATGACAAACATTCATACTGAATCCTAACAGCAAGACTTTTTTGCTTTTCATTCCTTTCCCTCTTTTTCATGATGTATTGCACATTCCCACAACTACACCATACAAATCAACCAACCATCCTTCCACCTAACATTATTGTCATGCAGCAGCTCCCAGTTCAGTCATATTGTTTCCTCATATCTCCGAACTAAAGTCCCCTCACAGAGCCTTGTAAAAATCTGTTCCCCGGGAGAGAGCAAACTGTGGAATACCAAAGCGTGCCAGGTGCTGCATTTAAAAAAGAAGGACTCTGCTTAAACAGAGATGCATTATTTAAAAGACAACTGAGAGGCATAAATAGAGTGAAAGCATGACAAGGCTCGACAATCTGTAGCCCCTAATAGGCCCCCGGTGGTCTTGGTGTGGTCTTCTTGTGTGAGATCAGTCAACTTACTCTCCGCCTGGTTCAGGATAGCATGCCGTTTGTCTTAGTTTGACCTTGAGTGGCTATTTCCCAGTCAAACTATGACAATCTAGTCTATTCGGGCTGCAATATTGAATCAGGATGCAATGCTTAATATGGTGGTGATTATTGTACGATGGTGAATAAACTAAATGCCTTGCCACAGATAAACTTTGATCCTTTTCCTTCAAGGCATCAAGGTCAGAACAATTACAGATATGCTGATGTGAAATGTGTGAGCTTGTCTTGACTGATGGACTGAATAATTCTCTTTGATCTGACAATAGTGACTTCATTAACATTTACAGAACAGATTAAACTTCCATCCAAACTAATGTGTAGCATCCCCTGTTGGTCCTGACATTACCTGAAATGTGGCTGTTATCACTGTGAAGCTGCTGTTCACAATCACAACACTGGCATGTAACACAGTCATTCCAAAAGAAGCTACCCCAAGCTGCAAGCACATTGCAGTAATAAATTGCTCATATCCAGCCATGTGGCAAGCAAATACCCATCTAACTACTACAGAGGGAGACGGCATAGGCTGAATCACAGTCACAGTGAGTCACAGTCCACTTGGGGCCATATCCAATCTGCATGGCAACCTGCTGAGAGACAAATGACCATCAAAGACATTCAAAAAAACATCAGCTATTACCCAAGTTTTCAAAGTTGTTTATTGGGAACAGGGAGATGATTCATCAGGTTTAAAATCAGGTGTTGTATCCACATTGATCAGGCTAATGCATTTAATTAAGATGTTGATGAAGACACTGCTACATTTCTGGGCACTTTAAGGCACTTCAAATGCACTTTACGAAGACCTTACACCTCTCCAGGCTCTAGTGAGCAATCTTCACAGTTCACTGATGAGCAGGTGTGCCACAGAGATTCACATCTCATTAAATCACGCATTACCCCATCCTGTCTTCCTATCTACACTCCTATCCTACCCTGCTGTAACCATATGGGCCCCATACTGACTCTCATTATGCAACATGAGGTGATTTTATTTTCCTGGAAGACGAGGAATACACAGACGTGTTTGTACTTTCAGGTTGTCTTGCTTATTGGAGGGTTTCACACTGAATCATTAAATCTTCCATTATAACATGGTAACATTTCTTATTATTAAAAGGAATGCCTGGAGCTGCATATTATATGGCATCAGAAAAAAACATTTTCTTTTTTTATTGTAACATTTATCAAGAAATACAATTACACTTTGCCAACTTGATAGGCATTCACAGACACACAATCCTAAAGGTGCATTCAGACCAAACGTGAATGGGGGAATTTTATGCATGACGTGATTACATTTTAATTCAATGTAAAGACGCGAATAGACATGAATTCAAAGTCTGAGTGAGTTGCAGACAGGTGAAGTTGCCTTTCTGCAGCTGTGTTCAACCTGCTGTGGAAATTCCCAAAACGCTGTGATGCTTAGGTTTAAATTATCCAACAGGGTCTCACCTGAAAAAATTGTCCCTGTTTCCAGAATTTCACCTGAATGATGGTTGCTTACATTGCTAGCCTGCTAGCCTTGTTAGCACGTCCGAAGTCCGTGGGTAAAAAAACTCTGATACTCCAATTCAGTTGCAGAGCTCTCAGTCCTTCTGTCTCCAGGTGAGTGTCAGTCTCATTTTCAAACTAGTTTACTGTCCAATATTGATACCTTTACTCTGGTGACGGCAAAATTTCAAGGCTAGTGCTATCCTTTGGACGTGAATGTGCAAATGCACGAATACACAAGATTTACATGTGCCAGTGTTTCCTCTGGCTTAAAGACCTTGGCGTGGTGGCAACATATTTTTCTGGAGGGAAGTGAGAGGGGAGAAGATGGGACTGACAGCTGACAGGGACACCGCCCACACCAGAGCAAAAACCTGGAAGTGCCACTGACAGCTGTCACCCCAAAGAGAGAGAGAAAGAGAACACAACAGTACAATTATAAAGAACTAAATGCCAACAAATACCAAATAAATGAGTAGTTGTAGAGGATGTGCTCAAGGATGAGGCTGAGTTTATTTCTCAGGTTCAGCTTTATTAACAGAACACATTCTCTAACAATCTCCAAGCAAGAAAAGAGACAGAATAATATCACATCGCTCTTTTATACTCCGGAACATCGAAACTCAAGTCACATGGTGTCTAAGCAAACATACAGTCACATGGTACTTAATCCCAGTCACGCTGTAACCCTTTTTTTTTTTCTTTTTTTTTTTTTTTTTTTGTTACTTATTTGTACCCGTAGGTAGACTTGGTTTGCAGTCTGGTGACAAGCCACTGGCTGCTGGTCGCTGCGTGCGCGAGCGCCCTAAACCTACATGTTTTTGGTATGCGGGAGGAAACCGGAGAAATCCCGGAGTAAACCCACGCAACACGGGGAGAACATGCAAACTCCACACAGCTCACTGTTGGTCGGGGGCTGGGATCGAACCCACGATCTCATGATCCCCGCGATCCCCCGGCCAAGGGTAAAACTGTGCTGCCACAGTGCTAAACCACTGCGCCACCGTGCAGCCCAACCCTTTTGTTCTTCCACCATTGTCTCTTAGCCTTCGATGGCCCAAAAGTCCCTCCAGGGCTTCTCTCTGAGACAAAGGCCAAATCTCACACCTTCTCGATATCTCCTGCAGACTCAGTCCTTTTGTCCCTCGAGATGTGAAGCACACAATAAACATACAGCAATACATTTGTGGAAAATATGTATCCAACATATGTGCCACTTGACCCCCCCCCCCAAACATCTAATATGGGACAAACATAATCAGAGATGCATGACATAAAAACATTACCACATATCAAACATCAATCCATCAGTTGCCTAGGTTTAAACCTCCTGCCGTATCTGCTGTAAGCCGGCCTTGCTGCTTCTGCAATGTCTTCCTGCACCTGTGGATTAGAACTGTTAGCCAATCTCTGTGGGGGTTCTGGAGAATGCCTTCTCGGAGGTCTGCCGCGACGGGGGGCCCTCTCCAACTGCACTTGTTCATCCGCCAAAACAAAAGCAGGTTTGAGTCTGTTTATACCAATCAATGCTTTCCTGTCTCCCAAATCTAGCAAAAAATGCTTCTCTCCTGTTTCCAGCACTCTGAAAGGTCCATCATAAGGTGGCTGCAAATTTGGGCGATGAGCATCATGTCTAACAAAAACAAACTCCGCATTTTTTAAAGCCTTCGGCACAAAAACGCGTGGGAAACTGTGATGAACGGGGCCAGGAAGCGTGTTTTATCCTGTGTCGCTCTGCAACAGCTGAGCGGGGGGGGGCAATTTGGCGCAGGATTGTCGGGGAGAAATTCACCGGGTAAACGGAGAGGTTGTGCAAAAACTAACTCAGCTGGGGAGGCGTGCAAATCCTCCTTAGGTGCAGAACTCAACTCCAATAAAACCCATGGAAGTTTGTCAACCCAATTTGTATCCGTAAGCGACGCTCTGAGGGCTGCTTTCAATGACCTATGAAAACGTTCGCATAAACCGTTAGCCTGGGGGTTATACGCAGTAGTGCGGTGGATCTTCACCCCTAGGCTGCGGGCCATTGATGACCAAAGTTCGGAGACAAATTGAGGACCTCTGTCTGACGTTATGTCCGACGGGACTCCAAAACGCGCAACCCAAGATGTTAAAAATGCGCGCGAGACTTCCTCCGCTGTGGTTGATGCCAGAGGAACTGCTTCTGGCCAACGTGTGGTGCGATCCACCATCGTCAAAAGGTGTGTGTGCCCCTGTGACAACGGAAGGGGGCCCACCAAGTCAACATGCACATGATCAAAGCGCTTAGCCGGGGTGTGAAAAGGCTCCAAAGGAGCTCTAGTGTGCTTGTGTATTTTAGCTCGCTGACACGCTACGCAGGCTGCTGCCCATTCCTTGACCTGTTTGCGCAACCCCGGCCAAACAAATTTCTCCCCCACCATCTTGATCGATGCGCGCACCCGCGGGTGCGCCAGGGAATGGACCGAGTCAAAAACGCGGCGGCACCACGCAGCTGGTACCACGGGGCGCGGCCGTCCCGTAGAGACATCGCAGATAAGGGGGGGCATACCGACTTGCTGCACCCTGTGCTTCAGCCTTAACCCTGTTGGTCCAGACTGGAGCGCGCGCACATCCGCATCACTAACCTGCTCGGCGGCCATGGTTGCATAATCTAAACCTATGCGGACCGGGGCTGCGTGCGCTTCCGCGCCGCTATCCTGGCCCGCGGCCACGGTTGCCGAGTCTGCCCCCACGGGGCCTGGCGCTGCCACCGCATGCGAGAGACAGTCTGCCACTACATTATGTTTACCTGCGACATGCTGGATATCGGTGGTGAACTCCGATATCGCGGCCAGCTGTCTTTGCTGCCGGCCCCACCAAGGTTCTGAAATCTTGGCCATCGCAAATGTTAGCGGCTTGTGGTCCACAAACGCGGTGAAACGGCGCCCTTCCAGCCAGAACTGGAAATGGCGGATGGCCAAGTGTAGGGCCAACAGCTCCCTGTCGAACGCGCTGTATTTTTGCTCGCTATCGCGCAAGGTTTTCCTGAAAAACGCGAGCGGCTGCCAGGTCCCTGCAACAAACTGTTCGACGACCGCCCCCACCGCTAAATCGGAAGCGTCAGTGGTGAGCGCCATGCGGGCCGTTGGGACTGGGTGTGCCAACAAAACTGCGTTTGCCAGGGCTGATTTGACTTGGGAGAATGCGCGCTCCCGCTCCGGAGATCATTCGATTTTATTTGTGGGTTTTTGCTTCTTTAGTGCAGCATACAATGGTTGCATGAGCTGCGCTGTGCTTGGGAGGAAACGGTTATAAAAATTAACCATTCCCAAAAACTCCTGTAACGCTTTGATCATTTGAGGTCCGGGAAAATCTGTTATTGCGCGTACTTTATCGGGCAGAGGGACCGCCCCTTCTGGCGAAACGCGATGCCCCAAAAAATCAATTTGCACCACCCCAAACTGGCACTTCGCTGGGTTAATTATTAACCCGTGCTCTGCCAGCCTCCGAAAAACCTCTGTGAGGTCGCTTTCGTGTTCGTCTTCGGACGTGCTGGCTACCAGAATGTCATCCAAGTAGACGAACACGAAAGGGAGGTCGCGTAGAACCGCGTCCATCATACGCTGGAATGTCTGCGCGGCACCCTTGAGTCCAAAAGGCATGCGCAAAAACTTAAAAAGCCCGAAAGGAGTTATTGCCGCTGTTTTGGGTATATCCTGAGCACGCACTGGGACCTGATGGTAACCACACACCAAGTCTATTTTAGAAAAAGTGCGCGCCCCCGCCAAATGAACCGAAAAATCTTGGATGTGCGGAATCGGGTAGCGGTCATGTGCTGAGGCATTATTCAACCTGCGGAAATCACCGCAAGGTCGCCACGAACCATCAGCCTTTGGGACCATGTGTAGCGGTGAAGCCCAGCGGCTTTTAGAACGTCTAATGATGCCCAGTTTTTCCAAGTTGGCGAACTCCTCGCGCGCTATGGCCAGTTTAGCTGAGTCCAAGCACCAAGCTTTTGCAAAAACGGGCGGCCCGGCGGTAGTGATAAAATGTTCCACCCCGTGTTTAGCCACTGTCGCCGAAAACGTTGGGACTGTGAGCGCTGGGAACTGAGTGAGTAGTGCGTGGAACTTACCACCCGCAGCTGTGACGTTGGTCTGTGCAGTAGGCGGGGCCACCCGGGCTGTGCAGGAAATAGAGTGAAAAGACAGTGCATTAACCAGACGTCTATTAGCAAGATCAACCAATAAACCATGTGAGCACAAAAAATCAGCACCTAACATGTTGAAACTGACTGCCGCTATGACAAAAGTCCACTCGAATGTTCGGCCGTGTAGAGACAGGAGCAGAGTCTTCTCCCCGAAGGTCTTAATCACCGAGCCGTTCGCTGCCGACACCAGGGGACCACTGGAAGGCGCCAGCCGGTCAGCGCAGGAAGGTGTGATGAAACTCAGCTGGGAGCCTGTGTCCACAAGGAACTGCCTCCCTGATCGCGCGTCCATCAGGTAGAGCAGCTTGCTCATTTCACCGAGAGCCGCAGCTGCTACCGACTCTCTGTCTTGGCGTTTCCCGAGCGCTTGAACTGGCACGGTGGAATGCACTTGCGTGCCCTCTCGGTGAAACGGCGATGGTAAAAGCAAAGGACGTCGCCCGCTCCGTGTCTCCTGGCCTCCGCCGCTGCTGTCGTCAGCGAGTCTGGTGCTGCAGCCTCTGGCCCCCTGCCGTCTCTGGGTGTTGCGCTCAGCTCCGCTGCTGCGGTCGTGGCCGTGTGTCGCCTGTGGGCGTCGACGAGTCGCTGCGCCTCCTGGCCCATGCAGTGTGAATACAGCAAAGGACACAGCCACAATGCCCCTCATGCTCGTGCTCCCGTCAACTTAGGATAATAAAGGTTGCAAATTAGCATTTGGAGAGTGTTTAGATTCATTTATAGCATCTTTCTGAATGAAACTCACCAAGAAAGAGGTATCTGTGTGAATCGCTTCACAACCTCCCTCATCCGCGCTCGTATCGTTAAAAGACCAATTTCCAGCATAACGCCTCAGCACTTTGCTCGGAAGGCAGGGCTAATCTTGCTCTTAACGAATAGAAAGACCCAGATCACCCAACGTGACCATGAACCGGAAATTCAAAAGTTGGATGACGAGGATCGCACTTCCTCTTCCCCAAGATAGTCAGTTTTCAAAATAAAATCACACGCTTTCATTAATACAAATGAAATCTGAGAAAAAGGGTCATTTTCTCAGCTGGGTTACACTGGTCCGATGTGCCACGGCCAGGACGAAAACCACATTGCTCCTCCTGAATCCGAAGTTCGACCAACAGCTGGACTCTCATCTCCAGTACCTTGGCCTAGACCAGAGGTGTCCAATCATGTGCCATGGAGGGCCAAGACCCTGCAGGTTTTCTCTTCTACCCAGGTCTCTTCAACAGGTGTTTTCACTGATCAGCAATCAGTGGGAAGAAGTTCAGTGAAATCTGCTGTTGAAGACACTGGTTGGAGGTAAAGCCTGCAGGGTCTTGGCCCTCCATGGCACATGATTGGACACCCCTGGCCTAGACCTTCCCAGGGAGACTGAGGAGTGTGATCTCTCTAAAGTTGGAGCACACCCTCCGGTCCCCTTTGGATGTCATTTATACTGTATTTAGTTCCATGAAAGTGTTGATTGTTGTGAGCTGACTGTCCTGATGTCTGTGCTCAGTAAAGTTAATTTTAAAAACAAACTAAATTTAGATGCAGCACCCCCTCTGCCAAAAACAACATCCTATGCCACTGCTGTTTCTGGAGATCCAAAGAAAGTTCAGGAAATAGATATCTTTTCAACTTAGATGACTTTGCAAACCGATTTGTGCATGGTGGCATGCACAAATGAAATTTCACAAGCATGAGTATCACATGTCAACACACGATTATTGGCTCATCACACTTGTTTCTTTGAAAATAAAGGAGAGGTGACGTCACCTGCCATGTATCTGAGCCTTACACAGAAGTTTACAAGAATTCCAAACAGCACATTAAATTAGAAAAAAAAAATTAAGAAAAATAAAATTGAATGCATACTCTCCAATAATTTTTTACCTCAACCTTAGAAATAATAAAGCATTGTCCCTTCACACAGGAAGATTCTGCAGTCTAACCAGCAAGCCGGTTTAGGCCTTTCTGGGTGGATTTTGCATGTTCTCCCCATGCTTGCATGTGTTTGCTCTAGGCCCTTCTCCCTCAAAGTGGTGGTGGTGGTGGTGGTGGTGGTGGTGGGAACTCAGATTGTGTTAAAACAATCTGAGATTTAACACAATCCAACAGGCACGTGTGAAGGTTTTGGGCCAATCACCCACTAGTGGAATGTATGAATGAATGATTTATTTGAACATTATAAAAATAACAAAACAAGCAAAAAAAAAAAAAAAAAACACAAAATAATAATACAGTAGATAAAATATAATTATTCAAAAGAAGTAGGATGAAGCACATGCTTATCTTGTCCTACCCCTACTCTCATACTTTGTAATAACTTTAAATCATTATGAAATCGGTCACGAAACAAAAAGACACTACTAAACCATTCATTCATTCATCTTCTTCCGCTTAATCCTTTTCGGGTCGTGGGGGGGCTGGAGCCTATCCCAGCATCTTTGGGAGAGAGGCAGGGTACACCCTGGACAGATACTACTAAACCAAACTGTCCATATTAGTATTTGTATTAATCACCTCACCCTTCCTCTTCTTTATATCCTGAAGATATATTATCTTTATACAGTGGATATAAAAAGTTTACACACCCCTGTTCAAATGCCAGATTTTTGTAATGTAAAAAAATGAGACCAAGATAAATCATTTCAAAACATTTTCCACCATTAATGTGACCTCCTTCTCCTTGATTTCTCCTCTCGGCGCCACACCAGTCGGCTGCCTTTTGCAACAGCGGCTCGATTCCGAGTTTTTTTTCCCTTCCTCTCTCTTTTGATCACTTTTTTTTTTCACCCCACTTATATCACGGACACACAGATCATCCCAAATGTCTCCTGAGCCGGTGGACGGAGCCACTGTTTATAGCAGGATACGATATAACAGGGAAGAGCTGCTAGCATTTAACCGCCACCCGGTCCCACTGGAAAAACTCGACATACCGAGAGAACTGAGGCGAAAACGCCGCGGCTGCCGGGCTGGAGTAAGGCGGAGGACAAAAAATATAAGGTACAGACCCTCCCTTCCATCTGTTGTCATGGGAAATGTACGGTCAATACTGGGAAAGTTAGATGAGCTAGCGGCTATCTCCCGTTATGATAGCACTTACCGGGAGTGCTCTCTCCTTTTGTTTACTGAGACGTGGCTAACTGAACTAGCAGCAGATGCTAACATTGAGCTGGAGGGTTTTCACACGATACGAGCTGACCGAACACCGGAGAGTGGCAAAACTAGGGGCGGTGGAGTGATCATGTATGTTAACAACAACTGGTGCAGACCGGGACATATCACTGTTAAACAACGACACTGCAGCAAAGACATTGAGTTGCTAGCTGTTAGCATGAGGCCTACATATCTCCCGAGAGAACACTCACACGTGATCTGCATTGTTGTTTATGCAAATCCGACGGCGAACGCTGGGACAGCGCGTGACGTCATCCATTCAGTAACCAGCAGGCTGCAGACAGAACACCCAGATGCTCTTCTCCTCATCTCAGGCGATTTCAACCACGTTTCACTGTCTCCCATTCTGCCCACTTTCACCCAGTATGTCACATGCCACACTAGAGACAATAAAACACTGGATTTGTTCTACGCAAACACTAAGGAGGCGTACACCTCATCACAACTCCCCCCACTTGGGAGATCGGATCACAACTTGGTTCATCTCCGACCGGTGTACAAACCCCTAGTGCACAGACAACCTCCGGCCATGCACACTGTGGAGTTATGGTCTGAGGAGACAATGGACACTCTAAAGGACTGTTTTGAAGCCACTGCCTGGAAGCAGCTCTGCGATCCACATGGTGAGGACATCGATGGCCTCATTCACACCTTCACGGGCTACCTCAGCTTCTGTGTGGACAAATCCGTTCCCACCAAGACCATACGGCGTCACTCAAACAACAAACCCTGGATCAACTCTGAGATAAAAACACTTCTGAGAGAGAAGAAGAGGATCTTCAGGTCGGGGAACAGGGAGATGCTGAAGTCCGTACAGAGGGAGCTGAGGAGAAAGATCAGAGAAGGCAAGGACAGCTTCAGGAAGAAGATGGAGGACAAGCTGCAACAGAGCGACATCAGCGGGGTCTGGAGAAACCTCAAAACCATCTCGGGGCTCCAGAATACCTCCCCCCAGGCCACGGGGGGCAGGGAGTGGGCGAACAACCTGAATCTGTTTTTCAATAGATTTGACCAACCGCCCTCCCCCCTGTCTGCACAACAACCACTGCTGCCTCTAAGAAATCAAGTCCTGCTACCCACTCCCCACTCCACCGACACCCCCCCCCACTCCCAACACACAGCCCCCCATCCTGACCCTGACCAAGACCCAGGTGAGGACGGAGCTGAGGAAGATCAAGGCGAGGAAGGCGTCGGGACCGGACGGCATCAGCGCAAAGCTCCTCAAGTCCTGTGCAGACCAGCTGTGTGGGATTGTGACGTATATCTTCAACATGAGCCTGAAACTGGGGAGGGTACCACAGCTGTGGAAAACATCTTGTGTGGTATCTGTACCAAAAACGTCCCACCCCCAAAGACCTGAACAGCTTCAGACCGGTGGCCTTGACGTCCCACTTGATGAAGACCCTGGAGAGACTGCTCCTTGCTCATCTCCGCCCCCTGGTGGAACCAGCGATGGATCCACTCCAGTTCGCCTACCAGCATGGCATTGGGGTGGAGGATGCGGTGATCTTCCTCCTTCACCGTTCTCTGTCCCACCTGGAGAAGCCCGGGAATATGGTGAGGATCATGTTCTTTGACTTCTCCAGTGCTTTCAACACCATCCAACCGATGATCCTGAAGGACAAGCTGCTGCGCGCAGGGGTGGACCAGCACCTGTCATCATGGATCCTGGACTACCTCACGAACCGGCCTCAGTTTGTGAGAACCCGGGACTGTGTTTCCGACACGATCATCAGTAGCACGGGGGCCCCCCAGGGAACGGTGCTGGCTCCCTTCTTGTTCACTCTTTATACTGCGGACTTCTCACACAACACAACACATTGCCATCTACAGAAGTTCTCTGATGACTCTGCGATTGTTGGTCTCATCTCCAGCGGAGATGAAGCTGAGTACAGAGGGCTTATCCAGGACTTTGTGGACTGGTGCCATCGGAACTGCCTCCAGATCAACGCGAGGAAAACTAAGGAGCTGGTGGTGGACTGCCGCAGGCATGGGCAGCCCCTCACAGCACCAGTAAATATACAGGGAACAGACATCGAGATGGTGACATCCTACAAGTACCTGGGTATTCATCTGAACAATAAACTAGACTGGTCACACAATACTGACGCACTCTACAAGAAGGGACAGCGCAGGCTGTTCCTGCTGAGGAGACTCAGGTCTTTTGGTGTACAAGGGGCGCTGCTGAAGTCATTCTATGACACGGTGGTGGCATCAGCCATCACTTTTGGAGTGGTCTGCTGGGGCAGTGGCATTACTGCAGCCGATAGGAAGAGACTGAACAAACTGATTAAGAAAGCTAGCTCTGTCCTGGGGCAACGCCTTGATCCGATGGAGGAGATAGGAGAGAGAAGGACGGTGGCTAAACTGTCATCTCTGCTGGAGTCCGAGTTCCACCCTATGCAGGACATACTGGATGCACTGAGGAGCTCATTTAGCAGCAGACTACATCATCCCAGGTGCACAACCGAGAGGTTTCGTAGGTCCTTCCTACCAACGGCTGTCAGACTGTACAACCTAAGCAGGGCTGCTCGCAGAGATAGCAAAAAGACGTAACAAACTAATAGTTTTTTTTTTTTTTTTTTTTTTTTTTTTTTGAATGCAAAAGATGCAATAGACTTACACAATGGTCCTCTCCGGCATACAACTAGGAACATACCGGTCGCTATGGAGGGTGAGAATATGTATGGGCACATAATCATACCATGTAGGATAACTAAATAGACGGTTATGCTGTTTCATCCCACCTAGCAACAATGCTCTGCACTGTGTGTGTTTATATATTTACATATTTATTCCATCTAGCTACAATGCTCTGCACTGGGTGTGTTTATATTTATATATCTATATATTTATTCCATCTAGCTACAATGCTCCGCACTGTGTTTTTATATATCTACATATTATTCCATCTAGCTACATTGCTCCGCACTGTGTGTGTTTATATACTTGCATATTTATTCCACCTAGCTGCAATGCTCCATACTGTGGGTGTTTATATATTTACATATTTATTCCATCTAGCTACAATGCTCTGCACTGTGTGTTCATATATTCATATATTTATTCCATCCAGCTACAATGCTCTGCACTGTGTGTCTGTGTGTGTGTGTGTGTATATATATATTTTATAGTAATATGTACATATGTATATTAGCTGCTCTTGCTTGCTTGTTTTTTCTTGCCTTCTGATTGTTGCTCTGAGTGTTGCTATCCCTGTGCTGTTGCAATCCTGGAATTTCCCCGTTGTGGGACTAATAAAGGCTTATCTTATCTTATCTTATCTTAAAATCTGTACAACCCAACTGAAAAAAAAACTAAAATCTTTTAAGAGGAAAAATAAAAAATAAAAAACTTACAATAACCTGGATGCATAAATATACACACCCTGAATTTAATACTTTGTTGCAGCACCTTTGGCTTTTATTATAGCGCTCAGTATTTTTGGGTATGAGTCCATCAGCATGGCACATTTTGATGTGGCAATATTTGCCCACTCTTCTTTGCAAAAATACTCCAAATCTGTCAGATTGTGAGGGCATTTCCTGTGCATAGCCCTCTTCAGATCACCCCACAGATGTTTGATTGGATTCAAATCTGGACTCTGGCTCAACCATTCCAAAACCTTAATCTTCTTCTGGTGAAGCCATTCTTTTGTTGATTTGCATGTGTTCTTTAGGTTATTGTCATACTGAAAGATGAAGTTCCTCTTCATCTTCAGCTTTCTAGAAGAAGCCAGAAGGTTTTGTGCCAACACTGACTGGTATTTGGAACTGTTCATAATTCCCTCGCGAGTCAGACTCAGTGACAGTCAGCTGTTCATGTTTTGTTTGCGTCATCTGCCGTGTTGTCAGCCAGCCAATATTGCCAACACTATCACGACGTGTTAGCCACTCCACACAGCCAAGGTTCTGTTGCACCCCTTGTAGCTATGTGGGCTCTGGTGTGCAACCGTGGTTAATACGTCTCCTCTTCATGTTCGCTGGGCGATGTCGGCCCCGAACACCTACTGTTTGTGTTTCTGTGTATTTTTTGTAAGTCTTCACCTTTTTGGGAATTGTCTGTTGTTCTATAATAAATGTGCTGTGGTGAATCCTGCGCTTAAATCCTCGTGTAAATCCTCGTTATTTACGCGTAAATCCTCCATCTCCATGCGCTCTTACGCAGGGCAGGGAGAGGTCACATGAAATAACGAGGATTTGCGTGCAGGGTTCACCACAACACATTTAATATAGAATGACAGCTAATTCCCCAAAAGGTGAAGACTTACAAAAAAATACACAGAAACACAAACAGTAGGCGTTTGGGGCCGACATCGCCCAGCGAACATGGAGATGAGACGTATTCACCACAGGTGCGCCCCAGAGCCGACATCATTTCAAGGACACACAAAAACCACGGCGAAAATGGAGTGACTAACACGTTGTGAGAGTGCTGAAAATACTGGCAGACTAACAGCACAGATGACAATACTATTGACCAGCAGTGCATTAATGGCAAACGGACGCCAAAATGCACACGCACTGCTGGTGATTTTGTGATGAGAAGCACCTGGGTGAGGACCAGGAAACATGATCAGCGAGAGTTTGAATCAGCTGTTGATAATGAGAGAAGGGACGTGTCCGGACCAGTGAGATGTAAGCATGCGATCACAGAAAGTAGGTCAAAGCTGTGCGTAAATCCATTAATCCTTCCCCTCTTCTGTGCACTCCTCCTGCATAAAGGTGCAGGAGAAGCGCACCAGGAGACTTATGAAAGTTGGAGCTGAAGCGTGTGATGTGGTCTTGCTGTCAGTATTTACATTATCTGTTATAAGTTGGACTTGTGTGTTTGTTATGCGATTACCAAAGATCCAACACCACAAGCATCGAAGCCAAGATCCTCCAAGCTCAGCTTCAGTGGACTGGCCATGTCATCTACATGGAAGAATCCAGAGTCCCACATCAGCTATTCTGTGGGAAGCTGGCATGAGGTAGCCACAAGCAGTGTCGCCCAAAGAAGAGGTTTGAAAGCAACCTCAAAGCCAGCATCAAATGGGCCGGCCTTCAGCCCCAACAGCTCGAGACTACAGCAGCCAACAGAACCAGCTGGCATGCCCTATTAAGAAAGACAGTCAACTCTTTCGAAGATGACTGCTGCCAACACCTTACAGCTACATGGGATCGG
This sequence comes from Pholidichthys leucotaenia, assembly GCA_020510985.1. Classification (NCBI taxonomy): domain Eukaryota; kingdom Metazoa; phylum Chordata; class Actinopteri; order Cichliformes; family Pholidichthyidae; genus Pholidichthys; species Pholidichthys leucotaenia. The sequence goes on along the minus strand of CM035846.1, from coordinate 218,058,893 downwards.
CGCCACCGAGCTGCATCCACCTCTGCCCTGACCACTGATATTCCATGCCCTACCTACAACTGCATCTGTGTTTCCATCTTCGGACTCCGAAGCCACATGGGCATCCACTGGTGATGGCACAACGCATCGTCATTCCTCGGCTCCCAAGAGACAACTAGAGAGACCAAAGATCATTTACCCTTTGAGTGTGAGAATTTGGGTGCCCCTAGTGGCAGAGTGTGGTGCTGCACCTGTCATCTCACTCTGACATCGCCGGCTGCATTGGGGATTTATACTGATTTGTATTGATCTGCCAGTTTCAGAAGGTGGGAGACATGTGTTGGAGGACTCAATGGATGACATGTAATACACCAAAGAAGAAGAACTCCTCATTTCCTTTTCCTGTATTCCCTTCTTTTAGCTCAGAAAGCTAATATGGCTGCGATCAGTCATTGTCACCATCACTTAGACAGCTTTGTACACAGAAAATAGCCACAGGATACAAGCGAAATTTATGTGGGATAATCACAAGACTTTGTAGATGTGGTAGAGAGCGTAAATGACCGACAGAATGCAAAATGATGACCAGGATGGGTGAAAACGCAGCAACCACGGCAGCGAGCGAGTCCGGTTAGCTGCCGGTAAGTGACTTATTTCTGTGGGGGGGTTTTTAATATTGTACTGATTTCTTGTTCATATACTTTGAAGATAAGATGATGAGGTACCTCTGTACAAAAAAAAAACGGTGTCAAAAGACTGAACTATTCTTTGTGTAACTATGTCCAGTTTTGACTAAGTTATGGAATTTAAAGAGCTGCTGTGACATTATGCAAATTAAATATGTAAATTTATTCCTATCTGAAACTTTGGATCATATTTTACATTTTTCTAATTGACAGTAAGCCATTATCTCTTACCACTTCAAGTTATAGCCTTGGAAATCTAAACTATTTTATTGACAAACAATATTTACCACTCTTGACCACTAGGGGTTATGTCGCAATTCGGCGACAGACACACTCAAATGGTTAATTTGGTTTTACTCAAATTCAGTGATACATTGTTGCTATTAAACCATGTTTTTTTTAATTTATTCATTTCTGTTTTAACCATCTCCAAGAGTGCTGTATATTATCTCTAGAACAAAGGATGTTGGTATCATCTGCAAATATGACCCATTTCAGAAGTCCAGATATTTTGCATATATCATTTATATACATAAGAAACAATTTTGGGCCAAACACTGGCCCCTGTGGTACTCCACAAGTGATATCTAAGCAAGCTGATTTATGATCACCCAACTGAACAAATTTTTGCCTATTACTAATATAGCTTTTTATCCAATTCAGTCCCACCCCTCTAATCCTATACCTTTCCGTTTTACTGAGCATTATTTTGTGGTCTGTAGTATCAAAAGTTTTTTTTAAGTTGATAAATACTCCAACAGCATACTTTTTCCTATCTACAGCAGTGTGAAAATGTATTTGCCCCCTGTAGCATCAATCCCTTTGGTTCTAATCTATAAAATCACTCTTCACCTTAAAGAAATTGTTTCACACAAAAAGTCTGGTCAAGATTTGTATCCTTCACTTAAGAACCACAGTTTGAAACACATTCCATGGTAAAAGAGATGATAAGGATCCCATTTCATGCCAGGAACAGATTAGTATGCAATAATAAATCCCGGAACTTCCTCCCCAACCAGGCAATTTTATGCTTCAAGTACTGTTTGAGACATCCCAGATACCTTGACCAAATTCCACAGGTCTCTAGGAATTATCCACAGCTCAACATTGCCCCCTTCTGTTCAACTCAGGAACATGTTGGATCTAATCAACATTGGGATTTTGGTTTTATCTGCCTGAAATAATCCTCTCTCCTCAAGACTTATTAGATCTTTTTCCAGGAAATACTGCTGAGAACACTGCTGAAGATGATCACCTCTGTGTTGGGCAATGATGGGTTTGAAATGTTTCATTAATCATTGATTTTAAATGTGTTGCATGTTTGAAAATGCTTAAATGAACCTTATTCTAATGCATGTTAATTATGGAAGGACAAGTTTATAAAAGTGCATGCTTGTAGTGGAGCTGAAATAACGAGGCGGCTTTGAATTAAAAACAGGGTTTTTAATGAATAGCTCCTCTATCAAATCTCAACAGGTGCAGAGCTTAGCAGAAGGCAAGAGAGAGATCTCTGCTTTGCTCGCTGGTTAAATACAAGCATACATGGCACCACTCATTGAAACAGTTAGAGTCCACTCATTGAAAAAGGTAACATCTCCCCATTATCTAAATCCCCCCATTAGTCCTGTTAACTCCTCCCTTCGCCTTGGGGGGTGATGGGAAGACCTTCTCCTCTCTCAGGGGTGAAGGGTGTCGAGTCTGTTGCCATGGCGTCCTGTGACGTCATGGGTCTTCACACGGCGGTGAGATTCCTTTGTTCTTTCAGAGGTGTGAAGTTCCTTTGTATATGTTGTCCCAAACATTTCCACATGCTCTAACCAATGTAGGTATGGAATATCTGAGTGATATATACCACAGGCCCCCCAAACAACTATGAAGGAACACAGAAAGATTCACAGTCTAGGGTAATTACTAAGACATACTACGTGTTACAGCTGTTGCCACAGAAGAAACTTTCAAGCAGCCATGCTCCTAAGAGAGTTCAGTGAAAACATAACGGCATAGTATAATCATAAATCAGTCCTAAACTGTTGCGGCACAATTAGCGAAAATTTGCATAGTGGTGTAATCAGTCCCTGTGCAGTCTGGGTTTCAATCTTCTCCCAAAGCTGCTGTAGGTTGGTTTAGGCGTCCTGCTGGGACCTTGTTGTGAGGAATCTGCAGTGTGGGAAGGAGAGAGATTATCTGTTCCCTGCCTGGGGGCTGAGACTTTCTCCTTGGGGGGTCTACCTCGCCGAGGTGCTCGGGCCAGCTGTGCAGGTCCGTCTCTCAACAAGAAGGCAGGTTTGAGTCTGTCAATGCTGACCGTTTCATTTCTATCCCCATAATCAACCACAAAGTGTTTGTCACCATTTTCCAGCACTCTATACGGGCCATCGTATACTGGGCGTAATGTTGGTTTTAGAGCTTCATGCTTAACAAAAACAAACTCAGCGTTTTTTAAAGTTTGAGGAACAAAAACTCGTGGAAAGGAGTGATGAGCTGGACCGTGGAGAAAGTCCGGACTGTTACTGCCTAAAAACCTTGGGACCGGGAGGTGCGTTTGTTGGAATGAAGTGTTTAACCCCGTGTTTGGCTACAGTGGCTGAGAATTTGGGAGTTGTGAGTGCTGGAAATTGGGTGAGGAGTTGCTCAAACTTACCTCCTGCCGTGGTGACGTTGGCCTGCACAGGTGGTGGAGAAACTCGAGCTGAGCATGGAATAGAAGCAAAAGAGAGTGCATTAACCAGGCGCCTATTTGCAAGATCCACTAATAACCCATGTGCACACAGAAAATCTGCGCCTAACAAGTTAAAGCTCACCGCTGCTACAACAAATGTCCATCTGTAGCTGCGGCCGTGGATGAGGAGGTGCAGGCTCTTTTCCCCGAACGTGTCGATGTCAGAGCCGTTGGCTGCCACTGCTCCGTTGCCCCGGGTGCCCATGGTTCGCTCTGCGTGGGAGGGCATGACGAAACTCAGCTGAGCTCCCGTGTCGATGAGGAACTGCTTGCCTGTGTATCCATCCGTCACGTATAACAGCTTATTCTTCTCGCTGAGAACTGCTGCTGTTAATGGCCCTCAGCTTTGGCGTTTCCCCGACCTCGTAAACTTGCAGGGGGGAACGCATTTGCGGGCTTTCTCTGCGAAGCGGTGGTGATAATAGCAGACGTCGTTCTGCTCGTTGCGCTTGGGCCGCGCCGCTGTCACCGTGGGTTGAGTCTCTCCAAGGCTCGGGGTGTCAGTTCTCAGATCTGCGGATGCCGCTGTGGGTGTCCGTTCTCTGCAGGCGTTGACGAGCCGGTAAGCCTCGTTGGCCAGTGTGCGGAAATCCTGATGGTTATTGCACTTCATCCTGGCGAGTGTCCCTCTCAAATGCGGTGGTAGCGTGCTGAGGAAAATGAATTGGAGAAGGAAATTATCATTATCCTCCTCCTTGAGTTGTAGCAAATCCTCCATGAGGGTCCTTGGATTGCCCCCTCTGTGGCCGTAGATCGCCAGGATTCTCTCGGCTCTCTCCTCCGCTGACGGGACATAATTCGCCACGATGGTCGCCTTGAGTGTCTCATATTTGTCCCGGGTTGGTGGTTGCTGGACCAAGCTCCGCACACACTTCGAAGTTGCGGAGTCGAGCTTGGAGATGATGTGATAAAATTTGGTATCATCTGCTGTGATACCCGCCAGTATAAACTGGGCTTCGGCTTGCTGGAACCAAGATGCAGGGTCTTCTCTCCAGAAGTCTGGCAGCTTGACAGCGACGGCGTTCGTGCACACCATCATTGTCGTGTTCGCCGGGTGAGAGTGCGTTTCTACGGCTCTCGCGGCGGTGTTGGAGCTCGGTTGAGTTCTCTCAGTGCCCTCTGCCGCGGGGAACAGCTGTCTGCTTGTTCCCTCGTCTGCGTCGTCGCTGGCGTGTGCCAGAGCCACCATGGATGAACAGCTTGAAGAGCGCCTCCGGTCCATATTCTCGCGTAAGGGTCACCAGTGTAGTGGAGCTGAAATAACGAGGCGGCTTTGAATTAAAAACAGGGTTTTTAATGAATAGCTCCTCTATCAAATCTCAACAGGTGCAGAGCTTAGCAGAAGGCAAGAGAGAGATCTCTGCTACTCTGCTACTAATATAGCTTTTTAACCAATTCAGTCCCACCCCTCTAATCCTATACCTTTCCATTTTACTGAGCATTATTTTGTGGTCTGTAGTATCAAAAGCTTTTTTTAAGTTGATAAATACTCCAACAGCATACTTTTTCCTATCTACAGCAGTGTGAAAACGTATTTGCCCCCTGTAGCATCAATCCCTTTGGTTCTAATCTATAAAATCACTCTTCACCTTAAAGAAATTGTTTCACACAAAAAGTCTGGTCAAGATTTGTATCCTTCACTTAAGAACCACAGTTTGAAACACATTCCATGGTAAAAGAGATGATAAGGATCCCATTTCATGCCAGGAACAGATTAGTATGCAATAATAAATCCCGGAACTTCCTCCCCAACCAGGCAATTTTATGCTTCAAGTACTGTTTGAGACATCCCAGATACCTTGACCAAATTCCACAGGTCTCTAGGAATTATCCACAGCTCAACATTGCCCCCTTCTGTTCAACTCAGAAACATGTTGGATCTAATCAACATTGGGATTTTGGTTTTATCTGCCTGAAATAATCCTCTCTCCTCAAGACTTATTAGATATTTTTCCAGGAAATACTGCTGAGAACACTGTTGAAGATGATCACCTCTGTGTTGGGCAATGATGGGTTTGAAATGTTTCATTAATCATTGATTTTAAATGTGTTGCATGTTTGAAAATGCTTAAATGAACCTTATTCTAATGCATGTTAATTATGGAAGGACAAGTTTATAAAAGTGCATGCTCACTGAAAGTTAATCATGAATGACTGAAGTTAGCTTAGATTTTATATTAAGTATATAATGTGAATTTCACAGTTAATAAGTGTGGTTGCCTTCTAAAAACTTGTGCCAGTCATCTGACTGGTACCAGCCAATCACCAGGCTGTCTCTGTTGGACGACTCCCCCTTTCATTCTACTGGTTGGTTACAGACAAAGGACCGCTTTCTTATTGAACCATAGCCCATTCGAATCTTCCACGATAGCCGATAATTGGTTCTTCCTGCTGCCAGTCTTATGTTGACCAAAGGATCGCGCTTAGTTAAAAATAGAGAGAATCGCCCTAGTAGTTCAGTTTTTGTGAGGTTTTGTGCAAGTGTTTTGTGTTCTCTAAAGTTGTCTTTCGTTGTCTTGCAATTAATTCTTTTTCTGTTCCATCTGAAGTAATTTTGTCTCTTCTGTGTGAGTTTCCTGGTACCTGAGGTGGGGATTATCTTTTCTTGTTGAGCTCAACCCTTCTTTCTTGGAGTGAAACTCCAAAACGCCTTTTTCCTCCCTCTCCTCAGACGCCATGTTTATTCTGCTGAACTTTTTTCTACTGATTTTCCTTAACTCATCGTTAAAGTGGACTGATAGTGATTTTTGAACTTTTTCCCTCGACACTGCCTCACCCACGTACCACAACGTCAGAAGAACTAGGATTTCATAGGTAGAACGGTCTACATACGTTTTTCCTTCAGCCTGTGGTTTCTAATCAGCTGGTGGACATCCCAAAGTTGCGGGCCAGGAAAGGATCTGTTGCCTAAGATAAGACATCACACCTGCCCCAGGGGCCAGCCGTTCACTCTACCGCCGGCTCCACACTCCGGACCCCAACTGCTGAGTCTGTAAAAGCTAGAACCACTGCCACGATTGGGAAGGACTGCGGGCAGTCTTTTCCCCTTTTTGCCATCTGCTGGCGTTAAAGATCATCGCTGGACTCTGAAGACACAGCTGTTCATAAGCCACACTCCAACTTTCTATCTGCTGGGCTAAATGTGATGTCTAATTCTGACTGAATATGACCAATTTTTCATGTTAAAAATCACTCCATAAGCTACAATAGGAGCTATAAAGCTGAAGGAAAAATAATATTCTCCTTTCCAATAACCTCCGTTTTTTTGTAGAGTAACTCAGAATTTTCATTTTCATATAATCAACTTTTATCATTTTCTCCATAAAATTGTGTCCAATTTTATGCATATTTTTGTTACAGTTATTTCACAGTCTCCCATTGCATTACAGTTACAAATTCAAAATCTGGTTTCTTTTGTTTCCACAAAGGTTTAACTATAGACTTTATGCTCAGGAATCCATTACCAGTTAATATGATATTTGATGCTTGTTGATCATTTCACCTGCTTACACATCAATTGAATGTAATGTCACTGAACTTGTTTGATTACTGAAACTGTTAACGGTGTATAGAAGTTCTGCTTGATTTCTTTTGTGTGTGTGCTTTTCTAGGTCACAGCAGAAGAGTTCACGAATATTGATACTGGTTAATGAAAGGTTCAAGGATTAGTTGTTAATAAATTGTCCAGGTTTGGACTGGTGCCCCTGCGAGTGTTTCTCTTTTGTTTGTGTTTGTAGTCACGAAGTAAACCACACACCTCTAAATATAAATTAAATAATCCTTGTACCTTATCACACTTACAGTCAATTGTTCCTACACTCCTTCCTGATTTCTCATTTTTTTGTATGTTTGTAACACTTAAATGTTTCAGATCATCAAACAAATTTAGATATTAGACAAAGATAATACAAGTAAACACAAAATGCAGTTTTTAATTGAAGGTGTTTATTATTAAGGGTAAAAAAAATCCTAACCTATATGGCCCTGTGTGAAAAAGTGATTACCCCCCCCCCCCCGTGCTAACCACTCGGCCACCGCGCTGTACATCAAAATTGTCCTAAATCAGCTAAAAAAAACTTAGACAATAAATTTGGTGTTGACCAGTGTAATAAGTTATGTTTCTCAATAAAATTGTCTAATCTATCAAAGTTTTTCCAAGATCTTGGAGAACTGTGTGAGTACTGACACCGGTCTGTAATTTGTAAATTGATGATTATCCCCTGTTTTATATACTGGGATTATCTTTGCAATTTTCATTTTACTTGGAAATACATCAGTTTGAAAAGACAAATTGAATATATGAGTTAATGGTTTTGCAAAACCCTCAACATTTTTCTTAACCAAGGCCATATCAATTCCATTCCAGTCAGTAGAAGTTTTGTTTTTACACTTGCTAACTGTATAATAATTTCTTTTTCTTCGACAGTTTTCAAAAAAAAAAAGAAGAAAAGTAAATTAGTGCCAATCATATTTCATACTCCATCCCCCACTTTTGACTAGATATCAATGATTTTGTCTGCCAATTTTGGTCCCACATTGACAGAAAAGTTATTGAACTCATTAACCACATCATTCATGTTAGTTAAAGTGTTATGGTTATCAATAAAATATTCTGGATAATTATTATTTACCGATCTTTTCCTTATTATATTATTTAATACATCCCATATACCTTCACTATTATTTTTGTTTTTCTCTAATAATTTATCAAAATATTCCTTCTTGCATCTCCTCATGATATTTGTGAATTTGTGTTTATATTTTTTTATATTTGATTTCTGCCTCTCTGGTTCTATGTTTTATAAATTCTCTATATGTCATGATCTGTCAGAATGCAACTATCATTCAGGTGTATGCCCCTGCAAACGAGGCCACAGAGGAGGAAAAGGATGACTTTTACCAGCTACTTCATGCAACCATGAACAAGAAGAAGAGAAGAGACATCATAATTGTGATGGGAGACCTCAACGCCAAAGTGGGAGATTCAAATCAAGGTTACGAGGACATCATGGGAAGGCATGGAATCGGGCTCATGAATGCTGCTTCTACTATTTATATGGATGCCGAGAAAAACGCAATTTCATCTTGCCTGCACTACAGTTGTATGTACAGCAATATGACAGTAAAGTTTGATTCGATTTCGATTTGATTTGATACATATTTTGTTTACATTCTTATGAACAAATATGTTAAGTGTCAAACTACAGTCTGAAGTGTTACGCAACTACAATCTGATAAACAGGAATCAGGCAGAGCTATAGAGCCCTCTCTCTCTCTCTTCTTTTAGTCAGACCTATTACATTAGTTAAACACCCAAACCAACACACACACACACACACACACACACACACACACACACACACACACTTTTGTTGTACATTTCAGGAGATAGTTAAAGCGAATAGCGGATGGTCTGTTCACGTCAGAGTTAAACTGGCCAATCAGACAGCTGCGTACAAGCCCATCCTATTGTACAGTGTTGGCCCAACCAACCCAAGAAGCTGAATGTAAGTTGCACCCGGAAGTCGGGGTCAGTCTGGCAACGCTCCCGAGGGGGCTGTGTCACACTGCACCCAGCGCTGCTTGCTTTACATGTGACCTCTGAATAAATGTTGCCTCTTTGAATTGGAGAATTCTCCAGCTTATTCTTGGATCTTTCAATCAAAGAATTGGGATTTTAACAATTTCCATCTTGGTGGTGATGCTTGTCCTTATGGGGGGTGGTTCTGTTGCTAGTTATAGCTGTAGGGGGGTTCTCTGGAGGGGGTCTATTTAGGACTTTCTTGAAGTGCTCGCACCATCTCTTGAGTTGCTCATGAGTTTTAGTTTGCCTTCTTTGCAGCGTACCAGTTTACAATGCTTTGTCCCTTTACCACTGAGAGTTTTTGTAAGTTGGTATAGTGTCTTTGAGTCATGTTTGGCTGCTGCTTCTTTGGCATCGGTAGCTATTTCTTTGACCCACTCCCTCTTGTCCTTCCTACAGCATCTTTTCACTCTTTTAGCGACCTCATTGTACTGTCTCTGGGTATTTGTTTTCTGTCCTCAAGTCTTTGGATTGTTCCCCTTTGCTTTTAACTTGGGTTTCTCTTTCCAACTGTCTTCACTCATCCAGTCTTTCTGTTCCCTTCTGCTCTTCCCAAGTACTTCTTCATATGCTCCTATGTAGGCTTTCTTGATCTTCTTCCAGTCTGTCTCAATGCCATCCTTGTCTTCCTTTGCTTCCTGTTCGTCTGAGCCCATGTGCAGGCAGTCAAAGCGGTTTACAAGCTCCAGTCTGAACTCCTTTTTCACTTCTGTTTTCTTCAGCTTCTCCACTTGGTACTTGGTGGTCATCTATGATCTCTTCCTCTGAGCAGCTAGCCTTATCCTTAGGGTACACATTACCATATGATGATCAGATCCAACATCTGTACTTCTTCTCACCCGACAGTCCTGCATGGTTCCGTGCCATCTCTTAGTGATCATGATGTGGCCGATCTGATTTGCAACATTGGCATCAGGCAACCACCAAGTGAGCTTGTGCGCTAACTTGTGAAGGAAGAAGGTTGCACCAATGACCAACCCCTCCACTGCACAGAAGTCTGCCAGCCATTTGCTGTTCTCATTCATGAGCCCGATTCCATGCCTTCCCATGATGTCCTCGTAACCTTGATTTGAATCTCCCACTTTGGCGTTGAGGTCTCCCATCACAATTATGATGTCTCTTCTCTTCTTCTTGTTCATGGTTGCATGAAGTAGCTGGTAAAAGTCATCCTTTTCCTCCTCTGTGGCCTCGTTTGCAGGGGCATACACCTGAATGATAGTTGCATTCTGACAGATCATGACATATAGAGAATTTATAAAACATAGAACCAGAGAGGCAGAAATCAAATATAAAAAAATATAAACACAAATTCACAAATATCATGAGGAGATGCAAGAAGGAATATTTTGATAAATTATTAGAGAAAAACAAAAATAATAGTGAAGGTATATGGGATGTATTAAATAATATAATAAGGAAAAGATCGGTAAATAATAATTATCCAGAATATTTTATTGATAACCATAACACTTTAACTAACATGAATGATGTGGTTAATGAGTTCAATAACTTTTCTGTCAATGTGGGACCAAAATTGGCAGACAAAATCATTGATATCTAGTCAAAAGTGGGGGATGGAGTATGAAATATGATTGGCACTAATTTACTTTTCTTCTTTTTTTTTTTGAAAACTGTCGAAGAAAAAGAAATTATTATACAGTTAGCAAGTGTAAAAACAAAACTTCTACTGACTGGAATGGAATTGATATGGCCTTGGTTAAGAAAAATGTTGAGGGTTTTGCAAAACCATTAACTCATATATTCAATTTGTCTTTTCAAACTGATGTATTTCCAAGTAAAATGAAAATTGCAAAGATAATCCCAGTATATAAAACAGGGGATAATCATCAATTTACAAATTACAGACCGGTGTCAGTACTCACACAGTTCTCCAAGATCTTGGAAAAACTTTGATAGATTAGACAATTTTATTGAGAAACATAACTTATTACACTGGTCAACACCAAATTTATTGTCTAAGTTTTTTTTAGCTGATTTAGGACAATTTTGATGTACAGCGCGGTGGCCGAGTGGTTAGCACGGGGGGGGGGGGGTAATCACTTTTTCACACAGGGCCATATAGGTTAGGATTTTTTTTACCCTTAATAATAAACACCTTCAATTAAAAACTGCATTTTGTGTTTACTTGTATTATCTTTGTCTAATATCTAAATTTGTTTGATGATCTGAAACATTTAAGTGTTACAAACATACAAAAAAATGTGACACTCACACATAGCTTTACCCCCCCCCACCCCCCACCCCCCCATCCATTCACACATCCCTGAGACATACTTGGGAAAAAACTAACTAACTATAATATACAAATAATATACAAAATGTCCGTAGAATATGTGTAGAGTATAATGAGAGATTGCCTACAGAATTATTATTTTGGCACTCTAACTTTTCATAACCCTTTCATTGAAGGCATTGAAGTCCCTCAAGAATGGAAAAGCAGCAGGTTGTGATGGCATTCTGCCAGAAGCATGGAAAGAAGGGGGTGAGCAATCCGTGAAAGCCCTACAGCCACTACTTAACGAGATCTGGAGTCGGGAACATATTCCTGTGGACTGGAAAAGAGGACAGATAATCCAACTGCCCAAGAAAGGTGACCTGACCCATTGCAAGAACTGGAGAGGGATCATGCTCCTTTCCACAGCCAGCAAGGTATTAACCTTGCCAGCCCACGTGACAAACGCGCAATGCTTTCTGGGATGAGTAGGTTCAGCGATTGTAAACGGACTGCAAGCACACAGCGCCTCGGCATTTCTTGTGAATGAACGGGAAAAAAAAAATCACAAAATGGACTGTGCGAAGGAAAATTTAAAGGGACCGTACTCCGCCAAATTGAATGGAACTGCAAAGGCTAGCTATTTGGCAGAGCTTGAAGGGGTTAATGGACTAGATCCCTACCAACATATCACATGGAGTTCGGATGTAAACATTCTGCCAAACTTCGACCATGCCTTCATTTATAATTATATGACTTTAAGCATAAGTCCATACACGCATGAAGTTTTTAGTAACTTTAGGTCTTTGAAGCAAGCAAAAGTGCAATTCACAGATGGATGGGTGCATGACTTGTAGATGTACAAGTTACACTTGAAGACAATTGTGCTCACAAAGGCGTTTTTTTAATTTCTTGTCTTGATTACAAGTATTTATTTACTAAATAAAATAAGTGCATGCCATAAATTGAATTATGCACCCAATATACATGTGAAAGTGTGCTTATAATATTTTATAATCAACCCCTCCTTTCCTGAAGTTGGTGCAACCCCTGATGCACTTGTGTCCTGCACCTGTTCTGAAAAAGGCTGTGGGGAAATAAAATCCCATATAAGCACCCAACAACAACATCCTGCAGGCCTGTGCAGACAAGGATTTTTATCTGAAACTCTCTGATGGGAGACTAGAACTCAAGCACAGTCACAAGTACTACAAGCAGGTACAACACAAATCTTTGTGACAGGCTCACATTTCTGTGACTTTGTTGTGTGGACCACAAAAAGTTGTGTTGTTGTAAGATAAGATAAGCCTTTATTAGTCCCACAATGGGGAAATTCCAGGATTGCAACAGCACAGGGATAGCAACACTCACAGCAATAATTAAGGAGATAAGAAAATAAGAGCAGTGAATATACATATGTACACATAAATATATAAATATACGTATATACACAGTGTGGAGCATTGTAGCTAGATGGAATAAACAGCATAGCCGTCTATTTAGTTACCCTACATGGTATGAATATGTACCCATACATATTGTCACCCTCCGTAGCGACTGATATTGTCCTAGTTATATGCTGGAGGGGACCATTTGTGTAAGTCTGTTGCATCTTTTGCATTCAATACTATTAGGTCGTCACGTTTTTTTGCTATCTCTGCGAGCAGCCCTGCTTAGGTTATACAGTCTGACAGCCGTAGATAGGAAGGACCTGCGAAACCTCTTGGTTGCGCACCTAGGATGATGTAGTCTACTGCTAAATGAGCTCCTCAGTGCGTTCAGTATGTCCTGCATAGGGTGGGACTCGGACTCCAGCAGAGATGACAGCTTAGCCAATATCCTTCTCTCTCCTATCTCCTCCACTGGGTCAAGGCGTTGCCCCAGGACAGAGCTAGCTTTCTTGATTAGTTTGTTCAGTCTCTTCCTATTGGCTGCTGTAATGCCGTTGCCCCAGCAGACCACTCCAAAAGTGATGGCTGATGCCACCACCGTGTCGTAGAATGTCTTCAGCAGTGCCCCTTGTACACCAAAAGACCTGAGCCTCCTCAGTAGGAACAGCCTGCGTTGTCCCTTCTTGTAGAATGCGTCGGTATTGTGTGACCAGTCTAGTTTATTGTTCAGATGAACACCCAGGTACTTGTAGGATGTCACCATCTCAATGCCTGTTCCCTATATGTTTACTGGTGCTGTGAGGGGTTGTCCTTGCCTGCGGCAGTCCACCACCAGCTCCTTAGTTTTCCTCACGTTGATCTGGAGGCAGTTCCTATGGCACCAGTCCACAAAGTCCTGGATAAGTCCTCTGTACTCAGCTTCATCTCCGTTGGAGATGAGGCCGACGATCGCAGAGTAGTCAAAGAACTTCTGTAGATGGCAGTGTGTTGTGTTGTGTGAGAAGCCCTCAGTTTAAAGGGTGAACAGGAAGGGAGCCAAAACCATTCCCTGGGGGGCCCCCGTGCTACCGATGATCGTGTCAGACACACAATGCCGGGTTCTCACAAACTGTGGCCAGTTAGTGAGGTAGTCCAGGATCCATGATGACAGGTGCTGGTCCACCCCTGCACACAGCAGCTTGTCCTTCAGGATCATCGGTTGGATGGTGTTGAAAGCACTGGAGAAGTCAAAGAACATGATCCTCACCGCGTTCCTGGCTTCTCCAGGTGGGACAGGGAACGGTGAAGGAGGAAGATCACTGCATCCTCCACCCCAATACCATACTGGTAGGCGAACTGGAGTGGATCCATCGCTGGTCCCACCAGGGGGCAGAGGTGAGCAAGGAGCAGTCTCTCCAGGGTCTTCATCATGTGAGACGTCAGGGCCACTGGTCCGTAGCTGTTCAGGTCTTTGGGGTGGGAAGTCTTTGGTACAGGCACCACACAAGATGTTTTCCACAACTGTGGTACCCTCCCCAGCTTCAGGCTCAGGTTGAAGATGTGCTCCACAATCCCACACAGCGGGTCTATGCAGGACTTGAGGAGCTTCGCGCTAATGCCGTCCGGTCCCGAGGCCTTCCTCGACTTGATCTTCCTCAGCTCCGACCTCACCTGGGTCTTAGTGAGGGTCAGGTTGAGGGGCTGTGAGCTGGGAGTGGGGGGGGGGGGGGTGTTGGTGGAGTGGGGTGTGGACAGCAGGTCTCGATGACTTTAGAGGCAGCAGTGGTTGTTGTGCAGTCGGGGGGGAGGGCGGTTGGTCAAACCTATTAAAAAACAGGTTCAGATTGTTTGCCCATTCCCTGCCCCCCGTGGCCTGGGAGGAGGTATTCTGGAGCCCAGAGATGGTTTTAAGGTTTCTCCAGACCCCGCCGATGTCGCTCTGTTTCAGCTTGTCCTCTATCTTCTTCCTGAAGCTGTCCTTGCCTTCTCTGATCTTCCTCCTCAGCTCCCTCTGTACAGACTTCAGCATCTCCCTGTTCCCCGACTTGAAGATCCTCTTCTTCTCTCTCAGAAGTGTTTTTATCTCAGGGTTAATCCAGGGTTTGTTGTTTGAGCAGAAGCTGATGTAGTCCGTGATGGTGTGAGTGAGGCCATCGATGTCCTCACCATGTGGATCGCAGAGCTGCTCTCAGACAGTGGTTTCAAAACAGTCCTTTAGAGCGTCCATTGCCTCCTCAGACCATAACTTCACTGTGCACATGACCGGAGGTTGTCTGTGTACTAGGGGTTTGTACACCGGCAGGAGATGAACCAAGTTGTGATCCGATCTCCCGAGTGGGGGGAGTGGTGATGAGGTGTACGCCTCCTTAGTGTTTGCATAGAATAAATCCAGTGTTTTATTGTCTCTAGTGTAGCATGTGACATACTGGGTGAACGTGGGCAGAATGGGGGACAGTGAAATGTGGTTGAAATCACCTGAGATGAGTAGGAGAGCATCTGGGTGTTCTGTCAGCAGCCTGCCAGTTACTAAGTGAATGGTGTCACGCGCTGTCCCCGCGTTCGCCGTCGGATTTGCATAAATAACAATGCAGATCACGTATGAGTATTCCCTCGGGAGATAGGTAGGCCGCATGCTAACAGCTAGCAACTCAATGTCTTTGTTGCAGTGTAGTTGTTTAACCGTGATATGGTTGTCTGTCTCTTTGTGTTGGCCCTGCGATGGACTGGCGATCTGTCCAGGGTGTACCCTGCCTTTCGCCCAAAGATGCTGGGATAGGCTCCAGCCCCCCCGCGACCCGAAAAGGATTAAGCGGAAGAAGATGAATGAATGAATGTCCCGGTCTGCACCAGCTGTTATTGACATACATTATCACTCCTCCACCCCTTGCCTTCCCACTGTCTGGTGTCCGGTCTGCCCATATTGCGTGGACATCAGATTCTGACCTGTGGGAGCAACCACTTTTACCAGTGGCCCAGAATTTTTTTTATAAAGTTTTCCTACCTGAGCTTGTTGCCCGTCACTTTACTGACTCTGACCCCACAACACAGAAGAGGAAAGCTGCAGCTGATAAACCCACCCAGAAGCCCAAAAGATGATGTCTAACTGCATTACAGCCAGGTCCCACACACAATCCCAAAAGACAGGCACATAACACAGTGTAGTACTTGCAGACAGCCAGAAGAGCTGGATGACATGGTTGCCTGTGATAACCAAAACTGTGAAATTCAGTGGTTCCATTTAGGATGTGTGGGACTCTGAAGCACCAGCCCCACAGCAGCCGTGGTTTTGCGACGTGCACATTAGAGTAGTGCTGTAGCATGAGACAGTTATGCGCTATAACGTTGTGTGAACAATGATACATGTTGATCGTGCATGTCAATTTATATTCTTGTATTGTGTTATGGTTATGGTTACAGTTTTGCATCTTTGAAATAAAGAGCTGGAGATTGTAAGCCATTGTGTACTTTATTCCAAAAATTGTTACAAAGCAAGCAAGTGTATTTACAGTATATAGCACATTTCATACACAAGGGCAACTCAGTGTGATTTACATATATAAAAAGAGGAAAGAAAGCAAAATGCTTGAGCAATAAGAAAAATTGAAGAGGTGCTGCTTTAACTGCTTCAATACTATTGACACAGTTAACCCGTTGAACTCTGGTCAATTTCCCTAAAAACGCCTAAAAATAACAATCATTCATTCATTCATTCATTCACTCATCTTCTTCCGCTTAATCCTTTTTTCGGGTCGCGGGGGGGCTGGAGCCTATCCCAGCATCCTTGGGCGAGAGGTAGGGTACACCCTGGACAGATCGCCAGTACATCGCAGGGCCAACACAGAGAGACAGACAACCATTCACTCTCACAGTCATACCTAAGGACAATTTAGAATCCCCAGTTTTGATGCCAATTAACCTAACTTGCATGTTTTTGGCATGTGGGAAGAAACCGGAGAAATCCCGGAGTAAACCCACGCAGACACGGGGTGAACATGTAAACTCCACACAGATCACTGTTGGTCGGGGGCTGGGATCGAACCCAGGATCCCCCGGCCAAGGGTGAGTTGCTGTGCTGCAGCAGTGCTAACCACTCCTCCACCGCGCTGCCCATACCCAAAGTAAATCAAAAGCTGTTCTTCAGCCCTTTGCAACATCTTCATGGGGTTGGTCTTATTTAAAAGAAAACACTCTAAATTCTTTGGCAAAACAGTCATAATCTCTCTATGTGCTCCTGCCACTGAGTAACAGTCATCTAAACATACTGAATTTGAAGAAAATAAAGTTCGCCTGGGTGTTTTTTTAGATACAAATGCTTGCAAATAACACACAGCTGTCAAATACTGGCTGGAAAATGCAACAGAAATGTAGAATCAAGTGTTATCAAGCTGAGGTCAAAATTTTGTAACAATACCACAAAAAATTAATATATTACACAGCTTTTTTCTCAGGTTGTTCCCAGGCGTTTTTAAGCTGTGCCAAACTGGCACAGTTTGGAAAAACGTCTGTAACTTTTGAATGCCTCAACATAGAAGCTTCATCTTGGGTTCTAATGAAAGGTGACACTCAGGGCTATCTTGTTAGATATCCAGAAACACTGTCAGTAGTAATGACACAGAGAAAATGAAGTATAAAATATAAACACGCTTTACTGAACAAAAATGTCAATATACAAAACATACTATTTACAAACAACAAATGTGAACAAATGTGAATATGAAGTCCTTTATATGTTATTGGCAATATGCCAGTTATTGTAAAATATAAACATGCTTTACTGAACAAAAAAGTCAATATACAAAACATTCTGTTTACAAACAGTGCCTGCGTCAGCTGTGAAAGAGCATCCATAGTTTCATTGTACATGTTGTCACCTGCTTGAGGCTGTACTGGTGCAGCTTGGATGTAAGCCACCCAGGCGTCGTTGTGCGTGAAATGAGCAGAAAATGCAACGGAACCATCTTGGAGCTCCCATACTTTCTGGAACAGGGGATAGTAGAAGCCATTGTTATACCTAATGGGCTTCCACTGTGCTTGCAGCCCTTGACTCGAAGTGTCATAAAACAATTTCCCTGTTGTCCTTATGGACCATCTTATGTGGGGTGCAATCAAGGGTATAGAGATGTGTTCCTCTCGACTGAAGAGACCCGTCAGAGTTACTGGTGGGATTGTTGTGGGGCCCGGACAACAATTAGGACACCACAAAGTTCCCATAATGTCCCACAGGTACTTAACTTCAGCCAGCGGGGTACGACAGTACAGGCAGGCGACTTTCCCATCTTGCAACACACAGGTGAAACACAGAGTACATCTTGTAATTGGAAAGTCTGTTAGGCAAATTAGCAGGCTTGCTGGTTAGCTGTAAGTAAATCTTCGGGAGGTTTTACTCTCCCCTTTTAAGTTCAATCACCGATGTTAACATCAGTTACAGACTGCTCAGGCTTCGGCTTTGTGTTGAGCTTGGTAATGTCTTTTATGTAGCCCTCCACCTTCTTGGGGAAGAATACTGCATAGGTCATTATTCATGCTATCATAGCTGAGACACAGATGAGTTTCATCCACCATATTGCTGTTATGACCCCCCAAATCACTCCCCAAAAGGCAACAGCTGCCAGCCTACTGACCCAGATTTTGCGGCCGCTCTTTTTCAGCTTCAATACTAGCCATACTTGACGACCCAGTAATGCAGCTGCCATTAATCCTACCCAAATCACATTCACTATCTCAACGGCCTGGTAGAAGATGGCAAGCATGTCGATAGCAACCCAGACGAGGATCACCACTGCGCGGGCAAGACCTTCGGAATCACATTGTGGTGTAATAAGACCCAGCATGTAGGTGACGAACAGAGTCAAAGTGTAATCATATTTGCCAAATATGATGTTGACCAAGACGATGCGAACAACTGCTGCCAAGGTTGTCACTATTCTTAGGACATGCCGCTTAGGCCAGGCTCCGGTGAAACAGAAGCATGCCCAAATGGCTTGCAGTACCCAAAACTGTATCTTGGCCTTTGTCATTTCAGTGATCCAAGCAGGTGAAGATGCTGTACTCACTTTGTATGGGGTGCTCACTGAAGTGTAGAGATCATCCGTTGTTGGTGTTCCCGTAGACATGCTTGCAGTAGGCTATGCTGTGCCAGTTGATTCTGATAAGACTGAGGAGTGGGGGGTAGTTGGTTGTTTAATGGTCGCCAGCCGAAGTCCAAATGAAGTCTGCAACTGGGTGGTGCGGAAGTTTTATCTATACTTCCTCTTTTAATTGGCGGAGTTCTCCCACCCCTCCTCGCTTCGGCGCCCTCTTTCGATGAAAGATGGATGACACAGCAGCTCGGGCGCCACCTTTGATGACTACCAGTAGTATTATTCCTGCAATCAGCAGGCCTAATCCCAGCAAAAGATAGGGCCATACCCAGCTGAGCAGTGTTCCCAGCCAGGAAGCAACGACTTGTAGCCCTTCTTCAACTACTTCAGCTGCTCCTTGTAGAACTGTAGTCACAGTCCCCTTAATTGTCTTTCCCGCTATTTCTAGGAAAGTACACTCATGTTCATTTTTTCCTGTGCCACAACGAAGCCAATGTTCAGCAGGAGAGTGACAGGTACCATTGTTGTAGATGTCATTCTTGCCCAACCATTCATAACCCACTATTTCTTTACCTTCACAGATGCTTTTCCTGAAGGCATGGCTCTCTGCAACATAGAACTGTGGATCATTTACAACTTGAGGGATAATTAGGCCTAGAATCTGCTTCCTCTTGTGCATGTTATGCCCCATAATTGCTTTAGTACACCCCACATTTTCAGGGGGTATTCTGCTCCACTTCCCATTAATCTTCTTCCAGACTGTTTGCAACCCATAAGTCTCATATTCCCCCTCATAATAGTCTTCACAGTCCTTTTCCCAAAAAAGGGCTTCCCCACAATGCCCCCTTGATAAGCTGATTGTGCAGGTAGTATTCTTTTTGTCGCAGATCATCTTCCACGGTGATGGGCTAATGTAATTGATGGTGTAGAATGACCAAGGCAAAATACTTCGATATTTAGAGTACACTGTTGCCAGAAACTGATATTTTACCCAATAATTTGAGGATTGAGAGGGACACGGCAGGACCCATTTCTTCACTTCTTCTTCCTCCATTCCCCACCATGTTCTCCATTCTTCTCGTTTCCATTGTTCATGCCAGGATTGCAGGATACCTTTGACTGTTTGATTCTCCTTCAGTGACGTGCAATCATGCACCCATGAACTCCAGACGCGGTCCCATACTTGCCACAAGGGGCATCTGTGCGATTTTTTGTCATATACCCATTCAGTGCCATTGAGCATGTCGAATATCTTGTTTACCACACATTCATCAATCTTTTTGAAGTCTTCTTTTGGAACGTTGAACAGGTCATCTGGAGTTGGTAACCTTTGCACATAGAACAAAGATTTGTGAACTTCACCAAGGCCATGCGGCCTAACAGGCATACTAGGTGCAAATGTAGCTTGGAAGTAGTTTAAGTTGAATATCCACAGCCAAGGCAAGGTGTCATTTAACCAGTCTTCATGGTATGCCTGAGGTGTTGTTTTGGAGGATGTGCCTGGTATTAACCAGGTGAAAGGTTTGTACACCCTAGTGATAACCATATAATGCTTACCACTGGGGCATTTGCCACTGATGTTCCAGAAACATGGGGCTAATTTGCTTCTTTTTTCTTGCATACAATAGGTGATCAGCTTTCAGTCGTAGTCTGTTTGACCTTTTTTAGTAACAGGCTTGAAGTTGTTCACAATTTCTTCTGTAAATTTTATAATTGTTTCTGGCAAGGGTGTTTTTGCAGTGATGTCACTGGTGCGGGGCCTTCCTGGGGTTGGAGTTATAGTGACTCGAGGTGAGGGTGTTGGAGGTGTCTTGTTAGTTGATGCGACGTCCCTCTTTATTCTTTTTTTAGGTGGGTCTGTACCCGGACATTCGAGGTTATAATTACCCCAGAAGGGCCCATAATTTGGGAAGATTCCCTCGCAGGTCTCGTTGCGATAATGGGCTGGTGCAATAACCACTTCGGACTCCCAGTACTCTGTTTTATTCATACCTGGTACAGGTCTGCAACTCCAGGTGCAGTACGATGCTGAAGAATACATTTCTGGCTTTATCCAGTTGCATCGGACTTTGATTGTTTCTTTCTTTGTGAGGACTAGTAGCCTTAATAGACCTCCTCCTTCTGAGAGGTCTTGCAAATCTTCAATTGCCCATTTTCCAGGTTGAGCACCTGTGATGTTAAGTTGTTCTTCAAACCAGAAAGTGCCGTTCATTTTCTTTCTCCAATCTTCAAAGCTGAGGTTGGTTATCTGCTGTTGCATGTCAGTTAAGTTGAACTGAGTGTCATTGCTGAGCGGTGCGATGTAAACTCTTCTTCTTTCTGCTGCCCAGCAGGTTTGTTGAAATTTCTTGGTGGTAACAAACTGAGCCCTTGTATGGGTGAGGGCCCATGGCTCATAACCCAACCAGTATAGTATGACGAGCACTGCTACCATACCAAGGGTTATGGTCGTAAACTTGAGCCAAAGAATAAGACAAAGCTTCTTTGCACTCATTTGTTGAGGCTCCCCTTTCTTGGGTTCCTTCTTAGGGAGCTCATATTCTAATTCATGTTCTGTTGCTTTCCTCCTTCTTCGACCCATCTCTGAGGTAGTGGACTTTGAGGTTGTATTCAGTGGCGTTCCTTGACTTAAGTGAACACCCATGAAGACAAACAAGACTTTTATGCTGCACTAGTGACATCATCACTTCTGCTTTTCTTCCCCAAGGGGGTGTGGCCACCCCTCGGTTGGCTTGAATAGTGCAGCCCCAATAAAACAAAAAGAAAAAATAAAAAGAAAATGTATGTGTTTATATACAGTATATGTATGTATGATGCTTTAATGAGTGTATATTGCATGTAAGACGTGAAAAAGTGTATGTTTGTGTAAGTTATGTGATGTATATGTAATGTGATGCATTCGTGGTTATATTGTATGTGTGTTTTGAGGTAGATTTTGTATTAGCAGCATGAAATGTGGAGCTTACTCAGGGGGTGGGGAAGACAAGTCCCAACTTCTTCTCTGGAACAAGGGCCATTCTTTAGCTCTCGCCAGAAGTTTTCCGAGCCGACCCTTTCTTTCAGTGGTTTTAGAGCTTTTCTGTCATTTGGGCTCGTCGAGGACTCGAATCTCAGCACCCACTGAGTAGATACCCCTCAAGGGCACAGTCACCATGGACACAGTTAAAGTTATCGTGCGAGTATCTTCTGGCCGAATCGGCCCTGGAGCTCGACCAACCAAAGTGCCCGGTATCTGTGCCCGACCCCCCCTCACCCAACCTTCAGGTGTCACTATGAATGTAGCAGTTTTGGCTAGTCTTATGATCCCTATAGGCTTTACAACATCAATCTGTGTTATCCAAGAATGAAGAGATGTCGCCCGGAGGTCCTTCTCTTTAGGGACTGAGCCAAGCGCTTCTATGGGGTTCCCAATAACTTCCTTAATCAATGTAGCCCATGTGGTGAGCTGCCATGGCCCTTCAAAGCCATGGTTACGTGCTTCCTCCTGCTGTGCTTCAGAAAGGTACCCTGGAAGCGGTGTGTAGTTAGGGTGGTTAGGGTCACAGTACACCCTGAATACTTGAGGATACTGTATAGTACCCAAGGGTGGCATCAGTTCTGGTGCAGCATAGGGATTGTAGGGCCACACGAGGCACAATGCTGTGTCCAGGTGTGATAGACCTGCAGCAAGATCGACCCTAAAAACTCCTGGATTGGTTGGATTGAACCCTGGGGGCGGTGGAGCTGAGGGACCGGGGGAACCGCAAGGTGCAGATGGTGTTACAGATAAACTGGATGCACCTGCTTGATTTGAGTCTCCCCATTCTGTCTTCCTCTGTTCTCCATACACCTGCTCCTGGTTCGGTGAAAACTCTTGCAACGGACTGTACATTCTCCTAATTTGCCAACCTTCTGCTTTTCCTGCCATGTATAGATATCCTCGCTCCAGGGCACTCTCACAACCGAGGCAGGGATGGAGATATTGTCCGTCCCACTGACAAGTGCACCCATTAGGTGATGCTCCGGCGCCCTCTCGATAATCCCACTGCATCATGACCATCACCCTGGGCAAAGTTCCCACATGACATTGGCCACAAACGTGGCCACCCAGGATCTGAACCGGCTTCCACCGCATTTTATGAAGCTCATCTTGATCGATGGAAATCTTCTTTGGTTTCTTGTAAGCTGGGCCTTCCCATGCTATCTTAGACTGAGGAGGCTGTAGGCATATCACACACACATTTTTCCCTTGGAACCAGGTTAGGGTTTCTTTTGCTGGGGTTAAATAACCTTTTTTAGCATAATACAATAAATCTAAGGCTCTGGCTACCCAAAAGCTATATGAAGCTCTTCTCATGACGATCAAGCCCTTCACCGTTGCCAGTTCGATGAAGGGAGGTATTGTAGAAGTGTTGTCAGCCATTTTTAGCTTCTGGTTTTCTCTTAAATAGAGATTGGCTTCAACTGCTCCACTCCTTGGATCCCGTTTTCTTCCAGAAGGACAGTATTACTGTCTAAAACTTGCTTGACTATGTCAATTCGGTCGTACTTTTGGCTTGACTGCAGTGGTTGTAGGGTGA
This sequence comes from Pholidichthys leucotaenia, assembly GCA_020510985.1. NCBI lineage: Eukaryota > Metazoa > Chordata > Actinopteri > Cichliformes > Pholidichthyidae > Pholidichthys > Pholidichthys leucotaenia. The sequence continues at coordinate 218,035,683 of CM035846.1, read as the reverse complement.
TGTGCTCTGATCCACACTCGTTGACCCACTTGAAAAGGCACCTTAGGTTGCTGTGGCCCCTTTTTATCTTCAGGGCTCCACCCCACTTCTTGAGATGTGAAGGGGCGTTGGTTTAGTTCTTGAGAGGGGGAGGGCCTACCTGTGCGGTGTCTGTCATTCAGTTGTTGAGCCATTTCTAACAGCTTTGTGCTCCATTCTCTGGAGTTCTCATTCTTTCCAATCCAACTCTTCACCAGCCCTATTGTTCTTTCCACCACCCCATTTGCCTGTGGAGTGTGTGTGTGTGTGGGGGGGAATAAACCCTTATTACCCTGAACCGCTGACACCACTGATCTACCTGTGCATTGCGAAAGTGAGTGCCATTGTCGGTTCTCAGTTCTTTTGGCACCCCCAAGCATTTACAGGTTTCTTCCAACATTGTCACCACACTGTTGCCATTTGCTTTTCGTACTGCTTTTGCAATCATGTAACCAGACATGTAGTCAACTAAGACTAAGATGTACTTTTCACCCTTCTTGCCGTTTACCCCCATTGGTCCAGCTACATCCATGCATACTGAACCCCATGGCACAGTGCTCTTTATTGTCAACCCATCCACCCTCTGCCCTCTCCTACCTGCGTTGTATTTCCCACATACTTCACAGTTCTTGAGGACTTGACGGATGCAATGTGTAGGGACCCAGAGCTGCAATTTCACCAACTCTCTTTGTGTAGGGACTATACCTGCGTGACCCAGTGACTCATGCACTGCAGCCACTACTCCCTGCACGGAACCTTCTGGGACCACCCTTCCTTTGGGGGTATCTTCCCAGTTTTCCTGACCTACCAGGATAATTCTCCTCATCTGCACATAACGATCAACCTCATTGTTACCTTGCCAGTGAGGACCGGTCTTCTTGTGAGCTTTCTGATGCACTACCTCCAGCTCCATATTCAATCTGATTTCTGCAATTTTCTTCCACAAGTCTTGATGTGCCACCGGCTTTCCTTTTGCTCCTTCAAAACCATTTTCTTGCCAAATGGTTAAATCTTCTTGCAATGCTCGTGCACAGTAGTCACTGTCTGTGATTATTGTTGCCTTTTTTACCTTTCTCTTCTCCAACTCTAACAGTCCTTCCAGGACTGCTGTGACTTCTCCGGTTTATGCTGTACCGGGCACTTTACCCTTTTTTCTCCACCTCTCTTTCTCTCCCTCTTTTAGGATAAAGCCCCAGTATGCTTTGTCATCTGGCCCTTTTCTAGACCCATCTGTGTAGAGTGTCCATTTTGGTAGATGCTCTTTGTCTTTGTCAGGTTTTGCTGTCTTCTTAGGGACTGGCCTAGCAGGACCTATTTCTTGGTCAGGGTCTTGTAGCAGATCTTCCCATCAGCCCCATCTTGCATTTGTGGCTTTTGTGCTTTCCACTGTAGCTTTTGTCAGATACCTGTGCACCTGACTTTGTGTGATTACCTTGATACCTTGCCCTTGAGCTAACTCTTTGAGATGACTCCAATACTTAGCTACTACAGCCAACTCTTTCTCTTCTAGTGGATATTTCTTCTCCACTGATGACAGAGTGTAGCTCCAAAGGGCCACTAGCCCACCATTTTCATTAGCCACAGTGACAATCACATCATCTTCATCACAACTTACTTCGGCCACTAAGCGGGTGGTGAGGCTTCGGGGCTCTAGGGTAACTGCATTTTGAATGGTTTTCTTCAAACCTTCCAGATGCTGTTGATCTGATGCCGACCATTCCCATTTTTTCTTTGCATTTGGAAATTTGTCAGTCTTCCTGAGCTTTGCATAGAGAGGCCTAGCATATTTCTGATAGCCAGGAACATGATCTCTGACGTAGTTACAAAGCCCCAAAATCTTCTGCAGCTTGTTCTCTGTTGTGGGGGGCCTGATTTTCTCCAACTTCTCTCTGTAACCCCCCGAGAGCCCCAGTTCAGATGAGATTTGGAACCCTAGGTAGTCTACTTGGAGGCGGGCAAACTGACATTTTGGAAGGTTAAGTTTTAACCCTGCTGGTGTGAGTCTGTCAATGACTGTTTGTAGTTTTTTCAGGTGTTCTTCTTCGGTGTCATCTGCAATGAACACGTCGTCAATGTAGATTGTGGCCTCTAAACCTCGCAGTATATCCACTACTGCTGCTTGAAACACATTTGGTGAATTCTTGTACCCCTGGGGGAGGCGCTGCCATACATAAGATTGGCCTTTGTGGGTGAATGCTGTTTTACCTTGTGACTTTTTAGCCAATCTCAGTGAGAAGAACCCATTCGCCAGATCAATGCAGGACTTGTATTTTCTCATCTGTAGAGTTTTCAGAGTGCCTTGTGGATTTATCAAACTTGCTTTATTGGCTATTGTTCTTCTGTTGAGGGCTTTGAAGTTAATCACTGGCCGCCAACCTCCTCCAGCTGACTCTGGCTTTCTTACTGCTTGAATGGGACTGTTTGTTGGGGGATTTGACTCTTTTCTGATTATCAGAATCAGAATCAGAATCAGCTTTATTGGCCAAGTATGCACAACACATACAAGGAATTTGACTTTAGCTAAAAACTTGCTCTCGTTGTTCAGGTGGAGGATTTAAATAAGGATTCAATGACAACAGAGTATGTACAGTAAATTACAGTCTGTCCACGTTTCTATAAAAGGATGCAAATATATACAGGAATATATGCAGTTATTTACTCAGACTGACCACACTTTGCAGAAATATATGAAAAAATATACAGTCACACAGTATTTCAATGTGGACTCAGATTCACTGATATAATGTGAATGAAGTAAAAAGCAGTGTGAGAGTTATGTGCAATGTAATAATGGATGAAAAGTCATGAGTACAGCAACAGGTAGGACTAGGTGAATGTTAGGAGTTCATCAGAGTGATGGCTTGAGGAAAGAAACTGTTCCTGTGACGGGTGGTTTTGACCTTCAGTGATCTGTAACGACGACCAGAAGATAGAAGTTCAAACAGTTTGTGGCCGGGGTGTGATGGGTCAGCACAGATGTTTCCCGCCCGTTTCCTGGTTATGGACCGATATAAGTTCTCAATGGAGGGTAGGTCGGTACCAATGATCCTCTCCGCAGACTTAATGATCCGCTGCAGTCTGGTCTTGTCCTGTTTAGTGGCAGATCCAAACCAGACAGTGATGGAAAAGCAGAGGACAGATTGGATGATGGCGGTGTAGAAGACAACCAGCAGCTCCTGAGGCAAATCAAACTTCTTGAGCTGACGCAGAAAAAACAACCTCTGCTCTCCTCTGCCGGACAGTGTCTATATGGGAGGACCACTTCAGGTTCCGGGAGATTGTGGTACCCAGAAACTTGAAGGAGTCCACAGTGGACACTGTGCTGTTGAGGATGGTGAGTGGGGGGAATGAAGGGGGGTGTCGCCTGAAATCCACAGTCATCTCCACCATTTTGGCTGGGTTAAGTTCAAGATGGTTCTGGCTGCACCAGAGGATCAGCTGCTCCACCTCCCGCCTGTATGCAGGCTCATCATCATCCCGGATCAAACCGATGACTGTGGTGTCGTCCGCAAACTTCAGGAGCTTCACCGAAGGGTCCTCTGAGGTGCAGTCGTTGGAGTAGAGGGAGAAGAGCAGTGGGGAAAGGACACATCTTTGGGGGGCGCCAGTACTAATTTTTCAGGAGCTGGATGTAAATCTCCCTAGCTTCACCTGTTGCCACCTGTCAGTCAGAAAGCTGGAGATCCACTGGCAGGTGGAGGGGGGCACCTTGAGCTGGAGGAGTTTCTGATGAAGAATGCCTGGGATGATGGTGTTGAACGCTGAGCTGAAGTCGACAAACAGGATCCTGGCGTACGTCCCTGGGGAGTCGAGGTGTTGCAGGATGTAATGTAGTCCCATATTCACTGCATCATCCACTGACCTGTTTGACCGGTAGGCAAACTGCAGTGGGTCCATCAGGGGGCCTGTGATGACCTTCAGGTGGTTCAGCACCAATCTCTCCAAGGATTTCATGACCACAGAGGTCAGGGCAACAGGTCTGTAGTCGTTTAATCCTGTAACAGAGGGTTTCTTGGGAACTGGAATGATGATGGAGCGTTTGAAGCAGGAAGGCACTTCACGCAGCTCCAGTGATCTGTTAAAGATCCGGGTGAAGATGGGGGCCAACTCGTTGGAGCAGACTCTCAGGCAGGACGGAGACACACCATCAGGTCCTGCAGCCTTCTTGATCTTTTGTCTCTGAAAGACCCGGCGCACCTCCTCTTCACAGATCATTAGTGCTGGTGAGAGGTCAGAGTGGAGGAGGGATGGAGTTCCTGGGGCTGCAGATAATCCTTTTGTGTGGGTGGGAGGTGAGAACTGTAGGTTCTTTTCAAACCTGCAGTAAAAGCTGTTTAGGTCGTTAGCCAGCTGGAGGTTTTCCACAGGGTGGGGGGATGGTCTCCTGTAGTTGGTGATATTCTGCAGGCCTCTCCAGACAGAAGCAGAGTTGTTGGCTGAGAAGTTTTTTTGTAACTTCACACTGTAGCTCCTCTTAGCAAGCCTGATCTCCTTCGTCAGCATGTTTCTGGCCCGCTTGTACAGAGTCCAGTCACCAGTCCTGTAGGCCTCCTCCTTGGTCTGACGTAGCTGCTTCAGTTTAGGAATGAACCAGGGTTTATTGTTGTTGTATGTGCAGAAGGTCTTGGTCTGCACACACATGTCCTCGCAGAAACAGATGTATGACGTCACAGTGTCAGTGAGTTCATTTAGGTTAATGGCTGCAGCTTCAAAAACACTCCAATCTGTACAGTCAAAGCAGGCTTGTAACTTCAGCTTTGATTCCTCAGTCCATTTCTTCACAGTCCTTACAACAGACTTGGAAGTTTTTAGTTTCTGTCTGTATGTTGGAATAAGATGGAGCAGACAGTGGTCAGAAAAACCCAGAGCTGCACGGGGGACGGCATGATAGGCGTTTCTTAAAACTGTGTCGCAGTGGTCAAGTGTATTTGTGTCCCTGGTGGGACATTTAATATGCTGTCTGTATTTAGGAAGCTCATTTGTGAGATTAGCTCTATTGAAATCACCCAGAATGATAAGCAGAGAGTCTGGATGGTTTTCCTCCATGTCTGCTATCTGGTCAGCGAGGTGCTGCAGTGCCTCCGTTGTACAAGCAGCAGGCGGGATATAAATTCCAACCAGAATAAAGGAGGAAAATTCTCGCGGTGAATAAAAGGGTTTACAGTTTATGAACAGTGACTCTAGGTTAGGGCTACAAAACTTCTTCAACACTGTGACATCAGTACACCAACCTTCATTTATGTAGAAGCAGATTCCACCACCCTTAGTCTTTCCAGAGAATTCTCGGCTGCGATCAGCGCGAAACAGTTGGAATCCGTCCAGACGCACCGCGCTGTCCGGGATGTGTTCACTCAGCCAGGACTCTGTGAAACAAAGGGCGCCAGATCTGCTAAAATCCCGGTTTTTGTGAGTCAGGAGCAGCAGTTCATCCATTTTGTTCGCCAAACAGCGGATATTTGCCAGATGGATCGATGGGAGCGGCGTGCGAAATCCTTGTTTATTCAACCTGACTAGCGCACCGGCACGTTTACCACGCCGCCTTCGTTTCCGGCCAGCGCCAATAGCCGCTGCTCCCACAGCTAAGATCGACTGAAAAAACTTCAGATCAGCAGCAGCAACTGGCGGAGAAGTTGCATTGGGAGGTAGTCTGAGTGAAAGTAGTTCCTCCCTTGAATAGGTGACTCGGACAGAAGAGCAGAAGTCCAAAAAAACACACAAAATTATCAAAAACATCAGAGAGCAGAAGCCAGTGGCTGCCATCCGCGGCGCCATCTTGGATTTTTTTTTTTGCCTAAAGCAAAATGCCTAAAGCATTTAATTCCCTCACTATTTTGTCAATTTCTTCGACAGCTGCAGGGTTCAGAGGATATTGTTTTACTGCAGGATGAATCCCCCTTCTATTGTGTGGGTATATTTTGGACCCATGTCCCCACAATCATTTTTGAAATAGGCCACATTTGCAGTTTGAAGAATTCACTTTAGTTCTTCTTTACCTTGCGGGGAAAGGTCACTCTCCTCCACTTTTTGTTTTTCCACTGCAGTCACATTTACTGGTTTGTACCACTTCTTGTCTGTCAGATTGCTCAAATACAGCAAGAGATTACTGAAGTCTATTTTTACTTTGATGGCCTGCAGGTGCTGTATTCTTGCTCTGAGTCTTTTCTTCCGACCCTTAGGATCTTGCAGATCCTTTAGGTCTCTGTAGGAAATCAAGTTATGGGGCCCTCTCAGAAACACAATGTCATTCCATACCCCATATGGCATTTTTGTAGTCCGCCCATCTGCGAGTATCACTGTTAGGTGTCCCTCTATTTGTATGGGTTGGCAGGTCATTGACACCTCTGCTCCTATATCTACCAAGTAGCGGACCCCATTGATGTTAGTGTAAAACATTTCTTCATCTTGGTAGACATCGTTTAAAATGACCTGCCCCCTAGCTGCCATTACTTTTTAGCCCCCGAGAGGCTCTTCTGATGTTCCTCTCGGTGGGCTCTTTTCTGTTCTGGAGTCAGTTTTTGATACTCTTCTTGTGGCAAATAATTACTTTTCTTCTTTACCTCACCTTTAGAACTCGTAGCTGAGGGGGTTTGTGCAGTTGCAGACAGCGGTTTGGGCCTTGGCCCGGGGGATTGTTGCGGCGGGGGAGTTCTTTCAGGTGGTTTATTTTTGGGTTTTTGCTGTTGTTCTCCATGTTTTCTTTTCTTCTCATAGAACTTGCTTTCCAAGTCCCATTGTGACACTTTCTCGTCAAGTTGTTTCTCTGTGACAGCGGAGGGCAGGAGCTTGTGGAATGTTACCTCTCCTCTCCTGCCTTCGGTGAGCTTCCTCAAAACATTTACCCATCTCGTCGGTGGTATGTCTTTCTTGATCAGGTGCCAGACAAGTGAGAGGGTGGTACCTGAGTCTAGCTGTTGCCGCATCTTCACCACCATGCTGTCTTCATCTTTATCATCTTCCAGCACCATTCTCAAATAATAAGTTTTGGCTGGTTCTGGGTCATCTAAGGGCACCCTACTGTTAGTGACACAGCTTAACCAGAGTTTTTTGGCCAATTCATTTGTGGTACTACCTTCCACCATCTCCCAAACACCTTTAAGGTAGTCTACCACGGCTTGATTGGCTTTTGGCGGGGGGACTATTGTGTTTAAAATCTTGATATCTTTGTAGGCCCCATCTTGCAGGTTGGACACTGTCATAACAGTAGGATTTGTGCTTTGCAACTTTTGTTTTACCTGTCTCCTTTGCCTTTGAGGGGACTCGTCCTCCTCATCATCTGCAGAGATTTCTTCTTCTGCCAGCACTTCTTTTGAGTGTTTTCTTGCAGCTTTCTTCATTCTTCTTAGCATGACATCATGTGCTATTTCAAAGAAGGCCTTTTTAAATGGCTTGGTGAGAGCTTTTTCTTTGTCTATTTTAGCATCATTAACAGATTAGCCCACTCACCATATGTAGCTGTTACTGGCAGGGTTTTGAAGGTGTTCTGATTCTGACTCCAGCTTTCTGGAATTTCAAAATCAGCTTGGTCGACTTCGGGCATGTATGTCTTGCGCTGGTCTTTTGTTGTTATGGGGTCTATGTTGGAATCACGGGCTAAGCTCTTTGAGACTTTTTCAATGTCTACCCTTGGATCTTCTTTCTTGTCACACCTGCGGCTACCAATTCTTAGGTGTTGCATTTGTCGCAGGGGTATCTCTTCGGATGGAGCACTCTCTGTGTCACTTTTAGGGTGATGTTGCTCAATTTGTTCTTGCTCCCTTTCCAGGGAGTCAGGTTCTTCTTCTGAATCTTCATATTTCTGCCTCCAGCCCCTTCTGCATGCCTCACCTACATAATACCTGTTGGGACTGGCTTGAGATTCTTCAGAGTCGCTCTCTGGATAGTGCTCTACCCATACCCCAACTTTGCTCTGTTGATGTGGTCTGTCTGTTGTTCTTTGCCGCTCTCTTCCTCTTGAAGTTGATGGCTTTTCTTGCTGTGAGCTGATGGCAGCTTTTTGATATGATGAGCTTCTTCGTTGACTCTCTGCCCTGCCTTTCCACTCAGCTCCCATGCCTTCACCTTTAGGGGTCTGAGTTTGTTGTACCTTTTTGCTGCCAAAACTCTTTTCTTCTTTTGACTTTTTGGCGGCTTCTTCTCTGAGTCGCTGTTCTGTGTCTTGTTCTGGTGAAACCACCATAACTATTTCACTCAGTGAGTGCCCGTCTCCCGGCCACTCCATGTACTTGTCTATTACTGCCTTTTCTGCTTCACCCCAATGATGAGCGCCGGAGATCAACCCACGTAACGGCAGCACTACTCTTCTTAGCTGGAAGTCTGCAGCTCGGCAGAGGGCTCTAAGTATGTTTGAGGCCATGAGTGATCGATGAAGCCCAACTGCATCTCCTTTCTTGTATTCTTGCATAGGCACCAGCAGGATCATATAGTAAAGGAGATCACCTCCACTTACCACCCCTATTGTTGACTCTTCTTTTCTTTGATCATGTCAGAATTTCTTGACGACTTGGATCTCTTCTTGATACTTTCTACCAATTCTTCCATGCAGCTCTTTTCTGAAGGAGGCATTTCTTATCTTCAATTCATGGTCAGTGAACACCACCAACCCATCTGTCTCCAGCAGCCAGGGTCTTGCCATTAACCGGAAAGCCCTGATCCTCCCTGCTGACAGGAACAATTGGGCTTTTTCGGGGAGAGGGGAGAGTGATTTCTTCTCATCTTCAAAAATAGGGGCAACTGCTGTGCGGGGATTTCTCTCACACCCCCTGCTTGCTTGGTTGTAGGGGAGGGGATTGTGATCTTGAAGGGGGTGAGGCCTGTCATAGAATCTTGATGACTGACCCCCACCTTGTGCTTGTGTACTTTTCTTACCTCTCACCACTGTTGCTGGTGTACTAGGTGTCTCTCCTGTATACCTCACTGGACTTACAGGACGGTAGCGCTGCTCTTTTCTGTCCTTCACGATCGCCCTGAGTCCCTCTAGCAGCTCTTGATGAACTGCCGGTCTTTTCTTCACTGTTGTAGCTGGGGGGTTTCGATCCCCCTGCCAGGCTGCTCCTGTGCTGTGTTGTCTTTCTTCTTCTTTGTTCAGATGCCTCCGCAGTTCTTCCAGCGAGGTAGCCAGCTGGTCTGTTGTTCTTTCCAGCGTATCTACCACGCCCTCTCCTTCCTCAGAGTCAGCTCTAGACCCTATTTGCATCTCTTCGTCGCTGTCTGATCGAGGGTCTGACTGCTCACCTCGCCCTTCTTGTTGCTCTGTGAAGTAGTTCAAACCTGGCCTGGCCGAACTTGTATTTTGAGTACTGTCACTGTCGCTGTCTTCAGCTCTCTGAGGATGTTGTACCTATTGGCGTTTCTTACACTTTTCTTCATATTGTTGAAGCTCTTGCAGACTGTCACTGTAGTCGTCATACCTTTTCGCCGCTGGAGTTTCATCTTTGATGCGACATGAAGAGACTTGCATTTCCTTGGCCACCATTTTGACCAAGGAGTCGAGATCTTGATTGGAGCTGTAGAGCTTCACCACTTTATACTGTTCTTCGTCCAGCTGCCTCAGCTGCTGCACCCACAGTCCAGCCACTGCCCAACTTCCTTTTTGCGGCCAGCAGCTGGAGGGCACTTCACCACCAGCAGCGGGATGTTGTGATAGCTTGTTGGCAGGAGACTCTGACCTTTACTTTTTACCTCAGCACTGAGGCGTTCCCCTAAAACTTCAGGGGTGCAGGTGAAGCCGTGTTGCTTGTATTCTTGACTCATTTCTTGCAGGACTTTGCTGCTCCAGGTGAGCGGGTCACCCGTTTGCAGCATAACCCCCACTTTGAAGTGGACTTTTGGAACTTCATTTCTTCTTCTCTCAGCCGATTCTTTGCTTACCTTCAATGTGCCCTTTTGGGGTGGTGGCCCTTGACTTGTTTCAGAAACTTCTTTGCCTCTAGACCCCCTATAGAGCTCTGCTGGCACAGAGCTCCTAGGAGCATTGTCTTGCTCATTCTTGTCTGGTTGTGTGTCGAGGTCAGGGCTTCCCCTGGCCTCTGTCGCGCAGAACTCTTCTTCCATCTTCCTTGTAGGTCGCCTTGTGTCTTCCCTTCAAAGCCTCCCCTTAGCGCATCGGGGCACAGGGATGAGGGGAGAGACCCAGGTCACTGCACCTCCTCCCGGACCTCGTCAGGCCCGGCTGAGTCGATGCTCCTAGCCCTGTCAGCTTCTTAGACAGAACTCTGCAGCCTGAAGCACCCACGTTGCCCACCAATTTCTTGATTGGTTGTTACCTGTTGTGGTTCTCCCTCGTAGGCTACCACTGTAGCAAGACCCAGGCAGGACGCCGCCTGCCCGCGCCTCAGATCAGGATCTCTTGAACAGCACAGCAGCCGCTCTTGACTGCTGGACTCTTCTTTGCTGCTCAGGCGTCTCGAACCCAACAGCTTGAGGACCCCGGTACTCCTTTGGGGCCCACCCAGGGACGCCACTATGTCGAAGACCCTTTGACCTTGTACCTCAGGATTGAGGTTTAGGTTCACCAGCTTGCAGTTCCTAGAGGAATTTTCCTCATAGGAAATTCTGTTACCTGTGTAGGTGTGCTTGGGGACTGTGACAGTTAACCCAGCTGTACTGTCCCCATATATTGGAGGATCCCCACTTCCTGCATACCAGACCTCCGACTGAGTGACCTATCAAGTCAGACACCTGGAATACACCTCCAATATTAACGTCAGCCTCTCATGGTCTTACATTGCTCTTGGTAATCTGGGTAAATGTTTAAAACCAGGAAAATTGGTTTATAGGGGATCTATGTTAAACACCATTGAATAAGAGTGACCTTTTAAAACTCAAAAATTCATAACACCTCTTGTAGAAAAATACCCTTTTCTTTCAAAAATCATCCAATGAGAATGGACGCTGAATCAATAAGCCCACAGAGTCCCATACTGTCTTTTGATATGCTGTGGTATTTATTAAAAATCAGCAAAGCTCAGCCAAAACAGGATAAATTCGCATTAAACAGTCAAAAAAATCAAAAGAGTAAAAATTAAGAATAAAACCCAGAACCCTGATTGCAAAACCTTGATTCAAAAATCAAAAGTTGTCAAATCAGTCCTTTGATCAAAAGATTAAAAGTCAAAAGTTTCAAATAACCCAATGATGTTCAAAAATCATCAAACAGTTCAAATCAAAATAAGAAAACTTTAAGTAAAATTCAAAAAAACGAAAACAAACCCTTTGAATAAAACCTGATAAAAAATATCTAATTAATTTGTGGATAATATCTAAGAAGCCTCAATGGTGAAATTTGGGGAAAAAGGATGCATGATCGCTGATCTTCCATGTTGAGCTTCTCTTCGGGGGAAGAGAGGAGAGAAGGCAGTGAGGGAACGAGCTGCTGTGGCCCGATGTTCCTCTTCAGGCTGGGTGGTGGTCGCCTGGGGGGGAGAGCGATGAGTCATGTCCCCGAAGCGGCGTCCTCAACCCGGGGAGCTTCAGCTTTTCTCTCGCTGTTGCTCCGCGGCGACGATGACTCACAGCCTTCTGGCTGAGAGCGGGGCCAGCTGCGGTAGTCTTCAGTTCCTCAACTTCCTCCTCTTGAAAGTGCTATTATAGCACTTAAGGGCAGCAGATGTAAAAGTTGTTAAAGGCTGAAGAATTGAGGCGAAAACTGGTTCACTTCTCTTCTGGCGTTCCTCGTCTTCAGCCCGCTGCTCCGGTAGGTGTTGCCTCTCTGAAGATCGCCGAGAAAATGAACATTTGGGGGAAAAAGGGCTTTGTTTAAATAACCTTCGCCCAAGTGCTCTGATTGGTCCCAAACTCACCCTAGGCTTCTTGGCCTCTTATGATTGGCTTAAAGTTACATTTTATATAACCATTACTTCATTCTGCACATGTTCAGGCTAGTCAATTCTCGTAAACCATGTGACTGATCAGGCGCTCATGACTCATGGCCTTTCCCGCTAGCCTCTCAGCATTTTCCATTACCAAAATACCCCAGTTTGCTGGACATACAACGCCCATTTCCTCATTTCTAATACATTTCCAGTAAACAGGGTTCTTTCCAACATTTCACAATCTGCTTCACATAAAACCTTCTTTTGTGCAGTTAAAAGATACACATACAGTCATACAGTTTGATTACACTCATTATTTCAGGTGATTACATTCATTACATGTACTTTTTACTCAATGAGTATACATTTTGTTTTACTGATTACATAGAGAATATCACATCTCATAGCATATGCAATTAATATGGCTTTTACATTCAGTCTCTGTGTTTTACCAATGTTGTTTCCCATCTTTTCTGAATGCTGGATTCTGGGCCTTCTGGTAATTCCTCTCATTTTGCTGATTACCCTGAGTGGATCTTTGAAGCCTATTATGATCAGCAGCAGAATTGCCCATTTTCCTTCCATAGGGGGTATATCGGGAAGATTGGGAAGGCCGACCACTTTCAGCCCTTCTGCGGTAATTGGGGTCATGTCGTGGGATACTCGAACACAAGCTGAGGTCAAAATTTTGTAACAATACCACAAAAAATGAATATATTACACAGCTTTTTTCTCAGGTTGTTCCCAGGCATTTTTGAACTGTGCCAAACTGTGCCAAACGTCTGTAACTTTTGAATGCCTCAACATAGAAGCTTCATCTTGGGTTCTAATGAAAGGTGACACTCAGGGCTATCTTGTTAGATATCCAGAAACACTGTCAGTAGTAATGACACAGAGAAAATGAAGTTTAAAATATAAACACGCTTTACTGAACAAAAATGTCAATATACAAAACATACTATTTACAAACAACAAATGTGAACAAATGTGAATATGAAGTCCTTTATATGTTATTGACAATATGCCAGTTATTGTAAAATATAAACATGCTTTACTGAACAAAAAAGTCAATATACAAAACATACTATTTACAAACAACAAATGTGAATAGAAGTCCTTTATATGTTATTGGCAATATAAGATAAGATAAGATAAGCCTTTATTAGTCCCACAACGGGGAAATTCCAGGATTGCAACAGCACAGGGATAGCAACACTCAGAGCAACAATCAGAAGGCAAGAAAAAAAAACAAGAGCAGCGAGTATACATATGTACATATAAACATAAATATATAGACACACGATGCGGAGCATTGCAGCTAGATGGAATAAATATATAGATATATAAACACACAGTGCGGATATGCCAGTTATTGTAACAGTCTCGGTTTGGGATCAAACAGAGAGGCACATCACAGGTGGAGCACTTGAGTGGTGTCTTTTTACGGCATTACTTGCATAGTGCCCGTCCATTTGTGCGGTGCCCTGAGATAAAGACAATCTTGTGATGTGCAGTGGGTGTAGGATGAGGTGGTGTGGGTGTGGCTGATCGAGAGCGCACCTGTGCCAGCTGCTTAGCAAGGGTCTCCCGAAATGCCTTCTGTCTCAGTGGCTTCTCTCCTCTTCCAGAGGCGAGTGCCTTGTGGAGGATGACGAGGATTGACGATGGCAATGTCCCTGAAGTGGTAAAAAAAAGCTCTTATACCACTTCATGGTCTTATGGAGAACACTGTAGTAGCCTATCAGGGCATCTGATAGGTCTACTCCACCCATGCACCTGAATGGACAAAAAAACATAATTTTTAGAATAAAAGGAAAAAAAACCACTTTAATATATTACTCAAGCCAGTTGTTACATTTTCAAATCATTACATACCTGTTGTAGTCCTTTATGCAAGGCGGCACGGAGATGTCCTTTCTTGACCACTGTCCCTGTGCATCTTTCACCCTCCGGGACACTCTCTCTCCTTAGTGGGAACAAAGAAACACGCCACGTAAAACATGTGTGGCCTTTTTTACAAGAAAAAATAGCCTAAAGTGCAATAAAAATTATACTAAAATGTTATCACATTTCTAGAGGGTAACAAACACATTTTTAGGTGGCATGCTCCTTTGTGTGTGTGTGTGGGGGGGGGTTGTTTGTTCATTCATGAATGAATGAATGAACAAACAAGCCCCCCACACACAAAGAAACATGCCACGTAAAAAATGTGTGGCCTTTTTTACAAAAAAAAAAAAATAGCCTACAGTGCAATAAAAATTATACTAAAATATTACCTACCTACTACCTGAGTTCTTTAGATCTGGGTGTGCTTCCCAGCCTGAGAGCAGTTGGTTGATTGCACCAGTTGGGAATGATCTGGTGATTAAGGGAGCTTGGAGGTAGTTACTCACAGGGCAGTGGAGAGTAAGCAGTGTGTGAGAGAAATGGTTGGAGAGTTTGGACTTTGGAAAAGACTGCAGGACTAAAGCTTGTTTCAAGCAAGGAAGAAGGAGCCGGTGAGCATCCATTTGTGATATGTGTCTTTGTAGCTGCATTTGGAAAGTCATTTGATCAAGTTTAGGTTAAATGTGCTATATTAAAAAACCGTGTTTGAAATGTAAATTAAAATGTCATATTTATAAAATCATGTGGGTTTAAAAGTATAGTTAAAATGGAGTGTATTTTAAGAGTTAAAAATTAAAAGCTGCTAAAGTTGTAAGGTTAAAAATCATTACTGAACAATATTTTAAGATGTATTTAGTATTTGGGGTGCTTTAGATGTGAGTATTTTCTACTTATTTCAAGATTGGGTTTTAGTAATTTAAAAATTTAGTATTTGATTTTGGGTTATGTCGATTTATTATGGGTTCTTGGGTTACATTTTCCTTGACCCTCTTTTTGTGTTGAATTTAAAAGTTTTCACCTGTGCTTGGCTGTGCTTGGTCTTGATGACTTTTCAAAAATAAAAGGAAAGAAAAGGAAAAAATTGAGTCTTGGTCACTGAGTGACTTCCAGTTCTATCTTCCGAAGCAAGCTTCCCATTCAAGTGGGGGAAACTACTGGTCAAGCCTCACAAGAGTGAGGGCCACTTGACAGTGAAAAACCGCTGTAGAGACTGGAACAGAGAACCCTGAACAGCAACCGGCCAGGCTTGGAAGTCCAGAGGCCTGGAAACACACTGAATAGCACCTTACTCAATCCTGTCGGGAAAGAAGATGGCTGACTCAAAGTCACTGGAGCAGCTTAAAGCCAATAGGACATCTGGAAAGTGGCAATTCTCCCGGCTGGCCAACAACATTGTCCGGATGCATGCCATAATGCCCGAAGAGGAGCTCAGAGACAGTTTCAAAAAGCTCATAGTTGAGGCCAACAAAGTCATGGAAGCAAATGATGACGTGGAGGCCCAGTACCTTGCAGAGGCGGAGTTGGATGCAGATCCTGAAGAAGTTCCTGGGTTGAGCGAGCAGCAAAAGGCCGATATTGGGAAAACTGCAAGTGAGTGTGAGATAAAACTGAATGAGCTGAAGGACCTCATCCAAAAGACACTTTGGGCCAACTTTGGAGAGGAGGAACTGATTATGGCGGTAAAAGCTGCACGGTGGCGCAGTGGTTTAGCACTGTGGCAGCACAGTTTTACCCTTGGCCGGGGGATCGTGGGGATCATGAGATCGTGGGTTTGATCCCAGCCCCCGACCAACAGTGAGTTGTGTGGAGTTTGCATGTTCTCCCCGTGTTGCGTGGGTTTACTCCAGGATTTCTCCGGTTTCCTCCCGCATACCAAAAACATGTAGGTTTAGGGCACTCGCGCACGCAGCGACCGGCAGCCGGTGGCTTGTCACCAGAGTGCAAACCAAATCTACCTACGGGTACAAATAAGTAACAAAAAAAAAAAAAAAGCTGCAGAGGAGAAGGTAAAGAGTGTGATTTCCTTTGAACCCGGCTGAAATAAGGAGGCCTTTGACTTCATGTTTGATTACATGGAAAGTCTGGTTAAGAGGGCAAAAGAGCTATACACACAGTGGAAGTGTTGGGCCCCTCCTGTTGAAGAGAAAGACTTCCAGCTGCATGTACAAGCGCTTGAGCAGTCCATTCGTCCATTCTTCAGTTGGTGTCAAGAAAAGCAGAGTTTATTCAAGCAAAAGCTAAAGAAGATGCTGAAAGAGTTGTGAGTGCAGCTTCCATCTGCTACCCAACATTAGCCATTAGACTGAAGCCAACCTCCCTCCCCAAGTTTACTGGCATCAGGCGAGACTTTCATCACTGGAAAAGAGACTGGGAGGCCCTTCAGAGGCAAGGAGAACCCACTGGGTCAAAGGAAGTCAAAATGTTCCAGCTTCTTGACAGTTTGGATGAGAAAATAATGAGAGATCTTCGGCTGATGACCTACAGTACAGCAGATGACATCTTTTGTGTCCTGGAGAACCGGTTTGGAAGCCAAACTGCAATCGCTATTGAAATAGTTGAGGAGCTCCAGAGACTTCCAGCTGTCAAAAGTCACCAGCCCAGGAAAATTGTTGAGCTCATCCAAGCTGTTGAAAAAGCCCTTGAAGACCTGAGTGACCTTGGTGGCACTGGTGCTTTAAAAAACCCTCTGGTGACAAGGTCAGTTGAAAGCAAGCTTCCTGATGCGTTGAAGAAAGAGTGGCTTCTCTATGCAGCTGAGAGGATCAGTGCCGAACCAGAGAAGCACTTTGACAGTCTTCTGGCCTTCCTCAAGAGTCAAGAGAGCATCTATGAACAGCTGGATCATTTGAGGGATGAAGAGCCGCCGAGGAAAGAGACCCGATCTGAGCAAAAGCAAGCCAGAACCAGAGCCTCAAACTAGTCAAGTAGCCATCTCTCAGGATGCGTTATCTGTGGGGACATCAAGCATAAGAAGAAGCTGTACTTCTGCAAAAAGTTCCGTGTGCTCAAGTTCACAGAGAAGAAGGATGCAGTGCAAAAGCTGGGAGCCTGCTGGAAATGTCTGGAGGTCCATGATGACGACAATCACTGCAAGACTTCATTCCTGTGCAAAAATCCTGAGTGTGAGGGCAGGAGAGCCACAGACTATCACTACTATCTGTGTCCCAGTGCTGGAGCATCCAGAGGCAGCACAGCCCAGAGGAGGAGCAAAGGCAGTCCAGTGGGAGGTTGCAATAAGAGGAATTACACAGAGGCCCAGGAAGAATTCTTCAGAAAGCTCTCGCCTGAATTAGCCCAACAATGTCGGGACGCGTTCTGCAACACAGCATTAAGTACCTCCCATGTCGCAAAGAGTCACTCAAGTCTTCTGGCAGAGAGCGGCCTAGCGGAGTGGCCTGTCATCATGATGCTGCTGGAGGTAACAGCTAATGCTGGGCAGAAAATTGGGACCCTAATCGACCTAGCTTCTGACACCAATTATATCACCCATGAGCCAGCAGGTCGGCTTAATCTTAGAAGTGAAGACATCACGCTTGTGGTCCATGGTGTAGGAGGCATGAAAATCCATGTCAAAACAAAGCGGTACCTCCTGAAAATTCATATTAACACCTCAAGAGGTACTCTTAAGTCCCACTAGCTGATTTGCTACGGCTTAGACAGCATTGCAGATATCCACAGACATGTGTCAGCCAAAAAATTGCAAGAGTTCTTCCCAGATGTCCCGCTCAGTGACCTGGTAAGACCAAAAGAGATCCAGCTCCTTGTAAGTCACAAGGAGGGTCAGCTGGCTCCACAGAAGATTCGCACAGTGGGGAACCTCGTGCTGTGGGATGGACCAATGGGAAAGACAGCTGCAAGCACTCATCCTGAGCTGTTTGAAGAGGTCACTGTATCAGCCTACACATCAAGAACGCACTTCGCAAGGTCTATGAGAACTGCTGCTGTAAAGTATGAAGAACATACCTGCACAGTCCCCATTTATCCTCCACAAAGCCAGCAAGCCTCAATTGCCATCCAACCTCATCAGTCTAGTTGTGCAGCTACTACTTCCAATTTCCTCGAGTGGTGGAAATGGGATAGTATTGGCACTGGTTGCGTCCCGAGATGTAGGGGCTGTCGCTGTGGGAACTGCCAGCCAGGTGGCAAGGAAATGACCCTCGCTGAAGAAAGGTTGCTGGAGGTGGTAAAGAGTGGCCTCACATATGTAGCTGCTGATGATCACAGTGAGAGGCCTCACTGGCATGCCAAGTACCCCTGGGTAGCAGATCCAGCCTCATTACCAAGCAACAGGAGTGCAGTTGAGGTCACATTCTTCAGGACTGAGAAGCAGCTGGCTAGGGAGCCAGAGTGGAAGGCTGTCTATGCTGCGCAAATTCACGAGATGGTCGAGCGCCGGGCCACAATGAAGTTGCCTAAGGACGTCCTTTATGCATGGACTGGTCCAGTATGGTACATCAGCCACCTCATCGCACCCAACCCACACTCCGTTACAACTCCGGTGAGACTGGTCTGGAACAGTAGTCAAAAGTGCAGAAGGGTGAGTCTCAATGATTCCCTGCTAAAAGGCCAAGACGTCCTCAATTCCATCCGTGCTGTGCTTCTCAAATTCCGGAAGGGAGCTTTTGCTGCGTTGGGTGACATAAAGAAAATGTACAATTCATTGTGGCTTGAAGACCAAGAGGTGCATTTGCATAGGTTCCTGTGGCGCAGCTCTGAAGAGGAGGAGCTGGGTGAATATGCAGTCACGAGAGTTAACATTGGAGATAAGCAAGCAGGTTGTATTGCTTAACTTGCCATGAGAGAGACCGCTAATCTCCCTCAGTTCAGCCATCTTGAGGAAGAGCGTCGAGTGCTGCAGGAGGACAGCTATATTGATGACTTGTTAACCTATCATGACAACTTAGACCAGCTCAAAGTCATTACAGAAAATGTAGAGCAGATCCTCAAAGCAGGAGGGTTCGAGTTGAAGCCGTGGGTTTTCTCTGGCCAAAGTAGGAGGGAGTCTGCTGGAAAACAGGAACACGTGGCTATTCCAAAGACTGTGATCCTGCCGAATCAGCTCAAAGAGGAGGACAATAAAGCGCTTGGCCTTGGCTACTCCCTGGAGGATGATAAGCTTTATGTCATGGTTGGGATAAATTTCTCAGAGAGGAACAGGAAAATGAGACTTGGCCAGGACCTTCAATTGGAGCAGGTGAGAGCCCAGACGCCAGACCCACTGACACGACGAGAGTTACTCAGCCAAGTTTCTGGACTGTATGACCCGATTGGTCTGATGACGCCTGTAAAGCAGAAAGGGACCATTTTGGTTCTGCGAGCATTTCAGGAGGCCAAACCCAAGTGCAGCACCATCAAAGATACTTGGGACCTTGCGCTATCAGGAAAGCTCAGAGAAGATGCCATCAGCCTCTTTGAAGAATATGTCCAGCTGAGTAAAGTCAAGTTTCACAGAGCTCTGACGCCAGTGGGCGCATCGACTGAACCTAATGCAATCACCTTCTCTGATGGCAGCGAGCATGCTTATGGTGCCGTCCTGTATCTGCGGTGGGCCTGTGACCAAGGTTGTACAGTGCAGCTGGTGGAGTCTAAAGCTAAACTAACTCCCTTAGACCACAAGGGGGAAGTAGTCAAGGCAGAGCTTTGTGGAGCAGTATTTGCCGCCCGGTTGAAGAAGTACTTTGAGCAATATAGCTGAATTCAAGTCAAGCAATGGTATCACTTTGTTGACGGCCAAACAGTCCTTGGTGCAATTCAGCGTGAGAGCTATGGCTTTCAGACCTTTTTCGCCAAAAGGATTGGAGAAATCCAAAGCAGCACACAACTTCAGGATTGGTGGTGGATCCCTGGACCACTGAATCAGAATCAGAATCAGAATGAGATTTATTGCCATTGTTCATGTAGTACACAAACTAGGAATTTGTCTTGGTGCAATGCTGCAACATTAAACATGGAACATGAACATTGCTGATATCATCACGCGCGGGGTTGGTCCAAAAGATTTGGATGAAAATTCACCATGGCAGCAAGGACCAGAGTTCCTGAGTCTACCAGCTGATGAGTGGCCAATTAAGTCTGCAAAGGATGTATTAGCCACTGCCAGAGAGAGTGTTGGAAAAATGCAGAAGAAATCATTTGTTGCCGCACTCACAAGAGCTCAGGTGAAGAAAGAGCCACCAGATCCGGAGCGTCGGAGGCCCCCTGCTGGCACTGCTGTCCGAATCCTGATGGATGAAGGACAGTTCAGCAATTTAACTCACCTGGTTAAGGCAGTCGCTCGGGTCTGGAGGGCAGCAAAATGCTTTGCAGCTAAAAAATAAGATCCTGGGAACCCCAAAGTGGGAGGCGGTTTCATCAGCCAGGGTCATCACTGCAATGGAGCACCAAGATGCTTTAAGAGACCTTTTCCTTGCTGCACAAGAGGGTGTGACTTTTCCAACTACCACAATAGACCGGCTGGTAGTTTTCAAAGAGGAAGAAACTGGGCTACTGGTTTGTGGTGGGAGAGTCCAGGCTTTTAATGAAGACAAAGTTGGTGTCCCCCTCATACCTTACAGTGCCTGGGTCGCAACTCTGTTGGTTCGTGAAGCTCACAGCAAATGTCATGAGGGAGTGGCTGCAACTCTATTGAAGGTGAGAAAGAGAGCATGGGTCATCAATGGACGAAGAATTGCTCAAAAAGTCATTGAAAACTGTGTGATTTGCAAGAAAGCCATAGCTAGAAGATGCCAGCAAGTGATGGGTGATCTGCGTCAAGAGAGAACTGGGCCAGCATCCCCATTTGAGTTCACAGCAGTTGACCTGTTTGGACCTTATCTGGTCAAAGATGATGTGAGGAAGAGAGTTACAATGAAGGTTTGGGGAGTCGTATTCTGCTGTATGGCCTGTAGAGCAATCCACACAGAGCTGGCCAACACCATATCAACTGAAAGCTTTCTGATGACTTATCAGAGGTTTACAGCAATTCGAGGGCATCGTAAGAAGATTTGGTCTGATCCAGGAACCAATTTTGTCGGTGCCAAGGCTGTTCTGAAACAGTTGTATCAGTTTTTGGATGGTCTCGACAGGTCTGCTGTGGAGGAGACTTCAGCTCAAAATGGAACCGACTGGCATTGGAAAATCCAGCCAGCTGATTCACCTCATCGAAATGGCTCTGCTGAAGCAGCTGTTCGGATTGTGAAGAAGGCATTCCAGAGTTTGGGAAGAGACTCAGGGCTCAGTTACAGCGAACTTCAGACAACACTTCAGCTAGCTGCTAATCTTTCTAATGAGCGTCCCATTGATGCCAGGGTGCAAAGCCATGAAGACACCGTGCAGTACATTAAGATAAGATAAGATAAGATAAGATAAGATAAGCCTTTATTAGTCCCACAACGAGGAAATTCCAGGATTGCAACAGCACAGGGATAGCAACACTCAGAGCAACAATCAGAAGGCAAGAAAAAAAAAACAAGCAAGCAAGAGCAGCTAATATACATATGTACATATTACTATAAAATATATATATACACACACACACACAGACACACAGTGCAGAGCATTGTAGCTGGATGGAATAAATATATGAATATATGAACACACAGTGCAGAGCATTGTAGCTAGATGGAATAAATATGTAAATATATAAACACCCACAGTACGGAGCATTGCAGCTAGGTGGAATAAATATGCAAGTATATAAACACACACAGTGCGGAGCAATGTAGCTAGATGGAATAATATGTAGATATATAAAAACACAGTGCGGAGCATTGTAGCTAGATGGAATAAATATGTAAATATATAAACACACACAGTGCAGAGCATTGTTGCTAGGTGGGATGAAACAGCATAACCGTCTACTTAGTTATCCTACATGGTATGATTATGTGCCCATACATATTCTCACCCTCCATAGCGACCGGTATGTTCCTAGTTGTATGCCGGAGGGGACCATTGTGTAAGTCTATTGCATCTTTTGCATTCAAAAAAAACTATTAGTTTGTTACGTCTTTTTGCTATCTCTGCGAGCAGCCCTGCTTAGGTTGTACAGTCTGACAGCCGTTGGTAGGAAGGACCTACGAAACCTCTCGGTTGTGCACCTGGGATGATGTAGTCTGCTGCAGACATTACACCCAATACATTACATTACACCCAATACACTTCTGTTGGGACAAGCATCATCAAGTGGTGACTGGAAAACATTCAACTTCGCAAGCTATCCCTATAAGAGACTTCAGGAAATGCAGCACCAGGTAAATAAATTCTGGAGGTCCTGGAGCCAACTTGCCAGTCCTAATCTCTTTGTGAGGAGTAAATGGCACACCAAACAGAGGAACGTTGCAGTTGGAGATATTGTTTGGCTGTGTGACCAGAACGCATTGAGGGGTCATTTTAAGTTTGGGAGAGTCATCAGTGTCAACCCAGACTCCAGAGGCATTGTACGAGATGTGAATGTTAGAGTTGTGGCAAGCTCCTGTGTTCCTGAGGTGAGGCCTGCAACATCAGCATCCAAGCATCCTGCCTCCAGCATTCAGAGGGACCTTCAGTCCATAATGAGTACAGAGGGCTTATCCAGGACTTTGTGGACTGGTGCCATCGGAACTGCCTCCAGATCAACGCGAGGAAAACTAAGGAGCTGGTGGTGGACTGCCGCAGGCATGGGCAGCCCCTCACAGCACCAGTAAATATACAGGGAACAGACATCGAGATGGTGACATCCTATAAGTACCTGGGTATTCATCTGAACAATAAACTAGACTGGTCACACAATACTGACGCACTCTACAAGAAGGGACAGCGCAGGCTGTTCCTGCTGAGGAGACTCAGGTCTTTTGGTGTACAAGGGGCGCTGCTGAAGTCATTCTATGACACGGTGGTGGCATCAGCCATCACTTTTGGAGTGGTCTGCTGGGGCAGTGGCATTACTGCAGCCGATAGGAAGAGACTGAACAAACTGATTAAGAAAGCTAGCTCTGTCCTGGGGCAGTGCCTTGATCCGATGGAGGAGATAGGAGAGAGAAGGACGGTGGCTAAACTGTCATCTCTGCTGGAGTCCGAGTTCCACCCTATGCAGGACATACTGGATGCACTGAGGAGCTCATTTAGCAGCAGACTACATCATCCCAGGTGCACAACCGAGAGGTTTCGTAGGTCCTTCCTACCAACGGCTGTCAGACTGTACAACCTAAGCAGGGCTGCTCGCAGAGATAGCAAAAAGACGTAACAAACTAATAGTTTTTTTGAATGCAAAAGATGCAATAGACTTACACAATGGTCCTCTCCGGCATACAACTAGGAACATACCGGTCGCTATGGAGGGTGAGAATATGTATGGGCACATAATCATACCATGTAGGATAACTAAGTAGACGGTTATGCTGTTTCATCCCACCTAGCAACAATGCTCTGCACTGTGTGTGTTTATATATTTACATATTTATTCCATCTAGCTACAATGCTCAGCACTGGGTGTGTTTATATTTATATATCTATATATTTATTCCATCTAGCTACAATGCTCCGCACTGTGTTTTTATATATCTACATATTATTCCATCTAGCTACATTGCTCCGCACTGTGTGTGTTTATATACTTGCATATTTATTCCACCTAGCTGCAATGCTCCGTACTGTGGGTGTTTATATATTTACATATTTATTCCATCTAGCTACAATGCTCTGCACTGTGTGTTCATATATTCATATATTTATTCCATCCAGCTACAATGCTCTGCACTGTGTGTCTGTGTGTGTGTGTATATATATATATTTTATAGTAATATGTACATATGTATATTAGCTGCTCTTGCTTGCTTGTTTTTTTTTCTTGCCTTCTGATTGTTGCTCTGAGTGTTGCTATCCCTGTGCTGTTGCAATCCTGGAATTTCCCCGTTGTGGGACGAATAAAGGCTTATCTTATCTTATCTTATCTTATCTTATAATGTTTCACCGGGACGTCCAACGTTTGGTGGTCCTGCTGCCAGTGGAGGAGCAGGCAGGAGGCCCAGGAGGAAATCTCTGACTACTAGTTTACTGTGTGTGATCTTTCCAGCGGTTTCCGTGGGAAGATCGAGTGGGAGGTGTTGAGCTGAGCTGAAGGCCACACCCTCTCTACCTGAGTGCTTTAGATCTGGGTGTGCTTCCCAGCCTGAGAGCAGTTGGTTGATTTCACCAGGTGGGAGTGATCTGGTGATTAAGGGAGCTTGGAGGTAGTTACTCACAGGGCAGTGGAGAGTAAGCAGTGTGTGAGAGAAATGGTTGGAGAGTTTGGACTTTGGAAAAGACTGCAGGACTAAAGCTTGTTTCAAGCAAGGAAGATGGAGCCGGTGTACATCCATTTGTGATATGTGTCTTTGTAGCTGCATTTGGAAAGTCATTTGATCAAGTTTAGGTTAAATGTGATGTATTAAAAAAAACGTGTTTGAAATGTAAATTAAAATGTCATATTTATAAAATCATGTGGGTTTAAAAGTATAATTAAAATGTGGCCCTTTTCCACTAGCCCAGCTCGCCTCGCCTCGCCTCGATTCGCCACTACTCGTTTCGGCCGCGGTTGTGTCTCCATAGCAGCCGGGTAAAGCAGGGTAAAGCTGGCGTGGGCGGGATTTTTTTTTACAGCAAGGCGGCGCCACACTCCCGTGACGTAAAACACGCGACCCAAGCAAAACATAATATGGTGGCTGTACAAGGCGACTCCTCGGTCTGTGGCTTTTTGTCACCGTAAATGCCAAAAAGGACCACCAGACAAAGGTACAGGCAGCAAAATGAAACACTCTGGAATAGTACTGCAGCTTCTGGGAGAGCCGAAGACATGAGGATACAAACTAGGTCATATATGACAGTAAGCTAATGGTTGCTAATGCTAGTTTGCTATAAGTATGTCGTGCTACACTGTAATGTCTGCAAGTTATTGCAAGTTATCGCTGTTAGGTACTAAAACATGTATGCTGTGTGTGTGTGTTTCAGATGGCTCTGTTGTGGGAAAATTACCGCTTCAAACGGTCGGTCTGGCGTTCAACACAGCCTGTCACTGATGTCAACACAGCTTCACAAACGATTAGTGGTTATAGAGCTTAAGAATGTCTGTAGAAACGTTTATTTCCTGTGCAAAAAATTGCTCTGATCTGCATGAAAATCATGGAGATACTGTTGAGACATCATGGACGTACCTGCTGCAGCAGCACTGAGTCTGAAGTGGTGTCATAGCAAAAAATGATCAGCTGACACAACTTGATTGCCAGGTTAATAACTATATTAGCCACAAAATATATATTCAAAAAGTAAACAGTACTGAGCTTATATTGCACACCCGTATTCCATCCAAGAATTCAAAAGAAAAAAAAAAAAACAGGAGCGATTCCAATTCCAATGTGACAATAAAGTACTTCGTTGTTGTATTTAACCACAATTTTCATGTAGCTGCGCTTCAGTAAAGTCGATTTTACAAGGGCTGGGTTACATTTAAAATCATCTGTTTTTACTGTGGCCTCAGCAATCAGAATGAATTAATACATTCACTTGAATGGAATCTAGTACTTTAACTGAAGGTGTGCATCACCGAGTGTGGAGTCGCTCAGTCAAAATATGGAGTTTTTATCAATAAAAATTTGTCTTGTCTGTAAAAGTGTCTCTTCTTGCCCTGGCTTCAAATGTGGGTGGTGTTTTGTACTTGTATTGCTAAAATATAAAAGGAAGCACTACAATGGGTCTCAAATATTTGTAATGTGTCCTGTTACTGCATGAGTTTATTGATGACAGACTATAAACTACACATATAAACTAAATTATATTGATGACTGAACAACTCCCATTCTCCAAAGGGTACAGTTATGAATATAACTCACAAAGGATCACACAAGTGATCTGACAAAAAAATAAATACATCAACAAGCGGTTTATTTTACAGTTGATGTGCCAGTCATTTTCAATTATTCTGTAATTAATATTCACACAATCAAATAAATATCAGTTCAGTCCCTTTTACATTAAGTGGAAATTGTGCTACTTTGGTTTTGACACTTTACCTATAAAAGCAAAGGATTTCAGTACTTTCCACAATGGCGAGGTCTGTTGTGGGGCAGCTGCTTTTCCTTTCCTCTTGCCTAGATGAACAACAGAAATGGATGGTGGTTAGTTAAAGCAAGTTCAACACTTATACAGGCGCATCTCAAAAATTAGAATATCATGAAAAAGTTCAATATTTTTGTCACTCATTTCAGAAAGTGAAACCCATATATAGATTCATTACACGGACAGTGATATATTGCAAGTGGTTTTTTTTTTTTTTAATTTTGATGATTATGGCTACAGCCCATATTAACCAACATTTCAGCGGCCAACATTTCTATTTAAAAACTTAAATTCTATTAAAATAAATCCTTGAAATATATCACTGTCTGTGTAATGAATCTATATAATATACGGATTTCACTTTCTGGATGAGTGACAAAAAAATATTGAATTTTTTCATGACATTCTAATTTTTGGAGGTGTAGCTGTATTAGGGAAATACACTTATGAAAGTCAGTGGTGGGATGTGACAAAAATGCTTCGTTTCCCTGACCAGTGAGCACCCCACGATCCACTCTGTACATGTACAAGTACATTATCAATCCAGGGATTTATGGTGGAACAGCACAACAACACTGTTCCAACACCTTTTATGGAAAATCCACAGAATAGGTGTGTGGGTCTATTCTGACGCTTTAGAAAATTATATGAATGAATTTATAAATCAGTGGTTTGAAAATGCACCTGTATGTAATAAAACCGCAATATACCACTGTAACACACAGGATATAATACCACTGGGTAATTGGGTAACATCCACTAACACCTGCGCTCGCCAGATTTTTGTGTGTAACCCATTTTCACCCCTACTTGTGTGTAACACCTACTCACTTTAGGTGTACAGTGATCCCTCGCTACTTCGCGCCTCACCTTTCGCGCCCTCAGTGCATCGCGGATTTTTCAAAAATATTCATCAAAAATTCAAAATTGAGAAAAAAGTTGCCCGGGCGCTAGCAGAAGGCAGGGAGACTACACGGAGAGCCGGCACAACTCAAAATCCACCTCTCTGATTCGCTGGCCAGCATCCCCCCCCTCCCCCGTAAGAGATTTTGTTCTCGTGTTGGCTCGGCTCGGGAATCTCGCAAGCTGATTGGCCGAGACGTCGCTGCTGCCTCTACGCCTCCTCCTGCTGCCTCTACGCCTTCCCGTCGAGAGAGAGAGTGAGATGAATGAACGTACGTATTATTTATATTATTTATACATTATTTTATGTATATTATTTATATTATTAATATTTTATTTACATGTTTCAAACTATTCTTTAATGTTCTAATGATAACATATGCATTTATAGGGTTAATATACACTTATTGATATTATATATACACAAAAAAATGTATGTAAAAAATGGGGGGGGCGGTGACGCTACTTCGCGGTTTTTCACTTTTCGCGGTCGGTTCTGGACCCCATTAACCGCGATAAGTGAGGGATCACTGTAGTACCCTTTTTGGTAGTGGTGTGTTATGGCAATGTATTTACCTTAACTTTTCTACCTGGGCAGAGGGATAATTGGGCCAGGTCAGACCGACTCTGAGTTCATAGGAGCCTGGGAGGTGCAACAACAGATGACACATAAACACACACGGTGTATGGAACTTGCAACTATGTATATTATTTACAAATATGTACACATAAATAAATACACAACACGATACAATAGGAAAAAATACTCCAAATATATATTTACAATGTGTTCAGTCCTTTTGTATCAGTTCCAGGTGGCCAGTGGGGTCACCTCTAGCAGTTTCTAGGACTTGGGCTTTGGCTCGCCATCCAGATCTGGAGATCCACGCTCTGGTCAAACCAGTCCACAGAAAAAAACCGCAAAAAAACTGACCTATAAAGTAGGTCAGAAGACAAAAATGAGCTACCGCTCTAAGCTTATCACAAAATATTTCTGGGTTGTACACGAACAATATTTTCAACCACCTTTAAACCATAGATGAAATATTCACTATTAAATACACTCAATGGCAAGGGAACTGGGACCTTTGCTAACCGTTACAGCTTTGAAAAATAGCTTTTTCTGATGAAAAAACTAACCGAATTTAGCATCGGCGGCTAGTGCTTTTAAGCTAGTGGTTAGCATCCACATACACAATGAATAGATAGCACTCACCATGCTAAGTGGCTCGTGCGTCAATGGGTTCCCGCGCTCAACGTGAGTTCACAGCCTTTGGATCCCAATCTTAAAATTTAACAAACAGGGTATTAGAATTTGCTAGTACAGCAATGTCTCATTGCGGGTGTTTGTTGAGGCTTACCAATTTCAAGGGTTTTATCCAGGCAAAGGCTGCTACCAGCACGCTAGCATCGCCATATCACCAAGGACAGTCTCTCTCTCTCTGGTCTGTGTCTTTCGGCGTCTGGCGTGACTGAGCCAAAAATGCAAGTCATCCCAGACCCAGGGAGAGAGCGCTTAACCCATTGGGTGGCGTGACCCAGCAATGGCACAGCCATTGGTTACTCAAAATATGAACACACATACTAGGAACTTTATCAGAACTTTATAGAAAACGTTCCTAACTATTTATGAATATACACTACCGTTCAAAAGTTTGGGGTCACCCAGACAATTATTTTGTGTTTTCCATGAAAAGTCACACTTATTTACCACCATGAGTTGTAAAATGAATAGAAAATGTAGTCAAGACATTGACAAGGTTAGAAATAATGATTTGAATTTGAAATAATAATTTTTTCCAGATACTCAACCTGCTCAAAGGAAGGTCAGTTTTATAGCTTCTCTAACCAGCTAAACTGTTTTCAGCTGTGCTAACATGATTGCACAAGGGTTTTCTAATCATCCATTAGCCTTCTGACGCAATGAGCAAACACATTGTACCATTAGAACACTGGAGTGATAGTTGCTGGAAATGGGCCTCTATACACCTATGTAGATATTGCACCAAAAACCAGACATTTGCAGCTAGAATAGTCATTTACCACATTAGCAATGTATATTAGATATTAGAGTGTATTTCTGATTAGTTTAAAGTTATCTTCATTGAAATAAACAGTGCTTTTCTTTCAAAAATAAGGAAATTTCTAAGTGACCCCAAACTTTTGAACGGTAGTGTATATTTATTTAAATATTCATATTTAAATCATTTACGCCCATTGTGAAATGGGTGTTTTTCTTTTTAAAAGCAGTATCAATATTTCTAATTTAATCCACGTTAACCCCTTGCACTCTGGTCAATTTCCCTAAAAACGCCTAAAAATAACGTACCCAAAGTAAATCAAAAGCTGTTCTTCAACCCTTTGCAGCATCTTCATGGGGTTGGTCTCATTTAAAAGAAAATACTTTGAATTTTTTGGCAAAACAGTCATAATCTCTCCAAGTGCTCCTGCCACTGAGTAACAGTCATCTAAATATACTGAACATGAAGAAAATAAAGTTCTGGGTGTTTTTTTGGATACAAATGCTTGCAAATAACACACAGCTGTCAGATACGGGCTAGAAAATGCAACAGAAATGTAGAACCAAGTGTTATCCAGCTGAGGTCAAAATTTTGTAACAATACCACAAAAAATGAATATATTACACAGCTTTTTCCTCAGGTTGTTCCCAGGCGTTTTAGAACTGTGCCAAATTGTGCCAAATGGCACAGTTTGGAAAAACGTCTATAACTTTTGAATGATTCAATATAGAAGCTTGATCTTGGGCGCTAATGAAAGGTGACACTCAGGGCTGTGTATGTGGGGGGGGGGAGGGGTTGTTTATTCATTCATGAATGAATGAATGAACAAACAAGCCCCCCACACACAAAGAAGCATGCCACGTAAAGAATGTGTGGCCTTTTTTTACAAGAAAAAAATAACCTACAGTGCACTAAAAATTATACTAAAATATCTGCAATGTAGAGGATAACAATTCCCCCCCCCCCCCCGCTACAGAGTCCAGTCCGCGGCACACGGTCCGGTCCGTGCGCTGCGGTCCGTCATGTGGCGATGACGCACAGTTGTAAATTACCAATCGGTCAAAGTCATTTTGATTACTATTTTCAGTGATAAAGAATAATTTAGCTTATAACACTTACCTGTCCACAACAGCAGTGTTGCTGGCGAACATCTGTTCCTCATTGTCAGACAAACATGACGCTGGTCCGCTTGTTACGACTCGTGGTTCTGGTCACGCGACCCGGTCAAACCATGATTCCATTATTGCGGTTTCGCGCTTCCATGATTGCGGTTTTGGCGAACGATTTTTCAAAACAAATAAGAACAGTAGTAATAAAAAAAGACTGGCGAACAC
Source organism: Pholidichthys leucotaenia (assembly GCA_020510985.1). Classification (NCBI taxonomy): domain Eukaryota; kingdom Metazoa; phylum Chordata; class Actinopteri; order Cichliformes; family Pholidichthyidae; genus Pholidichthys; species Pholidichthys leucotaenia. The sequence goes on along the minus strand of CM035846.1, from coordinate 218,005,662 downwards.
TACCGTTACACACAGCAGCTTACACAAAACAGATTTTACGCACGGGACGCACGCTTTCAATCGTCGAACTTCTCTGCTTCAATTGGCTCGTTGTATTTGCAGCCGTTGGTAGGCGGGTCCTTCTTGCTAGGTTTTCAGTCATTGGTTCTTCAAGGTTTCAGAAACCCAATTCAAGGCTCTTATTAGTCGAATGAGAGGTCAATCAAATCTAAACCAATCAAAGCACTGCTTTGGTTTTCTGTTCGCGGCTGTGTCTGTAGTGGAAGAATGGAAATGCAGCTTTTTTTTTTTTTCAGTGCGCACTAGGACGCAGAGACGTGACCACCCGCGGTATCCCAGAGTGCAAGAGGTTAAACTATCTACTCCCATTGTGAAATGAATGTCCCCCCTTCTTCTTAAAGCAGTATCGACATTCATAATTCCATCCACGTTTTTAACACTGGGTTACACTATCCCCCCTTAGAATCATGCAAGTCCCTTTGCATGGGATTAGCTAAATGGTACTGACGGGAGAACTAGTGTTCATGGAAATATTCTTAAGATCTGACTCTGTTAAGGCTCTGGTAAAAGCCAGGTTTGAATAATCTTTGGATCTGTCTCTGTTAAGGCTCTGGTAAAAGCCAGGTTTAGTCCTTGAAACAGGGACTGGGCAACAGTTAGAAGAGGGTTTCCCAACTGACTATACTGTAGTCTTTCTGGCTGGGAGGTTGTCCTCTCGGAACGTCTCACAGTCTTTGAGATCTCCTTTTCAGATTCTCTGTCTTCCACAGGTTCATCACAGGTACCTTTATCAGGTAAGTTGGTTTCACTTTCAGTTCCATTCTCATTGTTCGATGATTCCACATTTGTTTCGGTTTCCTCCAGGTTTCCATCATTTGGTAAGTTGTCACATCCAGGTGAAGTGACATTTTCTGGTTGGTTGTCATTCTCAGGTAAGTGAGTTTTAGCAGGAATGTCTCCTTTAAAGAATGTCTTTGGATGGGGAATTTCATAAACTCGAGTGAGCTTTATGGGCATTTGGATTGGTTATTATCTGTACCAATAGACATCTTCGTTTTCCGGTTCTAAATTCTCACTTTCCTCACTTTGTTCAGGTGATTGTCTTGTCTTAGGTTTGCAGACACGTTTTGGTTGGACAGGTTCTTCTTCAACAGGGGCAAGAAAACCACAGGGAAGCAAGAGGTCGCGGTGAACGGTGCGAACAGGACCATCTTTTGTCTCAGGTTTTATAGTGTAAACAGGCAAGTCACCTGCTTGGCTCACCACAATGTGAATTTCAGCTTCCCACCTGTCTGCTAGTTTGTGCTTGCCTCTGAGGCGGACTGCACGTACCAAAACTCTGTTGCCTGGTTCTACTTTTGAGGGTTTCACTCGCATATCAAATCTTGTTTTGTTTCTTTCAGCCATCTTGTTAGCATTTTCTGTTACTAGTGTGTAGCTTTCTTGTAGAGATGTCTTCAGTTTTTCAATGTACTGGGAATGTGACTTGAAACTTTTGTTGTGAAACGGGAGCCCAAATGCAAGGTCGATGGGCAATCTCGGCTGACGACCAAACATTAACTCATACGGGGCAAAACCAGTAGTGTCATTCTTCGTACAATTGTACGCATGTACAAGTGGTTTCACATAGTTGTGCCAATGAGTTTTGTTCTTTTCCTCCAGAGTACCCAGCATGCTCAATAATGTTCTATTGAAACGTTCTACCAGGTTACCTCTGGGATGATAGGGTGTCGTCCGGATTTTGCGAATGCCCATGATTTTGCAAAGTTCTTTTATGATATGGGACTCAAAATCGGGACCCTGATCACTATGTAACCTTTCGGGTATCCCGTAGTGGACTATAAAGTTGTCACAAAGTGCCTTTGCAATGGTCTGAGCTTTCTGATTGCTGGTAGGGATGGCTATAGCGTATTTCATGAAATGATCAGTTATCACGAGCACATCCTTAGTGTTACTTTGATTGGGCTCAATGGACAGGAAATCCATACAGACGAGTTCAAGCGGTCGGGTGAACTTGATGTTGACAAGAGGAGCAGCTTGCTCTGGAGCGGTTTTACGTCTTACGCAGCGATTACATGTCTTGATCCTCTTTTCAATATCTGCCGCCATGCGAGGCCAATAGAACCTTGTTCTGGCGAGATCCAAAGTACGCTCTGTGCCTAAATGGCCCATGTCACAGTGGAGGCTTTGAAAGACTGAATCGCGGAGCTGTTCAGGTAAGACGAGCTGGTAAGTAATATTTCCTCCGTCTTGGCGAGTGCGGTAGAGGATGTTATTGCACATTTCAAGTCGACTGAGTTCTCGGAGTAACAAGTTGATGTCAGGAAGTTCAGTTCATACAGTTGGTGAAACTTTTAGTCCAGTTTCATTTTGTGCAATCACTTCTCTTTAACAGGGGTCAGTTCTTTGTTCGTTTTTGATCTGTTCAGGAGTCATGTGGAGTACAACTGGAAGACCACCACAGCCATCTTCATCGGCGTAGCCATCTGGAATGGTGGCTACAGAGAGGGCTAATGAGTGAACCAAAGGGAAGGTGTTGTCTGGAGAGCTACAGACAAGGTGTTTTTCACATATAGCAGACACTACCTCGGAACTTAAACTGTTCTCAGGAAGAGACAAGTGAGTTTGAGTGAACTGCTGTATGCGGTCAAGCTCCTTTTGGGACACTGCGTCATTAAGTAACTCGCCATGTGGCCGTCTAGAGAGGCCATCTGCGTCTAAGTTAAGCTTGCCTGCTCTGTATTGGAGCTTAAAGTTAAACGTCGACAGAGCAGCTAGCCACCTATAACTCATGGTATCCATCTTAGCAGTAGTCAAAATGTATGTCAGGGGGTTACTGTCTGTCACGACAGTAAAATGATTGCCATATAAATAGTCTGCGAACTTCTCCGTTACTGCCCACTTTAGAGCTAAAAATTCTAATTTATGGGCGGGGTAATGGGACTCACTTCTAGACAACCCCCAGCTTGCATAAGCTATGACCCTAGTCTGGCCCTCCTGCTCTTGATAGAGGGCGGCGCCAAGCCCTGTAGTGCTGGCGTCAGTATGGAGTGTATATGGCAACTGAGGGTCAGCGAAACCCAGGACAGGTGCGGTACTGAGCTTTTCAATGATGGTTTTGAATGCAAGATCATAGGAAGAAGTCCATCGCTCGCCAAACAGTGTCTTTGGGTCGTGGTACTGGGCAGGCTTAGCTTTGGGCTTTGTGCTTTTGTGCAAAGGGGGGTAGCCTGCTGTTAAGTCAGTGAGGGGCTTAACGATGCTGAAATAGTTCCTAATGAACTGCCTATAGTACCCTGAAAAGCCTAAGAACGAACGGAGCTGTTTGAGATCACGGGGCACAGGCCAGGTACTTAGGGCTTTCACTTTTTCGGGGTCGGTCTCAACTCCTTTACTGGACACAATGTGACTGAGGTATCTGACAGAAGTTTGGAAAAATCTGCATTTCTCAGGGGAGAGTTTAAGCCCGTACTCTTTCAGGCGATTAAGAACTTTCATTAAGCGAGCCTCATGTTCTTTGGGCGTCTTGGAGAATACAATGATGTCATCGAGGAACACAATCACCTCATGCAGATTCATGTCGCCCATGCATTTCTCCATGAGGCGCTGGAACGTGCTGGGGGCGTTTGTAATGCCTTGGGGCATTCTATTGAATTCCCAAAAGCCCATGGGACATACGAACGTTGTCTTTGGTTTATCCAGCTCCTCTACCTCAATTTGGTAGTACCCCGACTTTAAATCGAGGACGGAGAACCACTGCGAACCAGTCAAGGTGGAAAACGTTTCCTCCAAGTTGGGGAGAGCGTAAGCATCTTTTACAGTCTGCATGTTAAGCTTCCTGTAATCAATACAAAGGCGGACATTGCCATTTTTCTTTCGCACCACTACAATAGACGAAGAAAATGGGGAATTGGACTCTCTTATCACGCCTGCTTGTTGGAGTTCTTTGAGATGCTTACGGACCGCTTCCAGGTCATTTGGATGTATGGGACGTGCTCTGTGTTTAAACGGTGTTTCATCTGATAATTTGTGTGTTTCACTTGATCCGTTTTCCCAAAGTCAAGATCGTTTTGTGCAAATACTTTGGGCATTTGACTGAGTCTTTCTGTTAGGCGCTCTTTCCATTCAGCGCTAATGGGGGAAGAGTCAAAGTTGAACTTCAGAGTGGACTTTGGTTCAGTTTTGGACTTTGCAACTTTCACGGAGTGTTCTTGTGATAGGACTCGTTGATATGCACAAATTTCTCCAATGACACACTTCTGAGGGATTGTCACATCATGTTCCGATTCATTGGTGAGTATAACTGGAACAAGGTAAGGTGCTCTTTCAGGTAAGTCTATGAGACATGGCTTTACTAGGATACCACCAGGTAAAGCTGACATTACCGGGTGTTCTAACAAGACAGATTTTTCACTGTTGCCGGCTGACACAGCTACAGCGCCATCTAGAACGACTGTTTGGCCTGCAGGAGCTAACTGTGGCTCTTTGTTGCGCATGGTCACTAAACCAAGGCTAGTGTCTTTGGACTGTCTGTGCCGTAGCTCAAGGACTTTTAACACTGCCTTATAACCAAGTGACATGGTTGGCTGCAGTTCAGAACATGCATCAGAGTACAGCTCGTACAGTACATCTAATGTGTTTGTCCCTATTAACACTAAGGACTGATCAGCTGCACGTACATCAGGGACCACTAAGGCAAGTGTTGGCACTTCGGCTTCAATACCGAGAAAGTCTTTTGGGAAAGTGACATGCATTTCAATGTAGCCTAAATAAGGTACACTCTGACCGTTAGCTTCCTCCACTTCTAACAGCTCAAAAAGTGGCTTAATCTCATGGTTGGATAAGTACTGTCTGTAATAGGACTCAGGGACAGTAGTCACCTGGGAGCCTGTATCTAACAAAGAGCTCACAGTACAGCCATTCACTTTCACTTGTGCTGTACTTTTTGTACCAATTAGACCATTAGGAAAGTTAAAGGGGTCTGTTTTGTAGTGTGACTTCAGTTTAGCACGTGTCTTGAATGAAGCTTTTGGTTTGGGATGGGTCATCTCTGAACTAGCCTCTGTTTGTCCCGCAACAGGGGTAGACTTCAGCTTTAAAGAAGATTGGGGGTTCCGACTGTCCCAAATCTGTCTTTTTACTCTTAGTTCTTTGCGTTTTGCAGCTACAAGCGCAGGGTTTGGCTCTGACTCACAAGTGGCTACAATATGCCCATCTTCGCCACAGCGGAAGCAATACCATGGTCTGGGCCTAGTACTGGGACGGCTGGACGAAGGTAAGTTTTCAGGTTTGTCATGGTCAGGTTTTTTATTTCCAGACTTCTTAGTTAGGTCTTTCTTCGGTGGTGCTTGTTTCTTTTGTTTCACGACAGCAGCTAATTGGCTTTTTAGATCAGCGACTTGCTTTTTCAGTTCTTTCAGACTGTCCGACTCCACTTCACTGTCTGTGCTTGTTTCGGTGACTGTTTGTAGGAAACTGCTTTTGGTTTTGTGGTGCCCAAGTGTTTTTTCATGCGTGTGTTTTTAACTTCTTGTCTATTTTCAACAGTGCGAAGGTGAAGCAATAACTCTGCATACGCAGGAGGATGTTTATCTTTTAGTTCCAGCTGTAGCTCCTTTAGCAGATTATCATCCCAGCAGCCTCTGTTAAACTGCTTAAGAAGCTGTTTGTCCACTTCCTGTGGCTCTAGACCGCCTCTACGCACTGTGAGATTGAGCGCCACCTGCAAACGATGCAGATATGCAGAGGGTTTTTCTCCATAATCTTGAAAAGTGTTCATGAATTGCACAAGCAGTTCCTCACCATCTTCAACAGTCCCAAAAGCTGAGTCCAACAGCTTAAGATAGTCGGCAGAGGTGGCTTCAGGCCCAAGAGAGCGAATAACATCAGACACAGGAGCAAGAAGACTTTCAAAGATCTTGCGAGATTTTTCCAAGTCAGACAAAGAAGTATCTTAATAATAATAATAATAATAATACATCAGTCTTATATAGCGCTTTTCTAAATACTCAAAGACGCTTTACAAAGCAGCATAGGGACAAACATACAGAGAACGGGTAAACAGACAAGGTAGGTACACATAGGTAGAAGAGGCAGTCAGTTTTTATAGGTAGATTTGAAAAGATGGGTTTTGAGTTGACTTTTAAAAGAAGCAAGTGTGTTGGCAGACCGGATGTGAAGGGGCAAAGAATTCCAGAGGGTTGGTGCGGCGATGGCGAATGATCTATCACCCAGGGTGTGGAATTTTGTCTTGGTGATGGGGGTAAGAAGGTGAGCGTCAGCAGAGCGGAGGAGACGAGTGGGAGAATGACGAGACAGAAGGTCCGTTAGGTATGAGGGGGCAAGGTTATGAAGAGCTTTATAGGTGATGAGGAGGATCTTGAAGTTGATGCGCTGTTGAATGGGGAGCCAGTGGAGCTGACGGAGGAGAGGAGTGATGTGGTCTCTGGAGCGAGAGTGAGTAAGTAGGCGGGCGGCTGAGTTTTGGACGTACTGTAGTTTTTGGAGGATGGTGGAAGGAAGTCCATACAGAATGCTGTTACAGTAATCAAGTCTGGAGGTGATGAAGGCGTGGATGAGTATTTCAGCAGCAGAGGGTGAGAGGGTGGGACGGAGGCATGCAATATTACGAAGATGAAAAAATGATGTTTTGGTGATATGGTTGATGTGAGATTTGAAGGAGAGGGTGGGGTCCATGATAATGCCGAGGTTTCTGGCCAGGGGGGAGGGGGTGACTGAATGACCATCGATTTGGAATGAAAAGTTCTGGGAAGAGGGTAAAAGAGATTTTGGTCCAAAAATGATGATTTCTGTTTTATTGCTGTTTAGCTTGAGAAAGTTGTTAGTCATTCAGGTTTTTATGTCTGTACGGCAGTTGGTGATGGTGGAGAGAATGGCCGGGGTGATGGATTTAGAGGATATGTACAGCTGGGTGTCGTCGGCGTAGCAGTGAAAGTGAAGACCATCATCATTCCATCATCAGGTCAACATGTGAACGCCATGTTTCATAGTCAGCTTCAGTATACGGTCTTGGCGTTTTGCCAGAGAAAGCTCTGATTCTCAAGGAGGAATGGGCGTTTGACGGCTTCTCTGCATGTTTAATGACATGCTCGACTACGATTTTCTGAACCTCGGGTGGGTTAAAATCAGCTGGGTTCAACATTTGAGGTGTCAAGTTTGGTCTAAGAGGTCTTTGGAAGAGTGCTTGAGTGGTTTTAGGGGTGCAAGGCACTTCAACTTGGAGTGGAGGAGAGACTCCACTTTGTGTGGGTTCTACAGTAGGGACAGCAGGATCAACGTCAGCAGAGACCGTTTCAGCTGTCTCAGCAGCTTCAATAGACTTCCCTATTGTGGACATAACCTCCCGCAACACCTCTTCAAAACCTTTTCCACTTAGTTTAGCTAAACCCCTCAGGTTGCTAAGATAAGCCTCAGTAACACTGCCCCCTACAGTTTTAGTGTAGACATCGGTTAGAGCTTGAATGCAGTACTTAACCTCAGGATTGTCAGTTGATGGAAGGGAGCACGGCAACGTACACTACCGTTCAAAGTTTGGGGTCACTTAGAAATTTCCTTATTTTTGAAAGAAAAGCACTGTTTTTTTCAATGAAGATAACTTTAAACTAATCAGAAATACACTCTAATATCTAATATACATTGCTAATGTGGTAAATGACTATTCTAGCTGCAAATGTCTGGTTTTTGGTACAATATCTACATAGGTGTATAGAGGTCCATTTCCAGCAACTATCACTCCAGTGTTCTAATGGTACAATGTGTTTGCTCATTGCGTCAGAAGGCTAATGGATGATTAGAAAACCCTGTGCAATCATGTTAGCACAGCTGAAAACAGTTTAGCTGGTTAGAGAAGCTATAAAACTGACCTTCCTTTGAGCAGGTTGAGTATCTGGAAAAAATTATTATTTCAAATACAAATCATTATTTCTAACCTTGTCAATGTCTTGACTATATTTTCTATTCATTTTACAACTCATGGTGGTAAATAACCTTTCAATTGAAGATGCAGAAGACATATACCTATTCGGTGTTACGATCTCAGGACTTCTACTGATCGGCTTTGAGATAGTCCTGGTGTATCGAAAATTGAAGAAGATGGACAGAGCTTATCAAAATGCTGACCCCGCGAAGCTCTTTCATCAATTTGACCAGCTGGGGAGGACTCTGATAGCGGCTAATGGAGAACTGAACAGGAAGATTGGCAACATCACGATGGCGCTGGGAGCACTTCAGGAAATGATTTTAAAGCCTGGCAATGATGGAAATTATGGAGCACTGAACATAAGAGATGAAAAGTTTTTCTCTGAGTAACTGTGCTCATTCGACCTTGTTTTCAGCGCCCTCAGCACTCAGTCCACCTGGTTGAAGATAAGCAGTGGAAATGTTTTGGCTGATTTCTCTCCTTCATAAACAATCTGGCGTACAGTAATCTGAACTCTCAAGGACAGCGCATGTGACTGGCTCAGAGAATTTCCACCTGCCATGCACTGAGAGTTGATCTCACAAGGACATGCTCCTCTAAGTTTCAGACACTAGACATAACATCAGCTGAGAGAGGATTTTTGCTGTCCACCAGTAACTGATAACTGACACTCATTGCATTCAACATACACGACTGATTCACTTACACTGATGAACACACACATCCACTGTTCTCTCTGCTGTCTCTGTTATGTGAGGTTGATTGTCTGCTCTGTGCCACTGAGAGGTTTTTTTCATTGTAATCATAATCTGCTTACACAACTATAAGCTGTATTCTGATAACGAAGTTTTTTTCTCTCGCCTAATGTGTCATTCCCTGCCTTCGCCCCCCCCCCCTGTCCCTCACTGTTTTTGATGAGGCGCCTTGTTTACGGCTGCCGTGTCGTTGTGTTGTGCTTACACGTGCGCCAATGTCAAATCAAATTCCTCGTGTGTTTTTTACATGCTTGGCAATAAAGCTTATTCTGATTCTGATTCTGATTCTAAATAAGTGTGACTTTTCATGGAAAACACAAAATAATTGTCTGGGTGACCCCAAACTTTTGAACGGTAGTGTAGGTGCTAATGCTCCAATGTTTAATCCAGACTCGAACTCTACAATATGACTTTTGTCAAAGTCAGATGAGTTATCATTAATGCTAAGCACCCTACGGATAGTGCCATGTTGCTCTTGAAACTCAAAAATGTCTGTGTCTCTTTCTTTATCAACAAAACCACTAACAATGACTGCATTAGAAATTTTAACACCATGTTTTTCCACAAAATCCATTTTGGCCGTATATCAACTGTTTAGTCAGGGGTCAAAACAGAATCCTCATCTGTTGTGCCACACTCCAGGCTCCTGGCTGGCTCGCCAAATGTATATGTTGAGATTTCGGCTCCTGGGGTCCACCTGACCTGCATCCACAATATAAACACTGAGGGAGGCTAAACCCTAGCATGTGGAAACAGATTCTAGGAAGAAATTAAAACAAATTAATGCACAGCACCAAAGTGCAGCACGTACACAAACCAGGACTTTAACCAGGATTAACATATTTCATCATTTTGCTCTCACAAGCGAATACTTAGGACAAAACAAGTGCGAATCAGCAGTTGGCTACTAGCTAACACTCATTAGCCAGCACAGGACGGCGCTGTATGGCTCAAAAAAAGTGAGCTTACCACCAACAGGATAAATAAGCGAACAGATGCACAATATTACAAATCACTCACCATCGATGGTTCTCTCATGTTCGTCTTCAGCTTGTCCGTAGTCTGGTTCTATGCTGGGCTGCATCTGTAACGAGGCGGATCGCTCCTCTCACTGTGGATCTGCCACCAAGCAGAGAAAACTCCGCACCTCTTCATTGTACCATGGTGTAGATTTCCGCAAAATCTACACGCTGTCTGTATTAATATCGTGTTTACTCGGTGACTGAGTTAGTCCATGAAATATTGCAAATGGCGGTCGTGTAGATTCCACTGAGGACGGACGCTTTCATGATGTTACGCACTGACCAATCAGTGGCTCGCAGTCTGTTGACGTCACATCTCGGCTCGACTCAGCACGGTTGTACCCTGCCCTTGAACAGGCACGAAAATAGCGCCTGTTAACCGGTGCTGGGTACAGTAGAAAAGGCTAGAAAGCGAGTCGAGTCGAAGTGAGTAGGGCTGAGTAGGTACTAGTGGAAAAGGGCCTATGGAGTGTATTTTAAGAGTTAAAAATTAAAAGCTGCTAAAGTTTTAAGGTTAAAAATCATTATTGGCTCAAAAAGCCTTTTGGGGCTGATTGATTGGCATCAGGTGTGCTGGCAATGGAGTAGGTGTGTGCGTTGCTGGCTCCTGCTATATTTTTTTTCAGTCTTACTTTTTAAACCCTACTTTGCTGTAAGCTGTCAACGTTTTGGACATTTAATACATGCGGAATCTGTTTTGAGTTGAGAAATATGTCCAAAACAAGAAAGCAGACTGAAAAGGAGGCAGCAGTGAAACAATGCTAACACCAGCTTAGCTGAGGATGCTAACATAGGTCTTTACCCTGCACTTGTTGCCTTGCTTTGAGCAACACAGAATGGTCCATAGCTGCTGACTTTAAAGCTTCATTTGAACTTATTAATGGCAAGCTGGACAAGATTCAAGCAGATGTGACGAACCAGGAGCAACGCATTGGCGACCTTGAAAGCAACGCGGAGGAAGTCAGCCAGCGCTAGTGGCGCTTGAAGTTACATGTGAGTCAATGCAGGAGGAGAAAACGTCTTTTCGAGAAAAACAAACTTTCTGACCTGGAGGAAGAAGCAGGAGGCTGAATATTCGGTCTGGTGGGTCTGCCGGAGTCCTTTGATGTGGGTCCACCGGCCATCTGATTTTTCTTTCTCGGCTGTTGGTGGACGTCTTTGGCACACAAACTTTGCCATCTCCCCCAGAGCTGGATAGAGCCCCACTGCAACCTCACGCTCAAGCAGGGGTCCGAACGGGAAAGCCGCGCGCTGTCATTATTTGTTTCACCAGTTTTGGACCAAAGACTTGGTGATGAGAGAAGTGCGGAGACGCTGTGGGACCTTTCGGAATATCGTGGACATAAACTCCAGTTCTACGAGGATTATAACGCCGACGTCAGAAGCAACGAGCTGAATATAAGGAGTTATATCCGAATTGTACAAGAGAGGTTTTCGTCCTTCTCTCCTCTTCCCCGCCAGGCTCAGGATAACTCTTCAGATGGCAAAAAACCAGGGTTGCATCCGTCTCGGAGCGCCACCCGCTTCATGCAAACCATGGAGAGAAACCAGCGATTTCGCCCTGAACTGGACATCCTGGGTTGATCAACTACCACACTGGACTACCTTGATTACTACTTCATTTAAAGCTGCACTGACTGGACAATTGATGCATTTTTTAGATGTTCAAAAACAAGGTAAAATTGGCTCCCTATACGTTGTTGTTTACTTTTTTTTTTTTATTTTAGGGTAAGAATGTTCAACTATGCAGGATTGAAGCCAGTTTGATATGAGAGTATTTTGTTAGGATGACGATATAGAAGCAAGGAGATGGAGCGGTGCTGTTACTATGCAACCGGCTGGAGTGTTTGTTATACGGTATTGGTTGTTGAATTTTTTTTTTGTTATGGATTTATTTAAACCCCCCTTACCCCCTCCCCCCCCTTTTTTTTTTTTTTTTTACCCGTACCTCACCCTATTCTTTTTTGGGCTACACAACACAATATATAAATTTTACTCTTTGAATGAATAGTAATCTTACTTTGGTAAGCTGGAATATGAAGGGGTTGAACCATCCATTTAAATGAAAGAGAGTCATGTCACGTCTAAAGCAATTTAAGCCTGGGGTACTGTTTTTGCAGGAAACCCATTTGCAGGATTCCGACCACTTGCGCTTGTCAAAATGTTGGTCAGGACAATTTTTTCATTCTAATTTTAAAGCTAAGGCCAGGGGCGCTGCTATTCTTATTGATCAAAATATCCCATTTATTCCCTCTAATGTTGTATTAGATAAAAATGGACGATTTGTAATAGTATCAGGTAAACTTGGCAATAAACATGTCACCTTGGCTAATCTGTATGCGCCAAATTTTGATGATGTACACTTTTTTTGCAACCTTTTTTCGCAACTTCTAGATTTAAATACTCATTCTCTAATTCTTGGGGGTGACTTTAATTTGTATATGGATCCGATCTTAGACCACTCATCCTCAAAACCTGCTAGTCTTAATAAATCTGCAACTTATGTTAAGTCTTTTCTTGAGGAATATAGCCTTACAGACTCTTGGCGTTTTTTACATCCTAACGGCAGGGACTATTCTTTTTTCTCTCACGTACACCATACTTATACCAGAATAGATTATTTTTTTTGTTGATGTCAGAAGTCTGAAATATAACCTCACAAATACAGAGTACAAAAAGGTATTAGACTGAATCAAAGATCAGACTTAAGACACGCAGAGCCTTTGAAGTTTTTACTTGCAAGGACTAATCAACCCACATACAGGGCGAGTTGAATACTGAGGCACAGTCCGCAGTTGCTTTCTTTATATACATGGAGTATGTGACAAACTCAGCAAAAGCAGAACAAACGGAATTACCACATAAGCAAAAGTACACTCTGTATGTCTTCAAGTGTGTGTAGGAGATAAATTTCATGAACACTCTTATCGCGGGGAGAACATCTGCTTCTCCACTCAGTAAAGGCAGAGAGGGGGAAACAACTCCATATATGGGCCTGCAACAAACCAGTGCTTCCGGTCATAGTTAACAGATGAAATGGTTAAATGATAACATACAACAGTCTTTTGCAGATAAAATAAGATGCACAGGGTGTACAGGGGACAAGTCGTGATACAGCATATATGTCAACACTCTTTTATCACACATCAGATGAATAAACAGAAGGGTGATGCAGCTTAGTCACTAACAGTGATTATAAGAAGAGGCACAAGTTGTATTTAAGAAAAAGCATCATACATATAAGAATATCAATCTTCATTTCATGAGTTATTAATAAAATGATAACCATATATTCAATTTTCCAACATTTCCCTCCTGTTTATTATTTTATTAATCTTTTTAATCATATGCAATTATCAGTATAATGTAACTTCAAAAGATTTCCTACATTGACATCATTAAGCATTCATGTGGCGTATAGCTAGAGCACTGCCATACATTGGAAAAAGAGTACCCATTGGTTTTCCAAGAATCCATACCCATCATCATTTGGCCAAAAAACAGTAGGATTATTGCTACAGTTAAAAGTACAATTTTTCCTCTTTAAGGTGAATTTTCCAGCAGCAATATAGGGAAAGTGAAATACATTTCTACAGACAGAATCATAATATGACACTTCACAGGTCACTTCCTTAGTATCATTGCATCTTTGTGAAATACCCAGGTTGAAACTGTTTTTACTACAATTTTTGTGAAAGCAGATTGGTGAAGTAAACAGTGTAGGATTTACTTTCATTAAATGCTTCTTAACTGCAAGCAAAGAAGTTCCAATCCCAATAATATTAAATATTCTAATCTTAGACCCAGTGTAATCAGTAATAGTGACATTCAATCTATTAAGATACCTTTCTGACAAATTCCCCACCAACCAGTGTCCAACATTATTGCTTGTATTAAACAGACTGAGACGAGAGTTCATTGCTATTGTTGCTCCGGGCGTTTTCTCTTCATTCAGTGGAACAGGGATCATGGGTATTGTATTGCAGTCTTGTGTAAATGGGGTAGCAATGAACACACATAGCAAGAAGTATCGATTCCCAGTCCTCTCACCGAAACCACCATTGTCTGGTACCATAGGTTATGCATATTGTTCATTGTCCGTGCTTCGTGGGTTCCTTGTCCTTGAATCAGAAAGAGATTACCACCCCACTGCCAGGAGAAGTGCTGAACACAGAGTCATCAATAATTTTGGTGCCATGCTTCCACCTGAGAGAGTACCCCTCCGGGCCTCTTTCTTCACCAGGGTTGAGACGGCCTTGTCCTTAAAAGGACATGCCCCCTTTGTACTGGACTTACTCAGGGAAACAAGTTAGTTAGTTCACTTACAGGCACCCGTAGTCTTTTAGCGTGTGAAAGGTGAATCCGAGATGGTCATTCAGCAATACATACTGCAGTGGGAGTGGAAGTGTCTAGTGTTGTCGGTGGTGGTTCTTTATGAAGACATAGTCTCCAGGTTATTCTTTTCTGTGGAGCAGAGCTTCTGACAGAATCAAAACATTCCCTGAGATGTTCACCAAGATCTGTGTATTTGTTAGGTGTGGTTAGTGGTGAGAGGTCAGGTAATACATAAGGATGGTGAAAAAACACATTCAAAAGGTGATAATCCTGTCTTTGGGTCTAGTTAATGGTTAGTCTGACTAATTTCAGAGCTTCTGGCCAAGTAATACCCTTTCCATGTGTGGTTTTTGCCAGCATTTGTTTGATTGTACCGATACTATGAAATTTGATCTTACTTCTTACAGCTTGGATTAAGTCTTGAACTGTTTGTGCTGTAAAATGAGTTCCATTATCTGCATAAATCAGTTCTGGAACCCCAAAAACGGAAAGAGCATCATTCAATAGAGTTTCACACACACAGATGCGGCATTTGCTGGGGATGTGTGATGAATTCCTGTCCACTTTGTGAAGGTGTCAATCAACACCAAGCAATATTGTAGCTTTCCATTGCTCCTTGAGCATTATTTTATAAACAAATGATGCACTTTTGGCATGTTTTTGTTACTTCTTTCAAAATATTAGGACAGTTTTTCCCAACATCCTCATCATTGATTTCCTCCTGTTGGCACATGGTTGGCCATGTGCCACCAGGACAGCTCATCTGTATAATGTGGGTGGCAGAGCAAATTTTCATCAGACAAGCCAAATGTATATCTAATTATTTACACATGAAACAGGAGGAAGGTCCATATTATTTTGACAGTCTTTTAAAACATCAACATTATTAATGAGACTGACGGTTCCTAAAAGACCAATAGCAGCACAGTGAGTAGCGTTATGCAGGTGGCATGTGCTATAAGCATATTTACTATCTGTACAGAATACAGTTAAGTTAACCCCAGACAACACCGTTACAGCATAAGCACACTTCTATTTTTTACAGAGCAAGCCTGTCGCTCGCTTCTTCCTTTGCTAAGTAGAGAGAGGGAGAGAGTTGCTGTTCGCCCCCTCCTCCACAACATGGGAAATGTGTAGGATAATAGAGGGCATGATCTTATTATTTGTATTATCCCATAAATAATAAAAGGTGGTCTGTATTGCCCAGCCTGTATTTGAGTTATAACTGCAGCCATATGTTTATCCTGGGCACTACAGAAAATGAAATGAAAAGCACTTATGTAAATAAAATTGCATTTATTGATAATTTTTATGCATTATCTATTTTTCTGGGGATTGCTAATTATTTGCTAATTAATTTCTTTGATACCCTCTGTTTTGATACATGGAGGCTTACATGCAGCAAAGTTACAGGGTATTTGTTTGATTCTTTTACTGAAAGGAAGTGTGTTGCCATTTTTAGTTTTAAATAAAATTTGCAGGTAGCCCAGTTCCTTCAAAGATGAGATCTCAATAATTATAGCTTCTTTTTGTGACATCTCTTGAAATAGTTTACAAATTTCATTTAAGAAAAACAAAATAACTATCTGTGCATTTTTGATATGCTTCAGCATTGATAAATAAGATCAGTTTGTCCAATTGAACACAGATGGGTTGAATTTGAAATATTGTGTCACATTCTTTCAGTCAAAGGAAAGGCGGACGTTTTGCCTAATTTAGAATTTGATTTAATGTTTTACAAGGAATGTCCCTATTTCATACATTCCTTGGTAAATTATGGAGTGCAATGTAGTTCACCCTGTCCCAGCTTGGCCACCGCTGAATCAGGAGAAGCACATCCCTCATTGCTGTCACATTTCTGAAATATATTGTTACCGCACCATTATGTGGTGAGTAATATCAGTATAAAATCATATAAACATTACATTTGTAAAGTCAAAGTCATTTGAATCAGTACACCTTATGTTATCTGCAATGTCATACAAAGTCATACTTGGCTTCAAAAAGTGATTCTTTCTCCAAGACCTTTGTCTGATAATCCACAGCCTCTGGCAGATCATATGCACAGACACATTAATTATCAATCTGTTTTGATCCTCTGTGCTCTAAATCATGTGATATAGGGTAAACATAAAATCTTCAGTGATTAGGCATTATTAAATGACATCATAATATGATCATAGTATGGCCTGTAGTCACATTGTCACACGTCAGTCCTTTTTTCTATAAAGTGCACTGTCATATTTCAGTCAAGGACAAAGGTCAGTAATGCGTCAAAATTGCTTTTTTTTTCTTTTTTTTTTCTTTTAAATATGTAAACAGTTTATCACGTACGCAACCTTAATCAAGACCCCACAGAGTTAAATTGAAAAAATAAAAACCCAAAACTTTGTAAACGTACCCATATTTAGACCACTTTCTTCACAGATCAACCACACACACACACACACACACACACACACACACACACACAGAATAGATAATAGATAAAACAACGTTCTCATTGTCCATTTTAACGTTATCCAGTTTTGCTGCCATTTAATCTGTCCGTCTTTAAATATTATGGTCTAATTATTATGATTTTATTTGCTTCCTCCTTTTCCCAACCTCTTGGGCTTCTTGTGAAAGAGTGGAATACGGGCCCGCCTTAGGTCCCGGTTTGGGGTATGGGGGTGGATTTTCCAATAGTGGAGTTTTCATTTGTTTCTGCTTTTCTCTGGCTTCATCAGCTTTCCGTTGGGAAGCCTCTGCCGCTTGTGACCACAAGATGGCACATTGGAGCTCCGCACTGGGTTTGCCTGTTTTAACAGGTTTATTGGACGTCTTTTCAATGGTTGTTAACAATGCCTGGCATTCATCCACGTTCAACGTGGGCTTGAATGAGAAATCCTTTTTTCCATTTATTTAAGTATTTTTCTGGATCCTTTATTTTTCCCTTTTCATTTTGTCTGTTATTGTAATTTTTACAGCTGCGCGCGCTATGTCCTGTTTTTTCTTCTGTTTATTCGTCTGCCTATCTGGTCTTCTAACACAATTCCCCATTTTTAGATGGTCAGGGACGTTATCAGTACGCCCACCGTAACCGTATTACTGGCCAATTTTTGGGGTGTGTTCCGTAGTCAGGAACGTTGAACAGTACGCCGACTGTCAACACTATTACTGCCCAATTTGGGGTGAATTCCTTCACCCTACTTATTTTAAAACCTGACCACCAAACAGTTGTGAATCGCCGTCACACTGTCTCCTGCACCCCTCTTTATTTTAAAACCTGACCGGTCAGTAACCGTGAATCGCCGTCACGTTACTTCCTAAGACCACTGCATTCCTGCAGCAGTTTTTAACCACAAGGAAAAGTACAGGACGCCGCCTTGTACTACCATTACTCGCTCGTCAGCTGACCCGTGGTTCTTTAAAAATGGGAAATTGTGAATTGTGAGGCTCGGTTATTCTTCATATACGTCTACTATAGTCAATCTGAAAAGGGAAAAATTTGTAACTTACTTTTTAGGCTCTATCAGTAAGGACAGCCGTCACCAGATTAGAGCCGGGAGAAGGAGAGTCTCTGGCAGCGTTCCCTCAAGTCAGGTTTCCAATTTTCAACCTGCAGGACACACATCCCTTCCCGCTCCACCTGGATCTCAGCTGTCCCGGGTTTCAGGCACCAGCTATGTCAGAAGTCTGAAATATAACCTCACAAATACAGAGTACAAAAAGGTATTAGACTGAATCAAAGATCAGACTTAAGACATGCAGAGCCTTTGAAGTTTTTACTTGCAAGGAGTAATCAACCCACATACAGGGCGAGTTGAATACTGAGGCACAGGTCCGCAGTTGCTTTCTTTATATACATGGAGTATGTGACAAACTCAGCAAAAGCAGAACAAACGGAATTACCACATAAGCAAAAGTACGCTCTGTATGTCTTCAAGTGTGTGTAGGAGATAAATTTCATGAACACTCTTATCGCGGGGAGAACATCTGCTTCTCCACTCAGTAAAGGCAGAGAGGGGGAAACAACTCCATATATGGGCCTGCAACAAACCAGTGCTTCCGGTCATAGTTAACAGATGAAATGGTTAAATGATAACATACAACAGTCTTTTGCAGATAAAATATGATGCACAGGGTGTACAGGGGACAAGTCTTGATACAGCATATATGTCAACACTCTTTTATCACACATCAGATGAATAAACAGAAGGGTGATGCAGCTTAGTCACTAACAATGATTATAAGAAGAGGCACAAGTTGTATTTAAGAAAAAGCATCATACATATAAGAATATCAATCTTCATTTCATGAGTTATTAATAAAATGATAACCATATATTCAATTTTCCATCAGTTGACAATTTATTAATTAATAACCTTTGCTCTTGCAGTTATGATAGCATCTCGGTTTCTGATCATGCCCCTCTTGTACTTAAAATGATCCTCCATGGATGTGACTCCATGAGAAAGCATTGGAGATTGGATCCATTATTACTTACAGATGAAAAATTGGTTGCGAATATTTCTTCTAAAATTAATTTTTTTTTGAAAGAAAATAAAACTCCTGGTATGCCAAACAAAACAATATGGGAGGCCATGAAGGCATTTCTTAGGGGGGAATTTATCTCATTGGCAGCATTTAAAAGACGATCCATAATACAGGAACAGAAGGCTATTTTAGATCAAATCTTGGACATTGACAGACAATATGCTCAATCTCCATCACCCGCTCTATACAAGGAACGTATGACATTACAAACTAAACTTAACTTACTTTCTACTCGACAAATTGAAGGTTGTTTAATAAGAAACAAGAGTGAATTTTATGAACATGGCGAAAAAACCAGTAAACTTCTAGCTAATCAACTGCGTGGTATTAGAGCTAAGCAAATTATTACTGGAGTTAGGACAGATAAAGGAGAGGTGACATCTGACCAACAAGTGATTAATGATATTTTCAGGTCATTTTATTCCAAATTATATACCTCAGAATATACAACAAACTTAAAGGATTTGAAATTTTTTTTTTGATTCTATTGATATCCCTTCGATTTCCTCAGAATCTCGGCAAATTCTAGAAGCTCCCATCACAAAAGAAGAAATTCAGCTGGCAATATCATCCATGCAATCAGGAAAATCTCCAGGACCTGATGGGTTTTCCGCTGATTTTTTCAAAAAATTCTCTGACGACTTTGCCCCTTTCCTTTGTCAAGTTTTTACAGAGTCGCTTGACTCCGGTACACTTCCTCCTTCATGTTATCAGGCCTGTATCACTGTGTTGCTTAAAAAAGATAAGGATCCTGTTGATTGTGCTTCTTACAGGCCTATTTCCTTGTTAAATACCAATGTTAAAATTTTGTCAAAGTTGTTAGCTTCAAGGTTGGAAAAGATTCTTCCTTTTATAATTTCATAGGACCAAACCGGTTTCATTAAAAATCGCCATTCTTTTTTTAACTTGCGGCGGTTGTTTAATATTATTTATACTCCTCACCACAACATACCTGAATGTCTTATTAGTTTGGATGCTGAAAAGGCATTTGATAGGGTTGAGTGGGAGTATTTGTTTTTTACTTTGGAGAGGTTTGGTTTTGGTCCTTCCTTCTGTTCCTGGATTAAACTTCTCTATGCTAGTCCTTTAGCTTCAGTGTTAACGAATTGTCGCTATTCTGACTATTTTAGACTTTACCGTGGTACGAGGCAAGGCTGTCCTTTGAGCCCGTTGCTCTTTCCCTTGGCAATTGAGCCGTTAGCTATTGCAATCCGTGGGAGCCGGGACTTTCTAGGCATTCGTAGGGGTGGCATCAAGCATAGGGTTTCACTCTATGCCGACGATCTTTTACTATTTCTCTCCAACCCACTTACTTCATTACCCGCTATACTCAACATTTTGGATAGTTTTAGTAGGTTTTCTGGTTATAAAATTAATCTTAATAAGAGTGAATTGTTTCTGATTAATGAAAAGATTCGAGTTCAGGATCTTGAAAATTTTCCTTTCAAGGTTGTTATTGATCATTTTAATTATCTTGGGATATGTGTCACTAAACAACTTAATTACTTGTTTAAAAATAATTTTCTCCCCTTATTTGACCAGTGCAAGCTAATACTTTCCAAATGGTCCCCATTACCCTTGTTCTTAATTGGCAGAATCAATTCTGTAAAAATGATGTTACTTCCAAAGTTTTTATATTTGTTTCAATGTCTCCCCATTTTTATTCCTAAATCCTTTTTCAAGTCTTTGGACTCTCTGATTACCTCATTTATTTGGAATGGTAAACATCCAAGATTGAGGAAAGTTTTTCTTCAAAGACCCAAATCAGTGGGTGGCATGGCTCTGCCTAACTTTCAATATTACTACTGGGCAGCAAATATCAGGTGCATGTTATATTGGAAACATTCTATCTGGAACCCAAATCACCCATTTGGATCCTTATGGAGTCACATGCGGACAATCAAACCTCCCTACCGGCAATTTTAGGTTCACCACTTCCCCTTGCTTTGTCTACACTGGGTAATAATAAAGTAGTTTGTCAGTCTCTTAGAATTTGGTCTCAATTCAGGAAAAATTTCGGTCTTCAGTTTTTCTCCATTAGAAGTCCAATTGCCGCAAATCATTTATTTACCCCATCAACTATTGATAGTGCATTTCATATATGGCACAGAAAAGGTTTAAAATCTTTTGCGGATTTATATTTTGATGGTCAATTTGCAAGTTTTTCTCAACTTTCCACTAAATTCGACATCACTTCTACACATTTTTTCCGCTTCCTCCAGGTCAGACATTATGTGCAAACCATGACAAAACAATTCCCTCAAAAACCTTCTGATAATCCTCTAGATGATTTTTTATTAGTTAAACCAACTTCTAAGGGGGTAATATCAGTTTTATATAATTTAATTTCAAATTTACAATCTTCTTCTCTGGCCGCTATTAAATTGAATTGGGAACAAGATCTTAATTTTACTTTTACTGATGAACTGTGGGACTCTATTCTTGGCCAGGTTCATACTGCATCAATGTGTGCTCGTCACGCTCTTATTCAATTTAAGATTGTACACCGGGTGCTCCTGTCCAAGGTTAAGTTAGCACGTATTTACTCGGATATAGACCCAACTTGTGAAAAGTGTGGTAGCGCTCCTGGCACTTTGCTTCACATGTATTGGTCCTGCCCTTCATTGATGAATTTTTGGCATTCTGTTTTTATCACTATGTCTGAAGTCCTGCAATATCAAATTAAACGTGATCCATTATGTGCCATTTTTGGTGTGGCTCCAGAACTTGTCTTGCCAAATTCCAAATTAAAAGTATTCAAATTTTCATTATTATTGGCTAGACGTGCTGTATTACTGAAGTGGAAAGACTCTTCGCCCCCTTCACATTTACAGTGGATAAAAGATATAATGTCCTGTTTGGATTTAGAAAAAATCAGATATACAGTTCGTGGCTCTGAAAACAAATTCTATAAATTATGGCGCCCGTTTCTTGATTTCTTTGAAAGACCAACGATTATAGTTTCTGAGTAGCTCATATCCCCTTTACCCCACCCCCACCTCACACACACAATTTTTCTTTTTTTTTCTTTTTTTTGTATTTTTTTTATTATTGTTTATTTAAAGGTTTTTGTGTTTTGAAGCATCCACATTTGTTAGTTTTAAATTCTAGTTTTGCACTGTTTGGTTAAAACAAAAATGAAAATTTCTAATATTTTGTATTGTATTGATACTTCAATTAATAATAATAAAAAGACCTAAAAAAAAAAATCATTATTGAACAATGTTTTAAGATGTATTTAGTATTTGGGGTGCTTTAGATGTGAGTATTTTCTACTTATTTCAAGATTGGGTTTTAGTAATTTAAAAATTTAGTATTTGATTTTGGGTTATGTTGATTTATTATGGGTTCTTGGGTTACATTTTCCTTGACCCTCTTTTTGTGTTGTATTTAAAGGTTTTCACCTGTGCTTGGCTGTGCTTAGCCTTGATGACTTTTCAAAAATAAAAGGAAAGAAAAGGAAAAAGTTGAGTCTTGGTCACCGAGTGACTTCCAGTTCTATTTTCCGAAGCAAGCTTCCTGTTCAAGTGGGGGAAACTGCTGGTCAAACCTCACAAGAGTGAGGGCCACTTGACACACAAGGCTCCCCACTGAGTCATGTGACTGGTCAAACAGAGAACCACTCTTATTGGCTGAGGCTCCTGACACTCCACCTACGAGGAAGGACTCAGTTTAAAACTGGATTCATGCTGCACCTCTGCTGTCCGCATACGTGTAACCGGAAACCTTGTGTGACGAAATTTATGTCATCGTCTCCACTCCACTAGTGTCCGCAGTGCTCGATCACGGATGACCACGTGCAGCCCAAATTTTGTGGCCGCGTCGCCTGCCCCCAACCTGAACGAGTTGAAAAACGCATGCACAAGACTGAACGTCCCATTCACGAGGTGGCGATATCGGCACAGCATACCAAGACAAAGAGACGAAGAAGACAATGAGGAAGCGGAAGACGACAATAAACATACATGAATCATACATAAATACTTAAGCAGCAGCAGCATCTTCGTGGAAAAGGAGTGTAAACAGGGAAGTCAAGCAGCAGGAAGTTAAGCAGCAGAAAGCAAGCAGCGTTTCTTCATTGATGAAAATCCAATCCAGTCTCGCACAGGCGCTACGTATCAGGCGGGAGTGAAATTACAAATGATGGTTGTGCGCATGCATCAACCGCTTGACCTGGGTAGATGAAAAAAGTGAGCCTGAACAGTGCCATGTGCGTGCCGGGCTCGTCCAAAGCACACGCTGACCAAAGCAGACTAGATGGGAAATGCAGTATGAATAAGACTTAACTGACCATGCAGTGAAGAGTTCATTCTCTTTTCTTGCTGACTCCTGGAGAGGAAAGGTTGCCTGCTTCTCATGCAACTCTTTGTATTAGCCAAGGTAAACCAAAGCTCTCCGTTTGTCCAAGCATGCTTTAACTACCTAAACTTTGATACTTTTTGGATTTTTCTTTAAAACTTTGACACCTTCTCTAGGGATTCATGAGTAGTGGAAATGATCTTCAATTTTTATCTTTTCTAAAGCCAACCAAGTTATCATAAGATTTTCTTCTTTAATCTTAATTTTTCTGTAAGTCAAGCGTGATCACACTTTTTAGAGCTTAATCCATTTTTAAGGCTTCCTTCTGGCTTTCCTGCACTGCCCAACGCTGACCTAGAGGAAATCCATTGTTCCACAGCCGCCTCCAGCATACGTGATCTCTGGGCCTGAATCAGGCCCCACCTCACTGAGGAGTTCCCGGCCAAGACCCCGGGGCACACAACGGCAGGGAGAGCCATTGCTGCTAAGGCTCATCTCCAGCCAAACATTGCTAATTACATTATTAATTAATACTTAACTTATTAATTGCCAAATTCCTAAGTTAAGTTGGCTTCTAACAAAGTTCCCATGACTCTTAAAAACCCATGGGTGGTGGCCCATCTAGTGTTCCAAATGAGGTAATGCAAGAGTTATTAATAATTCCAGCTATTGATTATTAATAATCATATACATGATAATGGTTTCCCCACATGATGCTACATTACGGAGTCCCTGGAAAAATTGTCAGTATGATACAAATCTTCTATGAAGGATGCCAAGCACAATTTGTACACGACGACCAGGTAACTGAACCCTTCTCCATGACCACGGGTGTAAGGAAAGGCTGCCTCCTCAGCCCCATGCTCTTTCTAGTTGCACTGGATTGGGTGATGCGAGAGACCACAAAAGGGCAGGCAACAGGAATCTAGTGGACACTTACAGAGAAGTTCAGAGAAGCTAGATTTTGTGGACAATATTGTCTTGTTGAGCCAAAGCATTCGGCATATGAGGAAGAAGAGCCAAAACCTCAAGGTCAATGCCAAGTGCGTAGAATTGAAGATCAACACTGAACAAACCAAAGAAATGAGGATACGCCCAACTGGAAGAGCTAACCCTATCGAGTGCTCTGGAGACATTTTCGAGCAAGTGGAAGAGTTCACATATCTTTGCAGTATAGTAGACACAGAAGGAGGCACAACAAAGGGCGTTAGCGCCTGCATCAGCAAGGCTCAGACTGCAGTCTCCATACTTCGATCAATCTGGAAGCTAAAAAGTCTATCCATGAAAATCAAGCTCTGAGTCTTTAACTTGAATGTCAAATCAACCCTCCTCTGTGAGTGCGAAACATGGAGCCTGACAAAGGAACACCTCAGGAAACTGCAAACCTTCATCAACAAGTGACTCCATCACATTCTGAGGATCTGGTGGCCCATCAAAATTACAAATTAAGAGCTGCTCTAATGTGCACAGCAAGAATCAGTAGAAATCCCCATCCATAGAAGAAGATGGTGCTGGTTTGCCCATACTCTCCGGAAAACACAAAACTCCATCACTAGACTAGCAGTGCAATGGAACCCACAAGGGAAGCGTAAAAGTGACCTGGTAATGACCTGGTGACAAATGCATATACAGGACCCCTTACTAAAATTCTATTTATTCATACAAATCTTTTCTATTATAAAGACCATATACAGTACACAACTTTCAGTTGAACGGTAAGATATCCCTAGGCTGGAATAAGTAGACTCTGTTTTTTAATATACTATATATTTATACTATAAACTGTATAAATGTTCCGGTGCCACACGAGTCGGCAGCCTTTTGCAGCAGCAGCAGCTCAATTCTGAGTTTCTTTCTCGCTTTTATTTACTACCCATTTTTTTTGCCACAACTTTTCTGATCCTGTTACCCCATATCCGTCACGGATGACAAGGACACTAACATCGCCGCACTGGCGTTGATATTAGCCATCTTTCTACTCATATCGCCAATGAGACTACTGACCCAGTGAGTGGAGGAGCCATTGTTTACAGTAGGAGTCAATTGTTAGCATTGTGCTACTCCACGGTGCTAACTAAGAGACCTGATATCCCACAAGAAATCAGGCAAAAATGATGGGGATGTCGTGGTGGAGAGAAGCAATGCCCAAGGAAGACAAGATACAAGCCCGTTCTGCCATCCGTTATTATGGGAAATGTGAGATTACTGCTTAATAAGACGGACAAACTAGCAGCTGTGTCGCAGTATGAGAGCGCTTTCAGGGAGGTTAGCATCATTCAGTTTACTGAAACATGGCTAACGGAGCTAACAACAGATGCCAACATCTGACCTGGAGGGTTTCTGGGCAGATCAAACACCAGATAACAGGAAGAGCAGAGGCGGGGGGCTGATTACACACTGGTCAACACCAAATTTATTGTCAAAGTTTTTTTTAGCTGATTTAGGACAATTTTGATGTGCTGAATCCAAAAATCACATTGGTTTTGCTCAATCAGGTCAACTTTTTGATTTATGGCCACATGTTGTTTCATACATTTTTGTTTACAGGTACGGGTGTTTTCGCTTTATATGATGCAAAATTATTTTTTATGTCTTGAAATTCTCTAAATTTTGAACAATGATGATGTAACATTCAATTTACATGTACATACCTTTATATAAAGGTAAGTACATGCACAGTACTAAGTAAGTACAGGTTTTTACTTAGCACCTGATTGAGAGAAATGGATGTCATTTTCGGATTCAGCGGTGCAAAATTGTCTCAAATCAGTTGAAAAAACACAGACAACTTACAAAAAAAATATTTTTGTAACCCTGTGTTATGTTTGTGAATAACAGATGGTGTAACCTTGGGCACATCATGATCAAAGAACAACACTGTAGCAAGGACAGTGAGTTGCTAGCCATTAGCATGCAACCGGCATACCTCCCCAGAGAGTTCTCACATGTCATTGTGATTGTTATTTATGTACCCTCCTCTGCGAATGGGGAGGCAGTGTGTGACATCATCCATTCAGTCACCAGTAGGCTGCAGACGCAGCACCGAAATGCTCTTAAATGCAGCCCAAATGCTCTTTGGGCTGCACGGTGGCGCAGTGGTTAGCACTGCAGCAGCACAGTTTACCCTTGGCCGGGGGATTGTGGGGATCGTGGGATCGTGGGATCGATCCCAGCCCCCGACCAACAGTGATCTGTGTGGAGTTTGCATGTTCTCCCCGTGTTGCGTGGGTTTACTCCGGGATTTCTCCGGTTTCCTCCCACATGCCAAAAACATGCATGTTAGGTTAATTGGCTGTTCTAAATTGTCCCTAGATATCTGTTTCCTATAGGCCCTTAGAAAAGAGGGTTAGTACTAATGAAAGCGCTTTGAGTGGTCTTTGTGACTAGAAAAGCGCTATATAAGTGCAGGTTAGTTAGTTAGTTAGTTAGTTAGTTAGTTAGTTAAGCTCATCTCTGGTGATTTTTAACCATACTTTGCCTGTCCTCCATTCCGCCCCCTTTCGCCCAGTATGTTGAAAGGGTTAATGGAAAGTTAGAATTCCACAATAATAATTCTGTAGGTAATCTCCCTTTATGCTCTACACATATTCCATACATATTCTGTTTGCATTCTTATGAACAAATATGTTGTGTTAAATTGGAATTAGGCAGAGCTATAGAGTCAGCTATAGTCAGGTCTATCACATTAGATACACACCCGGATCCAACACTCAAGTACACTGTTGATTGCGCATTCTACAAACAGTGGCGTGATCAGCGGATGGCCTGTTCATGTCAGAGTTAAATTAGCCAATCAGACAGTCACGTACAAGCACATCCTATTGTACGGGGTTGGTCCAACCCACCAACCCGAGAAGATAAATGTAAGCCGCACCCGGAAGTCGGGGTCAGTGTGGCGACGCTCCAGAGGGAGCTGCATCACGCTGCACCCAGCGCTGCTTGCTTTAAATGTGACCTCCAAATAAATGTTACATCTTTAAATTGAAGAAATCTCCGGCTTGTTCTTGGATCTTTCAATCAAAGAATCAGGTATTTTTCTAACAATGTCATGTGCCACACCAGAGACAATAAAACACTAGATTTATTTTATGCAAACACCAAGGAGGCTTACACCTCATCACCACTCCCCGCTTTGGAAGATCTGATCACAACCTGGTTCACCTCCTGTCTTTGTACAAACCCCTGATACACAGACCTCCTGTTACCTGCACAGTGAAGATATGGTCTGAGGAGGTGGAGGATGCACTGATGGACTGTTTTGAATCCACTGCGTGGGAGCGGCTCTGTGATCCACATGGTGAGGACATTGACGGCCTCACACACACGATCACAGACTACATAAACTTCTGTGTAGAGAACACCATACCCACCAAGACCATACAGTGTTTCTCAAACAACAAAACCTGGATCTACCCTGAGATAAATTCACTGCTGAAGGAGAAGAAAATGATCTTCAGGTTGGGTAACAAGGAGGAGCTGAAATCTCCTACAGAGAGAGCTAAGGAGGAAGATCAGAGAAGGGAAGGCCAGCTACAGGAAGAAGATGGAGGACAAGCTGCACCAGAGTGACATCAGTGGCGTCTGGAGAAGCCTCAAAACCATCTCTGGGCACCAGAATACCTCCTCCCAGACCACGGTGGGTAGGGAGTGGGTGAATAACCTGAACCTGTTCTTTAACAGGTTTGACCAACCGCCCTCTTCTCCACCTGCCCACTAACCACTGCTGCTTCCATCTTCATCTAGTCCCACTGTCCACTGCCGGTGGACCACTGTCCCCGCTGTTTTTCCCCTCACAGACCCAACACCCCCCCCTCCCAACACGCAGCCACCTGCCCCAGCCTTACTCTCACCAAGACACAGGTGAGACCTGAGCTGAAGAAGATCAAGGTGAGGAAGGCCGCAGGTCTGGACGGCATCAGCTCAAGGCTCCTCAAGTCCTGTGCAGACCAGCTGTGTGGGATTGTGGAGCACATCTTCAGTCTGACCCTGAAGCTGGGGAGGGTACCACAGCTGTGGAAAACATCCTGCATGGTACCCGTACCGAAGACTCTGCATCCCAAGGACCTGAACAGCAACAGACCAGTGGCCCTCACATCACACCTAATGAAGACCCTGGAGAGGCTGCTCCTTGCCCACCTCTACCCCCTCATGGGACCAGCAATGGACTCACTTCAGTTTGCCTACCAGCATAGCATCAGGGTGGAGGATGCAGTGATCTTCCTCCTACATCATTCCCTGTCCCACCTGAAGAAGCCTGGGAGCACTGTGAGGATCATATTCTTTGATTTCTCCAGTGCTTTCAACGCCATCCAACCAGTGATCCTGAGGGACAAGCTGCTGTGTGCAGGGGTGGACCAGCACCTGTCATCGTGGATCCTTGACTACCTCACAGACCTACCTCAGTCTGTGAGAACCCTGGACTGTGTGTCTGACACCATCATCTGCAGTACGGGGCCCCCAGGGAACAATTCTGGCTCCCTTCCTGTTCACCCTCTACACCAGGGCTATTCAATTACAAAATCAGTTGAGCCACAATTTGAAATCAAGACATGTAACTGGGCCACACATGTTCAGCGATCTGCTGAAAATGACAAATTTCAAACCAACACAGATCAATATAATGAAAAACATGCACTTTTTATTCATTGCCTTGGTTTTAACCGTTAAGCTGTGTGATTTCTTTTGCCCCTAGTGGCACAGCGCAGTGCTGCACCTGTCGACAGATAAGATGTGCAGAAACACTGCCCAGCTGTACTAAGGATTTGTACTGATCATGCCAGTTCACAAGGTGGCAGACACGCGTTGGAGGACTCATGGATGACATGTAATACACCAAAGAGGAAGAAATCCTTCTTCTTCTTCTTCATCGTCTTTGAGATTACAAAGCAAAATGGACAGCACCCATCATTGTGGACATACGTGATCACAGAAGAAGGGGCAAATTTGGAGGATTTGGTCCCAAATTTGCCAACTATGATTCTAAAAAGAGATTATTTAGCTCATGAAGGTAGATGTTTACATGTTCTTAAAACACAGGGAGTATGAAGCTCGTTGATTTCACCTGCCAGCACCCGAAGCGCCATGTGACTGTAGAGCAATCGCTGGTTGCATGTCATCATATGACATAAATTGCCACGGAATAAAAGTGAAATTAAGGTGGAATAATCAATAACAGTTTCTGGATGTAGGAGAGAAAGCCAAAATGACTGGGAGAGGACAAAATTATGACCAGAATGCCGCAAAAGGATGCCGCCTTGCCAGCGGTAAGTGACGAATGTCTTTGTTTGTTTGTATGCAAATTAGATGCGTAAATTTACTCCTATCTGAAACTTTGGATCATATTCTACATCTTTCTAATTGACAGTAAGTTATATCTCTTACCACGCCTGTAAATACTCCACAATTGTTATTCACGCTGGCATTAATGACATCCGTCTCCGGCAGTCGGAAGTCATGAAACTTAATGTAGAATTGGTGTGTGACTTTGCAAAAACGATGTCTGCCACTGTAGTATTCTCTGGGCCCCTCCCCAATCTGACCAGTGATGACATGTTTAGCCGCTCGTCATCCTTGAACCGCTGGCTGTCTGTGTGGTGTCCTGCAAATGATGTAGGCTACATTGACAATTGGAGCTCATTTTGGGGAAAACCTGGTCTTATGAGACGAGAAAGCATTCATCCCACTTTGGATGGTGCTTCTCATTTATCTAACAATCTGGCATCTTTTTTATCCAAATTTCCAAAACCTTGACTACTCAGAGTTGGGACCAGGAAGCAGAGTCGCAGTCTTACACGCCTCTCTGCAGCTCCTCTTCATCCGCCACCCCTCAACTTAGCCCCTGTCTTCCCCATCAGAGAATCATTGTCTGCTCCCTCCAAAGTAAATAAAAATATAATGTATAAGCATCCCAAAGTGATTAAGCAAAATATTGGTAAAACTCAAATTAAACATAAAGCCTCTAAATTGAATGATTTGGCCTCTGTTCCTCCTCATAATTTAAAAATTAAATGTGGTTTATTAAATATTAGGTCTCTAACTCCCAAGTCTCTGTTAGTCCATGATCTGTTAATTGATCATCAGATTGATTTAATATCCCTTACAGAGACTTGGTTAGGGCAAGAGGATTATGTTGGTTTAAATGAATCAACTCCCTCTGGTTATTTAAACTGTCAAAATCCCAGAAGTTCTGGTCGTGGAGGAGGAGTAGCAACAATTTACCATTCCAAATTACTAGTTAATGTAAAGCAAAAAACATGTTATAACTCCTTTGAGGGCCTGGTCCTCAGCATTGGGCACTTTAGCAATTTTAGGTTAAACCCAATTTTATTTGCCATAGTTTATCGTCCCCCATCAACCTACTCAGAATTTTTATCCAAATTTGCTGATTTCTTAGCTGATTTAGTGCTGTGTAGGAAAATATGAAATTAATAAATATGATCAGGTATAAATTATTTAATTTATATTGATGTATTGGGATCTGAGATCAAACCTCGTTTCAAATACACCAGAAAAGTTAATAACACTCGTGGGGTACCAGCTTCTATCTCTAAGAAGCAATTTAATCTTTAATTTCACTTTATACCTGTTTAATCGCTCAATAAATTAATTAATAATCAGTCTCAAAAAATTTTCCGTGAATCCAATACCTGGGCTTGAAACAGACTCAGAATGAAATAAATTCTCAACAACTTCTCTCATTTTCACATATCTATTAAATGAAATGATTAACAGATATTGCAGGAATTTCATTAATCATAAAATCAATCTTGTAAATGATAGATTAACAATGTCAATATTTTCGGAACCAGGGTTACCTGAGAAATGAATTTCTATCAGTTTGAGTTAACAGATTATGGAAACAACGCAAATTTATAGAGAAAGTTTACTAATTATATGAAAAGTCCTGGATTAATCTTAAAGTCCTCGGACGGTGTCATTTTTTTATTGAACCAATAAACTGATTGTATGAAAATATTCCATTCTGGCCATTCCCGTGATTTAAAATGTGTCACCAGCCTCCATAAATGTCTTTATTTGTTAATAGCCCATATTTCACTTAGTGATGCTGCAGTACCGCCATCTCTCCGATAGGGGCGTGCAGCAGTGACGTCAGGTCAGGGAGAAAACAGGGAAATGGCTGCAGGATTGGCTGATCACCGGCCTGCAGAAATGGCCTGAACGACAGCAGAGTGATTCGGACAGCGATTATTTCATCGAGTATGACGGACCGCAATATAAGTGTGATGATATTGAAACTGACGAATCTGATGATGAAGTAGTTTTGGGTGGTGCTGATGGGGTTATTCAGCCGTATTTGTTCGAGCCCGAGGGTGCGGCATAAGACGCGGACGAAACAGCGACCGGAGCAGAACGAGAGGACGAGAAGCAAGAACGAGAGGCTCACCGATTTATATTGGTAAAATATGCTTTGAAAATTTTTTTTAGGCGATATGTATGGTCACACACTTAATTATCAAAATAAAACTGCCAATTTTTCCCTCGCTGCCTTACTTGGCGACTTATAAACATTCTCTTTCTGCTCAAAATTTTTTACATGTTTTAAATATTTTCTATCAACTTCATAGACCAATTTTATAGCACTCCCACGAGCCATTAGTTTATTAAAGCATCTGATTATTCCATTTTTTTTAACAGGTGCACTTGTGAGAAATGCAACATTATGCCAACATCAACTGAACTCGTTGCTGCCAGGAGGTATTGAAGGTGAAGAAGTGAGGGGTGATATTGCCTGCCTGTGCTGTGAGCCCATCAGAGAAACATTCCCATCTGATCACTACAAGGGATTTTGCCTACCAAGATTAGATTTGTGATCAATGTTATTTAAATAAAGTTTTTTAAATCATATATTGAATGTGCAGTGTCAATTTTATAATTCTAATATTTCAGCATTCATCAAAGTCGGATCTCATATACATTAGAGTAATTTTTCTACCATTTTATGGGTAAAATTCGTGTGCAATTTTAAAAGCACATTTCTCTAAAAATCTTAGGCTTATATTTTTTTGTCTTAGCAAAATATGTTGCCTTCCCTAACAATTGAAAGCTGAACTTTCATTGCTAATTGGAAATTATTCTACTTTTACATGTTTGATTTTGAAAATCTAGATACATGTTGCTCAACAGCATCAGCTTTGATGGGATGCTGAAATTTGGCACTCAATGTTGCTGGAACTCTGGCTTGTACAGAGTGCCACTGCTCCAATAAGTGGGTTGGATCAACCAAGGTTTTGTCGAAAACAGTATTCATCAGATCATCCACATATTCTGAAATAAAATTAATTTAATAAAAATTAGAAATCGAAAGCTCCTTGTAAGTGGTCGTGGAAATTCCAACGATACCGGCTGCATTTAGAACTCTGAGGACCTTGACATATGATGCACCAGTGAAGAGAATGGCGGATGAAAGCTGTATGTTACCAGCTGGGATGTCCCTGATCATCGGCTGGTTGTGCCAGGATAGATCCTCAACACAATGTGGACAATGTTGTTTGATCACCAACAGAGAGCCTTTAGTGTGACTTGTTACCTCACATGGATGACTGCAATGAGGACAATTGCTGAATAATCAAATTTAAAAAAAAAAATCCACAGTATTTGAAGGTTGAGTGACAGTGGATAACATCTGCAAAAACAGTAGATCAACATAATTTCATTCCAGAGGTGTCAAATTGGATTACATATATAGAAATATAACTTGAGCAAACAGGCACAACCACCTCCCTATTACAGCACTGAATATTTCATATTTGATTAGTATGAATACCCTAAAATTCTAATATTTGATAAGTTGTTAACAAATAAAGTCATTTATGGAGGCTGGTGACACATTTTAAATCACGGGAATGACCAGAATGGAATATTTTCATACAATCAGTTTATTGGTTCAATAAAAAAAATGTCACCGTCCGAGGATTTTAAGGCAAGGAAATTCATTGCTTGTAAATAATTTTAGTAAATGGTGGCAGTGAATATTTAAAAAAGAAAAATTACCCTGTTTACTTATCTTTCTGACAGCAGATCGCATCGGTAGATCACCCTTGCTTTTCACGCCACTGTCACTGACACTTGTCTGAGAGTGGGACTTTGAAATGAACGGATATATAGTTGGAACAGCCGATTTTTTTATCAGCAATCTTTTTTGCTAATTTCATTTCAAATTGCATCTTATTCTCAAAATCGCTGTCAACAAAATGTCTAATGCACATGTTGGGTGATTTTGCGACATAATTCCAATTTTTTTGCGTTTTCTGAACGAAATTCACCCATGCGGTTCTGATTTTCCCAGGCAGGGGAAGTTCATAAACACTCACCGCGTGCTCCTCAGCGTGCTCCTCCTCCTACTCAAGTCGCTCCCTGACCTGACGTCACACAGTCAGTGGCCATTTTAGCCGCTGATCGCTTGGCAGACAGACAGCTCTCAAGGAAATCATACTTCAATAGCGCATTGTCACCTTATGCGACATTTGTTGACACCAAAACATGTGCGGTTCAAATTAGCTCGTCTCACACACAAATTTAAGATATGATTTAGCGATATTGTAATTTCGTCGGGCCGACGCCTTTAAGAAAATAAAAACGGAATTTTAATGAAAAGAAGAGTTATTTTAAGGGCTTCTTAATTTGCATCTGATTAGATATACAAATTATTACCGAACCTCAGACGTTTAATTCAGCAGATGAATTAAAGTTTGCAGCTCACGTGATTCCTCGTTCGGCGTCGTCCTCAGCCCAAGATTCCGTGGATGTTAGGGGAAATATCTGTCCGCAGATATTTCAGGGTCCACAGTTTGACCTTTAAAGTCAAGTGGTCGAAGAGGCTGGATTTTGGCTGTATGACCCACAGTTGTAACTTGGATCGGAGCCAGATGGTGCCGACGTTTCTTCAGCGTGTGGTGAAGAGCTGCGCGTTTTCTCCTTCGTAGACAAGCGGCTCCAGAGGTCTTTGAGAATAATTAGATCTAATCAGATCTCAAATTAGAAAAAGATTTTCGGACTTTAGATAAAATAATAGCTTCTGGTGTGTGATTGGTCAGGAAAAATATTATGAAAATAAAGTCATGATTAAAGTTTACATTAAAATTAAAACAAACGGTGGTTTTAGAGAAAGTTTAACAAAGAAAAAGAAATAAATAAAAATTGGAGTTTAACTCCGATTAAGAATTGAGCTCAAAGAAATAGGAATTCCTAGGCATTTAAGAGAAAAAGAAAAAAACATTAAAATACAAAGTTACATAAACAAATTGCGAGTTATCTGCTCTGTGCTCGGAAAAGCAACGCGTGGTAGAAGTCTTTGTTCAGGCAGTCCTTTGTTCTTCCCAAAGTTCTTTCTTGCTGCGTGTAGACAATGGAAAAAGAAGAGAGACAAAAGAGAGTGACGAACGGAGGCGAAAGAGCCAAAAAGAGCGTCCAAAGATAGAGGTGAACGGAGGCGAAAAGGGAAAGTAGCAGGGGGTCTTCCTCTTTTTATAAGTTCTGTTGAGCTTTCGCGGGCTTCCGGGTTGACTGGAATCTCAGCCAATGAGCGTCCTTCGTGGGCGGGCTTGACGAACTTTAGTCCAATGACAGGCTTTGTCTGTGAGGGACCAATGGGATGGAGAAGCTGGAGCCCAGTGAATGTTGGGTGACATTTGATACCGGTCCCCATGGATACACACAATTTTAATACACTGGAATATGCTTTTACACACTTATGTATAACTAAGCTAACCTTAGTGATTAATGTAACTTATGAGCAGTGCTTCCAAATCAACATGCAGGAATAAACATTCATTTAAACATTTTTAACATGCATATATATAAAATCACAGATTAATGCATTTCACACATATTATTGATTTTCCACATTAAAAACATCAGAGTCCATTTGCTTTTCATAGTCCTGAAAAGAAGAGAAGGTTTAGAATTGAGTTTGTAATAATGTACTTTAAAGTTCACTGGTTAAATCCAGCATGTCCCAAAGTTTAAGGAAATTTTATTGAGCTGTGGATCGGTGTGGCAATGAGGGGCTCCATGTCTGTTCCATGTTTATGGGGTCAATAAAGGGGCACAGGAGGAAATAGGTTGAATTCTTTTAGACTGGTTTTAGCAAAGGAATGGGATTTCAGCTGTGGCCTGGGGGAGAAAATCAGTTCTTGACTGTCTTACTCCTGGGTGAAACAAAATGTCTTTAAGCAGAAGAATAATTATTGCTGAGCCAAAGTGAGATGATGCTACAGTCCCCCCTCTGGTATCAATGGTGACGTTGATTCAGCGTTGATAGCAATCCTAGGCATCAAATCCCAATTTGGCGAGGCTTGATCCAAATGCTGAACTAAAGTTCTGATGTTGATAAGTCTTAGCTTGTAAACAGTATCTATTCCAAAGTGTAGGTCCTTAAATTTGGTTTCTGAAAAACTTCTCGAAATTTTCAAAAATAATATGGGTATGACCAAATATAAACATTGTATAATTGTCTAGGATTTACTAAAGTTCTGTATAAGCCTGTAAAGACTTAAAAATTCTGGGTACAAAAAGGGTGAACTAGAAGTATGTGGGTTTTGACATACTTGATATTAATGTTTTGGGTTTGTTGAAAAATATCTATTCAAAATTTCAAAAACAGTTTAAATGTGCATAAAATCTAAATAAAGTAAAGGATTATTTGTATATACACATTCATGTATCCAAAAATCTTAGTCAAAAGCAAAAATAAAATTCTTTCATATTTAAGGTAGAGGTTCAGACTAATCAATATTGAGGTGACTCAAGGAGGTTCAAATTGAATTTGTTTAGTTAGACTAAACCATGGTTCCACAGATGTCCAAATCATAGGGTGTTTGAGGCTTTTGTTCAGAAAAACTGAGTGGGCATAGGATGTCATTATCATTCTTTGGATGGCAATGAGAAGTAAATTTGGATTTACTGCAAAAAGGATATGATAAGAGAGCATATTCATTGCTAAAGCGTTAACTGAAAAGCTAATGTTTCTAGCTACTTCTGAGAGTAACATAGACATTGGCTATGTGTGAGTATAGTCAACCTTTAACACAAAGAGCAAAGAGTTCAAGACCTTGTTGAGTTTGACTAAAGCTTCGGAGCAAGCATTCAAAACCAACAAAGTGTCTTGTAAGATTTTGGTAACGATTTGTGGTTCGACGACCAGGCGTTTTGGTTTAGCGATGTTGACCGAGTTAACAGTGGGCATGCTAAGGCTAACAAGAGGCTCTAACGATGAGGCTGTTATTGAGAATCCACCTGAGGATCGTTGACCTTTTGTTTTGGCTTGGCCCAATTCTGACTGGGTAACAGTGGGTGTGATTGCTAGGCAGATGGCTAAACTGATAAACAGGAGGGCCATCATCTTGGCAAACAGATAATAGTGAGTGGTTTTGGGTCTTTAATCTTCTTATTGATCTTTCTTTAGGTACCTGGTTGGCAAATGAAAATTCCTTTCAGAGGTGGAATGATTTCTTTTAGATGGATGTACTTTATTGATCTCAAAACTTGGAAATTACAGAATAGAGATTAAGAGATTGCACTCTAAACCTTGTGCTTGTTTTTCACCTTTGATGGGAGTTTTAAGATTATTAGCTCAAGCTAATGGTGTTGAATATCTTGTGTATACTATTTGGTAATAGGTTGATTGAAGTTTATTAGATTTTACTGTCATAACCCGAGTGTCGGTTCTGGCCACACTCGGGTCTCATATCTTTTGTTTCCCTGGCTTTGGCAGCTGAGGATTCCTTCCAGCTCCTCGGGCTCTTATTGTGTAGGCGCCCGGGGAAGCTCCCTGCTGTCAAAGTCAGCTGCTGCTCCGCTGTCATTAGGAGCAGCTGTGCCGCGTTGGGGTCATTAGCCGCCAGAGATATAAGCGGGTGCTAAATGTCCTCCAACGCGGCAGTCTCTGTTATGTTCACCTGTTATGTTCACCTGTTATGTTCACCTGTTCATCTACACCTGTTCATCTATGTTCCGATTGTGCTCCTGTTATGCTCAGGTATGTTCCCTTGAGACTTCACCCTCACTGTTGTCCGTCTGGCGCATCGGGTGCTCCCCGGCTCAGACGTCACCCAGCCACTATATGTGTTCTGTGTGTGTTCAGCCTTCTCAATAATAAATTACCACTGCAAACTCACTGGTGACTGAGGCGTCTTGTGACGGTCCGTGAGGGCCGTCGTGACAGTAGACTGCCGCCTAACGCCCGGAGAGGAGGCGTTGTTTCGAGACGCCATTCACCGTGCAGTTTGCAGTAGTGGACTGTTTGTTCCTACCTGTCTGAGTGTCTGCAGCGGGGAGTATGTCGTCATCCAGGGGCCGTTGTCGGCGCCTTGGCAGGCAGCAAGCGAAGGTTCTGAAGGAGGTAGACTACACCATCTTCACCGCTACGCTGTTGGACGCTCCCAGCGACATTCGCAGATACCTGGACCTAGCCGAGGAGATTCTGGATTCTCTTCCCCGTTTCACCAATCATCCAGAGGTAAGCGTGAGGAGAGATGACATCGCCACCCAGCGTGAGAGACTCCGAGGGCTGGAGGGAAATCCTGGCAGGAAGCTGAAGCGGAGGAGACGTCGCCCCTCGCTTCGGGATCCCGCTCCTGCCTCTGTTCCGGCCCGGGAGTTCGTACCATCCGGAGGTCTTTTCCCATCGGGCATGTCGTCACTCGGGATTCCCCCAGAGGAGCTGCAGCTGACAGCAGACAAGATCTGGGACCGGGTGGCTGCTGCTTGCTCCGCTAGGAATCCTCCAGCGTGTATGAAGCATGTGGTGGCGGCGGTCAGACTGGTGGAGAGGAATCCAGCGCTGCGTGAGTTTCCTGAGTTCGCGGACTTGCTTGCCGCTGTTTCTGCTCAGGAACGGCGATTTCCGGACCTCACCTTCGCCTCACCCCCTACAAGGAACCGTCGTCACTCCGGCTTCCAACCTCGGCTAGAACCCCGTCTGGATGCTGTTCCGGGTCACCGCAAGGGCTCAACCCCCCACACAGCTGTCACTCCTGCGCCTCATCAGAGGGGAATCCCCGCAGCCTCGTCTTCTCCCGGGCCCTCGCCTGCTGTTCCGTCAGCGCTCCATGCCCGACTGACCCCGGCTGTCGCCCCCTCCTCCTCGCCGCCTATCCTGGCTGCTGTGCGTCACGAGAGCTCCGTTTCGGCGAGCCTCATCCCGGATCCGCCTCGAGTGGCCTCATCTCGTCTTCCCAGAGGGCCCTCTGTCGCCATCCAGCGGGGAAAGGAAGGAACGACGTCCCCCACAGCGGGAACCATCTTACCCTTGGGGGAAAGGCAAGTGCATGATAATTTCTCTCCTTTTGATATTGTTTTGCCTTGTCTGACTCCTGGGGGTGGAGTTCGGGGTATGCAGCCCCCCGAGCTCCCTCCACCCGCTGTGGATGAAAGTATTAACCCTGCTTCCTCTGTGTCTCCCTTCGCTGAGCGGTCCTCGACGTCAGGCCAACGTCGCTGGATGAGGAGGGGGCCTGCGGTTCTGGTTCCGCAGCCACGCCATGGGCAGAGGAGGAGAGCGGACTGCAGCGTGGAGCCATCGCCGATGAAGAAGCGTCCCCGGGGTTCCACGGAGGAGCGGTCCGGTCCAGCAGGGCGAGATTCTCCTGCCACCACGCCGTGCGGGCCACCGGCGTGGACATCGGTGCCGGAGGACTCTCTAGCTGCACGCACCATCATGCCAGCTGCGGAGCCCGACGCAGCTGAGTGGGAGCCTGAGGATGACCTCCTGACTTCTGAGCCCGGATCATCGCAGTCCTGGACGGCGTCAGAACCCGAGCTCAGGCAAGTGCTCTGTTTTATCTTCCTTCTTCACCTTTTAGAGCACTTTTGCCTGTCTCAAGGGGAGATGAGCCAGGTGCAGCCGGCCGCTGCGTCCAAGCCTATCTCGCCGGGTTCTGGCGCTACCGGTGATCCTGATCCCGGGTTTTCTCTCTTGTGTGAGTCTTCTCCCAGGGTCGCCGGCGAGGGGCTGCTCTCGCCTGCTGCGCCAGAGGTTCCGGTTTCGGGGTTGGAGGTCGAGTCTGGTGCCACGCCGACCGGGTCCACCGGGAGTGCTGTTCCGGTCCAGTTGGAGTCCACCGGGAGTGCTGTTCCGGTCCAGTTGGGGTCCACCGGGAGTGCTCCGGAGGCCCAATCGGGGTCCACCGTGGGTTTGGTTCCGGAGGCCCAATCGGGGTCCACCGTGGGTGCTGCACCAGCAGGTCCTAGATTCGGTGAGGGAGCTGTGGACCCCCGGCCACCAGATGCTGGACAGGCTCGTTTACTTCGTCACCCTCATCTCCACCGTCATCCTCCTCATCTCCCTGAGGAGCGCTACCTATCTCCACCTGGGGCCGTTGGGGTCCCGAACGCTCCGTCCGGTTCCCCCGCACCTCTCCTCTTCTCTGCGGGACCACCGGCTGCTTCCTTCCAACGGTTCTGGTGGGCTGGTGTCGCGGGACGGCCACCTGAAGGACTGTCTCGTCGGTTTGGTTCTCTGGGTCGGCCCCCCGACCTATTTGTCTTCCTGTGCGGCGACCTGCTCCGGCCGCCTGAAGGACTGTCTCGTCAGTTTGGTTCTCTGGGTCGGCCCCCCGACCTATTTGTATTCCTGTGCGGCGACCTGCTCCGGCCGCCTGAAACTCTCTTCTCCCGAGCATGGGACTGGGGTAGGCCGCCCGAACTGTCCTCTTTTCCCCTCCCTGTTCTGTGGCCTCTTGTTGCCGGACGACTCCCCAAACCTTTTGCCCCATCCCTCCGGGCCTGGACTGCACCCTTCCCAGGGTTCTGATCTCGTCTGTGGGACTGTTGGGGTGTGTGTGGGGGAGGGGGATTGTTTTGTGTTTTTGTGGCTCACCATGTTGTTTCTGGGTTTGGTGGGGTTTTTTTTCCTTCTACCTTATGTCATTCTGTATTTGCCAAGAGGTATATTGCCTACTTTGAATTTATTCTGGTTACCCACATTTTTGGGGATTGTGGTTTTTTTTCTCCCCCTACCTTTATAGCCTTGTTGGTTGTTTGTCTCTCTCCTTCCTGCCAGCGCCCCATCCACCCACCCTAGGGGGGTGGGGGGGGGGGGGGCTTGGGTGTTACTCAGGCCGCTCAGAGCTCGGCCTTGTGGGGGAGGCACTGTCATAACCCGAGTGTCGGTTCTGGCCACACTCGGGTCTCATATCTTTTGTTTCCCTGGCTTTGGCAACTGAGGATTCCTTCTAGCTCCTCGGGCTCTTATTGTGTAGGCGCCCGGGGAAGCTCCCTGCTGTCAAAGTCAGCTGCTGCTCCGCTGTCATTAGGAGCAGCTGTGCCGCGTTGGGGTCATTAGCCGCCAGAGATATAAGCGGGTGCTAAATGTCCTCCAACGCGGCAGTCTCTGTTATGTTCACCTGTTATGTTCACCTGTTCATCTATGTTCCGATTGTGCTCCTGTTATGCTCAGGTATGTTCCCTTGAGACTTCACCCTCACTGTTGTCCGTCTGGCGCATCGGGTGCTCCCCGGCTCAGACGTCACCCAGCCACTATATGTGTTCTGTGTGTGTTCAGCCTTCTCTATAATAAATTACCACTGCAAACTCACTGGTGACTGAGGCGTCTTGTGACGGTCCGTGAGGGCCGTCGTGACATTTACAGAGGTCTTTGAAATTAGTTTAAGGGCTAATTTGGTTTTAATATACCCTTTCCTTTCTGGAAGTTTTGATGCAGTTTAATTGTTTGGAGAAATTTGACTGAGTGCACCTGAGGCTAGTAGTTAGCTACGGTTATTTCTCAGACGTAGGTTTGATTTTAATCTTATTTATGGACTTACTTTGACAGTGTTGTACCCGACAAGTCCCATGGGGTTTTGGTAAAGGTTACTCTGATTTTGGTGAGCCCATTTGAAAATGGGGTCCTGGATTTGGCACTTGAGTGGCCAAAGTTTGTTGGTGACAATGTGTGGATTCATCCACTCGGGCAGGAATTTAGGAGTGATTTTCCTTTCCTGTAAATTTATTTCAGGTGTCTGCGGTATAAATGTGGGGTGGAAGATCTTGTCCCCCCTTCGCAGTTTGTCATGCGAGAGTTTTTGATCGTTGTACACTCTGTGTCGTTTGGCGAATCGGTCCGGATGTTTTTGAAATACAGCCTTGAGAGCTTTGTATGTCATTTTGACGCTTTTGTATTCTGCAGCTGGAATGTTATAGGCATTGGCAGTCATCACCCCCCTCTGGTTTCGAGGAACTATGAGCGGTGGCGATGATGGTTCGTCGGAAGCATGAACAGGAGTGCCAATGTACAGCTGCAGAGAAGATTGTGTCGCATGAAGTGGTTTAAGGTTTGGTATGTCAAAGGGTTTCGACGCGGGCAGCGCATGTACCATTTTATCCAACCGGTGTTTGACGGTTTTATGGATCATTTGGTTGCAAGGTTGAGTGACTGTGCGCCTTGCGTTTGCAAAAGTTGGGTTCATTGTCACAAAAACTTGAGGTTTCAGAGGGTCTAGAGAGCCGGTTGGTGGGGCTCTTGTGACCATGCAGGCCTCATGGGCAGGTGGGTGGGTTTCAAAATGTGACACCACCATTGAATCATGGGTATCAAGGGTTTCAAGGGGGCCGTTTGGGGTTTTCTGCTCGGCTGTTGAGTTTTCAAGGTCATTTGAGTGTTTGGCTTGACCTTGTATTTGAAGGTGACTTTTGACTTCTTTAGGACAGTACTCACCTTGGTCTTGGCGGTCACTTTCACTCGTTTGCAGTTGTTCCAACAGTGCTAGTTGTGTGAGGCTTGGGGTGTCTAAAGTGTTCAGAGCAAAGCACTGTGATTCAGTTGTTCTTGTTGGGTCAAATGGGTGAGGGTGTTGCGTTTGAGCCCATAGTTTGAGGTTCTTGAAATCAATCAGTGGCTCAAAACGGTTCAGTAGGTCTTTGCCAACAAGCAATGGAATGGCGTCAAGTTTGGACACGTAGACCGGATGTGTCAAGGTCATGGGTCCAATGGAGATGTTTAGTAGTGATATGCCCAACAGGGTTGTTTTAGTGAGTGCATATGGTCGCACGGCTAATGAACAGGGTTCCAGTTTCAAATATTTGTTAGCGCGGTTAGCAGCTACACATAGTTTGTCAAAAAGGGTGTGTGACATGAGAGTGATGTCAGCAGCGGTGTCTAAAACAGCGTCCTGACACATCATGTCTTCAAGGGTCAGTGGAAGGTATAATTTCCGTGCCACCCCCCTCTCGTTTAAATCGCATAGAAATTGTGGAACCGCTGGTTCGACACAGAGTTGCGACATGTTGTTAGAGGAGTGGTCTGTGACCTGTGGTTGGGCTGCCATAACAGCACTGGACTGCGTTGAGTCCTTTGGTCCTTCCTCATTTGCATGAGGGATTTTCTTCTTGCATTTCCTTCGTTTGGAACGCTTGTTTTGAGTTGGCACAGCTGATATAGCTAGAATGTTAGCAGTTTTATTCTCTTTGTAGCTTTGAATCTCTGCTAGGAGGTGTTTGACAATTTCAATATCTTCTCTACTGAATGTAGGAGTTTCTTCTTCCTTCCAAGGTTTGTGATAGGTCTCTGCTTCTGAGCTTCTGTGATGGGATGGAGACCATTTGTCGTGGTTACGCGTGTCTTCGTATCGGTATCTGTGATCATGGTAGTCTGTATCGCGTTCTCGTGACCTATCCCATGGATATGGTCTACGACGGTAGTCGGGTTTTTGCAAAGTTAGTCCAAAGTGATATCCAGAGGACCTAGTGTGGTTTTGACCTTGATGAGGTCGGTTGGGAAAATGCTTCGGCTGTTTATGTACTCGCAGTGTAGGAGGTGGAGTAGAGCGAGGAGCTCCTTCCAACTCCAAGGTGTTAGATGCACCGCTAATAGCTAGCACTGTGGCAGGTTCAGCGTGCTTGTGCAACTTTGTTGCTGTTTTTGGAATGCATAGTGTGCAAACTCTCTCAGCTGACTTATTGAGTTTTGACCTTGGGTTAGCTGTAACTCCCAGGTAATGACTCACAGTGGGATGGAGGTTTTGGATGAAGAGGGTCTTGAAATTGTGGTCTTCTTCCATCCCTGGTGTATTTTGAGATCCAAAAAATGCAAGTAGTTGTCTCTGGTAGTAGGCTTGTGTTGGATCTGAGCGTCCTTGCTTCACGGCTAGGGCTGCGGTTAGCCCTGCCTGTAGGCAGTCGTCGGAGAACTCCTTTTCGATGGCTTCGCGGAGCAGCATGTAGTCTGCTTTGATGTTTGTCGGCTGTCTGTCTATGAATTTTGATACTGACCTGTTAGATGTTAGTTTGATCAGATAGATGCGATCGTCAGTCGTAGCATCAGGATACTTACGCAGGTAGTAATCAATGTCCTGTAAATAGGCTTTGGCATCAGGTGAACCCGTAGGTCCTGGATCAAATTTGGTGATATTTTGTGCGATCTTGTCAAGGTCGCGGTCTGAAGGGGCACACGCACGCTGTCTACGCGGTCGTCCGTATTTGAAAGGAGAATCAGGCGAGGGAGCGCGGTGGATGTCCCAGTGTTCATGTCTTTCCTTTAGGAGCAGTTGACATTCCTTATAGTCCTTCTTCACATTTTCAAGTTGACCTTCAACTCTTCTGAGTTCCTTCTTTGTGTCTTGAAGGGCATCTTCAAGTTCATTGTTGTCTTGATGAAGCACGTCATTGTTATGCATCAACCGTTTTTCTTTTTCTGCACGGTCCAAATCTTGTACCGCTTCATCAAGTTGATCTTGAGTTTCGTCATTCTTCTCTTGAGATTGTTCCAAATTTTCCTTCAGGGTTTCATTCTCTTCTTGGAGAGATAGGATCGTTGTTTGTTGATTTGCTAGCTCGTTCTCGGCTTCCTTTAATCTTGCGACTAATGTTAGCGCAAACTTACCTAACACACTGGTGGGTCCTTGCCTTCTGGTGGCTTTTCAGTGTGTTCATTCAAAAGTTCTTCAGTGAGTTGCTTCAATTCTTTGGGCTGTGTTTCCTTGACCCGTGTTGTGAAGCTAGAAATTAAATTAGAAGTCCATGCTTCCAATGTTGTTTGAAGGTCATCCAGTTTGGTAAATCGGTCGGTTGTCTGTTGACTCGTCATGTTTGACCGTTGTTGTTATTGAGCTTAAAAAAAAAAAATTCAACTTGTTGATTATTCTTAAATTTGTTCGACAAGGTTTAACCTTGAGTGGTTTTATTTTACAGATGTGATAGTTGAAAGTTCCTTTAGAATTTGTTTCAACTTGTAGGCTTGCAGTATGGGAAATAGAATTTTGAGATTATTTAGAAATGTAGAGATACTTCAATTAATTTGTTCGTTGAAACTGTATGTTGATAAATAAAGCTGAATTGAAATTAGGTTGAATTTGTTTCACAAAACAAAACAAAGATTTAAATTGTGTGGACTGACTTCTTTACTTTGATTTCCAAAGTCTAGTATTGGAATTTGTCATCAACAACTAGGTTTGGGATTTTGCAGAATGTCACTTTGAAAGTGAGGATTTTATTTACAAAAGAAATACAAAAACAAAAGAGGCTAAATGTTTAAAGATTTAAGATTACAAGTTTCCACTTTCTTTTAAAGTTAAGGCTTTCCTTTGGTTTTATTTGTTAAAGCCTATTTTCATTTGAAGCCTTAAATGTTTAAAATATTTACAAATTAGAAACAAGTGAATTGTTTGAATATTTGGTATCCAAGGACTTCTTAGGATTGAAGCCAATAGTGATCTGTCTTGATTGTCATCTATAAATTTCTTATTTACAGAATAATCAATGTTTGCACCTTTTTGACTTTTCTTTTAAATCCTGGGAAAAATTTGAAAATTATGCAGGTTGGTTAAATGTTTTTCTTTTCCTGTAGAGAAAACATGAACCCAGAAATGACACAATGAGTTTAAATAACACCTAGAGCTTCTCTTAAGCGTTAATTGCTTGGTGTGGTTTCCTAAATTTGAGAAAGAGGAAAAATTATAAATATTCAGTAAGTCTGTAAATTTGTCAAAATGCACAGATTTAATCCTACTTTAATGTTACGCTTGAGTAAACATCAGCATTAGA
The DNA here is from genome assembly GCA_020510985.1 of Pholidichthys leucotaenia. Classification (NCBI taxonomy): domain Eukaryota; kingdom Metazoa; phylum Chordata; class Actinopteri; order Cichliformes; family Pholidichthyidae; genus Pholidichthys; species Pholidichthys leucotaenia. The sequence goes on along the minus strand of CM035846.1, from coordinate 217,960,777 downwards.
ATCCTTAAAGCAGACGGACAGTGACATTTTTTTATTGAACCAATCAACAGATTGTATGAAAATATTCTATTCTGTCTATTCCCGCGATTTAATATGTGTCACCAGCTTCCATAAATGACCTTATTTGCTCATAGTGCAGCCTTCAGTTAGTGAGGCTGCAGTACCGCCATCTCTCGATAGGTGCGGGCATTGGTGACGTCACAACAGCAATACATAGTAAATGGCAGAACGAGAGCAAAGTGATTCAGACAGCGATTATTTTCTCGAGTTTGACGACCTCAATATAAATGATGACATTGAAAATGAGGAATTGGATGATGAAGTAGTTTTGGGTGGTGCTGAGGGGGTATTCAGCCTTATTTGTGGGAAAGAAGTGAGGGTTATGTTGCCTGCCTGTGCAGTGAGCCTCATCAGAGAAACATTCCCATCTGATCACTACAAGGGATTTTGCCTACCAAGATTAGATTTGTGAACAATGATATGTAAATAAAGTTTTGTAAAATCATATATTGAGTTTATTAATGTTCATGTCAATGTTATAATTCTCATAGTTCAGCATTCATCAAAGTCGCATGTCATATACATTTGAATAATTTGAACACACTAAATTCTTCTCAATTTGAAAAGAAATATTACATACTATACCACCTTTGTATGAATGTTTGAAAACACAACAGAAATATACAAAGAAATACAAAAATCAATGGAGTATCACTACAGATTAAGAAAATAACTAGTTTCCAGATATAGCAATTATTATATTCCAATAAATAACATTTCACAGTTATAATGGGCACCATTTTATGGTAGAAAATTGGGGTTCCATTTTTAAAAGCACATTTCTCTTACAATCTTAGGCTTATATTTATTTTTCTTAGCAAATATGTTGCTTCCCTAAAAATTGAAAGCTGAACTGTCATTGGTAATTACCTCCGCCAGGCCGAAAAGGCCAGGAGGAGGTTATGTTTTTGCCGGGGTTTGTTTGTCTGTTTGTCAACTCCACGTTCTTCAACGTTTTAGGCACAAAAGCACACGCAAAACACTGGTGGCCTGGGCCCGCCAGCGTGCCTCTGTTTGCGCGACGCTGCAAAACCTGACACGGGCACCTGTCCGCCGCCGCATTATTTCCCAGAAATAATTTGATTTTGAAAATCATCCATTGCTTGGAATTCATTTAAAATGTTTAGTAAACATTTGCAGTGAATATTAAAAATACAAAACTTACCCTCTTTACTTCTCGTTTTCTGACAGCTGATCGCATCGGTAGATCACCCTTGCTTTTCACGCCACTGTCACTGACACTTGTCTCAGAGTCAGACCGGGGAATTGCGGGATATATAGTTGGAATAGCCATTTTCTTTATCACCAATCTTTTTGCAAATTGCATCTTATTCTCTAAATCGCTGTCAACGAAATGTCTACTGCACATGCAGGGCGCTAACAAGGTGCAGGTGTGCGCGCAGCTGAGGCAGATGCCTGAGAGCTGCGAGCCGTGACACCTGCAAAATATATGTGGACCAGAAAGACTGACAAACCTGGGTACTATTTCACTGCAGTCTGCTTTAATGCAGAAGCTGAAGCAATAGGGAACACTGTATGTCTCTGTAATTGAGAACTTTGCTTCTAAAAAACACAGGAGGATGGACTTCCAATATAAGTAACTGGTGAGTTAAACTGTCTTTCTTCAGCATGTTTTTTCCCCCTAACCGTTCTTATGATCATGAAAATATTTGGTAATTCCGAGAAATATCCGTAATCGCCGATTTTAAAACGTAAGCATCAAGTGTTGCATGAAGCAAAACACAGCAGGACCATCGCACCCATAGACAACACAACGCCAAACCATATTAATTTGATTCCTGAAATCCTAATCTTCATAAATAATCTATTTGTAATCCACAAGTATTCCGAGAAATATCCGTAATTGCCGATTTTAAGACGTAAACAAGTGTTGCATGAAGCAAAACACAGCACTGGCCGCCGACCGTGTGCGTGTGTTTGGCTGAGCTGACGTCACACAGTCAGTGGCCATCTTAGCCGCTGATCGCTTGGCTGGGTCAGACAGCTCTCCACAACAGCATACTTCAAGAGCGCATTGTCACCTTATGCGACATTTGTTGACACCAAAACGTGTGCGGTTCGACTTAGCTCGTCTCAGACAACAATTTGAGATATGAATTAGCGATATTGAATTTTCGTCTGTCCGTCTGCTTTAAGCTAAAACTGGGTTTCTGTGGGGAGGGAATCACACCATATCACATTTAAAAACAGCAAAATAAGCACACATATAGCTAGTGTAAATATGTTTGCTTTTAGCTTAACCACTTGCACTCCGGGCAATTTTCCTAAAAATTCCAAAAAATAACGTGCCCAAAGTAAATCGAAAGCTGTTCTTCAACCCTTTGCAGCATCTTCATGGGGTTGGTCTCATTTAAAAGAAAACACTTTGAATTTTTTGGCAAAAAAAACATAATCTCTCTACGTGCTCTGGCCAATGAGTTACAGTCATCTAAACATACTGAACTTGAAGAAAAAAAATTTGGACACAGTGTTTTTTTGGATACAAATGCTTGTAAATAACACACAGCTGTCCGATCCGGCTGGAAAATGCAACAGAAATGTAGAACCAAGTGTTATCCAGCTGAGATCCAAATTTGGTAACAATACCACAAAAAATGAATATTTTACACAGCTTTGTTCTCAGGCTGTTCCCAGGCGTTTTGGAACTGTGCCAAATTGTGCCAAATGGCACAGTTTGGAAAAACGTCTGTAACTTTTGAATAATTCAATGTAGAAGCTTCATTTTAGGCTCAAAGGAAAGGTCACACTCAGGGCTGTGTCTGTGTGTGTGTGTGGGGGGGTCGTCCCCCCCCCCGCTATCAAGGACAGAGTTCGGCCCTCGCTACATGACAGATTACACTCGTTGCATGTTTCCACAGCAACGCTGTCACAGCGGCTCCCCCCCCTGCTACTGTGTGTGTGTGGGGGGGTTGCCCCCCCCCGCTCGCTAGGGAGGATGGACTTTAGCCATCGCTACACAACGGATTAGCCTTATGTGGTGATGTAGGACAGCAGTGCAGTCACCGCGGCTCCCCCCCCTCGCTGCAGAAGAATAGCGGGGGTGGGGGGGCATTCACAGCCTGTACACTGCAAGCAACCCCTTGTACCACGGCGCACGAACTTCAGACTTCATGAACCGCACAGCTGTAATTTACTGATTGGTCAAAAGTCATTTTGGATTACAATTTTCAGGGATAGAGAATAATTTAGCTTATAATACCTTACCTCTTCACAGCGGAGTCTGGGCGAACTTGTCTCCTCATTGTCAGACGAACGCGACGCTGGTCCGCTCTGGTTCTGGTCTCGCGACTCGATCAAAACATAATTCCATTATTGCGGTTTTGTGCTTCCATGATTGCGGTTTTTGGCGAACGATTTTTCAAAACAAATAACAGTAGTAATTAAAAAAAGACTGGCAAAGGCGTGTGTGTCACTCAGCCTTCGTCGTCAGCCTCCGTCGGTCTATGACCATGGAAGAAATCATAACGTCTACTCTGCTGGAACCAATACAAAATAAGCACCGCCTGGGGCCGAACATGCCGATCCACGAATGGCACTCCCTGTCACACAGGTTGCATTTGTGGATGGTCTCCATGCTGCTGGGTCTGTGGAGCTCTTCCTGTGTCCTTTTTTGATCCGCTCCAGCAGTCAGTCTTCACCCAGCCTTAAAAAAAACAGCTCACGAACTTCTCTGCTTCAATTGCCTCACTGCATTCAAAGCGTTGGGAGGCGGGTCCTCCTTCCTAGGTTTTCATTCATTGGTTCGTCAAGGTTTCAGAAACCCAATTCAAGGCTCTTATTAGTCAAATGAGAGGTCAATCAGATGAACTAATCTGTTTGCGGCTGTGTTTGCAGATTTTTTTTTCAGTGGCGCTTGGAGGGCTCACCACCTACACCATCACCATCAATATCCTTATCATGCGTCATGCGCATGAGGGCGCACGAGCACGCTCTCGTGCGCCCTCGTGTGCCTTAGGACACAGAGACTTGCCCGCCCGCGGAACAACGGAGTGCAAGTGGTTAAAAGATTATAATATGTGGTTACATAAGTGATTAAATACAATAGGGGTGTTTATGTATGTTCCTGCTATAGGTATCTATGCAGTGAGTAGGGTCTCACAACTGAGAAAAACTTTCAGAAGCCAACAGGTCCTTTTCCCTTTTGTTCTTGGCATAAAAGTTTGGATTAGTGTTAAATTTAGTTTATTCTGAATAATATGAATTGCTTTGAAGTTACTTTGAAGACTTAATTTGGTTATAAATCGTCTTTAAAGATTAGAAGTTTAAATAAAAATTGCAGTCCCTGTTTCACCACAAGATGGAGGCAGTTTTCGTCTGCACTTCCGGAAGAGGAAACCCCATAACGTCACTCAGGGAGTCAAGGATTTCTACTCAAAATGGCAGCTACAGGGAACTTGCTTTACCTAGACTTAAGATGGCATCGCTTGGCCGATCTACACATGCGCAGTTTTCGTGCACAGCTTGACGGTCGCACGCGCGACTGTGAGTGTGCACAAGTGACATATGGATGCAGTGCAAGCTTCAGTCCATAAAACCACACCTTGCTTTCCAAAGGCGGGAAAACTTCGGTCTACCTAAACTTTATTCAACAAGTTTATACAATGGTTAATTCAATTAAATCCCCCAAGGGTTTGCTTCGCCTGCGGGGTGTTTGAAATAACGGGGAAAACAAATAGGATTTCTTCGCTATTTTGTTCCCAGGCCTATTTTAATTATTCAGCGTGTAATCACGCTTCTTAAGCATGCATTGAACAACAAGTAACTGAACAGGATGGTGGGATCTCTTCACCCCCACCTCTCTTGGTCTCACACACACACACACAGAGCAATCAGGGAGCGGGCAAATTCACCCCCTCCCCCTCATGACACAGAGACAAAGACAATAGACTGGCTGCAGACAAATGAACCACCTTCCTAAGTTACAAGTCGACCAAAATCACACACAGCTTATGTATTAATTTCTTTCATTCTGAGCGAGTCAAGTTCAGCCAGGCTCTCACGCGGACGCACCATAAATATGTAGGAAAATATGAAATTAATAAATATGATCAGGTGTAAATTATTTAATTTATATTGATGTATTGGGATCTGAGATCAAACCTCGTTTCATACACACCAGAAAAGTTAATAACACTCGTGGGGCACCAGCTTCTATCTCTAAGAAGCAATTTAATCTTTAATTTCACTTTATACCTGTTTAATCACTCAATAAATTAATTAATAATCAGTCTCAAAAATTTTTCCGTGAATTCGATACCTGGGCTTGAAATAGACTCAGAATGAAATAAATTCTCAACAACTTCTCTCATTTTCACATATTTATTAAATGAAATGATTAACAGATATTGCAGGAATTTCATTAATCATAAAATCAATCTTGTAAATGATAGATTAACAATGTCAATATTTTCGGAACCAGGGTTACCTGAGAAATGAATTTCTACCAGTCTGAGTTAACAGATTGTGGAAACAACGCAAATGTATAGAGAAAGTTTACTAATTATATGAAAAGTCCTGGATTAATCTTAAGAAAATAAAAACGGAATTTTAATGAAAAGAAGAGTTATGTTAAGGGCTTCTTAATTTGCATCTGATTAGACATATAAATTATTACCGAACCTCAGACGTTTAATTCAGCAGATGAATTAAAGTTTGCAACTCACGTGATTCCTCGTTCAGCGTCGTCCTCAGCCCAAGATTTCGTGGATGTTAGGGGAAATATCTGCCCACAGATATTTCAGGGTCCACAGTTCGACCTTTAAAGTCAAGCGGTCGAAGAGGCTGGATTTTGGCTGTATGACCCACAGTTGTAACTTGGATCGGAGCCAGATGGTGCCGACGTTTCTTCAGCGTGTGGTGAAGAGCTGCGCGTTTTCTCCTTCGTAGACAAGCGGCTCCAGAGGTCTTCGAGAATAATTAGATCTAATCAGATCTCAAATTAGAAAAAGATTTTCGGACTTTAGATAAAATAATAGCTTCTGGTGTGTGATTGGTCAGGAAAAATATTATGAAAATAAAGTCAAGATTAAAGTTTACATTAAAATTAAAACAAACGGTGGTTTTAGAGAAAGTTTAACAAAGAAAAAGAGATAAATAAAAATTGGAGTTTAACTCCGATTAAGAATTGAGCTCAAAGAAATAGGAATTCCTAGGCATTTAAGAGAAAAAGAAAAAAACCTTAAAATACAAAGTTACAACTTCCGGTCTGGACGCCATGGTGATAGCACCTTAACGCTGAAGCTCCCAGACCTAATCCAGGAAAACATCTTCAAAATCAGACTTAACGGATTTTTGGAAGAATAAAAATCAAAAGACAAAACATCATGCCTAATCAAAAACAGAAGAAACTGACATTCTCCAGGCCAGGATGCGCAGCGGCCGTAGAATCTGAACCGGAGGACCTCCGTTCAGAAGACGAGGAGCTGAACGTAGCTAACAAGAAGGTTAGCTTGAAATCGCTATTTGAAGAATTACGACGATTTCGGGCTGAATTTCATGAATTCAGAGAGGAATTAAAAAGGACGAACAGCAGAATGGACCAGGCCGAGAACTGAATCTTGGAAGCTGAAGAAAGAATAAAAGTGCTTGAAGATTCTATGCTGGATTTACACAAAAAACAGTCAAGGCTGGAGGCTAAGCTAACCGACCAAGAAGGAAGACAGAGACGAGTCAACATTAGAATTCACGGTCTGAAAGAAGGAGCTGAAGATGATTTCAACACAATGGCGGAATGCGTGGAATCCTTACTGAGAGAGAAGTTGGATATTCCACAAACCACTGATTTGAAGATAGAAAAGGCCCATCGTACATTAGCCGCAAAGCCAGCGGCAGAAGCGCCCCCACGTTCGGTGGTGGTAAGATTCTCCAATTTCAAAATAAAACAAGAGGTTGTAAGACGGGCTTGGCAGAAAAAAGGATTTATGCACCAAGAGAGAAAAGTCTTCGTGGAGCACGATTAAGCCCCGGAGGTGCTTAAAAAGCGACGGGAATATAACGACACCAAAAAAGTACTATGGGAACAGAATCTGCGCTTTCAGATGCCATTTCCTGTGAAGATAAAGGTCTTTTATGGTGAAGAGTCATGTCTCTATAATTCGGCGGAAGAAGCAACAATTGACATGGCGAGAAGAGGGCTCCCGGTATCGGTGTTTAAACCCGCAGCAGACCTGAGCGATAAGATCAAGGCTCCAACGTGGTCCACTCAGAGACCTTCAAAATCGATGGGCCAGCAGCGGGAAACCCAGCCCCAGAGCTACAAGGATAAGCTTTCCAGTTTCAGGAAGGAATAGCGACCTTTTTTTCTTTTTTTTTCAGTCATTCTGCACTTCCATCCCCCCTCCTACAAGGTAACAAACATTAAAGGAGATGCAGAATCAGCATGTGGTAAAACCTTTCATGGAGCAATTATAGCATTAGAAACAAATGTCTTCTTAATTTAAAGGGAAAAAAAATCTTGTTAAAATAGAAATGTGACAATGACCCACATGTTCTCCCCACACTAACAAATACTGTATTAGAGTGAATGTTTGCTGTGATGGGGGTGGGAGGGTGCACACAATTTCATAGGGTATAGGCATAAAAAAAAAATCATTACAAGTTCGGATTGGGATCTGAAATTCACGTTAAAAACATGGGACAACTTACAGGGGTAAGAGAGGGCCCTCAACACGTAACAGAGTTTGAGGAATTTCCTTCAGAGCCTATACTCCATCAGGGCTCTTACGGGGTCTTTAAAGAGACCTCAGCTCAGGAAGTTTTTTTGACAGTTTTTTGTTTTAAAGTTTCGTACACTATGTTCTTAATGTTTTTTATGTTCTTAATGTTCTTTCAGTTTTCAATTCAATTCAATTCAACTTTATTTATATAGCGCCATTTCACAACAACAGTCATCTCATAGCACTATCAACTGTAGGGAGGACCCCCACAGTTGCAGAAAGACCCCAGCAATCAGGCGATCCCCTGTGAGCAAGCACTTGGCGACGGTGGAGTGGAAAAACTCCCTTTTAACAGGAAGAAACCTCCAGCAGAACCAGGCTCAGGGAGGGGCAGTCATCTGCTGCGACTGGCTGGGGGGTAAGGGGATAGAGAAGAAGAAAAGAACAGACATGTAGAGAGCAAACAGCACGATGGGGACTCAATCTATGGGAGAGAACAAACAAATGTTAATGACCAGCAAAAAAAAAAATATTTCATAGAGAGTGAGGAAAGGAGTGAGGCCCAGTGCATTACTGGAGGTCCCCCGGCTGACTAAACCTATTAGCAGCATAACTAAGGGAGGGTTCAGAAAACACATGATTCCTCCCTAATTGTAGGCTATATCAAAAAGGTAGGTTTTAGCCCTATTCTTAAAAACAGAGATCGAGTCTGACTCCCGAATCCAGATTGGCAGCTGATTCCACAGGAGAGGAGCTTGATAACTGAAGGCTCTGCCTCCCATTGTACTTTTGGAGATTCTAGGTATTACAAGTAAACCTGCATTTTGGGAGCGTAGTGCTCTGTTAGGATGATACGGTAGTATCAGATCTTTTAAATAAAAAAAATAAATAAAAAGGAGCCTGATTGTTTAGAGCTTTGTAAGTAAGAAGAAGGATTTTAAACTTTCGTTTCTGAGTAGCAAAAAAGAGGCCCACCACACTGTTATACTAAATAAGAAAATACAATGGAGAAACAGGGTGTAACCAAAATAGTCTCATATAATGTAAAAGGGATCCTGAATCCAGTTAAAAGATCCAAGATTCTACGCAAAATGAAAAAAGACAAAGCAGAAATAATATTTTTACAAGAAACCCACCTAACAGACGTGGAACACACTAAACTCAATAGACAAGGGTTTAAAATGATCTCTTCATCTTCATATAAGTCAGGGAGGAGGAGGGGAGTAGCGACATTGATATCAACCAAAATTACATTTGAAAAAAAATCAGAACACAAAGATAAAGAAGGGAGGTACAGTTTGGTAATTGGGGCGGCTAGAGAGGAGAAGATATCACCCTGCTGAATGTATATGCACCACCAGGGGCTAAATGGAAATTTTATAAAAATGTATTTGACCTAATGATAACTAAAGCCCAAGGTTTAGTGATATGTGGTGGAACTTCAATCTAGACTGAATCCATACAGGATGCAACTGGTAATTCTTCACATCAAAATAACACTCAAAGTAGGAAAACTCGGATGCTATTAAAAGAAATGGGGAATCTGTGACGTGTGGAGGGAATTCAACCCCAATGTAAAAGATTATACTTTTTATTCAATGCCAACATTCATCTTACTCAAGGATTGATTACTTTTTTATGTTTAATAGAGACATTGGAAGAGTAAAAACATGTAAAATAGGACTGATGGATCTCTCTGACCACAGTCCGATCTATATGGACTTAAACATCCAAAAATACACAAAATAATACATTTTCTTGGAGGTTGAATTCAAAATGTCCTGAAAGGACCACTGAAAGATGAATTGGAATCAGATATTCTCAGATATTTGGAAGAAAACGATAAAGGAGAAGTATCCCCTTTAATACTGTGGGATGCGTGCAAAGCTGTAATAAGGGGGAAAATTATTGCAAAACTGGCAACCCAAAGAAACGAGACCAAGAAAATCTAATCACATTAGAGTCAGAAACTCAAGACCCTAGAATAGAACACAAAGGCAACACCTCATTCTAATGACCCACTCAAGATTTAAAGAATTAAAAATCAAATAAATGAGATCTACACAATAGAATCCAGAAGAAACTTACATTTCTGAACAAAAATCACTATGAAGCAAGCAGGTAAATCGGCAAAATTACTAGCCTATAAATTGAGGAAAACAACAAACAGAAAGGAGCAATCTAACAAATTCAGAGACACAGTATTCAATGGATATAAAATTCAGGAATTCCAGGATATTCATAAAAGCTTCGAGAACTACTATAAAACTTATACTCCCACAAAAAACATAAAACGCATCCGAGACATTCCTAAACACATTAAACCTTCCCCAACTTATGGAGTCACAAAATAAAACACTACTGTCACAAATACAACCTAAAGAATTGGAAAAAGCAATTATGAAACTTAAAGCTAACAAATCCCAGGAGCAGATGGCTATACAGCAGAATGGTACAAAACCTTTAAACAGCAACTATCTCCTCTCCTCCTGAAAACATTTAACTATGTCCTCCACACAGGGGAAATCCCCCCTCCTGGAGAGGAAGGGGTCATTGCAGTTATACCTAAACCTGAAAAGGATAAACTAGACTGCTCCAAACCTACAGACCAATCAGTGTATTAAATCAGGGCTATAAGCTTTTTACCATTATCCTTGCCAAAGAGTTAGAAAAATATACTGACAGACTTAATTCACTTAGACCAAACAGGTTTTATAATGACAAAGACCGACACAAGGACAACATTAGACGCACTTTACACATAATTCATCATATAAAAAAATATAACTTAAATGCAAGTCATATTGGGATTAGACGGCTGAAAAGCATTCAATTCGGTTGACTGGTCTTCCTATATAGAATCTTATCCAGTTTCAATTTTCCTAACAACTTTCATTAGAACTATACAGGCATTATATAAAAAAAACCAACAGCTAAATACAGGATTAATGGTAATTTATCATCATCTTTTGAGCTGAAAAGGATGTCCGTCAGGGCTGCCCCCTGTCCCCACTGCTCTTTGCAATCTTCATAGAACCTCTGAGCCAATGGATAAGACAAAATCAAGAAATTTCAAAGTATTACACTTGGTCAGAAGGAACATAAAATAGCACTCTTTGCTGATGACCATTTTAATATACCTAGGGCAGCCGGACACTTCTTTACCCAGAACTAATCTCAGTTTTTTCAGACTATGGAGATTTATCGGGGTACAAATTAAACATGCATAAAACCAAGTTTTAAACATTCAACTATGACCCAAATCATTATTCACTAAGTGAACTCAAAACTAACTGGGAGATGGAATCTATGAAATATCTGGGGGTCAATATTCCGAAACAACTCAACAAAATTATAACACTAAACTATGATCCACTGGTGACAAAAATAAAATCTGACCTAGCAAGATGGAATATGATACCATTCTTAGGTACTGCACAAAGAATTGAAGCAGTCAAAATGAATATACTTCCACGTCTTCTGTACCTCTTCCAAACAATACCGGTAGAACCTCCCAAAAAAACATGGCAGGAGCTGGACAGAAGGATCTCAAGATTCATATGGCAGGGCAAGAGACCTAGAATCAGATATAGAACCTTACAGCTAAACAAAGACAAAGGTGGGCTCGCGCTGCCAAATATCAGGGACTATTTTAAAGCCGCACAAATTAAAACTTTAATAGAGATATGTAACCCAGTCTACACTGCACAATGGAAGGAGATCGAATGCCAAATAACAAGTGACATCCCCCTACAGGCGATAATAGGGAACAATGCCTTACCTAAACTTTTGAATAACACTAACCCGTGGATAGAGACCCCGCTAAAAATTTGGTTTAAGATAGTCAGAGAGAATCAAACTAAAGAGCCCTATCGACTTCTGCAATGGATTGCCTATGATCAAGACTTTACTCCCAATAAAACAGACACTAGATTTAAAGAGTGGAAAGAGAAAGGGCTCATAAAATAATACAATTTTTTTAAGGGGCAAACTTTAAGAAGTTTTGAAGATTTGAAAAAACAAGGTCTAATAAATCAAGATCTTTACAGGTTCTTTCAGCTTAGACACCACATAAACAATATACTTAAAAAGGAGGATTTGGAAAGGGCCCAGTCAGGTGTTCTGAAGGTCTTCTTAATGGCATATAAAGGGATCCCAGGGATCAGATACATTTCTAAAATATACCAAGGTCTTCAAGACTTAAAAGGAGACAACACATCATATATAAAAGAGAGATGGGAAAAAGAGGGCAATTTCACTTTACAACTGGAAATATGGGAAAAGCTAAATAAACAGCAATGGAAAAGTACCTCATCCCTGCAGTGGAGAGAATTTGGATGGAAAAATTTGGTAAGATTTTTCAAAACACCTGCACAAAACAAATTTACCCATAAGGGGTTGAACTGTTGGCGCTTGTGTGGTGAAAAGACTGCAAATCATTTTCATGTGTTTTGGTCATGCCCAGTTATCCACCAATACTGGACCAATGTACAGACAATATTGGGGAAAATATTCAAAATAACAGTTCCCTTTTCTTTTGTAACTTTGTATTTGGTTTTACTACCGGACTCACTGGAAAGACGAGGAGATAAATACTTATTCAATGTTTTAATATTGGCAAGTAAAAAAGCCCTAACTAAAAAATGGATGTTGAAGGACTGTCCTACACCTGAAGATTGGTCTAACGTGATCCAAGACATTTACTCGATGGAAAAGTTGACATTCACACTGAGACAGGACATGGATAGGTTCATGAACTTTTGGCAACCCTGGATCGCATATGTGTCTTCCATTAGATCTAATCTTTGACAAATACCATTTCAGTAATGGTTCCGCTCTTTGTTCCAACGCTACTCAAATGCTCTTTTACTTTTAATTACTTAATTTTCTGTTTGTTTGTTTTTTGCTGTTCTGTTTGTTTGTTTGTTTGTTTGTTTTATTTTATTCTCTTTAATTTCACTTTTTCTTTCACTTTAAAAAAGGGGGGGTGTTGTAATAATTATTCTACCAATGCTGTCAAATAGCAAAAAATAAGGGAACATGTGATGAAAATGTAAACAATGCAATGCTGTAATGACCTGTATACCCTTTACAAAAACTTAAATAAAAAAAAAATACAAAGTTATTTAAACAAATTGCAAGTTATCTGCTCTGTGCTCGGAAAAGCAACGCGTGGTAGAAGTCTTTGTTCAGGCAGTCCTTTGTTCTTCCCAAAGTTCTTTCTTGCTGTGTGTAGACAATGGACAAAGAAGAGAGACAAAAGAGAGCGATGAACGGAGGTGAAAGAGCCAAAAAGAGCGTCCACAGAGAGAGGTGAACGGAGGCGAAAAGAGGAAGTAGCAGGGGGTCTTCCTCTTTTTATAAGTTCTGTTGAGCTTTCGCGGGCTTCCGGGTTGACTGGAATCTCAGCCAATGAGCGTCCTTCGTGGGCGGGCTTGACGAACTTTAGTCCAGTGACAGGCTTTGTCTGTGAGGGACCAATGGGATGGAGAAGCTGGAGCCCAGTGAACGTTGGGTGACATTTGATACCGGTCCCCATGGATACACACAATTTTAATACACTGGAATATGCTTTTACACACTTATGTATAACTAAGCTAACCTTAGTGATTAATGTAACTTATGAGCAGTGCTTCCAAATCAACATGCAGGAATAAACATTCATTTAAACATTTTTAACATGCATATATATAAAATCACAGATTAATGCATTTCACACATATTATTGATTTTCCACATTAAAAACATCAGAGTCCATTTGCTTTTCATAGTCCTGAAAAGAAGAGAAGGTTTAGAATTGAGTTTGTAATAATGTACTTTAAAGTTCACTGGTTAAATCCAGCATGTCCCAAAGTTTAAGGAAATTTTATTGAGCTGTGGATCGGTGTGGCAATGAGGGGCTCCATGTCTGTTCCATGTTTATGGGGTCAATAAAGGGGCACAGGAGGAAATAGGTTGAATTCTTTTAGACTGGTTTTAGCAAAGGGATGGGATTTCAGCTGTGGCCTGGGAGAAAATCAGTTCTTGACTGTCTTACTCCTGGGTAAACAAAACGTCTTTAAGCAGAAGAATAATTATTGCTGAGCCCAAGTGAGATGAGGCTACAGCTGAAATCTGATAGATATTATAGTAGGGGACTTTATATACATGTGATGTAGATAGTGACTGCCTTAAATGTGGCATTTATTCAATATTAGACTCAATTGGGTTTTCTCAGAAAGTATGAATTCTACTCAGTACCTCCACCATACATTGGACCTTGTTCTGACATATGCATAGAATAGAAAATCTTGTAGTGTCTCCTCATAACCCTGTACTATCAGACCATTGTCTGTTAACCTTTTGATTTTACTATTTCTGACTATTTGGCTCCTAAAGAAAAATATTATTACAGTAGATGCCTCTCAGATGATGCTGTTACCAAATTTATGCAGATTGTTTCCTCTATGCCTTGTGTCAACACAACGGAAATAAGCTATAGACAGCTTGCTCCTTCTGTAATTGATAACATGGTGGATAGTGTTACAGCTTCTCTGCATCAGACTCTAGACTTGGTGGCCCCCTTAAAAAGAAAAGTCTAATCAGAGATTTCTAACTCTTGGTTCAACACAGAAACTCCATAGCTTAAAACAGAAGACTCGTCAATTAGAAGAAAATGGCGCTCCACTATTTTAGATGAAATCTATTTAGCTTGGAGAAATCATCTTTTAATTTATAAAAAAAATCTCTTAGAAAAGCTAGAACGAGTTATTATTCTGCATTAATAGCAAGAGAACAAGAATAATCCCAGTTTCTTTCAGCGCTGTAGCCAGGTTGACAAAGAGTCAGGACTCTGTCAATCCTAGCATTCCCTTAAAGCTTACTAGTCAGGACTTTATGAACTTTTTCAATAATAAAATTTCATCCATCAGAGATAAAATCAATCAGATTTTTCCCACAGTTAACTTAAATACTGTAACTACTACAACTCCTTCAATTGATGTCTGTCTTGATGAGTTTACTCCAATCGACGTTTGTGAGTTAGACAAAATAGTTTCCTCATCCAAACCTTCAACTTGTCTTTTAGACCCTATTCCTACCAGGTTATTTAAAGAGGTCTTCCCACTTATTGGTAGCTTTATTCTTCATATAATCAATTCTTCATTAACTTTAGGCCATGTACCGCAGGCTTTTAAAACAGCTGTAATTAAACCCTTACTCAAAAAGCCAATATTAGATCCAGGAGCTTTAGCTAACTATAGACCAATCTCTAATCTCCCTTTCATTTCAAAAATCTTAGAAAGAGTTGTTGCTATGCAATTATTTGACCACCTGCAGGGAAATGGTTTACTTGAAGAGTTTCAATATGGGTTTAGAATCCATCATAGTACTGAAACAGCCTTAGCGAAGGTCACTAACGACCTCCTTATCACATCTGATAATGGACTGGTTTCTGTACTTGTCCTTTTAGACCTTAGTGCAGCTTTTGATACTATCGATCATAACATTCTACTTGATAGATTAGAACACTATGTTGGACTTAATGGAACTTCGTTGCAGTGGTTTAGATCTTATTTATCTGATAGGTTCCAGTTTGTTCATGTAAATAATGAGTTTTCTTTCAACTCAAAGCTTAGTCATGGAGTTCCACAGGGATCTGTGCTAGGCCCTACTCTTTTTAGTTTATATATGCTTCCGTTAGGCAACATTATTAGAAAGCACTGTATACATTTTCATTGTTATGCAGATGACACACAATTATACCTGTCAGTGAAGCCAGATGATAGTAATCAATTAGCCAAGTTAGAAGCCTGTCTTATGGAAATCAAAGCTTGGATGACTTGTAATTTCCTGCTATTAAATTCAGATAAGACTGAAGTCATTCTTGTTGGTCCAAAAAACCTTAGAAATACCTTTCCAAATCAAACTTTCAGTTTGGATGCGGTTACTCTTTCTCTTAATAGCTCTGTGAGGAACCTTGGAATTATTTTTGATCAGATCTGTCCTTCAATTCACATATTAAATTTGTTTCTAAGACTGCCTTCTATCATTTGCGTAATATTGCCAAGATTAGGAGCATCTTGTCTCAGAGTGATGCTGAGAAGCTGATCCACGCTTTTGTTAGCTCGAGATTAGATTATTGTAATTCTTTATTATCAGGGCTGTCCCTAAAACATCTTTAAAAAGTCTTCAGCTGATCCAAAATGCTGCAGCAAGAGTTTTAACAGGTACTAGAAAGAGAGATCATATCTCTCCGGTTCTGGCCTCCCTTCATTGGCTTCCCATAGAGTTTAGAATTAAGTTTAAAATCCTTCTTCTTACTTACAAAGCTCTAAACAATCAGGCTCCTTTTTATTTAAAAGATCTGATACTACCGTATTATCCTAACAGAGCACTACGCTCCCAAAATGCAGGATTACTTGTAATACCTAGAATCTCCAAAAGTACAATGGGAGGCAGAGCCTTCAGTTATCAAGCTCCTCTCCTGTGGAACCAGCTGCCAATCTGGATTCGGGAGTCAGACTCAATCTCTGTTTTTAAGAATAAGGCTAAAACCTACCTTTTTGATATAGCCTACAACTAGGGAGGGATCATGTGTTTCTGAACCCTCCCTTAGTTATGCTGCTAATAGGTTTAGTCAGCCGGGGGACCTCCATAATGCACTGGGCCTCACTCCTTTCTTCACTCTCAATGAAATATTTTTTTTTGCTGGTCATTAACATCTGTTTGTTCTCTCCCATAGATTGAGTCCCCATCATGCTGTTTGCTCTCTACATGTCTGTTCTTTTCATCTTCTCTGTCCCCTCACCCCCCAGCCAGTCGCAGCAGATGACTGCCCCTCCCTGAGCCTGGTTCTGCTGGAGGTTTCTTCCTGTTAAAAGGGAGTTTTTCCTCTCCACCGTCGCAAAGTGCTTGCTCACAGGGGATCGCCTGATTGCTGGGGTCTTTCTGCAACTGTGGGGGTTCCCCCTACAGTTGATAGTGCTATGAGATGACTGTTGTTGTGAAATGGTGCTATATAAATAAAGTTGAATTGAATTGAATTGAATTATAGCCTTGTAAAGTTCTGACATCCATTCTGAATATTTTCTTGAAAAAAATCTTTACCACTGTTGACCACTAGGGGTTATGTCACAGTTTGGCGACATACACAGTTAAGAGGTTTTAAATGTGCGCTTGGCACATGACAAAGGTACATCAAAAGTGGATAAAAATACAATAACTGTGCTGGGGTTGAGCAGAATTTGAAGTAGGAGAAATATTTTTCCTTTTGAACAATAATTAAATAAACACACACATATCAGTCAACCAAAAATTTCTAGTAGAGTTAAGGATGCAAAGAGCACCCACTTAAAAACTTGAGTAATGATTTCAATCTTGAAGGTTTGAGGTTTTTCTCCAAAATTTGTAATAATTTTCTTATAGTTTTCTACTTTTCTCTGTAAATTTAAATTTGAAACCATTTTCCTCAAAATTGTAATTTCCTCTTGTAAAATTGACTTTTCTTGTACACTTGAGACTTTATTATAAATTTGTGGATTATTTTATGGCTAATTTTTGTCTATTTTTTTAATAAAATTACTGTTTTTTAAAATAAATTTGAAACAGATTGTGGTAAAAAAAGTTTTTTCCTTTTTTCCTTATACAATTTACACTTTGACTCATAATTTTGCAGAGCCAGAACAGAATAATTTAACTCTGATTTCAAAGAAAAAAATACTAATATAATTATATTTAATGAAATAAATTACCAAAGATGCAGTTATTTCTGTTATCCATCCATCCATCCGTCCATCTTCTACCACTTTTCCGGATGTCCAGGTCGCAGAGGCAGCAGTTCAAGCAGAGAAGCCCAGACTTCCCTCTCCCCAGCCACCTGCTCCAGCTCTTCAGAGAGGATACCAAGGCGTTCCCAGACCAGCTGGGAGACATAGTCTCTCCACCTAGTCCTGGGTCTGCCCCGGGGTCTCCTCCCAGTGGGACGTGCCTGAAACACCTCAAGTGGGAGGCGTCCAGAAGGCATCCTAATCAGATGCCCATACCACCTCAACTGACTCCTTTCAATGTGGAGGAGCAGCGGTTCTACTCTGAGCCTCTCCCGGATGACTGAGCTCCTCACCCTATCTCTGAGGGTGAGTCCAGCAATCCTACGGAGAAAGCTCATTTCAGCCGCTTGTATCCGCGATCTTGTTCTTTCAATCATTACCCAAAGCTTGTGACCATAGGTGAGAGTAGGAACATAGATTGACTGGTAAATCGACAGCTTTGCCTTAGAACTAAGCTCCCTCTTCACCACAACAGACCGGTACAATGTCCGCATCACTGCAGATGCTGCTCCAATCCATCTGTCAATCTCTTGCTCCATTTTCCCCTCACTCATGAATAAGACCCCAAGATACTTAAACTCCTCCACTTGGGACAGGAACCTGTCCCCAACCCAGAGAGGACAATCCACCTTTTTCCGGCTGAGGACCATGGACTCGGACTTGGAGGTGCTGATTCTCATCCCAGCCGCTTCACACTCAGCGGCAAACCATCCCAGCAAGAGCTGTAGGTCATTGCTGGATGAAGCCAACAGGACAACATCATCTGCAAACAACAGAGATGAGATCCTGTGGTCACCAAGCATGACACCCTCCATTCCCTGGCTGCGCCTAGAAATCCTGTCCATAAAAATTATGAACAGGATCGGTGACAAAGGGCAGCCCTGGCAGAGTCCAACTCTCACTGGGAATGACTCCGACCGAGTGTTGGCAATACGGACCAAACTCTCACAACGGTCATACAGAGACCGAATAGCTCGTAACAACAAGCCCGATACCCCCATACTCCCGAAGCACCCGCCACAAAAAACCACGAGGGACACAGTCAAACTCCTTCTCCAAGTCCACAAAACGCATGTAAACTGGTTGGGCAAACTCCCATGAACCCTCGAGAATTCTCGAGAGGGTAAAGAGCTGGTCCAATGTGCCACGGCCAGGACGAAAACCACATTGCTCCTCTTGAATCCGAGGTTCGACCAACGGCCGGATTCTCCTCTCCACTACCTTGGCATAGACTTTTCCAGGGAGGCTGAGGAGTGTGATCCCTCTAAAGTTGGAGCACACCCTCCGGTCCCCTTTATTGAAGAGAGGAACCACCACCCTGGTTTTCCATGCCAAAGGCACTGCCCCCGACCTCCACGCAATGTTGCAGAGGCGTGTCAACCATGACAGCCCAACAACATCCAGGGCCTTGAGGTACTCAGGGCGAATCTCATCCACCCCCGGGGCCCGGCCACCAAAGAGATTTTTAACCACCTTGGCGACCTCAGCCCTTGTGATAGACGAGTCCCCCTTGTCCCCAAACCCTGCTTCCTCTGTGGATCCCCCTCATGGATTGTCACCTTATCGTGGTGGGGGGTTTGCGTGCCCCAGTGATCCCAGGAGCTATGTTGTCCAGGGCAATTTACCTCTGATAGGGTCACCCAAGACAAACTGGTCCTGGGTGAAGGGCCAGACTAAGAACGATCCAACAGACTCTCATGATAAATTCTAGATCAAGGATTCAGTGTACCCCGCCCGGTATGGGGTTACCGGGGCCCCACCCTGGAGCCAGGCCTGGGGGTGGGGCTCGATGGCTGGCGTCTGGTGGCTGGGTTTCCACCCATGGGACCCGGCTGGGCTCAGCCCGAAGGAGTTTCATGAGTCTGCCCTCCAGTGGGCTCACCACCTGCAGGAGGGATCATGGGGGTCCGGTGCTATGTGGATTAGGTGGCGGTCAAAGGCGGAGACCTTGGCGGACTGATCCCAAGTTATTTCTGTTATAATATTTCTATATATTTATTGTTTTTTAGAACTCTCCTCACCAACCAGACAGCAGGAAAAACCTCCCTTATTTGGAATCCAAACGTTGGCTCATTTAGTTTGTCTAAAGGCTGTTGATGGATTAAAGTCATTGACTTCATGAATTTTGGTTATCTTAATTTGCCAGGTACATAATAATGAACATAAATTATTTAATATTGTCATGGGCTGCACGGTGGCGCAGTGGTTTAGCACTGTGGCAGCACAGTTTTACCCTCGGCCGGGGGACCGCGGGGATCATGAGATCGTGGGTTCG
This sequence comes from Pholidichthys leucotaenia, assembly GCA_020510985.1. NCBI lineage: Eukaryota > Metazoa > Chordata > Actinopteri > Cichliformes > Pholidichthyidae > Pholidichthys > Pholidichthys leucotaenia. Next base: position 217,940,960 of record CM035846.1, on the reverse strand, counting down.
ATCCCAGCCCCCGACCAACAGTGAGCTGTGTGGAGTTTGCATGTTCTCCCCGTGTTGCGCGGGTTTACTCCGGGATTTCTCCGGTTTCCTCCCGCACACCAAAAACATGTAGGTTTAGGGCGCTCGCGCACGCAGCGACCAGCAGCCAGTGGCTTGTCACCAGACTGCAAACCAAGTCTACCTACGGGTACAAATAAGTAACAAAAAAAAAAAAAAAAAAAAAAAAAAAAAATGGCTGGTGCAACAAATCCTCAGCGATTCAGTCACTCTTGCCTTTCCCTGCATATGAAGCCTAACCACACCTGTTTGCTAAGTGACTCTTCATTATTGTTCCCGTTTCCAGCGGGTTAAAACCACCATAAATTCCTCCACCGCTTACATACGTCTTCTGATTTTTTTCAGCATTTAAAGTACTTTAATAAGCTCATGTTTCTCTCGGACAGTGATGCTAACGAGACAGTCTGCCTGCAGACTGGAATGGCCACGCAGGCAGGGCGCTTCTGAACTCCGCGCGGATGATGGTCACATGCGTTGTTCGTGTGCATACTTGCAGACCGTCATTCCTGCATATTTTTTTCTTAAATTTATATTTCCTTGCTGTGGCCTGGGCCTGGGCCACTCGGAGGTTGGTTCTGGGCTGCATGTGGCCCACAGGCCGCTAATGGAATAGGCCTGCTCTACACTGCTGACTTTTCACACGAAACACCACACTGCCATCTACAGAAGTTCTCTTGACGACTGATGATGCAGAGTACAGAGGACTTATCCAGGAATTTGTGGACTGGTTCCTGCGGAACTGCCTCCAGATCAATGCGAGGAAAACTAAGGAACTGGTGGTGGACTGCCGCGGGTGAGGACAACCCCCACAGCTCTGGTAAACATCCAGGGAACAGACATTGAGATGGTAACATCTTACAAGTACCTGGGTGTTCACTTGAAAAATAATATGGACTGGTCATATAACAGCAATGCGCTCTACAACGTGCTTTTTCTTGTCTTATTTGCACTATGTCCTGGGATTGTACTAAATTTATATGAAATGCTTTAAAAATTCTTTGGATGTATTTTCATCTTTCACAATAAATAGTTTAATTAAAAACATAATGGAAAGTTGTGTCCAGCCATGCCATATTTAAAAGAAAGACAAATACAGATGGCACGGATGTTAACAGACTGAGGAGAATGCACGCGGCTCACTCTATCCCTATTTTTGCAATACCCACTCTTAAGTTGCATCCCCTGCAAGGCGAGAGTGTACCAAAGAATTCTCAGCTCTCGACTTTAACCCCCTCTCCATCTGCTGACATAACAAAGTGAGCAACCCCATAATCAGATGACAAGTGATGGAAAGAAATTAAGCAGGAGAAACATAGAGGGTGGTGGAGAAGATGAGCAGGAACCAGCACATCAGGAAATTGGGGTGTCAGCTAGCTGTCAGGGTGCATTGACCTAACAGAGCTCATGCATCAGGCATCTGGCGTTGACATGTCAATCTTGCTCTTAGCCAGTCAGTCTTTTGCAGATAGGTGTGTGGCTAGGGTGGAAGAGAAAACCTTCCAAAGAACAATTTTTTTTTTTTATTGTAATTTTACTTTTCATAAAGTAATTGACTAAAATATGCCACACCTTAATTTTTGCAAATAAAAAGATGAATCCTTCCCCCGCTCTTTCTCTCTCTGTTTACACCCATTAAACTCCCCTGTTGTCACTGAAGGTCAACGAAGTGCTCCAGAAAAAAAAAAAAAAGGGAGTATTGGTGCAGTAGAGGAGAACTGCTGCATGTGTTCAGTTGCTGGGCTCTGTCTGAGTGACCACGAAGCTGCCTATCTCCCCCTATTGCTCCTGCTCCCCTCTGCCTGGGCATGTCAGCTTTCTGGGGCAGAGCAAGCTGGCTCCCCAGGGAGCAGAGACAGAGAAGACTTGGGCGGGGGGGGGTGTTGGGAGTTGGGTAAGGCATAAATAAAATAACACTTGTGTTTCACCTTGGCTTGGGCAGTTGCCTGTTGTTGTTTTTCTCCTATGCAGATTTGAAACCAGAAAAATTCATGAATATGCCCAGGAAATGTGACAACATCCCTTGGGGTTACATGCTTTCAGCCCATGCTTTGGTCATGGCTTGGAAGTTCTTCAACATGAGTGACAAGTTATCAACAACTTATGATTGGCAACTTTTTCACAGCTGGCATGGAAAGCTGAATTGATTTTTCATGGCACGTACTCAGTATACAAAGGATATTCTTAGTAAACAATAGTCGTGCCAAGTATGATAACCGAGGGGTGCAACATACTTCACCCTGCATGTAAAACAAGCTTCTGTGAATACAAGAGATACGGGAAATTAAATCTTAAAGCCAAAAATGCACCTGATTTTTCTTTAAATAAAATCTCAATTTCTTACATTCTGAGTCTGATGCCTCTACTTAAATATAAAGCTACATTTAGAGGAGATAAAAGCAAAGCTAAACCCAGTATATTTTCTTACATTACCTGTTTACTCATTATTAAGATGTCATTTGCTCAACATGTCCAACTAACAGTTCTGGGCAAAACGTAATGATGTTTGCTGCATGGTTACCATCTCATCATGTGAGCTGAAAAAGAAAAGTCAAATACTGGGAGAATCAGGTTGGCTCCAGATGTGAGGGACACTCTGTGGGAGGGCAGGGGGCGGGGGGATGCTGGTTTCCTGGTCGCCTTCAAAGAACCAAGATGGCAGCAGTCATAAAGCTGAAATCAAAAATATGTCTAAGTCATTTAGTCTATAATGAAGAGAGAAATTTGTATTGACTGAATATAGACTCTTCCTTCGAAATACCTTTGTTTCCAGAACAGAAGACGGTTATCTGCTTATGTGTACTATTGTGTGTATAGTACTTGTATTACTTGTAGTGCACTTTTGCATTAGCACAGATTTGGAGACTAATAAATGCCATGAAGACATTTTGAAAAGCCTCACCAAAGTTATTAAACTGAATATCAATGAGGACATGCAAATGTTGTGAAAGCAGTGCTACAGAAAGTAACACTGACATCCTAAACATTCATACCACATATGGTCCCTGGATGATATTTTGCCATTTGTCTGATAGCATTTTTTATCAGTGTGAACCTCATATTCAGTATTATAAAAACAAAGATGATTTGCACTCGCAAAATTATCAGTAACATTCTCTAAAGTAGGTGATAGATGCATACTGTCACTGGCGCAAACCACGTATATCCATATTTCATCTTTGTTAGTTTTTGTATAAACTCATTCTCTTGGTCACCTGTTATGTTTTTGGATGTTCTTTGCTAATATCAATCCAATGATAATCATTAGAAAAGCCATTTGAATAAATTTTATAACTGCTAAATCAATCAGAAAATACAGGGTTTACCTCATTTTCTGAAAAATAATTTTTGGGAGTCACAAGGTTTGTGCTGGACAGCAACAATATATTTTTTAAATAGTTTTTTTCTTTTTCAGAAAATATGTGGTGGAGGATATGGGCTCCATAATTAGTCACTATAAAGTAATTACTATAGAGTTTATCGCTATGAAAAAAAACAGGCTCATCTCTTCCAAATTATTTCAGAAATAAGGTTTGGTATTTTGAAGTTTTTATAAATTACACTGAGAGGAAAGGGGTAGAGAAGTGGGTTGGGTGGGTCACAAAACTGATTCTAATGTCCTATGTCTAAACCCTGTTATACAAGTTTAATGTATTCTGTTGCCCATGGCTGCCATGTATAATTAAAGTGTTTCTGTGGGCTTCCCCCTGCAATGTCTCATAGACAAGCTGGGGGTTAGGTAGAAAATTGTCTTTTTTGTCTTCTTTTTTTTTTGCATTATTGTCATATTTATGACTTGCATAAACTGTCAAATTAAGAAATGTGAGGGGAAAAGTACATTTCTACTGGGGTACATAATAAAATCTGCCAGCGGAAAAAAAAGTACCTGGTGAATGTCATTGAAGAAGCCAACTCGTCTGTCAGAAGTTACACACCCAGCATGTTCTGTAAGTATGTGGGATGTGATGACCTTGATAGTTCTGCCAGTCTGCAAAATCCAGTGATGATGGGATGACTTCAACACATCAATTATGAGAAGCATTTGTTGAGGTAATGTGGTGCATGCGAGGCAATGGCTGGGGGTGGACGGGACCTGCTGCACTATTCATGTCACCATCTGCTCCCTTTCAGAGTCTTGCTCCACAGGTCTCTGAGCTCTGGAACCAGGCTGTGGGCTGTGTCCCTGGCCCATGGAGCCACTGCATAAACGTGATTTAGACAAGGCTGCCCTCACTGTTTCAGTGTCAGCCATTCCACCATGTGTAATACACACAGCCAGGCAGAGCCTCTGTGTCAGTGGAACCTTCTGGAATTGGGAGAGATGGGAACAAACATAAGCAGTGTGTGTGTGTGTGGGGGGGGGGGGGGGGGCTTCCATAGCAATACCAGGGATCAATAAGGAAAGAACAGAAGTGAGACCCTATAGGGATCAGCACATACTGTAAGATCCCCCCAAAAACCCTAAAGACCAAATGTCTGCTGGAGTTTCAGCCTTTATGGTCAGAGTTTAATATTCATCACCTCTTCAGCAGGCTGTTGGCCCAATTTGATATGGCTGTAATTAGGACCTGGTAATGTCATAATTGAAGATGTTAGTTTGCACTTTTCTGAGTGTGTTTGTAGAATAAATCCATGCTCTGATTAAACATAATATCCACAATGAGTATCTATAAGACTGGGCTATTTAATCTGATGGAGGCATCTTATCAGTATGCAAATTGAACAGCTCACTTTGCTCATTATATTAAATGAGCCATGACTGAATGAGTTTGTCTTAATTATTTTAAAGTTGTGCTGAGCAACTGTTTCATACAGCGGTATTTCAGCTTCTTGTTAGCATCTCAGTATAAAACTCAGGGCTAAGTGGGGTTTGTCTCCCTCTGCATTTAGGATGCCTGGGGTGCAGACCGCACATGCACATGCACACACCAGCTAAATACTGGCCACTCTGTGGGATGTCAGCTATAAAAGATGACTTAGCTGGGCAATGTTATCATTAAAGACTAAAGCGGGGAAATGCACGAGGACACAAAAGGCCAACCTTCATGTTGCTCTGCTATCTATTCTGCTGCATAATCTGTTAGTGGGGGGTATGAATAAGTTCAATGCAAGGACAGCAAAGGTGTTGGAAAAGGGTTGCTGTGGTGTGTAATATTTTTTTAATCTATCAGATTCACATTTAAATAATATTTTTGATCAGTTGATATCTAATAGGTTTTTTTTTTATCTGCATTTGATCAAAAATGTAAACAGACTATGTTCACTAACTGAATTTAATATTCTTTCCACTAAGCAAAGTGAACAGATGATTTTGAAATCTAAAAGGCTGATTTATGAGCATGGTGAAAAACTATCAAAGATTCTTGCCTATCAACTGTGTCATTCAGAAAACTCACAGTTGATATCTCGTATCGAAACTGAAGCTGGTAATTTGACAAGCGACTTTAATGAAATTAACAAAATGTTTGTGGAATTTAACAAAAATCTTTATAACTCTGAGTCCTATCAGGACACTCAACAGGTCAACAAATTATTTGATGGAAATCCTGTTCCCGATGTGGGTGACGAGGCTAGGCAGCATCTTAATGGACACATCACAGAAGTTGAAATTGAAGAAGCAATTAAAGTAATGCAGACTATAAAGTCGCCTGGGCCACACAGCTTCCCAGTTGAATTCTATAAGATCTTCATTAAAAATCTCATTCCCATTCTAAAAGAAATGTGTAATCAGTCATTTATATCTGGCATTGTTCCTCAGACTCTGAACGAAGCCACTGTTTCTTTGATACCAAAGCCAAATAAAGACTTATTAGAACCTTCATCTTATCGGCATCTTATCGACCTTCATCTTATAATTTTCAATTATGAAAAATTATCTAAAATTAAAAAGTCTATGGGAAGAGGGCCTTGGATTGCAACTCAGTGATGACACACATGAATTCATTATGAGAAGGGTCCATTCATCATCTATATGCACATGACATGGACTTTTACAATTTAACATTATCCAATACCTCCATTACACCAAAGACAAATTGGCCAAGATTTATCCCAACTTGAACCCTATGTGTGTTAGATGCAAAAATTAGACAGGAACACTTATTCAGTTTTTGGGCCTGCCCTCAACTCAGTAAATTGTGGAGGGAGATATTTAAAACTCTTTTGGATGTCTTTGATACTCCTTTATATCAGTCTCCATTAACTGCAATATGTGGAATAGTTGGTGAAGGAACAGGCCCTCCAAAATATAAACTGAATGCTATTGCCTTTGCTACACTGATAGCTAGAAGACTAATTCTTACTAGCTGGAAGGATGAGACCCCACCCATCCATACTCACTGGATCAGAGAGACCTAATGTAGTTCCTACACCTAGAGAAACTGAGATCCACCTTGAAGGGATCCACTGACAAGTTCTATAAAACCTGGCAGCCATTTATCTCATATGTGAATGATATGAACAATATCGATATTTGATACAAGTGGAATTAAATTGAAATTACGTCTATGTATTACTATTAGTGTTACTGTCCTTTTTTTGTCACTTGTCTTCTGGGGTGGGGTGTTCAATTGTTTTTTATGTGGTTGACATGGGGCAGCTTTTCATCAGATTCAGCCTATTTAAAAGAAAACTAAAACATGCTACTGTGTATTGGTGTCATTGTATGCACCACATTGAACATGGACCAGAGAAAGCAAAGGAGAGAGCTGTCTGAGGAGCTCTTCGTTAGTTAATGTTCAGGAAAACATTTTATTATTACTTTTGACAGTTTCAACTTATTTCAGTGACCAAAGTGGGATTTTCTTTCTTTAACAGGCTACCAACAAATTTGTCGATGTTTGTATAGTGTGTAATGAGAACATTGAATGTGTCCAAGGTTTACCATGTGAAACATATAACAATATTTTTGTATAAATTTGTTTGCAAGCAGAATACGTGTGTTCATTCCAGTTATTGTCATAATAATTGGGATCTTCGACTTAATTATGTCATTTTTAGCACATTATGCTGTCTTAGAGCATAACATTTACAAATTATCTTTTGTAAGGACAATTAATACCACCACATTAATTGATGCCTCCCAAGCATCATACAGTACAGGGGTATTTCATCACCAGAAAGACAGGATTGCACAGAGAAAAGGAACACACCAAATTATCCATGGTTTTGATCTATGCATATATATGTACAGTATACATATACATACATATACATATGCATGTATAGTTAGTAATTACTTTATCTCTTATTAGTTACTTTACCTCTTATCTGTCGTGATTTCTTTACAGGATACATCTAAAATCTTACATTAGAATTGTTTCTGAAATTTTTGTCATACTCAAAGGAAATGATTTGCATATGGACATGAGTAAAATTTCACTTAAAAAAGCTTGATGATCATCCAGTAATGGAAAAATGCTGACTGAAAATGAATGATTCTATCAAGTGCTTAGGCTGAATAGTTCTTAGAAAGGATTTAAATAAAATGATGGTTTAAAGTAGCAATGTCAATAACTTGTCATATTAATTCAAAAGATGGATTTCCATGAACTTAAGGACCAAACACTGTCAGTCCAGCATTGTGCAGTTTAGCTTGCTTATTTCCTTTTTTTATGCTTGTGTTTTAAGTTATTATGAGAGATATTGTTCATTGTCATTCATCTATTTTACTCTTTCAGTAACTCTACATAAATCATGTTCAATTCTGAGGATTCTACACATGAATACTTCTTATACCTCTAATGACTGTGCATGGATTTTAAAACTATCATGAGATATACAGAGAGAGCAAAATGCCTCAGAGATCTTTTGAGTCTTTTTTTTGGAAAAAGTTTACCTTCTAGTTTTTGCTTCAACACTGCCTCCAAGTGATAGGAAGTAGAATTTATGGCGGCACCAAACTGCTCTGTGTGTAACTGCAGCATTACTAATCACAGCACGTTTCAAACATGAAAAAGCAAGATTTTATTCAACAGTGGGCTTAATTCCTTTTAAAACTTTAATATGATTTGTTTAATCCTCATATTAAAAAGTATGGACCCTAAGCAAAACATTTTTTCATGGCATCCTCTACTGTCTGTGACAGACCTGTGACACAGTTTCAAAAGCTCAGTTGCTTCATCTTTGAATTTGATGACTGTCTTCTCCTTGGATAGAGTGACAGGTAGGTCTGGTGTACCTATGAAATATAAAGCAGGATGGGGACACCGTTGACAGCCATGTCACAAAGCATCAGTAAGGATGACAGGACCAAAGACCTCGCTCTCCTACAGTGACATTTCTGCCACTAATCAGAAGGTACAGGTCCTCACAGCTCCCGGACCAAAAGGCAGAGAGAGGGTCAATAATTTAGCAGCTGCAATTGGTTGATGCTAGTCCAATGTTAAGGTCCCCTTCTATCCTCCTCATGAACTTACTTTCTCATTGACTTCATCTTACATTCACCACCTGATGTATTCTGTGGACAAAGGAGGCAGGCGAGGCAACGAGCTGGACGGCACAGAAACTTTATCCTTTCTCTAACATATCTTACAGCAAAAGAGAGTCCCAGGTCCCTGTGCATTCCTCTTTTATATCTTTATTTCCATGCGTCGAGACCCGGAACTTCCAACCATGACACATTGTTGTTTGAACAAAGAAGTGTGTGGCACATTAACATAACATAATGCCGGCGCCACTCCAACACCCTTCCTCTCTTCAACGGCACCGGCAGCTCTTACTCTCCCCGGGGAGCGCATAGACCCAACAGTCCCATCTGATACCTCCCGGTGACTCCTCCTCTTTCGGTCCATTCTTCTCTCCTTCCCTCTGCCTTCTCTGGGTGGAGAAACCCCCACACCATGCCCCCACAATACTGTTTTACATTTCACCCCAAACAAAGACATGTACTCCTCAGTGTATGTGTGCTATCACCATGTGGATCACAATCAACCTAATAAAGAAAAGATACAATACTTTATTATTACACCTATATATCTGTGTTTGAAACGTAAAATAATAAATGTGTTTAGAAATCAGTTCAGTTCTGATCTTAAACTCTCAAGCACAGCATTACCATGTCATAAGGTAATTTGAAAGTTAGTGACTGAATAACAACAAATAAAAAGGATAAAGTAGCAGGGGAAAAAAATGTAACAGTAACATTGCATCTTTTTGTTTTTTGTGCTCTTTTGCCTACTGGGATGAACATACTGAATATACTGGCATGCATCATTTTCACTGGCACATCACTGTCACTACCTCAGACCTGATGTCAGCGGCTGGGCTGGCTGGAAAAAAAGGTGGGGTCATGGAGACAACGGAGGTGAGGAGGTAAGCAGAGGGGGTTGGGTGTTAGTCCTGTAGGGCCCAGAGCAGTGAAGGGTGCCATCACTGCACTTGGGTGAAACAAAAGGGAATACAGTGTGACGGCAGGAGCTGTCAGAGGAGAAGATTTAACAATACAAGGACATGTGCAGATACCACATTAGGACACTGACTCACAGATACCATAAGAGGCTTAAATAACATTTTAAAACTTGTTAGTCACATCAGTTAACTTTTTATGAGCTAATAATGCAAACAGTAACTGTACTATCCTTGTTTGTTAACTATAATTTCTGGCAAAAGATACACGGACCAGCTCACATGTTCTGTCTGAAATATTTACTCATTTGCTACCACCTACTGACTAGAAAGGGAATTCATTGTAGAGGACAGCATATTAAACTTAACAGAACACTGTAACTGCACTTTGGAACAAATGTTTGGCTCCTTTTCTCTGTCTGTTAATATCATCATTACTGTAGGACAGAATGTACCATGGAGATATTGTGTAAGCTGATGAAATCAGGTTATTGACTTTTTTATATATGTTTTTACCCATAACAGATTTGACTTGTAATGGTTATTGAGCACATTTAAGGTGAGAAGAGGTTGGCAATGATTAATCATATTCAGTTTTTTTAAGTCACAAAATGCTGTCATTTTAACAGGGGCGCGAACACTTTTTATATCCACTGTACGTGTTTAAAAAAGTGAAAATAACTACATGAAGTGTGATGGACCAGTTAGACTATTTTAATGTGTGAGAGATTTGGGCTTTGCCCTCCACTAGCCCTTTTTTTCTTTTTTTTTTACCTCCGCCAGGCCGCAGGCCGCAGGAGGTAATGTTTTTGCCGGGGTTTGTTTGTCTGTCTGTCTGTCTGTTGGTTAGCAAGATAACTCAAAAAGTTTTGGATGGATTTCAATGAAACTTTCAGGCGTTGTTGGAAATGGTACAAGGAAGAACTGATTAAATTTTGGGGATAATCCGGATCACCGTCTGGATCCAGGAATTTTTTAAAGGATTCTTTAACATTGTGACATAGGGCCATTTTCAACATGTGTGCAGGCGCAATGGAGGGTGCTGGTCATCGTGTCTGACGAACACGAACTCCGTGTTCTTCAAAGTTTTAGGCACAAAAGCACGCGGAAAACAGTGGTGGGCCGGGCCCGGCAGCGTGCCTGTGTTTGCGCTACGCTGCAAAAGCTGAGACGGGCAGCTGACCGGCGCGGGATTATTTGGCAGAAATTCCCCGGGCAGCCATAGGGGCTGCGCAAAAACGAGCTCTCTGCCGAGGAAGCTTCCAAATCCTCTTTTGGCGCGGAGCGCAACCCCAATAACACCCACGCCAACCTGTCTACCCAATTTGCGTCCGTCAGTGAACCCCTGAGTGCTGCTTTCAGTGATCTATGAAAACGCTCGCATAACCCATTGGCCTGTGGGTTGTACGCGGTTGTGCGATGAATTGCAACGCCCGCAGCCTGGGAGTTTGGAGATGGAGGAGATGGACACAACAGCAACACTTGAGTTTATTACCTCCGCCAAGGAGGTAATGCTTTTACTGGCATTTGTCCGTTTGTCTGTCTGTTTCACCAGAGGTGGTTCTTGGCTTAGAGAGGAACCCATTACATTTTGGGGATGATCTGGGAATGCATACCTCAGCCAAGGCTCTTCTCACAGTGTGTCAGCCACAAAACTCCAAAACTAATGGACAGACTTGGATGCAATTTTCACCACAAGTGGCGATAGGCCTACACACAAGCCCATTACATTTTGGAGGTGATCCATGAGAAACGGAAGGAGCCTTGGCGGAGGTATGAGCTCTATGAGTGCTTTTCTAGTTTTTTTATGATTTCAGTGGCAAACTTTAAATATGACTATAAATTAATCATCTGTAAAATTACTATATATGAGTGAGTATAAGAAATTAGCAAGCCAGACGTTAAGCTAGTATCTCACATTTTGCAAACATTTTCAGCTGTTGGCAGAATAATAAACTTGCATTCAAACATGCTGAAAATTTGTATGCAACAAGAAAAACTTACGAACCCAACATCTTTTTTAATTACAAGGGTTGTAATGTATGGTTGTCTGTCTGTCTGTCTGTGTTGGTCCTGTGATGGACTGGTGATCTGTCTAGGGTGTACCCTGCCTCTCACCCAAAGATGCTGGGATAGGCTCCAGCCCCCCCCCTCCCCCCCAACCCAACCTGAAAAGGATTAAGCGGAAGAAGATGGATGGATGGTAATGTATTGTACTGTACATGAGCTATCACAATCTGTCAGCTGATTGTAATTACACCCTAAATGTAGCTGTTGTGATTTGATAGGCCATTGTCTTACAAATCATATACAGCAGGTCTTTTTCATTTCTGAACAGATGGGAGAAAAGTTCTTATTGTGTACTTTGTATTGTCTTTAAAGTGCTAGCGCTCTTGTGTTACAATTGGGTAACTTTTGTAAGTAGTGTTTTTAATCAGAGATTTTCATTTCTATTTTCCCACTTAAATGGAAGTGTATGCAAAAAATCTCTTAAAATCAAACAGTTTGAATTGATTGGGTCATTACAAAGCACATTTGTTAGTGCTGTCGATTTAAAATGAAATTCAATTTATGTACCTTCAGTGTATGTTCAATAAACACTGAGCTCATCATTCATGCTTTTATGGTTTATTTCAAGTCACACAACAAATGTTTACAATTTGGAGTCAGCATGGATGGCAATGAAGGGGTCCTCATCTCCGCTGCTGATCCAGAACTGGGCACGGCCATCACCTCCGACAGTGATCTGCTTTCCTGTGCATCTGCTTCCTTCCTTCTGACCAGAAATGACATCACAGTAGGTGCCACCCGGCATGCCTGTGTTCAGGGTCTGGCTCAGGTCCCTGAAGGTAATAAGATTATATATAAAATAAGATTAGGGATTTAAAGTTGTCAAAATTAAATTGGCGTTTCTGAGTATTACAAACAGGATTTAAAGACTGTAAATTTATAGGAACATAATAAGACAAATACAGACGTGGACAAAATTGTCCACAATGAAAGAAAAACCCACAATAGTCACAGAAATAACTTGAATCTGACAAAAGTGGTAATAAATAAAAATTCTATGAAAATTAACCATTGAAAATCAGACAATGCTTTTGAATTGTTGTTCAACAGAATTATTTTTTAAAAAAAACTCATGAAACAGGCCTGGACAAAAGTGATGGTACCCTTAACTTAATATTTTGTTGCACAACCTTTTGAGGCAATCACTGCAATCAAATGATTTCTGTAACTGTCAGTGAGACTTCTGCACCTCTCAGCAGGTATTTTGGCCCACTCCTCATGAGCAAACTGCTCCAGTTGTCTCAGGTTTGAAGGGTGCCTTCTCCAGACGGCATGTTTCAGCTCCTTCCACAGATGTTCAATAGGATTTAGATCAGGGCTCCTAGAAGGCCACTTTAGAATAGTCCAATGTTTCGCTCTTAGCCATTCTTGGGTGTTTTTAGCTGTGTGTTTTGGGTCATTATCCTGTTGCAAGACCCATGACCTGCCACTGAGACCAAGCTGTCTGACACTGAGCAGCACATTTCTCTCTAGAATACCTTGATAGTCTTGAGATTTCATTGTACCCTGCACAGATTCAAGACACCCTGTGCCAGATGCAGCAAAGCAGCCCCAGAACATAACAAAACCTCCTTCATGTTTCACAGTAGGAACAGTGTTCTTTTCTTGGTATGCTTCATTTTTGCATCTGTGAACATAGAGCTGATGTGCCTTGCCAAAAAGTTCCAGTTTTGTCTCGTCTGTCCATAGGACATTCTCCCAGAAGCTTTGTGGCTTGTCAACACGCAGTTTGGCAAATTCCAGTCTGGCTTTTTTATCATTTGTTTTCAACAGTGGTGTCCTCCTTGGTCGTCTCCCATGAAGTCCACTTTAGCTCAAACAACAACTGATGGTGCAATCTGACACTGATGTACCTTGACCTTGGAGTTCACCATGAATGTGTTTAGAGGTTGTTCTGGGCTCTTTTGTTACCATTCACATTATCCATCTCCTCCTGCGGCCACGTCCAGGGAGGTTGGCTACAGTCCCGTGGATCTTAAATTTCTGAATAATATGTGCAACTGTAGTCACAGGAACATCAAGCTGCTTGGAGATGGTCTTATAGCCTTTACCTTTAACATGCTTGTCTATAATTTTCTTTCTAATCTCCTGAGACAACTCTCTCCTTTGCTTCCTCTGGTCCATGTTTAGTGTGGTACACACCATGTCAACAAACAGCACAGTAACTACTTGTCACCCTTTAAATAGGCCGACTGACTGATTACAAGTTTGTAGGCACCTGTGATGTTAATTAGAGGACACATCTTGGTTGAACATGTCCCTATGGTCACATTATTTTCAATCTTTTCTAGGGGTACCATCATTTTTGTCCAGGCCTGTTTCATGAGTTTGTTTTTTAAAATAATTCTGTTGAACCACAATTCAAAAGCATTGTGTGATTTTCATTGGTTAATTTTCATAGAATTTTTATTTATTACCACTTTTGTCAGATTCAAGTTATTTCTGTGACCATTGTGGGTTTTTCTTTCATTAACAGAGGGGTACCAACAGTTTTGTCCACGTCTGTAGCAGCCTGAATATACGATTATGATTTCACAAGTTATATTTATTAAAAACTTGGCAACTATTTTTTATTCAAGGACTAGGGCTGGTCTATATGCCTTTTATAAAGAAAAGTGTTATACAATGGTTAAAAAAGGTCACTAACATTTCTTTGTTAGTCAGTCACCCGTTCTGCGCTCCAAAGGTTTTATATGAAATCGTGCAAAGTTCTGCAGCCTCAGTAAAAATCAGATTAAAAATTATTTATTTATTATGATTTATTTCTCCACATTTTATAATTACTATTTTATAAACTGTAGGATAAAAAAAAAATCAAAACATAAAGAACAACGTATCATAAACTGTTTTTTTTTTTTTAAATAGCTGTATCTAATTATGACCCAAAATGAAATCAGGTCTAATATTTTACAGTAAAAAGTAAAAAGTTTTTTTTGTGTGTGTGGCCACTCTGTATCAACTCCAGCACATCCAAACCAATCTTTCATTTAAGATAAAAGTACATATTAAAAAAAAACCACTAATACTAATCATACGTCCTCAGCTGCCAGAATAAAACTTCCTTACCAGTCATCATTGTTAATGACAATAAAACCACGATTTCCACGTCCAAAGGCCACCTGGTTGTTCCCGTTGTCCCACCAGTTGGAATGGGGCTGACCATCAACAACATTACGGAAAATGACCATGTTCCTAAAGGAGAAATATCATGTTTTTTTTAATTTATTTGCTAAGATTAGCATTGTGTTGTCTCTTTATCTTTGAGGACTCACGTGATCTGACGCCATCTGTGCTCACACACCCAACCGTCTCCACAGGTCTGGTCAGGGTTGACAGGAACGGGCTTGGTGGATCCATCACCATAGCTGGGAGGGCCTATCCAGTCATTCTGATCCTGAAATTATTAAATATGTCATAAAAATACTATTTCAAGCAAATGTTATGCTTCTCTCTTTCTCTCTTTTTTTGTTTTTTGTTAGTGCTTAGGCGAGAACATACTTTTCCATCAACAAAGTTGCGATCCCAGCGATAGCTAGACATCACCCTGGTTAAACCATAAGGATGAGCCAACATGTAGCCCACAGCCATCTTGTAAAGTCTGGAGTCCCAGAAAGTAACAATAGAGGCTCCGCCTGCACCATGACCTCTCTGGTTGTCATGGTTGTCAATAAAGACGAGAGCATTGCCATTGGCCATAAAGCCCCATCCTTCTCCCCAGTTCCTGGACACATGAAGAGAATTTTGCCAAAGTGAAAAATGCCAGGTCTGGACAATTTAAGTCTGACATGCTGGGATGCACAAGCTCTTACAACAGATAATTTTTCTCTAATTTCATCCAGCACATTATCACTACAAACATAATATGAGTGTAAAGTAGGTAAAAATCTCTTTTGTTGTATCTATAGCCATATAAGCCCATCACACCAGCAGAAACACACATACTTGGTGTAAGACAGCTTCTCTCCGTTCCATTTCCTAAAGACAGTTCCAAGTTTGGCACCATATTTGAACTCAGTTACCCTTCCCAGATGGACATACTCATTAGATGTGATTGGCTCACCTCCCAGGTCGATAACCTACAACAAAGTCAAAAATTTTAAACCTCATAATCTTTTAAATAGGAAAGCTTTAAATCAGCTGGACATCAGGGATTACTGGATTTCCTCAAAACAGCTTGATGTGACTGTATTAACTAAATAAAAATAGATGCATTTACTTAACACAATGATGTGAAATGTGATCTGCAGTTACCATAATATTTTTTAAACTACAATAGGAGTATTAATATGAGCTAAGTTTCTTATTTTTGAAATTTCCAACTATGTATGGAAATAAAGAATCTTAATCTTACCTCCTGGTAGATAAAAGGCCTGGAGCCAGTGGGGAACCACTGGGTGTTGAGGTTATGCAAACGGCCATAGACATTAGACAGGTCACCGGGCCACATATGTTTGCAGGCGTCCACTCTGAATCCAGCCACACCCATGTCAATCAGCTTGTTCATGAACTCAGCCACTTTGCCCCTGACATAGTCCTTCCCCAAAGCGAGGTCCAACAGACCAACCAGACGGCAGTTACGCACCTAGAGCAGTGTGTACTTAATTACCATCATATTCCATAGTGTTCCTAACGGGAATTAGACCCAGTGATCAGATTTTGTTACTGCTACCAAGCCGCTGAAATTAAGCTCAGACAGTGTAACCTCAGCCATTTCTTCCTTTTCTTTACAGTGAAGGGTGAAATTATTTTTCTTGAACGTGTGTTACCTGATTTGGATCACCATAGTTCTCAATGTTGCCACTGCTAGTGTAGCAACTGCCATCATTGAAATCCCAGCCAGAATATGGAACACTGGGAAACTCCTTTTTGCTCGCGCTAAACCAGTTTCCACATGAAGAGTGGGTTCCTTCTCCACCGCCAGCTCCACACATGTGGTTGACGACAGCATCAACGTAGATGTTGACCTGTCATAAGACATAACACTTCCATTAACTATATTTAATCCATGAACAGTACAGGAGTAAAAACCCACTGTTTGTTAGGTGTTATGTTAGTGAGCAGGTTCACTGGAAGCAGGTGAGTGTCATGTCACCACTTGGTGGACAAGTGCATCCACATAGTCCAAAAAGTTTAAGAACAATGCTTTTCAATATACAACTGCAAGAAAGCCATATCAACAACACCCAGAAAAGCCGCCAGTTGCTCTGGGCCCAAGCTCATGTGAGATGGACTAACACAAAGTGGAAAAGGGTGTTGTTGTCTTACGAGTCCACATTTCAAATGTTTTTTTTGTTTTTTTAAATCATGGATGTCGTGTCCTCCAGGCTAAGGAGGAAAAGGACCACCCAGACTGTTAGCAGCGTTAAGCTCAAAAGCCAGCATCTGGGATGGTATGTGGATGTGTTAGTACCCATGGCATGGGTAACTTGCACATCTGTTAAGGTACCATTAATGCTGAATGGTAGATACAGGTTTTCTTCTTCCAGCTTTCAGAGAGAGCAGTCGCATTTTCACTCCTCTCCTCCTCTCGCCTCCCTGATGATCTGATCCCAGCTTGCTGCTTGTCTGTGTCTGTGTCTCGCTCCTTCTCGCTGATCTCAATCCAAATGGAAAATGGAAAAATGGAATTTCAGGCTTTAATGCAATTGACACCACCTTTTCAACAGGAAATCGGGCCCGGGGGAGCCCAAATGTGTGACTCATGGTTAATTGGAACTCATGTGTCTGTGTGATTCGACTGAAGATGCAGAAGACATCTATCTGTTTGGATATGATCGCAGGATTCTACTGTTTGGCTCCGGAGTTTCCTAGTGTATCGGAAATTAATAAAGTTGGAAGAGCTGGTCAAAATGCGGATCCCGGCGAAGCTCCTTCAACAATTCGACCAGCAATTTAAGCCTGTGAATTGAATTGAATCATTTGTGATGCACAGAATCGCATGAGAGTGGAAATTACTATGCTCCAAGTGACTGTGCTCATCTGGCCTTGATTCGACGTCCTTGGGAACTCGTTCCTCCAGGTGCAGAGATTGTGCTGGAAGGTGTTTTGGCTTCTCTTTAACCCAAACAATAACAACAATTGCTGTTGTTCAGCAAACCGGACTCTTCAAGGACAGCGCTATCATGTGTCTAATACAGAACTTTGCCATCTGGCATGCACGAAGAGAGAAAGACTCTGGGACATGCTTATCTGTGTTTTGAATACATGATCATAACAACCATCCGTTGCCAGGATGCGCCCCTTTGTTATACAATAGCAACTGATACATTCAACACTGCACTCACACTGATTATTATTACATGCTGACTACATACACTGGTCTCTCTTTGCTCCTTTGTATTGTGTGATCTGTATTAGTCTGCTAATTGTGCTTAGAGGGTTTTTTTTCTATGTAATCACAATTTAGATTATCTATGTAATCTTTATTTTGATTAACTATGTTTTTTCTCTCTGCCCATTGTGTCATTCCCTCCCCCATTCCCCCCTCTTTACCCTCCACTGATGACAGGCGCCTTCAGGCTGCCGTGGCCCTGGATGCGCTTCTGCGCGCCCAAGGTCAAGTCAAATTCCTCGTATGTTTATTTTGTAAACATGCTTGGCAATAAAGTGATTCTGATTCTGATTCTGATTCTGAAGCAACATATGCTGCTATCCAAGCAGCATCTTTTTCATGGACATCCCTGCTTATTTCAGCAAGACAATGCAAAGCCAAATTCTGCACGTGTTACAACAGCATGGCATTGTAGTAAGAGTGCAGGTACTAGACTGGCCTGCCTGCAGTCTGATTGAAAATGTATGACGCAAAATATGCCAACCGAGACCCTGGACTGTTGAGCAACTGAAGTCGTACATCAAGGAAAAATGGGAAAAAATTCCACCTACAAAGCTTCAACATAGTGTCCTCAGTTCCTAAAAGGAAAGGTGATGTAACACGGGAGGTAAATTCAAAATGAATGAATATTTCTATAAAAACAAAGTTTATCAATTTGAACATTAAATATCTTGTCTTTGTAGTGTAATCAAGTGAATATAGATTGAAAAGATTTTGAAAATCATTGCATTTTGCTTTTATTTATAGTTTACACAATGTCCCAGCTTCACCGCAATAGGGGTTGAAGATCGATAAGGTTGCTTTGTGTTTTGCTTCACCCCTCTGGCTCCTCCCATCATTGGGAATACACACAACTTACTAATTCCCAGCTGTCTTTGAAAATGAAGGACAACAAGATCAGAGAGACAGCCTCTTGGGAAAGACCAAGCTGCACATCTAAAAATGTAAAAGGCCAAGGTTGTTGGATGAGAGGTGGTGCCACAGATGACATCAGCTGGAGACTAAGCTGATAAGATTCAAGATTTCAAGCACGTTTTAATCTTTTTCTAGTATTTTGAATGTTATCTGACTGTGTTTTACAAAATTGTTATTTAATCCTTCTCGAGTCAACCCAAGTAAGGCTGTGTTCTCCATGGTCAAACACTCGTGTCTCTAACACCTAATTCAAAAAGAACCTAAAGTGGAGGGGTAGCCCCTCCATTTAAAAAAAACAAACCTGATTAAAAAGATAGCAACTATTGTAAATTTTAAATAAAAAATTGAATGATTGCTCTACAAGAAAGGCCTATTAATTATTTAATTTCTGCTTTTGTGGATTTTTTTGACAGAACACTTGTAAAACTTTACATCATGTTTAAGGTAGTAACACCAGTGATATTCCTAATGCATTTTACAATATACAGTGGGGCAAAAAAGTATTTTGTCAGCCACCAATTGTGCAAGTTCTCCCACTTAAAAGATGAGAGAGGTCCCCAATTTTCATCATAGGTATACCTCAACTATGAGAGACAAAATGAGAAAAAAAAATCCAGAAAATCACATTGCAGGATTTTTAATGAATTAATTGGTAAATTCCTCAGTAAAATAAGTATTTGGTCACCTACAAACAAGCAAGATTTCTGGCTCTCACAGACCTGTAACTTCTTCTTTAAGAGGCTCCTCTGTCCTCCACTCGTTACCTGTATTAATGGCACCTGTTTGAACTCGTTATCAGTATAAAAGACACCTGTCCACAACCTCAAACAGTCAGACTCCAAACTCCACTATGGCCAAGAGCAAAGAGCTGTCAAAGGACACCAGAAACAAAATTGTAGACCTGCACCAGGCTGGGAAGACTGAATCTGCAATAGGTAAGCAGCTTGATGTGAAGAAATTAACTGTGGCAGCAATTATTAGAAAATGGAAGACATACAAGACCACTGATAATCTCCCTCGATCTGGGGCTCCACGCAAGATCTCACCCCATGGGGTCAAAATGATCATGAGAACGGTGAGCAAAAATCCCAGAACCACACGGGGGCACCTAGTGAATGACCTCCAGAGAGCTGGGACCAAAGTAACAAAGGCTGCATCAGAAACACACTACGCCGCCAGGGACTCAAATCCTGCAGTGCCAGACATGTCCCCCTGCTTAAGCCAGTACATGTCCAGGCCCGTCTGAAGTTTGCTAGAGAGCATTTGGATGATCCAGAAGAGGATTGGGAGAATGTCATATGGTGAGATGAAACCAAAATAGAACTTTTTGGTAAAAACTCAACTTGTCGTGTTTGGAGGAGAAAGAACACCATACCTACTGTGAAACATGGGGAAGAAAACATCATGCTTTGGGGCTGTTTTTCTGCAAAGGGACCAGGACGACTGATCCGTGTAAACTTTACACTGTAAAGGAAAGAATGAATGGGGCCATGTATCGTGAGATTTTGAGTGAAAACCTCCTTCCATCAGCAAGGGCATTGAAGATGAAACGTGGCTGGATCTTTCAGCATGACAATGATCCCAAACACACCACCCGGGCAACGAAGGAGTGGCTTCGTAAGAAGCATTTCAAGGTCCTGAAGTGGCCTAGCCAGTCTCCAGATCTCAACCCCATAGAAAATCTTTGGAGGGAGTTGAAAGTCCATGTTGCCCAGCGACAGCCCCAAAACATCATTGCTTTAGAGGAGATCTGCATGGAGGAATGGGCCAAAATACCAGCAACAGTGTGTGAAAACCTTGTGAAGACTTACACAAAACATTTGACCTCTGTCATTGCCAACGAAGGGTATATAATATAATATATTGATATACATTATATATACTGTATATATATATATATATATATATATATATATATATATATATATATATATATAATTATATACATTATATATAGATATATAGATATATAGATATTGAGATGAACCTTTGTTATTGACCAAATACTTATTTTACCGAGGAATTTACCAATTAATTCCTTAAAAATCCTTCAATGTGATTTTCTGGATTTTTTTTTTTCATTTTGTCTCTCATAGTTGAGGTATACCTATGATGAAAATTGAAGACCTCTCTCATCTTTTAAGTGGGAGAACTTGCACAATTGGTGGCTGACTGAATACTTTTTTGCCCCACTGTATGAGATGCAGTTACCCCAACGTTGTTGCATCTGGTGATCATGTTTCTCAGTTCACTCTCACTGCCAGATCTGGAGCACAAGTCATAGCTAGTTGGCTGATATCTCTGCCACCAAGGCCTCCAGGGACTGTCCAACACAATGTGCTCATTTGGAGGAGAAATCTGAGTGAAACAGGGGAACAATCTTAGTTTACGTAATTTTTAACAAATGGATTTTCAGCAGACAGTACACTGATGCTAACTATAAATCTAATGAGTAAAAAAAATCCTAAAGCAGCACAATGTGACTTTATTGTTTCAGGTAGAGACATTGAAAAGACTACAAATATGGCAACTATGACCTTAATTCCAACAGCCAATCACATAGTGTTTTGTTGTTGGTGGCTAAAGTTGTGCCCTGGGATTGGCTGTTGGAACTGAGGTCATAGTCATCATAGTTGTAATGTTTTCAGTGATCTTACCAAAAGAGAGCTGCTGCAGGCAACGTGGACCTACTCAGTCTATGGGGGAGGTGACATTCACATGGTCAAATGTTGATTTACCATCAAAATAGTTTTAGAAACATTATTTTAAGGTGAAAATCTTGCGTAGTGTTGCTCTAAATCAGCCATTTTTGACAAATAAAATTCAGGATGTGAAAATAACGACCGCTGACTATAATAACTGTGAGGAAAATTGTATTGTTGAAGCAATTTCAGCCTCATATTAGAACATATTACAGACTCATCATAAAAAAAGCAATTTCTTGAAAAAATTAAAATATCTTTGTTGAGCAAGTCTTAGTAATAAATCATATTACCAAAGCTGGACTATTCTGGGTGACTAAAGGTCACAATAAGGTCCTATTTTGTAATAACTTAAATAATTCAAGAGCTGGTCAAAATTTATATTTGGTGATATACACTACTCACAAAAAGTTAGGGATATTTGACTTTTGGGTGAAATTTATGGAAAATGGTAAAAGTTCACGCTACAGTGATATAATATCGTGAAAGTAGGACATTTAAGTAGAAGCATGCAATGGTGATTTCCTCATCTCAAACAATTTATTGAAACAAAAGCTAACAACAGTGGTGGGTATACCACAACAAAAATATCAATGTCTCAATAACTTGTCATGTGCCCTTGAGCATCAATTACAGCTTGACAACGACGTCTCATGCCGTTCACAAGTCGACTTATTGTCTACTGAGGCATGGCATTCCACTCTTATTGAAGGGCGGCCCTCAGGTCATTGAGGTTGTGGGGTGCAGGGTTACGAGCCTCTACACGGTGACTCATCTGATCCCATTGGTTTTCTATGGGATTCAGGTCTGGAGAAAATACAGGCCACTCCATTGGAGGTAACCCATCCTCCAGCAGCCGTTCCCTAATGATGCAACCTCGATGAGCTGGAGAATTGTCGGCCATGAAGATGAAATTGGGCCTGTGTTGTTCATGCAGGGGCACAATGACTGGATTAATGATGTTATCAGGTAGTATCGGCTTGTCACTATACCATTCACAACATCTGTGCTGACCCATCACACCCCGGCCACAAACTGTTTGAACTTCTATCTTCTGGTCGTCGTTACAGATCACTGAAGGTCAAAACCACCCGTCACAGGAACAGTTTCTTTCCTCAAGCCATCACTCTGATGAACTCCTAACATTCACCTAGTCCTACCTGTTGCTGTACTCATGACTTTTCATCCATTATTACATTGCACATAACTCTCACACTGCTTTTTACTTCATTCACATTATATCACTGAATCTGAGTTCACATTGAAATACTGTGTGACTGTATATTTTTTCATATATTTCTGCAAAGTGTGGTTAGTCTGAGTAAATAACTGCATATATTCCTGTATATATTTGCATCCTTTTATAGAAACGTGGACAGACTGTAATTTACTGTACATACTCTGTTGTCATTGAATCCTTATTTAAATCCTCCACCTGAACAATGAGAGCAAGTTTTTAGCCAAAGTCAAATTCCTTGTATGTGTTGTGCATACTTGGCCAATAAAGCTGATTCTGATTCTGATTCTGATTCTGATTCTGATTCTGACAAGGTGTAGGGCAGTTCTGTATTGACTAGACACACCTGCCCAGACTGTAACATGGTGACAACAGTGGCTGATGCATAGCGCTCTTCTTGACATCTCCAACATTGTTGGCGGCAATCATTTCTGCCCAATTTGAATCAACTTTCATCAGAGAACAGGACTGAGGCCCACTGGTCCCTTGTCCAGCATAAGTGCTCCCTGACCCATGCAAGACGATGACACCTGTGCCTGGTGGTGTGGTCGGGTACCCTTGCAGGTCATCTAGTATGCAGATGTAAATGGTTTCGAATGGTCTGACATGACACTTGGGTGCCTCTTACTTCCCTTAAATGTGCCTGGAGTTGAGTGGCATTCATCATCCAGTCGCAGAGCACTGTTCACAATGAAGTGGTCATCAGCGTGGGATGTGGCCAAAGGCCATCCAGTTCTATGCCTTTCTGTGACTCTTCAAGTCTGTCTGTTGCAACCTGCTGATGACACTCGCTGACACTCTAAGCTCAGCGGCCACTTCCCTCTGAGAACATCCTATTTGAAGTGATGTAAAAAGTACTAAAACACTGAACAGTTGGACATGTACATTCAAAAGGTTAGAGAAGGTCAAATTAAGTTCACCTGGAAAGGTTATAGTGCATTTTAGGTGCATCCTGAAATTTCACCCGAAAGCCGAATATCCCTAACTTTTTGTGAGTAGTGTATAAATAAAATGTACAAACAAAAAAATTCCTTTTTAAAAAAATAGTAAATGATGATGATATGCTATGTTCTCATCTTTGACCATCTTTCTTCAATCATACACACCTGAACACCACCAAAGCCTTTGGGACCCAAGAAACGCTCACACTCTGCAGCGATGTCAGCCCACCTCCACTCAAACAGGTGGACAATGGCTGTCCTTCCACTCTTGAAGTTGGGGTTGTGCTGGGCCAGGCTGAGCCCAAAGAGAGCTACCAGAATAAACAGCTTCATGTTTTCTCTGGTTGAGGGGAAAAACCCACACTGACTTTCTGCTGGTTGCAGTCATTAAATATCTATTCATTATCAGTCTTTCCTGGACCAATGGGAAACTGTCAAATATCAGTACCTTGACAGGTGATTCGGTCTCACGTCTTTTGTTTGATAAATAGCTAAAGAGAGTGCATAATTATTCTGCAACATCGGAAACTTATGTAGCTATTAAAAATTTACCTGTGGAAGCATTTAACACATTAGTTTATCATCTCTTTTTTATGTCAAAACAAAAAAATTCAGCTTAAAAGGCCCACACTTACCTCATGATGTGACAATTATTACTGCGTGATTAAGGCTTTCATGCACTTACTCCAGGCTGTTCTCACTACAGACATGTAACATATTGTATTTTGGTCAGAATCATTTGCATCAATGCACACATTATACATTATGTGATGCCCTGGGACTTTAATACCACAGATCAATGCATTACCACATGAAGCCAAAAGACACTTTTTCTGTTGTGTAAGTTCTGAATGAACACCAGTTGTGAGAACTGGCAGGTATTACCTCTGAGTTCTCTCAGATTCAAATATTGACACAGCAGGTTTGAGGTGAAATCTGTTACAAACCCACATCATTAGAGATTGTATACCAGTGGGTGTTCCTGCATATTTCTAAAGAGCTGGTTATGCAGTTTAACTATTTAATTTATTTGGTATTTGGTTCAGTTACCAGCAAATGTTACATTAGGGCTAATGCAACATTTGCTACGTGTTTGTGTGTGTGCATACACACATGCGTGCATGCGTGTGTATGTGTGTGTATACAGCGGGGAAAATAAGCATTGAACACAACATTTTTCTCATTAAACATATTTCTGATGGAGCCATTGACCTGAGATTTTCACCAGATATCAGTAACAACCCAAGTAATCCATACATACAAAGAAATTTAGGCAACTGTGTTCACAAAACAATTTATATTAGAGCACTAACGTTGGGTGATTTTCACCTGAAGTTAGTAACCTGACAGTGTTGCTAATTTTAACGCTAGTGTTTTAGGGTTAATAAAGTGGAATGACACAGGGAATAAGTATTGAACACATGAAGAAAACGCGGTACAAAAAGGCATGGAAAGCAAGAAACCAGCTGAAATCCATCAAAATTTAGGAAGCTAGCCCATCCCCATCAGTGCAAATTCATTTCAGCTGGCTAAGTCCTGACTGATAGTCTTTAAAAAGGTCTATGAATATCAGATTGTCACACCACAAAGAACTCATGATGGGTAGAAGCAAAAAGCTCTCTATAGACCTTCACAACCTTATTGTTGTAAAACATAATAATGGCAGTGGGTACAGGAGCATTTCTAAACTGCTGAATGTTCCAGTGAGCACTGTTGGAGCCATCATGTAGAATTGGAAAAAACATAATTTTACCAAAAACCGGCCATGGCCAGGAGTTCCTCGCAAGAATTCTGACAGAGGAGTCAACACAATTATCAGAAGAGTTATCCAAGAGCCAAAGATCACTCTTGGAGAGCTCCAGAAAGACCTGGAGTTAGCAGGTACTGCTGTTTCAAAGAAAACAATAAGTAATGCACTCAACCGATATGAGGTCTATGCCCACTCCCCTCACAAGACTCCATTGCTGAAGCAAAAGCATGTTGAAACTCATTTAAAGTTTGCTGCACAACATTTGGGCAAGCCAGTAAAATACTGGGAGAATATACGTATATATATATATATATATATATATATATATATGTACATGGGCAGCACGGTGGCGCAGTGGTTAGCACAGTGGCAGCACAGCAAGAAGGTCATGGGATCAATTCCACCGTTGACCATCATGGGTTCGATCCCACCCCCAGACCATCGGTGACCCTTCTGTGTGGAGTTTGCATGTTCTCCCTGTGTCTGCGTGGGTTTACTCCGGGCACTCCGGTTTCCTCCCACATGCCAAAGACATGCAGGTGAGGTTAATTGGCATCAACTGGGTATTCTAAATTGTCTTTAGGTATGACTGTGAGAGTGAATGGTTGTCTATCTCTCTGTGTTGGCCCTGCGATGGACTGGCGATCTGTCCAGGGTGTACCCTGCCTCTCGCCCAATGATGCTGGGATAGGCTCCAGCCCCCCTGTGACCCGAAAAGGATTAAGCAGTAGAAGATGGATGGATATATATATATATATATATATATATATATATATATATATATATATATATATATATATATATATATATATATATATATATATATATATATATATATATATATATAATGTATGTATATGTATGTGTATATGTGTGTATGTATATATACGTATATGTATAATGTATGTATATGTATGTGTATATATATGTATATATGTGTGTGTGTGTGTATATATATATATATATATATATATATATATATATATATATATATATATATATATATATATATATATATATATATATATATATATATATATATATATATATATATATATATATATACAGTATATACAGTGGGGTAAAAAAGTATTTAGTCAGCCACCAATTGTGCAAGTTCTCCCACTTAAAAGATGAGAGAGGTCTCCAATTTTCATCATAGGTATACCTCAACTATGAGAGACAAAATGAGAAAAAAAAATCCAGAAAATCACATTGAAGGATTTTTAATGAATTAATTGGTAAATTCCTCGGTAAAATAAGTATTTGGTCAATAACAAAAGTTCATCTCAATACTTTGTTATATACCCTTTGTTGGCAATGACAGAGGTCAAACGTTTTCTGTAAGTCTTCACAAGGTTTTCACACACTGTTGCTGGTATTTTGGCCCTTTCTTCCATGCAGATCTCCTCTAGAGCAGTGATGTTTTGGGGCTGTCGCTGGGCAACACGGACTTTCAACTCCCTCCAAAGATT